>JARYHS010013631.1:81482160-81705787 GCA_031002005.1 Vandiemenella viatica
ACCGCGTACAAGGAACGGGAAGGAATTTGACAATAGCCTTTTAAAGGACTCTTCCCGGCATTCGCCTGGAGTGATTTGGAGAAACCATGGTAAACCCAAATCTGAATGCGCTGACGGGGATTCGAACCTGCGTCTTCCCGAATGCGAGGCTAGAGCGTTAATTGTTCACCCACCACGCTGAATGAATAAAAAGACTGGACAAACAACCAATCTTTATTTTTTTCGGGCTTAATATATCATCGACGTCATTAGAGAAGGGGAAACAAGGAACGGGTAGGAATTCGGCCTTAGCATTCGGTAGAAACCATAGGCCCTACGGGAATTCACCTGAAAATTTCTGAAAACTGAAATTTGGATTTCTGGAAGGGGGTTTAAACCCTCGTCCCAATCGAGATGGGATCTGTGTCATTCTATAACACATGCGGAAATGGTTACATTGTTAGTGAAGCGAACAATCAAAGGTATGAACTAAAAAGAAGCAGAAAGGCTAGAATATATGAGACAGATAATTGAGGACGTGGGTTGTAATTGGTATGTTGAGACGAAGAAATGAGATCACGATAGGAAGATATGGGGGATTGTATCAAACCACTCGAAAGACTGATGACAGAAAAAAAAATGAATATGGCAGAATATTTTCGTATGACACCCTTTATATTAGCTTGATATGTATGTATGTATGTACGAATGTAACGGAATTTTACAACTACACTTTGACCCACTACCAGATGTGCGAGTTGTTTCAAATTTCGCACACATATTTAGAACCGGTGACAATACAATAATTTCATAGCAATGTCTTGTCCTGCTATTCTCATTACTTTGACAGTAACAACAGAAAAATGGTTTAATACCGTGGAATTTTGCAATTTAATTTTAATCCAATTCCAGATATCCGAATTGTTTGAAATTTTACTCATGTATTGAAAACTGATTACAATCTAATAATTTCAATGCTATGCCTTGTCCTGCTATTCTCATTACTTTGACAGTAACAATAGAAGAATTTTGCACACGTTTTAAGAACCGTTGACAATACAGTAGTCTCTTAACAACGTCCTGCTATTCTCGTTACTTTGACGTTAACAATAGAAAAATTGTTGCATATAACGGAATATTTTCATTTCAGTGTTCACCCACTTCCTGACGTCCGAATCATTTGAAATTTTGCACACCGATAAAAATTTAAAAAATTTCATTCTCATCGCGTTGTCAGTAACAACTTAAAAGTGGTAGAATGTAATGGAAAACTTCAGTTCAATTTTAACCCCCTTCAGGAATTCCTAAATGTCTGAAATTTTGTACACGTATTAAGAACTGATGACAATCCAATAATTTCATATCTATGTCTAGCTAATCTCATTACTTTGACCCCGTCTCTAAAGACCTCGTTGTTAAGAGACGTCAAGCAGTTAAAAAAATTACTTTGACAGTAAGAACACTAAAGTGATTTAACCTCTTATGGCAGATGTGGCTCATTTTCACCCACTTTCCTCATCCCCCTGGTGGCTGAGTTGGTTAAGGCGCGTGACGCGAACAGACGTTCCCTGCTCGAATACTGGTTTCGGTTGGAATTTTTAGGATATTATAAGTGGCAAAGATTAGGATAACCCACGCTTCGGATTTCACGTTAAACTGCAGGTACCCGATACCTGATGCGATTGCCGAGTTAGGCAAATACAGCCGCGACATTTTGCACAAGCGCGGCAATTCGAGAAACCTTCGTCATTTGGCGGCCTGACCCTTCGGAGATTTCCCGGCCAATATCACCATATATAGTTAATTTAATTACCAATTTCCAGGCGTCTTAATTTTTCGAAATTTTTCACACGTATCAAGAACGTTTAACAACACAATAATTTCACAGCTGTAACCCGGTATTCTCATTACTTTGATAGTAACATCAGAAAAATGGTTTTGCCACGCAACTTTTTGCACATGCGCAAATGATAATACTTTGATACAAGCTGCTACGATAGTGTCTACAGTTGCTTAATGTGATGTTAAATAGTGAGTATTCGAAACATCGTTTTTAGTTACTTCGTTCTGTTATACAAGAGTTGTCTTCCACATTTACCCAGCTATTGGATCTCTGGTGGGGTTGACCATATATTGTAATTGTACGTTACTCGTGGGAATAGACTAATAATTACAAATGAAACTACAACACAAAGAAAAAGAGAGATTGGCGACGAAAAGCCAAAAGTTAGAAACATACTTTTGAAACACTCTGAACTAAAAAAGTTAAAAATAAAATTCTAGTTAAACAAATTAAAAACTCGTTTTCGTAGTAATCTGAACTAAAAGGTTAAAAATAATCTTCAAATATAAAGATTATGTTCAACAGCGATAGAACGTCCCACAGTTCAGGATAAATAATTTTTTTGTATAAGATTAAAGAAACTGATTACAAAATTAACTTAAATATAAAAAAAGCGTGGGGTGCCCCCTACATAACTTTTGACAAACAGCCAGCGATAAAAAATATAAGACCACACTTTTTTACATTAAAGTTAATTTTGTAATCGGTGACTTTACTCTTTAAGCTTATTCAAAATATTAATTTATCCTGAATTGTGGGACGTTCTATGGCTGTTAAACAAAATCTTTATATTTAAAGATTATTTTAACCTTTTAGTTCACATTACTACGAAAGCGTGTTTTTAGTTTTTTAAACGACAATTTTATTTTATTGGCAACAGACCATTTCATTTCTCTATTTACTTACCAACAGTCCTGATACACATGCCCTAAAACCTTTAATCGACTTCAAAGGCAGTAATAATAAGCAAAGAAGCTTCCACTGTTTCCATACTCTAATAATATTTAAGTCTAGTTTCTTTTGGAATACAGCTTCAAGACATAACGGTAAATTATTTAAGTTTTACAGCCCCGTATCAATCTGGCACTTGTCACTTCCTTTTTCATCTCTTCTTGCCGAGCGGGAGCATATTGAATCCTCATCTTCTTTCAGAGCAACCGAGAACAGAATTAATTTAATATTAGCGCAGTAAAGAAGTACCATTCACGTGCCAACCGTCGCAGAGCTGAGCAAGCGAAATTGACTTATTCGGCTTGGTGGCCGCAAAGCGTCTGAATAAACAGCTCGCTCTTTCTGCGGAAGAGACGCCTGCAAATTGCATCTCCTACCTTTCTCTGCCACGCGCCTGCCGGTAACTTGATTAGATCTTGACAGGGGCGTGAGCCGGGAGAAACTGATTAGCACGGAGAAAGCCTGAAAGAGAGGTGCTGCGAAGGAGCTTCCTTCCCTTTCGGTCTCTTAACACTGTTTACTGAAAAGTCTTATGTTGCTGAGCCCATGTGGAAGAGGATCAGGTGTCAAAATAACATATAATCTACATATCACTAATACAGTCGCATATTAATAGACATACAGGAGTTCAGGGAAATAAAATTTTTAGTATGATTTCCAGCAGAAATGTTCAATGAAAATTCAAGATTATTCAGTTTTATAGTGTGCTCAACTATAGATAGTAAATGGCTTATATTCAACTGCGAGACATCAAAGTTGCTCTCGACGTTAAGGGAAACTATGATAAAAATTACATGGATTTTAATAAACTTTGCAAAATATTTCGTACACAATTAAAACATTAAAGACAAAATTACAAAAAAAGTAAACTGGGGAAAACCTTCGGATACACTGACGTTTATCATACTGCTGGAACTATTTTCTTTACGCGCACATGCTATCACAAGACATATGGCTTTTATTATTCTTGTTTTCCAAATTAAGAAGTAAGGGAAGTGATACTACAAGAGAAACTGCGATATTTAAGCAAAACAAGGTTAGATTGATTTGATACCTGGACCAATAATACTGATATCGGAGATGATATGTTTGTAGTGGCTTTTCATATAATGCATTCTGTTGAGTAAAAGCATTGATGTGGAAGAAGATAGTTCCGGCGTTAGCGTGTTGTTCAGCATTAAAAAAAAAATGTCATGAGAAAAAAATTAGTTTCACAAGTAGTGAACATGTTACCTTCCGTCTCAACAGATAGGAATCACGAATATCATAGTTTACTATAACATGAAATTTTAGGTTCAATACGTACTTCAACTTTGCATGTTTAAATGTCAGTAACTGGTATTATAAAGGAAATGGATTTTGAGTAGACAGGAAAAGGGTGAAAAGAGTGCCGGGGGTCTACAAGAGGTATGTTGGTGATGAGGCTTCGAAGGATATTTGTCGAAGAACTAGGAGTAGAGGATAGAAGGAAAACGATGACTATAAGCCAGGTTGGCACTTGTTTTCACACGCAAGGGAGTGGGAAAAGATTCTTTTTTAAGCAAATTTACACGGAAGATGGTGAATAATTTATAAAAAAATGCTGGAGGAATTTAAAATTCGCAAATGTCAAAAGTAGATGGGGAGGGGGGCATTTTAAACACAAAGTGTATTAGATATTATAAAAAACTAGACGACCCGTTCGGAAATTTCGCGAATAAAATACGATGAATAGTGATATTGAATACTTGTAATATAATGAAAAGTAGAACCGCACTTTTATATCAAATATTTATTTGTTTAGTGTAATAGGTACACATCAAAGTACTTAAAACATATTACGAAACAGGATAATTTAAAACACACTATATGTACGACAAACTGTTATTGACCTTAACAGAACACAACCAACCTGAACAAAATGCACACAGCATCTCAGAATCCTTTGATATGTGTTTCTGTGCGAATAAAATGTTTACATTGGAATTCCATAGCAAAACAAAAATGTTTCCTTAACAGAAAAAAATCCTAAAACCAACTTATTTTATATATATATATATATATAAACAATTTATTGACATCTCTGTGATATACGCGCGGGAGGTAGATCTTTTGTGCAGAGTATGTGAATCGAAAGTAGGTATTTCTGATGATCGATAAAAAATTAAAAAGTCATAAATAAATAAATTTTGAGTTATATTATTAAATTAGAAGAGTTATTAAAAGTTAACAAACATAAAGACGTCAAATTATTAAGGATAAACTGAAGTATATAAATGCGTTGGAAGATATACGCAAGGTTTAAAAATGATGTTTGCGGCTTTTACTAGGGCTAAAATATTTAATTAAAGCACGAAAATCTAACGAATGAGCTACGTCATTTTCAATTCAAAGAATAAAAGGGCTGAAAACCGATCTTGTGTCATCGAATTCCTCAAATATATTTTAATCATTTTTAACCATGAAAAACACCTTTCTGCAGGCGCAACCATCTTAGGTGTGGTGGCAATAATTCTCAGGACAACTTTGATCGTGGGGTACACTTAAGTTAATGATTTCTCTAGAATATCTCTCTTCACCGAGATAACTCCGTCGTTTTCTTCTTAAACACAGAAAAAAAATTCAGTTCTTCATACAGTTCCTGTACATCAATATCAGATGTTTCTCCTGCTGTTAGAGGTAATTGCAAGTCACTGAATTGATTCAAAAGTCCACAGTCACCAATTTTCTATGGTATTTTTACGTTATACATAAAACCAAATATGTTTTCATGATGTTTAGATGCCTCAAATCCACGTTTCCAGCTTGTGATCACATAGTCAACAACAACATAAAAATAGTTTATTTTGGAAATCTCCTTCGCATGCAATTCAAGCGCTCGATCTTCCCCTTCATAATCAAACTTCGTTCTTTTACGTCTCTTTTTCATCAGCTGTTTCTCTACCTGTTACCAAGGATGATTGGAAACTTCTAGATCTGAATAAATATCTCAGATGGTTATGACGTACGTTTGCGGTACGGTAGAGCTCTGGTTAAAATCCCGGTCTCGGATACAATTTTTATTTGGCTTTGGCTTAAAAATTACTTGTATATCTTTGAAAGCGTTTAGTACAAATATGCTAGGATGCTGCGTGGTTGAAATTATGTGTTAAACTGTAGGTCTCTTATCCCTGTTTTTTTTTTATATATTTAGGGTAAAGGATTACAATTATTATAGTATTTGGTGGACATTGTCCTTGGGGTTCTGTGGACAGTGTCCTTGTTATGGTGATCTTGATTTTTCTTTAGGGGATGAGTGGAAGGATTACCAGTATTAAATAGGTGGATACGATAGATGATCATTGCACAGCTGGAAAGAAACACTGTGGTCTTTGAGACCGCAAAAATATATAATCATCTCATTCTTTATTAACAAAAATCGAAAGTACCCTCAAACAAAACGATCACGTCAGTGCGAAGTGACTGATGTTTCACATTTCATTACAATGGTGTTCAAAAACGAGAGAATCTTTAAATATAGTATAGCGTTTGAAAGACTTTTAATGGTGGTTTGTTAAGACCGCGTTTGGTTACTATTTTTATAAGTGAAGGATCAACCGGTGAGGAGTTAACGTGAGTCAGGTAAAGAAAATAATTTACTATACTTTATTACACAAAATAAATAACAATTCTCTATACGATTGGCAACTCTGGCTTTGACGCCCAACTCACTTTTAGGGAAACAACCAAATGAAAACGTTACAGGAAACTGAAGACACAGGAACACATTCATCACACGGCCGAGCTACGGGTAAGTGTGAACACAGGAGGAGTGAGCCTTCACTCGGCCGACTGACGGTGCGGTGACGGTGCAGAGTAGTAGTAGGCTACCTGTCAAGTGTGAATTGATCTTACAACGTAAGGGAGCGTCCATTAGTTACGTGTGGTGTTTTTTCCGGAACCTCTGGTGAGGTTTGGTGAGATCTGGTCGGCCCCCCCCCCCCCTACGATGACGTGAGATTTTGAAGTGACTGCACGGCCTCCTGCTGACCGACCTCGTAGTTTGTTTTTAGACTTTTTTTTAACTCTCCTGCTTCCGAGGGCGGTTATATCCCCTCCACCCTAAAGTCAGTGTCCGGTTTTTTTAGCTCTACTGTCCATCAAGAATTTAAAAAGATGACGTGAGATTTCCGACGACCTCCCTCCCCCCCCCCCTCCACCACCATTGATGAGATTGGTTAGATATCGCCGGGCTCCTCTCTCCCCTATTTCACCTCACGTAATTAATGCCTAAGCTGACAAGAGTTGACGATCGAAATGAAACACGAGTATTGCCTGAGCGTAAATCGTAAACACTATAAAAGTAACAAAACTGAGCGTTCAAGTGGATTTTCTAATATACGAGGCACGAGATTCGAATAGTAATGAATTTTTGGACTATGTTTTACAGTTATGTTACAAAAATATTATTATTCACTGATAAATTATTTAATTTTATGCCATTAATCTTACTTTTTATACGAATGTGATATAATAACTAAAGAAATTATATATTTAAAAAAAATTTCACCTTGGATTATTGCGCGAGGCCCCTCCAAGAGCGAGGCCCCGGGCGATTGCCCTGTTTGCCACTCCCTAAGGCCGCCTCTGACCATACCCCCTCTCCCACTTTCCACCCCCTTAATTTTGTAATAGTTCTTATACATATCCACAGATTTCATCCGAATTCAATTGTCATTTACACACACATACTTTGAAACTAACAGAAAAAAAAAATACTTTCTACATTTTCAGAAACTCAACCCCTCCACTCTTTCCACACAATTAATTTTTGTCAATGTTCTTTATACAAAGATAGGCCCTGCAGTTTCTATCCGATTCTGAAGGAACTTTGCGCATGTAAATCTTAAAATGAACAGAAAATACTGCATATATTTGGTTTACAAGAGTCCAACCACTTTCTCCCTTTACTCCCATCCATCTTAATTTCAAAAGTTCTTTCTAGAAACTCAGTTTTTATCAGATTTTTGATGGAACACTTCACACATACATACTTTAAAACAAAGAGAAATGTATTAACTACATTAGGTTTACAAAAAACCACCCACTCTCACCCATCACCCTTATCAACCAAAATCTACACATGGAACCATTCAGTTTTTCACAATATATTTCATTTATTTAGTACACGTAAATCTGTCTGTTTTGTAAATGCATACACAATTAAGAAAGAAAAAGAGGTATTTCAAGTATTAACATTGTATTTAGTTCATAACCTTTGATAACACATGGGAAAAGATTTATTAGGTATTCTTCTACGTTCTAACAATAACTAAAGTTACAGATTATAGTTCAAAATAAATATGTGTTTGAAAAGAGCGATAATCACCAATTTCTCTTGAAAATTTGTATTTCGTAATTCCCCTATCGCATGGCCTTCATCTATATAAAATTTTTAAGTTAAATTCTTGAGGCAACCTGGTAAAACATTTTCCTGAATTATATATTCTAGCCACGGAACCCCTCATTTACAAATAAAAATTTCACCACTTTTGTATGCCTGAAATCAAGAGCTAGATTATGCTTAAGATTATCTCTTTTCCTACTATACCTACTTAATTCTTCTCCAAATATCGATCAAGGATGAATCGTCAACATACATTTCAGACACTCTAAGCACTCTTCCTTCATGCATCTCTGACTACACACACAGTTTCTCTATAATTTAAGTTGTTTACTGTGTTCTATGTTGATTTCCACAAACAAATCCAGTTGTGATTATTGCAGGCCATTTCTTCCACAGTTGCTTGTAAAACTAATTATTATTTAGTAAATACGCCAATACAACTGTTGTCTGATATTCTTTATTTTTCGGACGCGTTTCACCTCTCGTCGAGGTATCTTCAGTGTACAATTTTTCTGTAATATGCATTTAGTTATAATTTGAAAAAATGTTTTTGTTTTGTTTACATATAAAAAAATTATTCTCTCTATAGGATGCATAATATAACTTATATTTACATACCAATTGTGAATTATCATATAGAACGTTTGTTTACATTGGTGTAATAGGATAGGATTCATATTGCAAATTACATTTACATTCTGAGGTGTGGTAGTTGGTTTTCTGTGCTGGTTATTATATGGTATGTCAAGAAATGAACACTTATTGCGTTCAACAAACAATTCTGTCTTTTCTGTATAATACTAAAAGTAAACTCTTATTTTCTGTGTACCTAATTAGCTGACTTGTATTTACACCTATTTTCATTACACAATGACCTCCCCAACAGGACACCCTGTCCAAATCCTTTTATAACTGTGTGTCACCCTCCTTCAATTTAATCCAAATATACATACAACACTTTGTAAATCTACAAAAAAATCCAACTTCTGACTTTCAACCATCAAAGAGGCTATTATCATAACAATAATTCCACTCCCTCTTTCACTTCCATCACTTTGATACAATATGTTCTTCCTAACTCATTTCTTCTCGAGTTTTGTGAAATTGTCCACCTAGCAAAAAATGTTATTATTTAACTAAATCATTATAATCTTATACACTATACAGCCTCGGCTAGATAAATTCCCACAATAAGCAGAATGGAGGCCAATTCACTACTACATTTAATTTAAAATAGCTTGCACATAGCCTACCACTTGAGTTCCACATTTCTTAAAAACACATTGCTTATTTTTCATATCCCAGAAGTCCCAGAAGCAGGAATCCATGGAAAAAGATTGATAAATAAATAAATTAAACCTCTTATTTCCTTCACTAAGTGATAGTCTTGTTGTGGTTGGATATCATGTTCATCATCAACTTTCCTACCACTGACTGTGAGGTAAAAAAGAAAAATTATATATATATATCTATAGTTCTTAGTCCAATTTGTTCACCTTTATGAATAATTACTACTATGGCACAATATAAATATAAATGATATGTATAGGTACAGTATTAGATCGTCTCCTATTGTCTTCAACAGATCTGTGGTAATATTATGATGTTATTAGGATATCGAAGAGAGAATTAAGAGCTGCTGTAGAGGGATCTAAACAGGGTGCCTTTTTGAATTGGTTAACATAGAATGAAGATGAAAACCCAAATTTACTTACCTTATTAGATGGAAAAGCTATGAATTTTGTTTATTATAAGGAAGAGGAGGAATTTCTTTTTATAGGCATGGAATGGGAGTCTCTTTGTATATCATCAGGTAATAAATTCTAAATTCTATTGGGCACCTTGTTTGGAGAGGATTAGTCCTGAATCTACAGGAGAGGTTATGAGGATTTGTATCTGTGAAGTAAGGGAATACTGATATTTAATCTTGGTCATGCTCTTGTGTGAATATGGTGTAGTAGGATACCCACATTATGAAGTTCAGGAAATGTAGGGGGTGAAAAATAGGCCAAATCAATCTGTTTCAGAACACAATTATTTACTCCTATGGTAACAAGATAGGTTGGGAATCAATTATTGGGAAGAATGTTGATGAGACTTTGTTGGATATAATAAGAAAAATAAAGAATAGTACATAGAAGGGGAGAGACTTCAAGGCAAAAGTGAAGGCAGAAATTCTCATTTGTAACTAAGAAAATAAAGGATCAGAACAGGGCAGCATTTAGGCTCTGTGGGATCCTAGGTTATACATGTGGTGCAGGCCCCCTGTTTTTTTTTATCTCTACTACTGGCCTAGGCAGGGACCCAGGGTTGTGGTGCCGGCCCCCTCTTTGTGGTGCAAGCCCCTCTTTGTGGTGCAGGCCCCTCTTTGTGGTGCGGGTCCCTAGACTACAGCCTATGCTTAAATGTGGCCCTGGATCAGGATAATGTATTGGAGGATGTGCTGAGCAAGCTATCTCAAGCACCTGAAGAATTTAAAATTCATGTTATACAGTTGAAGGTGTGCAGGAAAAACATCCCCAGTGGCTATGATCCATCAATATTAATTGTTAATAAATAATACTTTCAATACCAACCCGATTAAATGTTTTCAATGAATGTACCTCTCTCACAGTATCCTGAGGTGATGTTTCTAGTTTCACAGTTTGCTTATTTCTACTTATGTGGAACAGCTCCTGCTCTGATATTTACTGTATGATTACTGTATGACAGTCCCTAACTGAATTACAAAACAAATTGTTTAATGTTTTAGCATTTTTCTTACCCGTGGAATCTTTTTATCATCTTTATCCATGATTGTCTGAAAGCACTCTGTTTCCCCATATTCCTTACAAAATCATAGAAATTTCTAAGCGCAAGTGTTAAATGGATTATGGAACAGAAAGTATAATTTTGGACATAAAGTTGTCAAGGTTTTGTAAAGAATATGTTCTTCACAGGGGAAGGATATTCAGTGATGGATACTGAACATAGAAGTGAACATAGTATCACTGATAATGGCCTATCATTTTAATGGGTGTTGAATTCAATGCTTATATTACAGCTATGTAAGTAAAAATTATGATTGAAGTGTTAAGAGCTTCCTATTACAAAAAGAAACTGTATATATTTACTGTGCCAATTTTGTGATATACCTATAGATTTTAAACAGATTTCTGCAGGATACATTTGAATTTATTACAATGACATTTACTATAAGACATTACTTTGTTTGTGAAGAGTTCACCGTGAAGGAGATTATGTAACTGAAAAGGTAAGCCATGAATTACATTATTTTATAGATATTCTAGATTTTATTGTTGATGAGAATATTGCAGAGTCAGCTTTTTAAAATTTTATTTAGTGTTAGTTCTAATTTAAACATTGACTTAGTTGTACATCCTAAAAAATTATTGAAAATGTTTTCTCTAAATGTTTCACCATCTAAGACCATACTGTATGTATCTTTTACTTTGGTTTTTGTTATAATTGAATTAGTTGTGTCCTTTTTTTAAAAAAAATTCACCCTTATCTGTGTACTCTCATCAATCCAAGTACTGTTGGCATTACTCTGCCACCCTGTTCATACCATGTATACCATGTTATTTTGATGATAAAGAATATACATCTGACAATTACAGTGTATTAGGTGTGTTTATAACAATCTGAGTGTCAATGCAAACCTTATGTCAACTGTTCTAAGTGAGAATTTCAGTTCATATCCTAGTTTTTGCTATCCAGCACTTTTTTTTTCATTTGAATTCACTCTTGGTTAATAATTTTGATAATGGAAACAAGGAAACTGCTGTTAAGCACTGAAAAGAGGATAGGGAAAAATAACCATCACAGATCAGGGCAGTAGGACAAGATGAACACATAAAAAACACAATCACTTCATGATAATTTGCTTAATTACCTTAGTCATGTGGGAGGCATAACACATGACTAAGGTTACTGACTGAAATATTGTGAACTTGTTTTTGTTTTTTGGTTTTTTTATATGTTCATCTTGCCCTCCAGTGTTCATCTGTTGTAAGTGATGGGTTATTTTTTCCTATCTTATTTTTAGTTAATAATCTGCTATGTTTTGTAGAATTTATGTTGACAATCCATTTGGGGATATAATAGTGTTAGAAACTTTACCGTGATTCCAGTTTTATCCAAGAACTATAGAATGTCATTTATCTCTTCCAATTATATTACCTGTTTGCATTATTATAGATATACATTATTTTCCACTTGTCATTTAAACATGAGCTATGCCCTAACCCTCATACTCTAATATTTTAAGTAAGAGTATTTCAAGAATAACATAAAATAGGCCATGACTCACTTATAGAGAATTTGTTATTCATTTTCACTTTAGATTCATTACTTCTAACATATCTTCTCTTAATTACGAAAGTATCAACAACTGTAAAAATTTATTATACAAATGTTAAAACTACCGAGCAGTTCATCACTTTTTAGAAGTACACAAATTATTATGCACTTTATTTCTTCAAATATATTAAGAATAGTGGTAGAACTGTTACTATCTTGAAAATTTCTGCTTGTAAGCTGTCAATCATTTGTAACAGTGATTGAATTGTTTCCATCTTTGATGAATCAGGAGCTAAAAGAACTTCAGAACAACTGATGAAAATAAACCAATAACTCTGCTAATAATAATGTCAAAATGTTTCAGTGTGTAGGAGCAAAATTTTTGTCACCAAAATATTTTTTATTTATGAGGACTTAATTAATTGTTCCTTTTTCAGTTTTGCTGCTGGTACACAAAATGTATGTCTGCTTATCTGACAATAATATCTGTAACGTTTATCCATTTGTATTAGTAGTGAATTTCTCCATCATCATTTGAGCAAGTATCCAGAATTGGTTCAAACCATAACATGTATTGGATGGTTAAAGACATTGGTTACTGTTTGGGAAAAGATATACTGATTTCTCCATTAATAACACTAGGAATCATGAATGTCTTAATATCTAATCACTTATCTCTCCACTTATGACCAAACATTTGACTTCTTCAAATACTTTTGTTAATGTTTTGTATGAAATTGTGTGGTGAGCAGCTGTTTACTCCTTTATTATATTTGATACCAGTTTGTCTTTCATGGCTGCTGGAGATATTAATGTCCATTGTTAAGGTGGGGAAATATTTATGTAACAAGTCCTTCTTCATAAATTTCAAGAAATGTTTTCTCAAAGCTACTCAACTTATTATTCAAACATATCACTTCCAACATAGTTGTTTTCTATTATTTTAGTAATGTTAGTGCCTTCAAATGTTTTTTTTATTGAGTTGACTTTAATCATTATTTGCTTGTTTTATGGTATTATTCTAATGGATTTAAAATAACTATTTGAGCGTCATTGCATGAAAAAAAATGTTCAGTTGGAATTATCAACTTTTCTTATTAATTTCTTCAGCGAAAAAGTTACCCATTAATGGTTCAGACATATTTTTGAGTCTGGGTGGAAAAGTTCACAAATTGATAAAGATAGTTTTATTAAAGAATTTTCAGTCCTGATCAATTCAACTTTACTTATTAAAATATCTAAAGAAACTTTTTTGTTGTTTTTAAATATTAACTTCAATGAATCATTTGTTTTAAGTAGTGAAATTAATAACTATGTCTCTATGTCTTCCCGTTTTAGATCATCTTTGCTCAATTTTTTGAGAATCAATTCTGATAGTACCGTAGCTATTAAACTCCTTATAATGTGATCTGAAAATCCTGTGTCACCTAGTTATTGCAATACAAACTGTAACAAAGCATCTGTCCTTGATTGTTTTACGTCAGCAAACCATACTTGAAAACTTCTCTACGCGAAATATGCGCAGTCATTCTGAAAATGAAGAAAAGTTGTATGGGTGTCACAAACATGCGCAAACAAATGAAGGTAATTCTTGTAGTTAATAAGTAGCTTTTTCAAATAAATATAGGAATAGATTGGTATAATGTGGTATAGTGAACAAAAACTCAAAATGAAACTGGCTCAGTAGTTTTTTTTATCAAAAATAATCTCACTCTGTTTTAATAGTGCTCATGATTCAATTTTAAAACGTATTAAAGAAAAATCATGCGTAAACTTATCTTTAAACGCACCAAAAGCAATAGCAACATACAAATTACCAATACCACAAAGAAACAGAGCGTAATCATCGACCAAACTCAGTCGAATTGCGCGGCCGAACGGAGCACTTGATCGGTGGATCACAGGAGCCCATTGTTCAAACTATTTTTTCTATTGTTAGGCGCAGATTCGTGTAAAATAAACCATTGTTCCTAATAATATAGTTTGTCTACTTTAAATATAAATAACTATTTTACCTGTGTAGACTAATGTCAAAATTGACTTTTGTCCCTCTAGATATAGAAAATAACACATTGCACGCCGGTGCAAAAAATTTATTTTGAGACCTCAGGCCAGATGGGCGATCGTTTTTTTTTTTTTTTGCTTTGTGTTGCTGGTAGGGGTTCCCTGAGCAGAGGTTGGGGTCCAATGAGCAGAGGTTGGGGCCCTTGAGCGTAGGGACCCCGGTTCACTGCACCGCCTAGCCCTATAGTAGCTACGCCCCTGAGGAAACAGAGAGAGTGCGATATCGAATGTTGGACTCGACATTGGGGAGAAAGAGGACAGATTCCTTAGCGATACTACGTAGCAGTTCAATATCTATGTTAACAATCAACGTTTCGTGCTGCTCGATTTATATAGTCCTCAATTAAAATAACTTACAATTTGTCATCTTCCAGTAGATGGTATGACGGACGAATTTCGAAATAAAAAATACTTACTACAACTTACAAGATCAATCGGACTGTTTACTAAGCATCACTGCATAATAAACTCAAAAATCATATAACAGCTTTATTGATTACTAATTTTTAAGACAAAAAATGGCCATTGAAGAAGGCACGAGTTCATATTTGCACAGGACAGCGAGAAAATTGGAATAGGTCTCCCTCTCTACGTGAATGGACAAAGAATGGTCAGTACTAAATATTCCACAGATCCGAACAACCGTATAGCATCAGTGACAATTTTGAGGACATCCAAGAACACCTATGAAAGCAGAACTGCGATAAGACGATTTCCATGAAATGGCTTTTCACAAGGAGCTGCAAGCTCGTAATATCATAAATAACCATTTTATTTCAGTTTTTAATTTGTTGGAAAGAAAATAAAAAAAGGTTAAAGATATGTATACATTGGTACAACTCTCAATACTGTAACTATCACCTCTTAACAACCGCCTTACCTCAGTGAGCAAAAGTAATTTGTTGAAAGTTTCATCATTTACTTCAAATGACTTCTCAAACAGACGGCAATTGGGATGATGAGGTTTAATTTTACTTATTGACCTAACTTTTAGTAGAGCATTCCTATTTTTTTCCTGTACAGTTTAATTGATTCTCTTTAGTTTTAATCAACCCCCTGTATTAATTGACCTCGGGAGATCTCTTATCGACCACTTTGGGGACCCCTGCTTTAGAGGAAAAGAGTTCACAACGCAGTGGCCGACCAATTCTATTTAGCGACCGACGCCAGCGCCATCTGCGTAGTGGTTCCAGTGTCAACGAACAGGCAACAATGCATCAAAGAACAGCAACAATCAATGTGGGACGTACGACAGACCTGCCCGTCGTTTGGACAGTGTAGCGAAATCTGGCGTTGATGTGATATGGCAGCATAAGATCGATACGAGTGGTCTGTTATCAAAACGACATCAGCTACAAAGCCTCTCCTGGACTGGTGAACATATCTATTGGACTCTTGATGACTGGAAGATGGTTGCGTAGTCAGATGAGTCAAAATTACAGTTGGTAACAGCTTATGGTAGGGTTGAGAGTGACCATGGATCCAGGATTTCGCGAAGGCACTGTACAGACTGGTAGTAGCTACATCTTGTTTATGTGGCATTGATCGGGGCCTCTGGTAAAACTGATGCTACTATTGAGTGGTGGAAATGGTTATGTTCAGCTCTGGAGACCATTTGCAGCTATTCATAACCTTCATGTTCAAACAACGATGGAATTTCAGAGGATAACAATGCGCAATGTCGCTGGGTCAAAATCATTTACGATTTGTTTGAGGAACATTCTGGACAATTTTAGGGAATGAGTTGGCTATGTAGATCGCTAGACATGAATCCAATCTAAAATATTTGGGACCTGATCGGAAGATCAGTTAGTGCATAACGGCCTGCTCCGGCAACACATTTACAATTTTGGACGGCTTTAGTAGAAACACGGCTGTATATTTCTTCATGGGAGTTCAGACGACTTGTTGAATCAATGCTACGTCGGACTGCAGAACTTAGCCGTGCAAACATGGATCCAACACGATATCCCATGACCAATGCAATCCTCGTATTCCTGCGTCAAAAAATTGCATTAACAAATATATGTTGTCGAGAAAAAATCCCTTTACAGCTGTTGTCCCCTCACTATCTATATAATCACCATCATTTTTTGAACAGCAGCCCTTTGGCACTGCAAGATGGCAAACTATAGATGAAGTTGGCTCTTATAAATTGGCATACATTGCTTTGTAATTGGTGTTTTATCTCGGCAAAAGTAAAGAGGTAATGATTGGTCCTTGTATAAGAACTATATGTCCGATTGTGCTTTTAAAGTTGTTGAATATATATTCTAACGTGTTGTCTATTAGTTCTCATTTCAACTATTATTTGTGAAAGTGTTACGAATCTTCTTCTACAGGGCGTTCGCCGGAAAACGCTACCCTCCCAGTCTGTTGCCGTCGGCAACTTGCTCGGTCAGTGCCGCCAGCAGTTTCCGCCAACCGGCACCGTGAATCACCGCACTGTTTAACACCTCCGCTGCCCCAACAGTGCATTGGCACAGTATAATGGGACCCTTACATTGTTAAGAACGGTTTCTTTGCATTGCAGATAGTTTGTGACTTCAGTCTCTTATTAATCAGTGTTGTGAATAAACGTTTCTTTGCGGTTTGGTTGGTTTGGGGCTTCATACTCTTATTAATCTGTACCGTGTTTGAGTGTGAGTAAAATTTTGGTACGTTACAGTTTGCAACAAAGAATATTTCTCTACGATACATATGTGAAGAAGTCGTTTAAAAAGTGTCACAGTAAATTTCGTCGCGAATTTCCTGGCTCTTTACTGCCAGCTAAATCAACAATTCTGCGTCTGGTTAAAAAAGTAAGAGAAACGGGTTCATTTTTTAACAAAAAGAGACTGTCGGTCAACCGTATTCTCACAGAGGAGAAAATTGACGATATCGCTTTTCGACTAGAACAGTCACCCAAAAAATCATTATGTCAGTTACGGCAGCGTGTGTCTCGAAATATGTTCAGAAGATGTGAAATGTGCATTACACAAGAGGGTCAACACTTCCAGCATCTTTTATAAGGTAAGCTAATGAATTACGTCACATTTAAATGCTTAGCACACAAGTTTATGAATTTTATGAAGCGTAATTATTATGAAATAGTCCGCGGCCGACGGTCGAACAATGCCGGAAACTGAGCGCTCGCTCGCCGGGAGCAGTTTCTTCCTTGTAGCGCTAACAGTGGGTTGCGTTTCCCGGCGAACGCCCTGTATTACAACAGTATTGCAAACGATTTGTGTTCCTGCGAACATCTGAGACATTTCTTGTTGTATTCTTATATTAAATACCTTCCGTGACTTTGGTTAGAAGACTTCTTCAAAGAAATTCCATAATAAACCTCAAGGTTTTATCTGCAGATACAATAACAAATGCTCAGAATTATTTTCATAACGGAGCTTTGTTTATTTTTATTAATGCTGGAAACAGTATTATTACCACTTAATTTTATTATACATGTATATACTGTACGCTTGGGGCAACTAGGACCGCGTTAAGCCTTTGGTTAGCTAGAATTTGCTGTGGATGTGTACATATAGGGTTGTTGGGCTTAGGGAAAGGGCAACTAATAGATTAACGTAGAATTGAAACCACGGAAGTGTTCTGGCGTATTTCACATTACACAGCAAGCTATGACAGAGGAGTAAGTCTGGTTTAGGGCTTATGAAAATCCTCGCACGTCAGTGATTCGAACCGGGGACCTTTAAGATCTCCAGACAGATGCCTTAACCACTGAGGTCGCATTAATGTTTTTATACTATTACCTCTGGCCAGTCTAAAATGTTACTTCCCCCAAGGAAGTACAGTTGTGTCACTTCCGTTCTTAATCTTTGTAAGCGATCTTGGAGCCACCGTTAACAGTAGTTTGATATTGTCGCTGATCTATAGGGAAGTAGGGAATTCGGACGGTTGCTTAAAAATTCAATGCTGTCTGGGGGTTATTTCAGTATGGTGGCATAAGTGGCAACTTACACAAAATTACAAGGCAATAAGCATACCTAACAAAATAATCAGTTTGTTGAGGAGTTCAAAGTAAGCAGTTCAGTTATCGATGTGGTCGATTCCCTGAAGTTTTTTGACGTAACAGTACAAAGCAACATGAAATGGGACCAGCCCGTAACTTCGGTCGTAGGTATAACTAAATTTAGGCTGCGATTAACAGAACGAATTCCCAAGAATTGTAACGCACATACAGAGGAGATAGCGTACAAAACTCTCATGCATCCACATTTGGACAACTGCTGTGCCGTCTGGGATCCATATTGCAAGATATTGATTGACTGTATAGAGACGGTACAGAACGAAGATTCTCGATTCGTGACCGCTTGCTGCAGTCCTTAAGAAATCTTCCCAGATTTGGTACATATATTGGGCTGGGTTTGTCTGACAGACAGACGATGGAGGCTTGGTTTGAATTTGTCGAAAACATACGAGCACCTTTCATTAATGATTCAGATATAGTTCAATGATAAGAGAGATGCGATTAGAGACAATAGATGCCGTTCTGAAGATTATACGAATTCTCCTTTCCTCTTGCTACTTGGGACAGGAATGAACAGCACCTTTTGCCATAATTTGGTGAAGAGTATGGAGTGGATTAACCAACTCCATATTTACTTTTGGAGTACAAAATCACGAACATTTAAATATCAGTGATGACATACATTACTATATTAGTGGAAATAAATATAATATCCACATTTATTACAAATAATTGTCAGTTATAAAGAAATAGATAACATTCTCTGGAAATTCTTTATTCGGTATATTGCTAAAGAAAATAAAACATTATCTGCTAAAACGTATCAGTATTAAATATTAGTTGAAAGATATTTTGCTTGGAAGAACATTTTATTTGGTGAAAGAAATTTCTTCTTGGATACTGATCACTTAAAAATACTGAGAAAATGGTATATATAATGAGGTATGATAGGGTGAGGTGAAAAAATTATTGGCATTTGTTAACATAGTGTAGAACGTTTGTTTTGGTAACTGTTTATAACTGTTGTTGTAACCTTTTAAATCATAAAAAAAATTAAGGCAGTGACATAACACTGCCATTTTTGTGCTCGTATGAGTTTCTAACAAACTAAACATTAAAGTAGTTGGTACTATTATTGGTTTCTATGGGTGAAATCCACTCTTCCACAACCCAGAGTGTGTTCTCGGACTATTTCAAAGCGAACGTATGTAATCTGACCCATTAATAGTTTTGTGCTAACTGAAGATTGTATTCCTATAGTCATTCTTGTTTGAAACAGCATCATTAGGGAGCGTGAATAAACTACGTGGCTCGGTCCAGAAGTGGGGGGGGGGGGGAGAGGGGTTGGCTGGAAAGCTACGCTGGGCTACGCCGGGGGAGGGGGGATTCCGAGTCAGGCCACGTAGCTTTCCTTTCATAACATTTTTCACAGTTAAAATGAGGAACAGAACACACAACAGCATGTGAATATTTATTTCCCTCAGTTAATTATCTTAGTACGTAATTTACAATCGTCTGACAAGAGAAAACAGTACAAAATGTCTTCTGGAATCAAAAGGGAAAAAAGCTACGTGCTACGTGGGGAGGGGGGGGGGGAGAGGTGTTCACAGCAGGCCAAAATGGAGCTAAGTGGTTTATGCACGCTCCCTTATCATCGTTGGCTTCTGTACATTTGCCTCTTGAAATCGCTTACCAAGTTTTGAATACACTTAATCAGATAGAGTGCAAGATTGTTCCAGGTTGCAATATATAATACCAATGTTCTATCGCTATGCTGCAGTTATACCCTGTTCACTCCGAACTGTCGGCTCTAGGTGATAGTCTCTTAGTCCCGCTCCTCACCTCACCAACCTCTCCAACATCTCCGAGATGACCACTGTGTCCATGTATGCTAGTGGCAAATTTCTGCTTCGTATGTAGGGGTAAAAGCAGCGGAGCGCGAATAGAGAAGACTGACCTTGTGATGCTTATAGAATTGCAGAGCAGATTTCTTTCGTTATTTGGTGATGAGAAAGCTTTAAAATAATTAGAGAGGAATAAGCAAAAAAATCCACATTGTTAACAAACACAAGTTTTTATTGTATTTGTGCACTCCCATTCGGCATCTTTGTTACAACTGTTAAATTTCACTATACATATTTGTTTACTAGACAACATACAGAGATGAATGATAGATGTTTGTATCTCTCACACAACAAGTAGTAACAAATGGCCGTGGCCCATCCCTGGCTGTGTGATGGGCCACGGCAGGCACTAAAAGTCTCTTTGCATTCACACTCCCATTCACACACTGGAAACCAGCAACTACGTCCAGGCATTGCTGTTCCATATCGCGCAGAGTCATTAGGTCACGTATGGATATTCAGTGAAACAAGGGTAGTCCCTTCGACTCAACGAAGCATGGAATTGATAACTAATAAAGTAAATAGTAATCCACTTATTGCTAGTAATAATACATACAGCTAACAAGTAATCTTAAGTAATGATAATGAAACGTATGGGTACAACAAGGGCTGACCTTCAAAACCCTATTGTTCAGAACATACTTATTGATGTCTAGAGATCAGTAATTTAGGACAATCATGTCTACCAATCGGAAATCTGAGAATATCTTATATGTTTCAAAAATATAAAATTCAGATCAGGAAAACTCAGCAACAAGAATAAAAGAACTCAGCCGTGAGAATGGGTAAGAAATGTTTACCGCAAAAACTCCCAGCGGATATTGCTGGTGGACAGAAATGTTTTCTTCGTAGCAAGAGAAGTGAGAATAGAATTAAAACTTTTTGACTCTTGAAATGCTGGGAAATATATTGTAGAATGTAAATTACACAATTGATCATTTCCTGATACCGGCTTACTTGAGTAAAAATAATTTTATTTTAGTAAAAAAAATACTGTGAAGCATACGTATTTCTCTAAAGCATCTTTCGAGACTGTACAGTACAAGCAAAAGTGTGAAACAAGTGCTGAGCGGGGCATTTCGCAATACGGGATACATGGAATACATTGCCAAGGTACAACAGCATGTGAATGTTCGCGAATTTGCCACTAGAGAGCAGGGCAATGAGCTTCATTTCGGCCTCCTTTGATCCCCGCCTTCTCCCCACATTGCTCCCGCGGTAATGGCTAAATTATTTCAATATTTTGCGAGCTACCCCGTAAATAATTTCAGAATGGTAGTACAAACTAAACATGAACTAAGTAATTCTATTTCACCGTCTAAAGTATGTCTCTCTTAATAAATATGTCGGAAGTGATGTGCATTACAATAGGAGTCATTGAAACAGCTGCAAATTTAATTAAAAGTTTTGTAGAAACTCTTTTGACTTTGCACTGTTCTTGTTCGTGGTTAGTGTTGCCAACTTAGTGGATTTTTCACTAAAACTTAGTGGAGAAATATTGCTTTTAGTGGTTAGTGGTTTTTTCTAGTGTTTCTTTTTTGCTAGTGGTTCAATAGAATTCAATTTCAAACAAAGAAAAATCAAAAAACTAAGCCACTTACACTTACACTTTTCGAAATATATTTCTACCTTATTTCAGTAATATTTACTTTTACTGCATAGGAAACATTGAAGTTGACTGAGTTTTTATTTCATTTCACGTTAAAGGTTACATACAATAACAGCTAACTGAATTAATTATAATCGATTTAGATTTCTAAGAATATTTAATCGATTTCTTCGTTTATTTTAATTAATAATGTTCATTTATTAAAAAATGGTCGCTGTTCCGTAATGTCATGACCACTGATATATTTTTTTAGTCAAAAATGAACTCTGACTTTGTGATTTTCAACTTTACAAATGATTAAACCATTCAAGTTCTTCCAAACATGGTGTTTGTGCAGAAATTATTTATTATTTTCAACCAATAAAATTAATTGATGAAAATTATTAATAGAAACGTTTGAATAGATAAATATTTTCAACAATCCCTTACTCGATTAATGACTTTGAAAGGACTTTGAAATACCTATTAAGTGGCGGATCCAGGATTTTGGTTTGGGGGAGCTTGAGCGGATTTCGTTTTTTTTTGGGGGGGGGGGGGGCTTTATAGTCATGCCGCCCTTAAAAGATCATCTGAAGAAGATGAGTTAATATAGAATAGCAGTTGATTAAATAATTTGTTGATGATTCATTGAATTACTACTTACATGTTGATGTACTGATCAATTATACAGAAATTTAATGTGTATTATGTAATAATGAAGGTAACTGTTTTAAAAATATACCCATTATTTTCTTTCGTAATAACGAAATATTTGTTTAGCGGAAAATTTAGTGGTTATGAGAGTAGCGTCGGTTTTTGTTAGTGGTTTTCTGGTGGTTTTAACAGTTGAATCTGGTGGGCAGCTAGTTTACCGGTTGGCAACACTATTCGTGGTTGACAGTAACCTACTAACACGTTTCACCATCTGTATAAACAGTCACATTCTGGCTGTGAATGCGGCTATTTATCTTAAAGTTAGTGCATGTTACTAATTATACTTGAAAATTTAAGTGCTGTGGAAATTTTAGCGCAGTCTGAGTCCAATTCACCGAACAAACATTCAGTGTATCGCAAGAACTACTATCTAAATCCTAATCACTGAACAAGGATTCAATAACTCATACGTAAGAACATCACGAACGTAAACTAATTTGCTTCGTATATTCTGCGCTTGTTGCCTATAGGATGAAGTTGCTGGTCACCAACATCGAAATGTTAAAATCTGCACAGAAGTTCTCACGCCTGCTGTATTAGTTCTGATGTGCTCTTTCGTTACATTTCGTCGCTACAAGAGAGCGCGCTGTTAGAGAAAGCATACAAAGAAGTTCGCGCATTTGCCACTAGAGAGCAGGGCAATGAGCTTCTCCGCGTAGTAGCGCCTGTTTGGATGACTTAAAAGAAAACTAACGGCAGGCGTCTACTAGCTAAATACACAACACCGATATGCAGACACCAAATGTAAAATACTCTTAAGCCCAAATGTTTCATTTGAGTTAAAAATTTTAAAATGTTTTCGTTCTACATGCCACAAAGCTACAAAATACTGTCATGAGGTAGGACATTAACATTTGGTTTCCCTAATTATAAACTCCAGAAAAGAAATTTATTAATTCAATTAGAGGACCATTTTGACGTGAATAGTGTACTAGCTGTAAAACAAAAAATGTGTGAAATCTGACATAACAGTTTGATGACAGCACCGATCTTATTTCGCAGATTAAAATAAAAATATTGATAAAAAAGAAACTTAAAATGTCTCGGCACGCAGGTTGTCTAGTTTTTTCTTTCTATTGCTACTTAGGCCCACACTATTTACAACGAGGCGAACGTATCGTTTACTATTATTGCCTAGCTACACATTGCCTAAACTTCTCTACCAGCACACATTATACAAACAGCATAGCTACCTCTAATACAATTTATCAAACTAATTTATTGTTCACCGTAATTTCTATTGTCTGCAATCAATCTCTTGTTTAAAAGATACAAATGTTAATATTGTTACTTTTTTGTACAATAAATGAACGTGGCAATGACCACATTGCCACGTTGTTTCAATGAACACCGTGGCTTATTAATCATACATTTCACAACAATTATAAATTACGTAGACTCTTGTGCATATTTATATCATGTCCTTCACTTTTTTCACAAATATAGTTATATCAGAAATGTCTTTTATAAAAAAGTAATATTTATGTCATTTCAGCACATAAAAGCTGATTATCTTCATTATTTACAAATTAAGATTACTTATTACACTGTCACAAATATCTTTTATCTATAGGAAATCTGTAACTAGTTTTATTATGTTCACAATTTAATGGAAAACTGAATGCAAAGTACCTAAAATACATATGTCTGCTATTAATGTAAAGCTATATTTACCTGACTGAGATAATTATTCAAGGTAAACAGAATATTTTTGTGTCCAAACTCTTTTTGAAGAACATTAAAACACCTAGGTTCTTATGTGGTTATAAGAACGTGGGATAAAATGGTCTATATTTGTATCACATTAAATACATTTCTAAATAGCTCTTTTGCTAATCTGACATTTATGAAACGGTTTTCTTATAATATGTACGAGGTTATCTTAATAGAAACTATGTGGCGCATTGGTTCAGACACCAAACATCTACACATACATCCTTGCACCAATTTTTGACCTCCAAGTAAAGGACAAAACTAAAATTTTACTTATTCCATCAATTTATATGGAGAATACATTTATCTACAAGCTATTAACTACAATAAGTATATTTCAGTGACCTTTGTTTGTCACAAAATGGAAACACTGCTCACCGTTAATTTCAAACATAGAAAATATTGTGTTTAAATTTCAATGAATTAGTATGTCAGCTAGTCATTTCACGTGGCGTTTCAGCAGCATATCACACAAGATCGAAATGTGTGACGATAAATAAAATTGTGAATTTGATTTTTATTCGTAACTACATACACAAAAATATTTCATACACATAAAGGTCACAAATCAGAACGAAGCTTAAGACTTCCGTCCTTTTCAATTTGTTCTTGTGTCAAATGAAGGTAATGAAATTCATAGTCCTGTATGCTATATATTAATCATCACTAATTTTTCGCTAAAGTGATTTCCAAGCAATCCTGGAAATATTTACTAAACTCCTGCGATTACAATAATAATGATAATAATAATCTAAATTATTATTTTAAAAGAAACGTATGTAAGCACGCTTGCTTCGCACTTTTTCACTTTTCGTTAGATGGAATTTGTTATAAAATTTTGAAATAGATTGCTGAATTATATAGAAACAATGAATTTAGATATCTGATTGCTAGTGAATCTGGTCAAAGATGAAATCACCTGGTATTCAAACTGAAATCTGAGTATAAATCGTTTGCTTGGTGCCAGCAAATAACATGTTGTAGTATAAAGTAAAGAAGGTGCTGAGATAAAGTAGTAATACTGAGGCCATTTTAAGCGTTATTTATATATTTCTGTTTCTTGTTATTCTTCATGCACCATATGCTTCACTGCCTATATATTTTGTGAAGTAAATACTCCACTGTCAAGACTACTACTGTATGTGTCTATTCTAACATCTAAGACAAAAGCCAACTAACTATGTACATAGCAATAGAAATATAAGTTACAGAACAGTTTTAATCTGTAACACTGGTATGAGAATAAGTTCAACTTGGAATTAACTTTATTTTTTTCGTAAAACGAAGTATAAGGTCATATCTCGAAACAGATGTCCCGTTTTTTAAATACAAATATCAATAAAGCCTTTAACTATAAACGTATAACACCCAACAGGTTATCTGCATAAAAAGATAGCCTAGCACACTATACATTACATTTATTAGGCGCAATTGAAATAACTGCAAATTTGTGTCTGTACCAAGAAACATGCGTAAGAAAATATAAGTAGAAAACTTTTAAGAATCATCAAAAAGCAAGCAAACTGCATCTAACACATATACGAGTACAAATATACGCTGATGGTCTACTGCAATTCTTCTCTACCGGCCAGACTGGCCAGTGAATGAACGCTGGAGTGCCCTCGAGGCCCGCTCCAGTTCTACAATAGCTGAGCTGCAGACGGAGTAAGTAGTTCGCCTTGGCGGGATGTGCAAACAAGAGCAGTGGCTTCGACGGAAGACCAGCTGGTCGACTGCTCGTTCCCTTATAACGCCGTGGAGAGTATGTGAGCGTGCGCGTGGGTTATGCAACCTGCCGGTCACACGAGCCACTCCGGACGACTGCGTCACACGTGCGTGCCGGCGCCGCCTCCGCCGCCCCCGGTCGCCGCCACCACCGCCGACGTCGCGACGCCGCCGTAGCTCGAGTTGACGCTCACCGCCGCCGTCGCCTCGTCCGAGCGCTCTTCCTCTGGCCTGATGACTGCCTTGATACGCTGCACACACACCACAACAAGAGTTAGTCCAGTGGTTCCCATCGGTGGGTGCGGAGGATATCATAGGGCGCGTTCCGCCTTAGGGCAAATTTAAGCGTCTCGAAAAACCTCGCTGTTGAGAGACGTAAAACAGTTAAAAAAAAAAAAAAAAGCAAATTTAAGTTGCGTTGAGGACGAATTACCACCCCCCTCCCCCTGCTTTCGAGTATTAAATCTGGTTTATAGGGCTGCCTGTAATAAGTTTTAAACTCCTTTCCAATGGTCACCGAAATAAAATTTAGTGTAGTCAGCAATTTACTTGCAAAGAAAAGAAATATATTGTAAATAGCGGAATGCGATTATTTAAGATCGCTGATGAAAAAGTTAGAAATATAAAAAAAATAGTTACAGTACATCAGAGTCAGCATTCTAACTAACATTTCTTTGTTCATAGTACAGTACCATGTTACCTGTCTCTTGGCCCACGAAAAGTACAGTGTAATTATTATAACGGAGTGACGTAGTCGATTAAAAACTTGTAATTTGTAATTTCACTAACTTCCAAAGCAAGGAGAGAGCGAAGTAAAATTTAACGTAGGCTTATTAATTAAATTTCGTAAGCTCCATTTACGATGACAATCTATGGTATATAAACATATTAGTGTAGAAAGGATTTGATGTTTGATTTAACGAAATTTACCAATTTAAGACCTTTCTTATGATTGGGTATAAAATTGTGTCTGTTTACAGAATTGCAGCTACCTACGACTACGAAAAGTACTTTAGAATTTAGATGATCATAAGTTTGTGAGCGAATGATAAAATCATTGTAATTTCCGTATGAATAATTTCCAGTTTAAGAACAGGAACGATACAAAATTCCTGTTCACTAAGCTTTCGTGTATCTACGCATAATAGAAACATGAGGCATGTAGGGTTATTATGAATGTTATTGTTCACATTCTTTTCCGTGTGTCTGCAATTTTTACAGAAATCTGAATACGGCCGGGTTTGTCCTCCGCCTTTGTTATGGATTTGAAAGTATTCAACGTTAATGTTTTTAAATCAAAACAGTTAATTATTGTAATGTAATAAGTTTTTTGATAAAAAGTTGACGCCATTTAGGTAAACAAATTTAAATATTTCGTTATGGTTTTGATGTTTTGGAGAAGTGAAATATCAGAGCAATGTTTAATATGAGTTTGTCACATGCTGTTTTAAATATTAAATTAAGTAGCTTTTAAATAAAATAAATACATATTTTTGTTCATGTATGTAGCATGCTGAAAATTAAATGGACAGACAAAGTACGAATTGAACGAACTTTAGAAATGATGGGTGGGGAAAGAATTATTCTATGGAAGAATCTTACAGAAAGACGAGACAGGCTGGTAGGTCATATTTGAGACATCATGGATTGTTTAATTTGTTAGTGGAGGGAACAGTCGAAGGTGAACTGTAGAGGAAGACAGAGATTAGAATATATGAAGCAGATAATTAAGGACCTCGGTTGTAAGTGATATGTAGAAATGAAGAGATTAGCACAAGATAGGAAGGGACGTAGGATTGCACAAACCAGTCGAAAGTTTAATCAGAAAAAATCTTTGTGCAAAATAGAAATTCAAGGTAAATAGCATTATCAAGAGGAAAACAATTAACATACAAATTTTCTCCAAGACGTTTCAACTTTGGATTGCCATTGGATAAATAAAGGTACTTTACTTATGATTTGGGATTGATATGTGTGCCAAATTATCTGTTTCTAGGACAACTGGAAGTTGTATGAACTTATGATGTGCGATTTCGTAGTCGTTACAAATAGTTTGAATTCCACAAACTTCCGAAGTAATGAGATGAATGAATAAAATTTTAGACATTAATTATGCTTACTATAATCCATTTAATATAAATATTAGTGACATATAAGGTTAAGCTATACTGTGGTTCCAGGAATTATTAATAAAAAAATAAAGTTATGTGTACCAATATTTGTCAGCAGGTGTTTTTAAAAATACTCATTACATTAATTTTTTTTAAAATATCAACTCCGCTACCCAGATTTCAGTATCGAAATATCGATATATCGTTCTAAAAAGTATCACTCATAAAGATCGATATTTTCAAAAAATAATATCGATATTTCGATATAACGATATTTTATCAACAGCCGTCCGTGAAACTTTCTTTCAGGTAGTTTCTTATCTCCGCCGAGAGCTGGACAATTTTCGATATGAATTGCGTTAGTGAGTAAACGCTGCAAACCTGTAAGCAAGTTCCAGGCGTAATGATGAGCGAGTAGATGACGTATGCAGGTATGCAGACTAGTGACGAGGCGGTGAGGGCCCAGCCGACACTGATGCTCCACGCAGGATAAACATAGTCCCCGGGCAGCATCTCTTCGTAACCCATCAGCGAGAAGATGAAGATCACCTGCAACAATGATTCAGTGCGTTAGAGAAAGGATGACCTACAGTTTAACATGAAATCTGAAAGTTAGAGCATACCCATCGTACTTCATATAGCCAAATCAAGCTTTGTGCCACGTATATGTCAGATTGTGGGCCTGCAAATGTTACAGTCATAACCGAGATCCATCACTTTTGATACAGGACACCCATCTCCCAGCTACCAAGAAGAATCTGTATTCTTTCAAAATTTCGGTTCCAATATTTTGGCGTAACATAATATATGGCCATAGTAGCCTTTAATTAGTAATGATTATATTGCAAACCTAACCTAGTCTGAAATTCTGCAAAACAGCAGCGTTTGCGAAGTATTGTTCCTGACAAGTGGGACGCACCTATTAATGCTTCGGATGCAATATGACGTTTCAATTAATTCTATATTTTCGGAAGTGGCCACAAATTTAATACGACGGAGCACCATACAAAGCAATGAACGTCAGCCTGAATGTTTTTTTTTAATTTGTATGCGGTTTTTGACCACCCATGTTCTATGCAGTGACCGTGTTCTCTAAAATGCAGTTCTATGTTTCCTTCGTTACCCAACTTTACCTGGCCCGAATCCCAGCAACGATCATATACTGTGCCAGCAGGGAGATCGATGCATTTAAACAGTTATTCTTCATAATGTGTATTACTCTCCTAAATTAGTCTCAATAGTTCAATTAACAGCATACTGATTAATTTATGTTGATATCCATATTTGAACTGGTGGTAGAGGAGTTAAAACTAACAAAAGGTTACTTTGGTCATTATGTCATCGTGTCTGTGGCTCTGTGACGTCACATACCCTGCCGTCATTTGCAGGTTAACAACGGCCAGAAATTTTTTCAACCTCTCTCTCCATATGTGTCGTTATAATGTAACAGCAAGCTAAAAATTTAGGACACCTATTAATGTTTCTGTAATCATTCAGTATGTTTTAAGTTGCCTATAACCATAAAGAAGAGTATGCATTTCGTCTAAATCCAGTCGACTGTCTCAGAAATACGTGCCATCGGTCTCCTTTGTGCACAGGTGGCCAGTGTGAATCATGAGAGGGACTTCTGTCCTGACCGAATTCAAACCGGATTTGTTACCCGGCCTACTTAACTTATAATCGGAGAGTCTGTTTATTATTATTATTTGTAAAATGTTTAGTTTATGAGGGAGAGAATTTGGTAGATCCCAGCAGTTGCCTAGATGGTTGCGGTAAACAGCCTAATACCTACAATCAGGCAAGTCAGTACGCGGGGTCATAAGTCGTACCTGGTCTGCTGGTACCTTCGGATCGAATGCACGGCGCCTAAGCCCTCTGAGCCATACTGGCTGAATTAAGTTATTTCTGAATTGTTAAACTTTAGTTCGTGTGGTTTATTTGGATTATGAATGACTGAAAATTTTCGTGATACGACTGACGAACTTTATACTGATTTAGGCAATGTACATTACAGATATTTTTTTTTAAAAAAAATAAAAAAGTTTCAGTGACAATTGTGGTCAAGATGAAGGGGATGGGTAGAGGGGAGTCTACCCTGCTGAATTACAGACTCCCCTACCCCTCAGTTCTTCATTTTTTAAAAAAATCTGTAGCCAATATTTACATTATTACAGACTGAATAATAAATTTCGTATACTTTAGAAAATTAAACGTTCCAAAACTTTGCTTTGATAATAGTCTAATCTAATATTATAATAAGCAAGTATTGGTCATGTATGACGTCATCTGTCACGCCATGACGTCACTCTACGACTTCGCGCAATGATGTCACGCTTTACGACATTGTTCTTGGTTATGCACGTTATTTAATAACATTTCAAAGCATCCGCGAATAAATTAACTGACAGAACACTGAAATAAAAGTATGCTTTTCGTTTAAATCGACGTATCAATCACTAGATGCTTATATTACATAATATTATTTTGATATATAGAAGTTAGGTTTAAATGCAAGCCAGACCCAGATGGAAACAGAAATCTTTTGCTACAGCGCAAGGCACGAGGAGTTACATTGAATTTTATGATTATGTTGAGTATTAGTTGACGTTTACTTTTACAGCAGCCGTTTAAGGTGACTGTACACCAACGACTTGCGATTAAACAAACAGAGACATTTCGAAATATGAAAGACTGACGGCTTAGTTACTTTATTTCAATAAAAAAGCGAATAGTTAAAGAAATATTTCTTTTTATTATATCGTAACCATAGGAGATAACCTTTTTTTATAGCAGTTATTTATAGATTTATTACAGTATTCAGTTAATCAATTACTAAGACATGAATTGTCATAACACAGAAAGAAAAGTACAGTATGTATTTCGTTTAAATTGGCATATTAATCATCAGGTTTTTTTTTCTGAAGTCATTTCATGGTTTCAATGAAATAAGTTCCAAATTGATCGCGATATATGTGACCTAAAGTATAATTAAATATTACGTGGCACAGCTTAAGTTGTTAAGATTTATTTTTAGCATCCTTCGTTTGTACTGGGGTCATTATTTCAGCCGATATAAACTGTCTCAGCCGCTAAAATATCGATCTGCATCACAGGTATTAAGAAATAAAGGTGTAAGAACCTGTGAAGATTTGAGATCAAGTTTATATCGTGATGCATGATGAAACTAACTTACGATAGAGGGAATGTATTAATTCGCGTGTGATTGAAGCTTTGCTTTTTTAGCGGCAATATATGCGGAGATTATGGTTAGGCTGAAATGCAACCTGTACCATGTTGACAACTGAAGCTTTTTACTACAGCACAAGGGACGATAAATTACTGTGAGCTTTATTTTGCAACAATTCTATTTAGTTTAGCAACTGCAGAGAAATAAATTACTATACACTATGATAAACCCATCATTTTTGACGGGTTTTAGGGCTAGTTTTGATATAAAAAAGAATGGCCGTAACATCGACGCACAGGTAATTATAATTCTAAACGAAAACATTTGCGCTATAAATATAACTCAAACATTTAAAATAATCTCCTGCCGCTGAAATGTGATGTTCGATCAAACACCAATCCACAAAATTAATTTCATTACAGTGAACAATTCAATTTTCTCAAGGTGTAGTTAAAACTCTAATTTTTAATATTTAATATATTAATTTTATCTATTCAGTGCAAGAATTAAAAATATATATGAAGTTGAGTAATTGGTCATAATAGTAAATTTTATCAGCTGCTTTCGATCTGTCATAATATTTTAATTATTTCTGCAACAAGAAGAACTTCTTACAAACATTTAAAAATTGCTGGTGTTAGTGGGATTATTGTTAGAAATGCTTCATCAACTAAAAGTAGTACGCGGAGAGATGATGTGACCATGATTAAATACGATCACTTGACTTCTGGGACAATGGAGTGTAAATGAATAAGAGATTGGAATGAATTACTGAGGAGTATGCAGCAATGATTCTTCTCAGGACACTGATAGAATTTAATACAAAAATATGAGAAATAGTGTGTAAGGACACTGTCGTCCAGGCCTAGAATCTATCACAATTGATCAGTAATAATGAAGACGTACTGTGGATTCCTGCACCACTGAGACGCGTTTCTGACACGAAGAAATTGAAAGACAGTAGGGGCAGCTCTCTTCCTTTCAGAACATTTCAGTTGCGAGGTCATTAGCGCTGGAAGAAACAGCTCAGAAATAAAAACAAAGGCAACGTGGCGAGAATAGATGCGAGCAACAGAAACCATAGTGAGGCTCACTGGAAGAGGGTGAGTCAAATTACTGATACGAGAATAAAATTATGGGCGAACAGATATTAAAGAAACTGAATGATAATGGGTAGGTCTTAAATCAGAAAATAACTATCTGGCCAATGTTATAGAGGTAATAGATCATTTAAAGATATTTACAAACAACGTCAGATTATATTTTGTTGAATACCTGAAACATTGCATTCGAAAATAACACATCTGAAGTTCGATATTGAGTCAGAAAGGATTAAAAATAAATCGCTTTCATTGTTATTGAAAGTTGTAAGCCAATGAAAATTTGCAAAATACGCCCAATGCAAGTTAAGTAAACTGAATAATATACGTGTATAATAAACTGAAATAAATAGCTAAATCAACGTGTAAGGTGATACATAAGTCTTTTCAGTGAATTTATTAAATTGAAGCTAGTTAACTCATAATCTCATTTCGTAAATCAAATTTTCGCTTCTAAGGTGGACTGCAGAAGAGGAATATGATTTCAATTACTTACCACTTCTTTGACTAAAATGCAATAGCTATAGGTTTCCAGGAATTCCATTTTCATTTTCTGTTTTTCATTAATGATATAGGAACAGCGTTGTTAAGCGAAATATGTTAAACAACTAACGCAATATTCTTCAACAAGCTGATCATATATTATAATATTATATTATATATTATATTATTATATTATTTCTGTAGGTTTTTTTTTTTTTTTTTTTTTTTTTTTTTTGTCACAGGCTGTATCTTACTTCATACTTAACCGAAATCAATGAATGAGGTTTCATTATAAAGCACATGGTCTCCATTTTAGTCACATCATATTTTAAGAAATGAGTTTTCGGAATTAAAGGGCAAAAATGTCAATATTTTTAAAATGCTGTTTTCTGTATTACGAGTCATTTATCTCCATGGATAACTATCTGAAATCATTTAATTAAGTATAATTTCAAAGATTGAGATCTACGCTTCAGGGACGTCATATATTAAGACAGAAATTTTTCGGAATTCGACCCTTAAAGGACAAAAGTATCAATATTTTTGCAATACGTTTTTGTGTCACCAGCGATTTATCTCCCTTAATATATAACCGATATAGATAAATTAGGCATCATATTAAAGACTGAGGTCTCCGCCGTGGTAACATTATCTTTTAACATAGGAATTTTCGTAATTCGACCCTTAAAGGGCAAAAATGTCAATTTTTCTAAAATGCGCTTTTTGTATCTCGAGCCATTTATCTCCCTGGATATCTAACCAAAATCGATAAATGAAGTATGATTATAAGGAATAAAGTGTCAGCTTTGTGACATCATATTTTAAGAAAGAATGTTTTTGGAATTCAAACATTAAAGGGAAAAAGTATAAATTTTTCTTTAACACATTTTTGTGTCACGAGCGATTTATCTCTCTTAATATCTAACCGATATAGATAAATGAGGTATCATATTACAGAAAAGGTCTCCGCCGTGGTAACATTATATTTTAAGAAAGGAATTTTTCGTAATTCGACACTTAAAGGGAAAAAATGTCATTTTTTTTCTAAAATGCGTTATTTATGTCTCGAGCCACTTATCTCCCTGAATATCTATCCAAAATCGATAAATCAAGTAAGATTATGAGGAATATTGTCTCAGCTTTGGTGAAATCATATTTTAGGAAAGGGGATTTTTGGAATTCAACTCTTAAAGGGAAAAAGTATAAATGGTTCTATAACGCATTTTTGTGTCACGAGCTATTTGTCTCACTTTATATCTAACCGATAAAGATGAATCAGATATCATATTAAAGACTAAGGTCTCCGCCGTGGTGACCGTATAATGTAAGAAAGGAATTTTTCGTAATACGAACCTTAAAGGGCAAAAATGTCAATTTTTCTAAAATGCGCTTTCTGTATCTCGAGCAATTTATCTCCCTTGACAGTTAAACAAAATTGATAAACGAGTATCGTTTAAAAGATTGAGGTCTTAGTAAAGTCTTCGGTTATGTTACCACATTTTAAGAAAGAAATTTTTAAAAATTCTGACCTTAGAGGGTAAAAGTATTAATATTTTTACAACGCATTTTTCTGTCACCAGCCTATTTATTACCCTTGACACCTAACTGAAATCAATAAATGAGGTATCAATTTAAATATTAAATTATCCGCTATGGTCACATCATATTTTAAGAACAAACTTTCTCCAAATTCAACACCTAAGGGGCAAAAATATCATCATTTCTCGAACTTATTTTTTTTTACCTCGCTTGATAACTAATCGAAATCGATAAATGATGTATCATTTTATTGACCAAGGATGCTGCTTTGGTCACACCATATTTTGTAATTAAATGTTTTGGAATTCGACCCTTAAAGGGCAAAATTATCAATATTATTTCTACAGTGTGCTTTTTTATGTCAAGTGCATTTATTTTCTTCGATACCTAGCCGAAATCGATAAATATCATATTGATTTAAAGATTAAGGTCTCCAGTTAGGTAAGATCATGAATTAAGAAAGAATTTTTCCGTATTTGGTGCTTTAAGTGGTAGCGCGTATGAGAAAGTTCAGAGTCAAGTCCCTAGATTGCAGCAGCGGATATCACAGAGAGGTCAATAAACCTTTTTTTATTCAATACGTAGCTTTTCGGACTTTTTTTTTGTTACTGAAGCACTGTCGTTTTGCTATACAATTCCAATGTAAACATTTTATTCGCACAGAAACAAATATTTCAGTGATGTTGATATGTTGTGTGTATTTTGTTCAGGTTGGTTTTATTCTGTTAAGGTCAGTGACAGTTTGTCATAAATACAGAGTGTTTTAAATTTTCCTAACTGTTTCGTAATATGTTTTGAGTATTTTTTAGGATACCTATTACACTAAAAAAATATTTGCTACAAAAGTATGGTTCTACATTTCATTATATTACAAGCATTCAACCTCACTATTCATCGCATTTTATTCGCGAAATTTTCGCACGGGTCGTCTAGTCATGGTATAATGTTACAACATTCCTCGTATATGGCAACAAGAAAAACTATAAGCCAATGATTGATTTCTAAATGCGCTAAGAGAATATGTGAGAAACGCAGTAATATGAAATATTCGCGTCAAGAAATTGACGGGTATATGAACTAAATTTCTGATTCTACAATTATTATGATTTTACCCCATTTAACACGAAAAGCTGCATGTGATTGTGCAAGAGTATTTAGTGTCATTAAGCCTTTAGATTTTATCACTCCACCATTTTTTAAATTTTAATGCGAAGAGTGTTTAGTGTTAAATTAAACCTTTAGAATTTATGATTCTACTATTATTTTTCTTTTTTATTTAACACGAAGAGCTGCAATTGACTGTACAAGAGTTTTTAGTGCCAAATTAAGCCTTTAGAAGTTAAATAATCTATACATAAAAAATCTTCTCCAAATATTTATTTATTTATGATTTAATAGTTAGGAAGTCTTTGACATTGAGTAAACATTTATATAAATAAAAAAGAATGCTATTCGTTTGTAACCGTATCACTTAAGAAGGGCTGGACTGTTTAGAATTTTTATTTTTTAAATGTTCCTAATAGTCCGAATAAGGTTTTTAGAGAAATAAAAATTGAAAAAGTTATCCGAGAAATTGGAAAATTCGTGAAAAATATTGAAAGTGCTTATTTCTGGGACCGATTTGGCTAATTTTTTTTAAAATGTTCTTAATAGTGAATAAGGAAAAAATGAAAAGAAAGGAGAAAGAAAAATTTGAAAAGTTATCTGGAAAATTGGAAACACCACGAAAGTGTTTTTTTTGTCTATGGACCATTTAATGTTTGTAATAGTCCATACTAAGAATTTTAGAGAAAGGAAAATTGAAATAGTTGGCCAGAAAGTTGCTGCAAAAAACTTGATTGTTTTTTTTTAAATGTTGGCAATAGTCGGAATAAGTTTTTTTATAGAGAGAAAAATTTGAAAAAGTTGCTCGGAAATTGTAAAATTCGGGAAAACTGAAAGTGTTTTTTTCCTAGGGACAGATTTAGTTATTTTTTTAAAAATGCTCGTAATAGTCAAAATAAGGTTTTTAGGGTAAGAGAAAATTGAAGCAGTTGACGGAAAAAATTGGAAAATTCTGGAAAAACTTAAATTTCTTTTTTTATACTAAGTTTTTGGATGAATTCAAGACCATAACACACGATCCTAGCGACGGATATGGGTAATTCTTTTTTGTTTTGTTCCTTATGCTACAAGGATGAAAATAACTCAATTTAATTTTGCAACAAAACCACCTGGTCCAAAGTCGATCATATTCCAGACACACTACACGTTTTTAGCATTTCGGCAGTGTACTACTGATTAATGTTGAATGTAAAATTTCCCATTGGCATTCTTCTATAAGTACTCTTACTCAAATTGAATATCCATCGTCACAATCGTTAAGAAACACCATGATCACTCAGAAATACATTTTTTTATATTATTTACACATTTTCGGTAACTTCTCACAAAATTCAAAAAAACGATTACAAATAAATTTATTGAAATGTGTACAGGGAAACGTCTGTCGTGTCAGTTAACACTACAATAAATTAAATTGAAAAACTAAGAGATAGAACGTAAGCGACTAAAAGAAGAGGTATACTGTTCAACGAAGAAAGTGTAACTATCATTGTTTTTTAAGAGCCTAAAGTCACTGAAATAGATCTGATTGTTTTGAACGGTTAGTCAGTGTTGCAGACAGTTTGTTCATTAGTTAATATAAGTACAGAAATATCAAGGGCAAAGAGGAAACTTCAGACATGATTGTATGATGGTAGAATGCAACGACAGCTAGCTGCAAGAAAATGGTCTCATAAATGGTGATAGCTCCTCATAGTTAAGAGTAAATTATTTTTGTCTGCTCGTTCGGAAGCTACAGAACTTCTTCCAGGAGAAAATATGTGTCTGTCATGATCAACGAAGTACGCAGATAATCAAAAAAATACGAGATAACTTTATATGGTCTGAGAATAAGTGAATCACAATTTTTTTTACCAAATTTGGTAATTAAAGCTAATTCCAGCGAAGTAAATTTTTATTTTTATCTCACAATTTCCTTTGAGTATAATATTTGGAGTTTACTGTCAATTGTATCTAAGTATCAGTGCAAATATAGGTCTATCGATTTCATGAAAATGAAAAATTCCTTACGGACGTAAGAAGCGTTTGAGTGGAACATACATGACAATGTAAAAGTAAAATATTTCAAAGAAACATTTGATAACGGAACTCCATGAAATAAATTTTAGGTCATGAAAAATCGTTGTATCAAGATCATTGACGTTACAGCGATCTTCCTGGAATCCACTTGCAATGGAGATTTAGAATCTGTTATAATAAACAACCTGCACTGTAAAAGTAGTTGAGGAAGTAGCATATACTGTATTTAAGTAATATTAATGTTCAAAACAAACGAGAAATTTAATCTCCGGTCACTACCGTAATGTAATTCACTCTCTCACTGGATTTTCAACTCTTGGTTTGATTTTTCGAGCGCTACAGCAATATTTTGTCTAGCTTGTATAAAATCAGGACAGTAACCAAAAATTTTACCAGTCAAAATTAAAATTGGTGTAGTAATTTGAGAAATTGGTTGAAGTAAATAGGGAAAAAAACACAGAAAAATAGAAAAATGAACCGAGCGTGGTTGTTGAGCGATAATTCTGTTTTCGCGTTCGGTTCAAATTCCCGTTCGGACATCCAGATTTCGGTTTTTCATGTTTTCTCGAAATCACTTCAGGCGAATGCATGGATGGCTCCTTCAAAAGGCCTTGACAGAATTCCTTCCCGTTCCTTTTCCACAATCTCATCCCACCTCCTATGGCCTCGACTTTGATGGAGTGTAAAGCTTTAAGCAAAGAACAAAAGCAAAAAACGAAAATAATTAGGCCTTAATAAGTGCGGAAAAGAGTCCCTGAACTTCTTAGAAAGTTAAAAATTAGTAAATGCATATGTAATTATTGCCTAGGAGATCCCTACGAGTATTAGTGAGCTGATCTTTCTGGAAACAAATAATAAAATTCTATGTTTGGTGTATTTTCCGGGTTCTTGTATTAAATGTGAAGGATGCTTCTTCTACTTTTACTGATTCTATCTACTTTCGAAACTTAAGTACACTCAAGTATATTTTTTTTTTCGTCTTTCTCCCCAATACCAGTTTAGTACAATTTTACATTTCACCCTTTCTTCACGTAATATCTGCATTTCCACACACCAAATAAAAGCTGGCGCTTGAACTATTTGCTTCACATGTTTTAGCTTTTCCTTCCTGTACATTTCTTCTATTGAGTTATATTCCATATTATAGCCTATGCATTACCTACTACTGTGTCTAAAAATTTATTCTACCATCCCGTCTTCGCTCTGAATATGATTAATCCACAAGCTCCTTTCTTCATGCAACAGATTGAAGAAAGAACCATTTGCTAGTGCTAATCCACCTGAGATTAAATTATTCTACTTTTTCTATTACAACTGGCTCAATGTTGATACTTTATTCAATATGACTGCAGTTCTTCTAGACCAGTCTTTTGATTTTGTTAGCTGAAGATAATCCGCCAATTTCTTGCTCATATCATTCAGTAACGTCCCTGTTTCTTCACATTTTTTGAAAATAGGTAATATTATATGCAGTTTCTAGGATAACTAACCTCTATTCCATAGGTATACATGACCGTGAGCCTCAACCGTCTTAAATGTAAATTTAATCTATCGAATTATGTACCGACTACCCTTCAATGTCGATTTACGTAATTATCTGAGCGAATGATGAATCAGTCCCTAATTTTGACATGATAAGGTACGAAGTACCCAAAAAAATAAACACTTATTATACAAAACACAACTTACACCAATCACCGTAGATGGCTACACATACTCTTCCTCACTAGTACAATGTGTAAACGAAACAAAGGGGGAACCACTTGAGTATTCGTTCACAGATATCGCTACAGAATCTACAATATTTTCCAACTTGTAACAACTTCAGGTGAAACCGATATTTAAAACTTAAAGTCTAGCAAGTGGTTCTTCCCCAACAATACATGCGAACTCCTAAACTTCTCTTAATTTGTATAGTAATGATTAGTGGCCACGAATAGCAGCAATATCGCGAGAGCGGAATAAGGTAGGCTGATTGACGGAAACATAAACGATAATTATATGTGATAAAACAAATAGATGGGATGGAAATTATGATGTCATTTCCGAACTTTACATGGTGTCTACAAACCTCACTTTAGTCACTATCGCAAACCATTGACGCCTACTGAAACGTTTCTGATAGTGAACATTTTGAGGTACTGTTAAGGTATTCTGTTCAAAAATAAAAGTAACACGGATGTTATTACGCTGATTGCTTAGCGATATTTGCAGGGAAAGGAGCACAACTTAGTGCCAAAACCACTATAATGTATGAATGAATACTATAGAAGTGGATAGTTAGATTTACTAGACTATAAACTTTATAAACACTAATTCCTTTGTCTGCTATGTTGTAATTTTGATTACATTGTGTCAAATGCAGTTGAAAGTCACAGCTTAGCACACTAAAGCGACTTAGTTGAATTGTATCCTCGTTGTAATAATAATTACTACTGTTTCTTCTCTATGTCAAAATAAAAAAAATCTTTACTCTCATGACTTTGTAACGTGGAAGAAATTAAGTCATTGATCGTATGATTACATTATACACCCTTAAAAAATGTCTACCAATTATATTTTCGGTTGAAATGAATATGATAGTCGTTGTAGAGTAATTGTTAACGCACCAGTATGAACGTGGGGCTGATGTATGTCCAGCAGACCCTCCAGAAGATGCCTGGCTTGTGCCCGAGCATCTTCTCGATGTCCCTGGAGAAGCGGCTGACTCCGTAGAACCAGCAAACTCCAGCCGCCTCGACGAACACCACGAACAGGATGGAGATACCGGGCCCGTAGACATTAAGCAGGTTCACCAGATACTCGCCCCCCTGTCAACACACAAACACCACATGTAACTGTTTCTGCAAACCATTACATAGTTAGCATTTACCGTCTCTGTGAATTGAGAGCAGGATTACCTTGACAGTTCAGGTGCAGGTAAAACTTGTAACATTCAGTTATTAAAGATTAGGAAACTATTTAAAGGTTACTTATTATCAGCTCTCTACCCAATTTCTGATACTTAAATCTCTACTAGTGTGAGCCCATGACTGTTTTTTGCGTTTAGTCACGGGTCTAGAGTAGTTCCAGTTTTTATGGTCAAACATTATGATAGTTTGACCTGATCTGACCAAATACCAACTTGACCCGTGTTTCACCCTTAGGATGGGTAAAATCTCTTGAGCTTGAAGAGCTCAGCAGTACTATTAGACGTAGATATTAAACACGGATAGACACGATCGCGCTACCAAATGTCATAGACTCGAACTTGCTGAAATACAAACTTGTTCTGTATTTGACCCTTAAAGTTCACTCTGAAAATTTTGAAGAATTCCCGTTTGCCTCGAAATCATCACTTTTTTTTTTTTAACTGAGACTTGCCAAATATTCATAAAGTAATTTTTGGTCATTGTGTCTGTAACTGCCAGAGAATTTAATACAGATTCCAGAATATTAAACAGTTGAGCAGCTTTGAAGAAATGAATTGCCAAAATATTCGATTTGGTAACATATTTGGCCTCATGTTCACTTTAAATAGCCTAATAACGCACGTGCAGTGAACATGAACAAAGATCATTAATCAAAGTGGTCACTAAAATACAAAAATAGCAAATAAATCGTAATGTATCAAGTTTGATCAAGCAACAACATCATCGAAAATTTTAATTAAATTTAAATTTAGCCTAGGCCGGAATGACAATTGGCATTCGTTTGTACAGCAGAGATCATGCGTAATTTAAGATTTTTAAAGTTTTTAAGTTTAACGTTTCTTTCATCAGCAACATGTTACTGAAAAGCGGTTACCCTATTTTCAACCATAAAGTTTATCGATATTTTTTTAACTATGAAATGCTACTAATAACAAACATAATGGATGTATTGTGGCAATTAATTTGCTAACAGTTGCTTAGCTATTAAATTGTGGACATAACCTCGAATGTCTTATAATAATACCTCTGGTGGCTGTTAATTAGCGAGCGAAGGTCAACACGTGACATCATTCTCCAGCCAATAGCTATCAAAAGTGAGTGAGTGAGATTAGGAAATTAGATAGTAGATGTCTCTGTTATTTCTGCTATTTGTTTATTTCCGGCGGTAATTGATTGTTTTTAGTTACCTTTTTTTTTATCGAAGTCACCGTCATATACATTATTTCTAAAAAGTGCTTTTTTTGTGACAAACCATCATTCTCCCTCCACACTTAACTAAAACCGATAAATGAGGTATTATTTTAAAGATTAACTTTTCCGCTTCGGTACTATCATTAATTAAGAAAGTAATTCTTGGAAATTCATTCGGTAAGTGGCAAAATTATAAACAATCAGGGTCACGGGTGTGTGTTAGTTCAGAGTCAAGCCGCTACGCTTCGCTGGCGTCGATAAGGAGAAGTTCCTTTAACACTAGATGGCAGCAAGACAAATCACATAGATATGGATGTACTCCAGTTGACTAATAAACTATTGCTGCAAATGAACAGCTTCTTCTTCCGGCATTCTACAAACCACCTACCCCACTATTCATAGTGTAATATTCCACACGGTCCACCTAGTAATGCTTTATAAGTGGTTCGGAAGTTAAGGCTGCACGAACCGTTACTGGATGAGATACTTGTGATTTCGTGATTGGCTTGCTTCCACTTTAACACTTGTAATGAACAAAATGGTATTGGTGTCTTAGCACAGATTTTGCGGTGTTGTCATGGAACGGAAATGCTTCTTGCTGGTGCACTTCACGCCCATGATTACCGATAGATGTTACTAAAAGCATTGTTAATACCGGGTCTTTGTGGGCTATGCAGTGCCTAGAGCAGTAAAGTAACAAATACACCGCCTGCACGGAATGAGTGGTCATGAACTCGTCGGTTGAAAACGTTAAATTTACGGGACGAATTATTATCACAACAAAATGTTAAGCTAGGCAGTATAACATGAATGATTTTGTTAGACCCCTGGCCGCTAGAAAAGTCTAACAAAATATGACGTAGCTACTTACATTATATTTCTATCCACTTGCATGGCAACAGTGGAAAGGATTTCCAGTAAACTTTTTCTTTTTTTCAGAAAAAATAATGGAGCTTGTGAAAAGATCTGGGTGATTGTAAATCTACGGGATTGACTAACGGGAGTGTGAGGAGGACTTACTAGTCCATGCTCCAAGATTTCCTGCGAACGGAAAAAAAGAAACAACGAGGCATTATTCAACGAACTACCGGCATTGAAACGCAGCTGCAACGTACGGCGCAGATTTTCTGAACGCCCATTCGAACGCAAATTTCTACCGAGGCGACATTGGTTGCTGAGGGCCTCTCCATTAACGGTTCTTGCGAGCCAAAACGACAGTATCGTAGATGAAAGTCATTAGCAATAATGCCACCCGTAAATAACGATCCAGAAATGTTTCATTTGCTTCAGACTGAGTTAACCGTAGAGTCAATCAAGTTTCTCATAATACAAATTCTTTATGACTTTTTTATTATTAACTGCAAACTGAGTGCCATGAATTTTCTGATTACAAATCATAACAATTAGACTTTTGAATTAATCTAATTTTGAATTAATTTTATTCATTTTTGTTACTATGCTGCAGGAATGCCACGTGGATTTGAGACGACTCTTAAGTAAACGTAAATATCTTTAACAGTTTGGAGCCCAATATCGTATGGTTAAACCGAAGGTGACAGACGAGAAGTAGATCTCGCCTCGCATTCGGGAAGACGTGAGTTCTAATTCCCTCCGGCAATTTTTGTATTTTTCATGAATTCCCCAAATCACTCCAGGCGAATGCCGGGATGATCCCTTCTAAACACCACGACTGAATTCATGCCAGTTTTTTACGATTCCTTGCGCCTAGTCATTTCTCGCCCCTAATGACCTCGACGTCGACGAAGCCTACAGCCACATAAAAAAACATTCTGGTTGGCAATTTATCTCACCGTAATTCAGGTAGATTTACATAAAATACTGCAGGAGTTTCACCTCATCGATATTATTTTTTTTTTCTTTTGTCATCTGATTACTTTGAAAGCAAGAATAAGTAACAATGAAAAAAATATTTAAAAAAATACTGAAAAATTTAAGCGAGCTTGCGTTAATGGAAAAATCATCTACCTAATTTACGTACTCAGCAAATAGTCAAACCCGTAATATGGAGAGGATCAAAAGAAGCCATTCAACCACCATGCTGGTAGCCGAAAGGAGAAGAAATACATTTTTGAGGCAAGCTATCAAAGACATGGGGTTACAGTGTGATCATAGAACAAAGTTCCTTAAATAATAATAAGCTGTATCTCGTGACATTCTCGAAATATACCATATACATTGATAAACTATGTAGATCATAAACTTTATTACAAAAGCTTTTTTTAAAGTAAATACCGTCTTGTAACAACTACGAGTATCCCACGTCAAGTTAGGACTAAACGTACGAGAGTTGCGAGGAGAAACAAAAATGGAAAAATCGTTTGAGGAGAAGAAAGAAAAGAAACAGCGAAAAGTTGAAAAATATCTTCAATAGGGAAAAGGAAATAAGGCTGTAAGTTACTGATTAAAATTTAAAAAAAAAAAAATAGTTTCATAAAATCAGTCAGATAACGAACAAGTTTCAAGGAAGATAATTTACAGACAAAGATATTGATAAAATCATACTATAGAAAAATCTGTATACTATTGAAAACAGGAAAAAGGAGAGTTTAAGCACCGGAGGAATAAAGATCTATACGAAGAAGGAGGATAGATCCGATCAGAAAGGGGAGAATCAGTTTTTTTTTGTCACGTAATGAGAATAGGTAAAGGCAGACTTATAAAATCAATTTTCAACCACGTGTAAAAGAGTGGTTTCAAGGAGTAAAGAAAGCTGTGATAGTGATCGGAATAACTAAAATATAACACAAGATAGAGCAACTTTCAGAAGATTTATACAAAACATCAAAGATTTTCAGCAGGACCGAAGGAAGAAGGAAACAGCAACGCGAAAGGGTGAATAACTATTGGAGTTAAAGACAAGAAGCATCGAGATGAATGTACAGGATTACGTTTCGTGGTCCCAAGATGGCCGGAATCAAAGAGAATAAGAAGATACAATGAGAAGTTCGTAAATAAAACTTTAATAATTACTCCATGCGCTGAAACTAAATGAAATAGCGTTTATACATGAAACAATAGATGCGAAACTAGAGTTTATCTACTTTCAGGATATTATGACTGAAAATTTAGAAAAAAATTTTCTACGACTGAAAGAAGACAGCAACGGAAAAGTATCAGAAAAGTTAACGGACATGAAAAAGCAAGGTGTCGAAAAAAATAAAAATTGGATACGAGCCGCTCCAACAAAGTTTAGCTCTTGAGATGTATGCAACACTAATTGCAGTAATTGAGTCTTGTGGTATGGTATGTAGTCAAGGTTGTTTTTCTTGCAGCAGACTTCGTCGGGCAAGAGGTTCTCCACCGCCTCGCTATGGCCTGGCGGACGTCCTCTCCGTGAGTGCCATGAATTATGCAACCCGCAGGACGTCAGCTCAGCAGTCAGATGGCCGCGGACATGGCCATCAAGGTCGCATTTAATCAACGCCAGCCCTGCTCTGCCGTGTCACATGTTATGGCCGTGTCCAACTCCCAACCCAAAGTAACGCGGTTCAGCTTCGACACAGCCACTTTGGGATGGAGCTGATTTAAATACTTAGCAGTCTGTTCTCAAATAGAATTTTGAATATACTCTGCATGAGGCATCTTTGACTTTCCGCGCTTTGATGCTGTTTTGAATTTTAGTATCGGCCATCATTGTTAATTCTTCTTTGCTTTTATATAATTTCCATTTTTTTTTTCAATTTCAAATTGAAAGACTATTTTGTAGATAGGCACAGAACAATTAGTAAAAGTCTTCAATTAGAATGTCATTAAAAGACAATTTGATAGCTGTCATTTAGGAAATTGCGAATACGTGGGTGTGAATTTTCTTCCAGCCACCCAGTTTTTAGTTTTCCATTCGTTTCCAGAAATCACTCCAGGCGAATGCGAGAACGGTTACTCAAAAAGGTCATGGCAGAAGTCCTTCCTTACCCCCAGTTCCTGTAAAGCCGTAACAATTTCTTTTTTTTCATGAGACACAATTGTAACAGTATAGTGCCTCATTATTGTATTTGTAAAGGACATATTGAGAACGTACCCTCTAAAAGTTCTGAGACAATGTGTCAATGTTTGATGCGTCGTACGAAATATACCGAGAATTTAGTTACAAGGTGAAAATAAATTAAAAGAGTTATGAAACATTTTATTTAAGTCTGGAAAGCTGTTTTTGTGTCCTAAGCTTCCCTACTAAAATATTGAACGTGTTTAAATAATTTCTTTGCTGCGTCTAAATTATAAGCCTGTGGAGCAGTACAGGTTAACCTAACATACAGAATATCAAAGATCTGATGAAAACAAGCATAACTGTGCTGACGTGTTGCGTTTTAACAGTGACTACCTTTCTATAACTTCGTTTCTTGAAGAAATTTTCAAAATTTCCACGTATATGATATATAGTTCAAAAAGCAGCAATCATTTAGGTTTTATTATTAGAAGATTTCTCTTGGAATCATTTCTTTCAAGCACAAATTGGCTGTTACGGTGAAGAAGGATGATAGGGGTGTACATACACTTCAGTTTCTTCAAATTTACGTTCGTAACTCTTGTTTTGGCTGGATACATCATAACCTGCATCCAGTTTGGACTAACTCGGTGCAGAAAAGGATATCGAAAAAAAATTGTTTTAATTATGGAATTTTTTCCTCAGTTTATATGACATTAGCAACGGTTATAATAACTGATTTTTATAAGAAAGAAAAAAAGCAGTATTTATGGATGTGTCTAGAATATTTTAGACTGTATTTGATACGTTGCACCTTCATCTACATTCCAACAGATCAATGAGAGTTTTTAATATTACTTTGATCAAAAATTAATGTAGGGAATCGATGCGAACGATTTTTTTAACTGCTTAACGTCTCTCAACATCGAGGTCTTTAGAGACGGGAAAGGATGGGGCAAGGAATGGGAAGGAATTCGGCCATGGCCTTTTTAAGGAAACATCCCGGCATTTGCCTGGAGTGATTTGGGAAACCATGGAAAACCCAAATCGAGATGCCCGGACGGAGATTCGAACCGTCGTCCTCCCGAATGCGAGGCCAAAACGCTATGATTCGTACAAGAAGCATAATTTTTTTTAAAAAAAAATAATTTTAATCAGTTTTATTCGGACAGTAAAAGGTATCTCTTTAGAGAAAAAAGATGCCAACAGCTTTATCTCCACTAAAGCAATTATACTCTACCTGGTATGAATTTGTGTGTCAATTTGCTATGAGCTACCGAGTGTCATATATCAATCGCATTAGACGGTATCAACGAAATAATTAGCACTTTACAGTTATAATTAGAACATATCCAACAAAATCAATAAATGGTGGTGCCATGTTTGCTTTGTACAACCTGTTGCATTCCTCTGTGCTTCGTATCAAATGGCATTTAAACGGCATCCTGACAATTATTTAATTAATGTCTTTTAGAAATGTCAAAAGAACTTCGATGGTATCAAAGTAACCATTGCGTCCATCTTGTGATGTCTGTACTCTTTAGGAACCATACAAAGAAAAAAATAATCCAGGAGTTTACAATAATACAATGAATAAAAGATGGTACCTGGCTGTACGGCTTCATTATCAAAATTCCAGCTTTTTAAATAATTAAAAAATGCCCTCTAAATTCCCGAGAAATGCTTGTAATACTTCACATCTCCTTTTTTTTTCCCTACTGGTGCTAGTTGACAAAATATTTGGCTTTTTATCATTTTTTGACTTAAACAAATCTTTGTTTCAAGTTAAAAAAATGTTTGCGACCTTAACGTTGCATTTCTACAGTACAGTTTGTCTTAGGTGCTGCTACAGTATGACATAAGAAACCCCCAGCAGAAAAGAAGTTTTATTTGTGACCATCATCGTACTTATAAAGACGGTAAAACATAGTTCCAAATCAGACTTTAGGTCCTATGTAACTGATTCCCTTAACACAATATCTTGCGTTTGAATTTCTCAAAGAATTCTCCTTGGTAGTTGTTAAGCAAGGCGCGAAAAAAAAACGTTTACGCACAAGAAAACCATATTCTTTCATTTTTCCTACCACACATTCATTGCAGAGTAATATTACAAGCTGACAAACTTATGATGCATTAACGAAATGCAACAAAAATTTAATAAATTGCCACAAAAATTAAAAAATATGGAAAATTAAACACTGTAGTTCTAAGGCCTTTTACATAAATATATTACAATTAGGGGACAACTCCTTTCAAAATGACGGTACACCAGTCAGTGAATAACTTCCGTAAAGTTCATTTCCTTTTTCTAAACATTCTTAGCATATTGTACTCACTAAACATAGTGTCTGAATTCCGGGACTAGACACCGCAGCTACTTCTGCTTAATGCAACGTCTATGAAATGCGAAATTGAAAACATCTGTGGCTTGTGCGCTGAATTGGCTTTTCAACAACTTAAGCAGTGATTTGTTTGGAGAGATGGACAGATTTCTTTTTTATAATTATTATTCCACGATTCATTAAAAGTGGGTGGTGGAGGGTGCGTTGCACCAAACGATGAATTAAAATAATCGATAATAACCGATGTACCAGACACCGATACGAAATTCTAATTATTTATTAACTATTATATAGCTTACGAAAAAGAAGATGATTATTACACTAGTAGACCTAACATTGAAATTACACTGTTCAGTAGTTTTGTTACAATGAGACGTTATCAGTGCTTTATAATTTTGAAAGATAAAAATATTCACATTTGAAAGACATGCTTTAACTCTGGTATCATTTTTGATGGTAAAACCTCTAAAAATTTAAATACTTTTTTTTTTGAACATAAGTTGCACAAGGAAACAGTATTTTCTATCACAACTTACACAATTTGGACTACGATACTGAATTATTTTTATAACGGATTTCAGTGGTCGCGCAAGACATTGTCAAAAAAGAACAAAAAAAATATTTTTATGGAAATAAAACTACCAGGATATTATGTGCTTTCGATCTATTTCCGAAGTATTGGAAGTTAATGCGGAGCCCTATATCCACCAATAACACTCTATTGGTCTGGATATCTGTACAGAGATGATACTTATCTTTAAATTCCTTAGTAATATTAAGGATGATTTGATAAAATTTCAAACAATATTCATAATCATAAAAATTGAGGTGAAAAATAATAAACATACCAAAATTTATATTGTTCATAAATCGTAGATAAATAAATATAATAAATATGTTATTCCGGTTAACAAAATGCTGTTCCAGATCTTAGAAATAATGAATTCCGATTTCCTTGTGCCTCTGGAGTTTGCATTCCCTGCCATCTAACACTGAAAGGAATCAAGGAAACAAACTGAAGATAACCGGTTCCAACATGCAGTGAAGATTGCCCCACTCTGCTCCCAATCTCCGACGGCGATTCCACTCTCACCCTCCACTTGTCATGTCTACCCGGCCATTATCTCACCTGAGGAGGCGGCAGATAGAATTAACCAAACACAGGGGAGAGCCGAAAGCTGTCCGCGCCACCAAATTGATTGGCCGCAATTGAATCGAATTGACTTGGATTGATCTCGGAATAACATCGGAATCCTTTCAAGGGCCAGGCACGCTGTTGGCGCCGCTCATGGAAGATTCATGTCTCGGTGCAGTGGGCAGGGCGGGAGAGGTGCGATAAAGGAGCACGCCCGGAATTATTCCATCAGACTTAGTAGCTGCGTTCATTACTGTGCGCGGGGTACCCTACTTAACATACGGACATTTGTCAGCGTCCACAGTTCCCGCTGCAAGCCCGCAGTTTTCCTACCTTTACACCGTTCAGAACTGGGGTCTGTTTATTTTCTTGCGCTGCTGAAGAATTTGAAAGAGGACATACAAATTTAATTTTATCAATACCAACTTGGTGTAGAGCAATTATTAAAATCACTAAATAAATTTGTGGTTAAATTTAAACAGATCTTCAGGTTTGAACGTTCGGTGCTATCGGAATGAAGATTTTAGGAGAATGTAATTAAAATATATAATACTATGTGTCCCGTGCGATCGTTTCGTGAATGGTATACGATAAATGATGAAATTTTTCCCTAACAGTAACAAAAACATGTGAAATCTCCTTACTCTAAAGAACACAAACAGTTTATCGACTTCTCTGTGATGTGTGGTGCTTCTATCTAGTGGTAACGAGATAATTCATAGTAGGCGCCAGTGATCCGCAGCTGTTTGACTTCCACCTACCGCAAACCCGTGATCGTGATTGCTCATAATTTTGCGATTTACAGTTTAGAAAATTTCCTGTATAAATGATGTTACTAAAGAGGGAATTTAATATTTAAAACGATACCTTATTTATTGATTTTCGTTAAGTATGTACGGAGAAAGATGATTCGTCGTAAAAAAAAAAAAAAATCACTTTCCAGATTTAAATTCTTCTAGTTTTGGTGTAAAACTGTTAAGATTTTATCACTATGGGGTATTTGTTAGATACCGATAGCAGTTTCACGGAGACTATTCTCACACCCTCATTCTGGGTTTTGCATCATAGATCAACTGGAACTTTAACGACTACAAATCGTAATTTCGGCCAAATTTGGTTTTTTCGTCAGAGATGAATGGATTCATGACCATTATCTTTCATAATGTTGTTCCCCATTCTAGAATCACCCATAGAGATAAATGGCAACGGGAACTTGGTACATAGTCTTCTCAATTTCTTGTGTGCACGTTAGGCAGTAGAAATATTGATTCCAAAGAATTTTTTTAAACAGGAATTAAGATTTTTTAATATTATACCAAATCAGGAATACAGTTATTAACTATTCCAGATCCAAGTGGAATGTGAGAAATGGATTCAGGATGTAGGATAAATGAATTTTGAGACAGATTTTCAACTAGATCTATAAAAAGATGGCTGAAGTGGATGGAACAAGCATACTGCCTATTCAGTGAAGTTAACAAGGAGTTTTCCAAATTCAGTGTTTCTTAACTCGAAGTCAATATTTTTAATCTATAACAATAATTGCAGTTCCGGAAACAGCAGTTTACGTTGTTGATTTCGTCTTCGGCTCGAGGATTGTAGAGTCAAAGGGTGTGTTTAGATACATACAGTGAACGTCGTGATGATCAAACTGTCTGTTGAAATTTTCTCACACAAAATGCAAACGATGGCAAGACTTCCACTAATTGGCTTCATGGTTTATTGAGCACAGCCCGTTTACTCTGCTTTGTGTAATACGACCAACTGTTGGTCGGTATAATGAACCGGCACATTAGCCCAAAGCTAAATACTAATCTCGCTTACTCTTAAATTGCTTTTTAAATAACACTCGAATCAAAGAATTTTGTAGTTTTTCATTATAACTTGATTACAGCGATGGAATCAAGTGAAACACGGTCTATGTTTCTTCGTAACGATTTAACGTCTCAAGACATGATTTCCAGCTGCTTGCTTCTCCTTATAAAGCTTAACGAAGTATTTAACTGTTATGAAGGTGTACGACGGCTGTAAATAAGTACTGCCTGCATTTTACAACGAAATGTATCACTATCTGATTTTAAGAAGACCGCATTAAAAACGTTTTAAGTACCATATAAAACACTTTCAGGTTGGCAGTTTGTTTCAGTCGCAATTCGAATTATATCTACATTGATCTGGCTACATCGTTGGTTGCCGTTCGTTGATTGGGATTACCTGTTAAAGACAAATAACGCTGTAGTTATGTCAAACTACTAATAACAGAAGAATAAGTGAAAATAACACTTCACATTTAGTCTTATCATTAATTGTCACAGGAAATCGTTTTATTAATGTCGATATTTATGTGACTGTTTTAGGAAAAATATTCAATAACATCATCTGGAGTCAAATGTAAATACTGAAGATGATTTATGAAAGGGTTAACTGGCACCATTTGCTAACTACTATTATGTTAAACTAGGACCTTTATGGGATAATTCATGCGTTTAAATCTCTGGCTTCAGGTGGGATATCACTCGAAACTTATACAGAAGTTCAACCTATTCATTTGAATGATATTGACCCCACCGAGCGGGGCGGTGTAACGGTTAGCGTTCTCGCCTCGCATTCGGGAGGACGGCGGTTCGAATCCCCATCCGGGTATCCAGATTTGGGTTTTCCATGGTTTCCCCAAATCACTCCAGACAAATGCCGGGATGCTTCCTTCAAAAGGCCATGGCCGAATTCCTTCCCATTCCTTGCCCCCATCCTTGCCCCCCATCCTTTCCCGTCTCTAAAGACCTCGATGTTAAAAAGAGACGTAAAGCAGTTACAAAAAAAAAAAAAAAAAAAAAAAAAATATTGACCCCAATAAAAATTACTACTTCCAGTTGTCTCTAGTCCTACATTTGTTTTCATTGCAAGAATACATCCATAATTATTTTAGTACACTCAATACAATACCAAAATAATAATAAATAAATACAAAGTAAAAAAATTAAATGAGTCTTAGGAGTACAGTTAAACAGGCATGAATTGTGAAATTATGCTAACATTTATTCTGGAGATGGTAAAAATGTTATACCCGAATAATTTATGACATAGTTTACTGCATTATATGTCCTTAACTCTGTAATACAGTAAATATTTGCTATACAAATCCCAAATAATACAGTGCCTTTGGTACCAGCTTCGGTTCCTCTTCACAGTACTGGAACGGATCTCAAGAGCAGAACTAGACAGGAATTTCTAACACGAAAACAAGTAAGTATATTCCGTCATCAACTCTACTTCCAGGATTTGTCCCACCGCAACTATGGCTGGTTTAAAGTTTTGAAAATTAAAAAAATGCGCCTTTTATAAAATGGCGAATGTAGCAAAAGAGTTGTGACTTCATCCAATTGGCCCATACTACGGCTCCAATCATATATCATTTTAGTAATAAGAGGAAAAAATAGATAAATCTTCCGACAGTAATTGAAACTTAGGTGCTTCATGGCGTATCGTGATATTAAAAATAAAATAAAATAAGGAAGATAATACTTATGTTCGTAACGGAATGATGAAAGTGGATCATCCCGCACATTATTTTTTAAAATCTTATATATATATATACATATAAATAGACGTGCGTTTTCCTATATTTCACTTTTCAGCCACCACTACCAAGCACAGATCACTGGTCTTTGAGTGTGGAAGTAGCATGCAGTTTCCTGTCATGCACAACGTTGACCGAATGTCGATAGCTGTGGGGATGTGGGAGATATAATGGTAAAAAGTGGTCGATGCAGGGCATTTTCATATTTCGACCAAAGACATGTATCTCCGTATATGTCACTCTGCTGCCAAAACTACATACTATAGACCAATGGTGTTTATGTGTGGTAGTGGTATCGTGTCTCCTGTCGTGTACTATGGTGGTTAGATGTCGGTAGCTATGGGGGTGTGGGAAAGGTGGTGGTTGAAAGTGGTCGACCTGCGGCACTTTCATATTTCTACCAAAAACGTATGTGTCATGGTGTATGACTTTTCAGCCAAAACTATCTAGCGCAGATCACTGGTGTGTGGTAGTAGCACAGAGTCACCCGCCGATAACAACGTTGTCCGAATTTCAGTAACTGTGGTAGTGTGGGAGATATGGTGGGTGAAATTGGCCGATCAAGGATTTTCGTATTTCGACATGTGTGTCCGTATATTTTACTTTGCTGCCTGAACTACACAGCGCAGATGACTGGCGTTTGTGTGTGGTAATAGCATCAAGTCTCCCATCGTGCGCTATAGTGCTTAGATGTCGGTAGCTGTCAATTCAAATTCTTTACAAACACGAACGAAGTCGTGGGTACCAGCTAGTTATAAATAATAGTAATTAAAATAGTAGTGTCAAGGGTTTTCCAGCTGAACAGCTGGGAAATACATGACTTGCCAAGTAAGCAGTTTACTCTTGTGTGTGTATAACGGTGAGAAGTGAAACCAGTAGGTCTTGGAAAAATCCAGGAAAAATGAACGAACAGCCACTGACATTTCGCAACCCAGGGATTTTGAAGGACGTGCATCACGAGGCGTTGGCGAAGCCATACGGTTTCTCCTGAGTCTCTGTAAAATGACTTTAGCCAATAGCTTAGCTTTTTGAGGACGAGGCATCATAGCAGAATCAATAACCTGATTCTAATTTCTGCGTATCTTTGTCCGCATGTTGGAAACGCATAGTGGGATAGGCATGGCCTCCCATCAGAGACCGAGGCGACTTTTCCATGATACTCGAAGACACTCCAGACCAGACCTCCAGTGGAGAATGTCGCACGCTTTGAAGTCACTCTGTGCTAGACCTGTACAGTACGTACAGGCTGATGTTACTTAGCGCTCTGTATACGTTGCTTTCCTAGGAGGGAAGCATACTTGGTTTCCGCAGTGAGCAGAAGTGCTCAGCTCAATTGTTTGACCTTACCGTTGTAGAGAACACGTGTTATAACATTTACGCCACCAACCGAGCAGTCTACGCCATGCTCAACGAACTAAACAGTCTTGTACTTCAAATCATTGAGACCAGCCCTATAACGGCATTGTCAAAAGAGATTTTCAACTGTTAAGAGTTCTAAGCTCAGATAAAAACTCAGCTAGTGATTGTTTAAATGCCACGAGCTATTTTTAACAATTGTATCTTTGGAGGATAGACAAACTTTGTGAGCCTTTAATCACCACATTTGGTTGGTAATGTAAAAATTCCCTAAATTCATTCTAAAGTAATTCATTTTAGCATAGCATTTGATCTTTAGTATCGTGAAGATCATTCCCGATTGTTTTAATGAGAAATTAAATAAAATAAAATGTGATGTTTATGTCATCAATGATAAAATTTAATAATGCTGAATTTGTTTCATTAACATTTATTAATTTAGTAGTAATTTGTGTTTCTTATTTTACTGGCAATTGTAAGACGAGGCATTACCTGGTACTTGATTCGAGATTCTTTGTATATATTAATATTAAAATGAAATACGCCTCAGTCTGTACGCTTTCACCAGCACCCAATAAATTAGCAACATAGAGCAATCTTTAATGATAAAAACAAAATGTAATGTTTTCGCCGATTCTCCCAATCAACCACTTACTATATGTTCAAGCTTGCTGTTGCCAAACGACCAGCTTTTCAGTTGATAGCCATATAATGTGCAGCTGGGGTGTACTCACTTGCGTGGTGGTGGGTAGAGCGCAGATGTAGATGGCACACAGCAGCACCGCGACGAAGATCTCGCGGTGTCTGCCCAGCGTCCTGGGGTACTCGTCACACAGCGCCGTGATCATCGCCTCCAGCCCGCCGAATGTGCTGTCCAGGCCTGCAGGAATAAGGAGTAACCTACTAACAACACTGGAAACTAAACACCTTAACTCTTACATTAAATGTGGATCAGATATCTTACGTAGCTTAATCGGTTGTCTGGGCAAGATACTGTATTATCAATACTAATCAAACGCTAAGCTTGAACATTCTCTTCTCCAGTACTGAAACTGTCCTTCCAAATCCCGATAAATCAGTTCTTACATTTAAATGCTATTCCTTAATTCCTTGAACTAACCGACGTTGATTTTGCTAAGCAAAGGAACACTACTTGTAAATGCCACCATCTGACTGCAGATCGTTTAAGTCCGCTTGAATACTCTGTGGGTTACACAAAAAGTACTTAAAAAGATAAAAGATAAAATAAAATTGGTTGCCCTGGGCGTGATTTTGTGCCTATGATAAGTATTTTTTTTTTTTACACCAATATCAAACGTAAAAATTTTACATATTAGTTTTCCTTTTTTATTTTTTTTTTTTTTTTTTTACTGACGGTTTTTCTCTAATTCTTTTAACTCCTAAACTTCCTTCTTGAAACACCATTTAACTTTTTTTCCAAAATAATTAACATACATGATAAAATAATGAGATGATAGCGGAAATTAATTTATTTGTCATTGGTTATGATGTACGTAATTGTTCGGTAGCTGTGGGTCCTCTAAAACCCCACCCCATTAATTTGCCGTGTACCTTTGCATATTTACTGTATCGGCAATAGAACTTAGTTAAAGCCAAGTAGATTTTATCATTTTATACGTAGCACTTTATGCGCAAATTTTATTTGGGGCAAAAAAACAGTACATCCAAAAGCACAAACACCCCGTATTAGTCCATGAAAATTCCGTGACACAAAAGTAAAAAACTTAAAATAAGAATATTCTAACAGTGAAGTTGAAGACGGATATTGTGGTCTTTACTGTTATAGAGTATAATTGGACTTTGAGAAGGATAGGTCATTTGTAAGGCGTGTGGAAAACAGGCACATTGGGGTGTGCTGGCGTATATGACGATGATAATAAGCTAGATCATATTTTCCACATTATTATAAAATATAAAATGTTCTCAATAGTGCCCCATACAACAGCAACTCATGTGCCTTCAGGGTGGGGCAAGAGGGAGTAAATGAAGTAATTTTTAAAGCATGACTGAATTAGACAGAATTTAATTTTCTGCTTTGCTGATTTTAATTGATAAAATGGAAAAGACTGAAGATTCTTTTATCAAAAGATCCAGTTTCCAAAGAGATTATTCTATTGCGTGAAAACCCTCGTTTTCCCAAGCCTTACCGTTAGGTGTTTAAAAAAGAAATTGCATGCATCACCTCATATTACGATGTATGCTACTTTTTATGAAAATTTGAAAACCAAAAGGAGCCATGATTACTATCAATTTGATTGCACAAATTGACAATATACAAATTATTACAACTACCGTACTGTAAATGCACTTTGTCAGAATCCAGTACGGTGTGAAGCCTTTAGACGTCCTTTGTATAAAATTAAAGATATCCTGGATTGCTGCCAGGGAACATACTGGCACACGGCGTGTAGCCGCATCTACAAAGCATCGACTGTTTGCAGGAGGACCAGAACGGATAAGTTCCGACCGACCATATAACTAACACGTTCGTTAGGTGGTATATCAGTCTAGGAAAGAAGTGGTACTAGTCGTTCTTCGAAAACTGCATACACATTCCTAGCTACATGTGGCCTGGCTAAAGTGTGACACCGTGGAGCTGCCAGCTCTAGGGGCACTGCCTCGGGCTCTAAAACCCTTGATGTAGTGGTTGCAGCTCATACTGCCGTCAGAGGCGAGATCTCAGAGCCAATGGCGCTCCAAACCATTACACTCCGCTATGCCACTCAACAATGCGGTCTGCCCGATTGCGTTTGCCGCGGTAGCTTCTAACACATACGTGGTCATCGATGTACAAGTTAGGTTATGTTTACAATGGAATCGACTTCGGCCGAATTTTCACTCCTCTAAAGAACCAACCGAACTCTGCCTACCGATTCTACCGACTGAAGTGGCTGCAATGTCCTAGACATTGGGCATTTTGGCGCTCACTCGATTGAAGTTAGTTCGAACAACATCGCCAGCCGAGCAACACCTCGACGTTGACGGACGGTGCGGTCCGGTGTCCGGTTGATGGATTTGGAGAAACAAATTACCACACCTTTATGACCAAATGTTGTTTTCCTCTTATCGATTGCTTTAAAAAAGTGTCCTCTTTCTTCATCCTCCCAGGTTTATCACTTGATCGTAAAAGATACATTATGTCATTCTAAAACATTCGTAAAATTTCGTTTCATCATCCATCAGATGCTGTGACAAAGGTGGAACACCACTTTTTTTTATAGAACAATAAAAGTACGATTGTGTTTTGAGATAGGAAAAATAGAGAAGTACGTTTTATTTTACTATGGATGTATACATATTTTGCATTACTTCTAAATTAGCTCTTATTTCTCAATGGTTACGGCATGTGATTGTGGTACGCTAAGGTCCCCGCTTAAATCCCGGTCTCGGTTACAATTTTTACGGGACTTAAAATTGGTCTTCACCTCTGGCAAAGCTTTGATTTGTTAATGCTGTCTGTATTTAAACTAAAATATAGAATGATATAATTTTTTACAAACGAGAAATATTAAGTTGATGTAAAGGAACATAAAAAAAAACTCGTCAAGTGTGAAGTGTATGACCTTTGACATTTCATTGTGATTGCGTTCAGAAACAGCTAGAATCTTTCAATCCAGTACAGTATGTCAAATAATTATGGTTTTCTAATAATGTGTTTGTTTTCTATTTTGATACGTAAGAGATCAAACAGTAAGGGGAAAACTATTTTCACATACTTTAGTAGATTATAAAGTACTCTTACGGAAAATAAAGAACAATATTCTATACTATAGTACGGGTTGCAACCCTAGCGGTAACTCACAGGGATAAAGTTCATTTGATTTACACGTTTATTATTAATTTGATTATTATATATTTTTTAAAATTATCTGTGTATATAAATTAGAAATATGAAAAAAAACGATTTGCAGATAATTTATGTAATTTTCTTAAAATATCAAAACAACTCATAATAAGCGTTTATTGGTGAAAAAACTTTTCTACTCTTTCGATGAGGTGATATTGCTAAATAGGAATCACAAATGACTTGAAACAAGCGCGTTCGGTGGAATAAAACAAAACTCTTTGGCCGCTGAAAGAAGTCGGCAGAGGCGGTGGTGTCGGGTAGATCGGTCATAGTGTAACCTGAATCCATATTGTTGCGTACTTCTTTTTGGCCGATATCTGCAGTATTCGGCATAGTGAACAATGGCTTGCACTGTAGTCGTAGCCTTAGAGTGGGACTCACCCGAGAACCCATAATTTGCCACTCAATACGCCAGTGATGGCGTTCACGTCTCTTAGTAGCCTTAAGCCGCGTTCCCACGATCTCTTGTAAGGCGAGACGAGACGGGACGAATACTCGACCACACGCCAAGGGAACAGGGCCACCTCTGCTAGCGGAGAAGAGACGCAGCTACCCACTCTGTGTCGGTAAACATCACAGGCGTGTGTAGCGGTGCGCTGTTGCCATCGGTTTGCAGCAGCTGTGCGCACCCCTTCTGTTGCTGTAAAGTGCTCTGTGCGAAACGACACCAGGCAACGTGGTGGGGAGGTGGCGGCCAGGTAAGCGTGGACTGACCTGCGGCCCGCGGTCGTCCCTACACTTCGGCTAATGAGGTCCCGTCCCGTCTCGCCTTCGTTACAAGAGATCGTGGGAACGCGGCTTTACGCGGTGGTGGTTTCTGGTGAACGGAAGGCGATGCAACGTCATGCGTGCCACCAAACTAGGCCTCAGAAGATGGCGTCGAACCGTGGACTCAGACATTTCCACATTCGTTGCAGTGCTCCACCATCGAGCTAACTCTGCAGACGAGGCTATTCCGTCGGTTATAGCTAAGCGGACAAGTTGGCGGTCATCCCGCGCTGTGGTCACATTGAGTGGTTCAGTATCCTACCATCGCTGTGTACGACTCTCTTCTATCCAATCACTGTCGTAGCAGCGTGCTACGTACGAGGTACGAAAAATCAGTTTGCCTGGAAAACAATCCCTCTGCCACGTTCCAACTCACTCATCTTATATTTCGCCCTTTGATGTCGGCGAGGCATACCGGAAATATTTTCTCGTTTCGACTTCGCTGAGCAGCACGTACTAAGCGTGCATTACCATGGAACTTTCTGGTAACACAAAAGAGGGTTCTGCTGGATCTAACTGCAGTTTTAACCATTTATTTTATCCACTTTTCTACACATCCTCAGATTTTGAAGTGATTCAGCCAATTCCTTCTGGGTGTCGCAATTTCCATAAACAGTCGTGTATATAACGTGACCATTTATCTTTTTCGTCAGAGTGGGTCGTCTGAGGAATTGTTTTCGTCAGAGCGGGATACCTGAGGAATTATGTAAAAAAAAACTTATTTTACTAGTTTCTATTAAAAACGAAGAACACTTATAACAGATTGAATGTATTACATGTTATCTAAGATACTTAGCCTTAGTGTCCGAGATCTAACGCCTAACTAGGCAGTTGTTTTGTATTTATCAGCAGAACAAATCAATTTTGTTGATGTTAGTCTTGGCTTTAAATATTGCGACACTTAAATGTGTTTTGTCACTTGTCCATATTTTTAATTTATTAGGGGAAAAAAACTCTTTCGACAGGTGCTTTACTTCCAGACAGGACTTAGTGCGCTACTCAATAGATATACGGAAGTTCGTGCAGTTGCGATTTTTAGCATGGAAGAGTTGAAATATTTCCACCCAACGGTCTCCAGCAGCAACATTCTCATCGTTCCAGTTTCCGTCTTTTTGATCTGTGCGTAGTTAGAAATAAGCGAAAACTCGTTGAACATTTCCATGTCTTGGATGCTGCTATAAAGCCTTTCGTGATCATTAATGATTCCTTACGTCAATTCGGCCAACACGCGGCAAAAACAGTATCGTCTGTTTTAGACCTTAATAGGTACATATAATTAATTATTTTTTTTCCAAAATCGGGATAATTTTACTCTTGCTGGGGACGTCGGGACAGGCAGCCTGAAAGCGGCAATGTCCCTCCCAAAGCGGGACGTATGGTCACGTTAAGTACATACGGTCCTTTTCTCTACGTCAGAATTTTTGTTCAGTTCAGCCATGTGCGTGGGTTTACTGCGACTTTTCGCCTCCATTTAAATAGAAAAGACAATTGGCTGCTTTTTTTGTCTACATAGTCAGTTTGTGGTTCGTTTCGTTTAGTTTTGCTTCATTACTCCATTCTCGAACTGCCTTGTAATATTCATATCAATAAACTAATTTTCAACCGTCTGTTAAATCCAAATCGAAGAAATATTTTTTCGCTGTGAAGCAGTTTAAACCTAACGTCTGAACACTGGCATCCATGTGGATCGAGAAGGAACTGGAAGCATTTGTAGGTTCAAGTTCAATTAGGATAGAAAAGAGAGAGCGTATGCATGTCTAGTTTAGCTAGAACTATTACACTTAAGCCAAAACTTTTCAGCTGATCCTCATAGATGAGGAATTTCAACCTAAAGAAATCCTCAGCAATTCTGTAAATCTCACACTTTGCACGTGACCAAATCATAGATGGATATCAGCCGTCACATGACAGCCAAATGCCCCTCCACGGTTTTTTGGGAGACTGTCGTTCTGGCGCTTGTGGCAAGGTCTGTGACAAAGCCCTTCGAGTGCTGACCGCTAACCGGATTGCTCTGGGAAACACAGAACTCAGCTTACATACTTCAAACTGGTAACTTTCCCTTCTGCTTGCATAATTCAACATTATTCTCAGCAAATACTTACCGCCTGAATAGGAATCTCAATGTTAATATACACGTGCTTTTTAGAACATAAACAATAATGACGTAACGATCTCTTCTTTTGCAACCTACTTTTAAAGGGCAAGTCTGTTCTAGTACGGTTAAAAAGGGATAATTTCTCGATTTTTAATTAAAAAGTAGTAGCAGTTAGCTTCGTGAACTGAAGAACTTGCTCTCATAAGTTAAACGCGTCAGTCCTAAGTGATGGTAATTTTACTTGTCATAATTTAAAAAAAAAATATCTCAGTAATTATTACGTTTATAAATCATTTCGTATATTTTATTTTACAAGCATTTACGCCAATGGAAAAACTTATAATAGATGTAACAAGCCTTTTTTCCAAATCATTATTTTTTAAATAAAAAGGTGCAAAATGAATACTAAAAACTATACTCTATTACTAGTTATAGGGAGAGAAAGAAAACGGACATTTCCGTTCCATGCATGCTCAATTTCATGCATTCGTTCTCTCATTTAATCCTGCAGCTAACATATTTCGGAAAAAATTGAAGATAAAAGCTTTTGAACGTATGTTTTTGTTTCCACTTTCTCCCATAATTCTCGTTCAAGTTACGCAAGTATTTTAATATATTTTATACTGAACAATTTTAAATAACATTATTGGAAAGAATTACAATAACACCACCGATTATCTAAGATGGCCTATTTAGCGTGCTCTTATAATGATGTTCAGAGACAAATTTTGCACGGGAGAATTTTTCTAGCATTGTTGACGGTTCAGATTATTGAAATTGAAAAAAAATCAAATCATTAAAAATGTAGTCTGTACTAACCAACTAATAAAGTTATGAGTCGAAATTAGGAAATGCTGTTTCTATTCAGCTGACAAAAATGAGGAAATCAGACTTACCAAGGGTGATGAGCATCAGGAAGAAGATGATGGACCAGAAGACAGACCCGCTCATCATGGCTATGGCCTCTGGGTAGACGATGAACACCAACCCAGGACCTGGGGAATAAATAAATATTGAATTACTACAATATTACTTTCCCTTTGCCTTAAGTTCCTCTACATTTTCAGCTTTTCTGTATCCCCTGTTGGTTTGTATTGAACTTTATTTCTTAGATTAATTCTTTCTGGTTTGCATCTGCATTTTCAGAAGCAACTTCCCAGCGTGATCATAAGTTCTATTTAGATTCTCGTTATAGTAATGTTATCATCAGTGTTATTGCCGTGAATTAGTTTAAAAATGAGCCTCCATGAAACGCATCATATCCTTTCGCCACTAAGAAGAGTTCATTTTCAAATATATTCATATATCTAACGACGCACGCTCGTATTTTGCATATGCATACTTAAATACATTAAAAATGCAAATCATCTGATGATGAGCATTTTGCTCGATGGTTATGGTTAAATAAACATATAACAACAAATTGTGACTGGTTGCTGCTTCCAATATCAACCCAATTTTGATTTCCACCCTTCCATTATGGACAAAATAGTATACAGGGTGTTACAAAAAGGTACGGCCAAACTTTCAGGAAACATTCCTCACACACAAACAAAGAAAATATGTTATGTGGACATGAGTCCGGAAACGCTTACTTTCCATGTTAGAGCTCATATTGTGGACGGCTGTGATACAATACGCCATTCTTCAGGGCTGTATCAGCGCATCAGGGATTCCATGCGACGGAGGGTGGATGCATGTATCCGCGCTAACGGAGGACATTTTGAACATTTCCTGTTTGAAGTCACGCTGGTACGTTCTGTTGCTGTGTGTTTCCATTCCATGTTTAATGTGATTTGAAGAGAAGTAATATAATGAGCTCTAACATGGAAAGTAAGCGTTTCCGGACACATGTCCACATAGCATATTTTACTTTGTTTGTGTGTGAGGAATGTTTCCTGAAAGTTTGGCCGTACCTTTTTGTAACACCCTGTATACTGTATTTCTTGAAGTTATTATTTCTACTTCAGTTTTCCCTGTCATATCCAGATAACTTCTGGAGCGAGCAGGATGCTTTGGTGGATAGATAAACCACCTCGCTAACGATTTGATCGGTAACCAATGAAACAACTAATCAGATGGTTAGAGTCATTCTTATTTTTATAGAAAACCATGCTTTTGGCATCCTAATAGTATTTCCTATCCTGCAGTATTAGGTGGATCCAAACCGTAGAAGCCTTCGAACTTCCTCCATATGCACAGAATAAGCTATATTAAAACAAGTTATGGACCCATAAAAGATTCTGCGGAAATAGGGATGCACAGGGTATGCTAGTATTAAAAAAACACCTGGTCTTCTTTGCCAATCAACCAATGTAAGGACATTGCAGTGAGTTAATACGTTTACTGGAAGCTCATCTGCTCCTGCCTCTAGTTTTATTAAATGTTTCTGCAGTAAACTCCTTCGCAGTTATGAGATCATTAAATTTTTAAAGGTCCCAATCGATGAACAAGCATCGTTGCAGGTGGTAATAACTGTAGGAAGCCCTATTTTTATTCGGTGCAGCGGCTGTAAAACGAAGTTGTTTCGTGTAACAAACAACTTCAGACAATAACCTCCTTTATTTTGTGGTTAGTGTTTTAGAGCCATGGATGTGTTTATCGCTTGAGATAAATATCGATGTAACTTTTTTAAAGACCACGTAAGAGTACAGTGAATTTCGCGTGTGTTCTTCTTTTAAATACATTTCAATAACGTATCCATCGTACAGGTTGTTTATAGAACTTGGCGTCCTATTTATTTTTCAGATATATCACGTCATTAACTAATTATGGCGGTGAAATCAATGAATTTAATAGGATACACTTACGGTAATTTAGAATGACATAAGACAAGTGAAAAATTTCGTCGGAATGTTTTTATTTGCTAATGTAGTATAAATTTAGGCTTCACATTAAATTTATTCAATAGAAATTATTAATCCTTACGCCAGTTTTGTCACCAGAACAGACAAATGACAATCTACCTGTACAGGTGAACTAACACCTAGTAATAATTGAAGATATCGCCTCATTAGTAATACTTTGAGCTTTTTTCAGAGCTTATAATTTTTGTCATCTTCTTCTGTTGATTTCAAGTGTTAGATTCGAATTTTGGTACCCCTCTAAACAAGTTACTCCGATCTACCATATCAACATAAATTCATCATTTCGTTTTCGAATTCAGTCTTGTTTGTTTCTAAATACATCTTCTTTCCATTTCTTCCATACACGGACTCAAACTCGCTTCCTTTGGTTATGCTCTTATTTCTCAATTAGCTTTTCCCTGTACTTCGTCCACCGTGGAGTTCGAAATTTCTGTTGTTAATACATTGACAAACTTTCAAAGAAATGTAAGGTGGGTAGGAAAAAGGAAAGAAGCTGCCTTCCTTTTCATACGCTTTATATTAGCTTGACCTGTAAGTATGACTGAAAGTAAGAACATAACGGAATTTTTCAATTAAAGTTTCACCCACTTCTATATATCCGGGTTATTTGAAAGTTTGCACACTGATTAAGACCAGGTGACAATACAATAATGTCATAGCAATATCCGGCTATTCTCATTGCTTTGACAGTAAAAATAGAAAAATTGTAAAATGCAATCGAATTTTTCATTTCAATATTCACCTATTTCTTGACTTCAGAATTGTTTGAAATTTTGCACACGTATTAAGAACAATACAATAATTTCAAATCCATGTCCTGAAATTCCCATTGTGAACTAAAAATTCAAAAATAAAATTATAGTTTAAAAAACTAAAATACCCGTAATTGTGGCAATGAAGGCTAAGAGGTTAAAAATAATAATTAAATATAAAAAAGTTGTTCAACAGCGATAAGATGTCCCACAATACAGTATAATTGTTTTGAATAAGCTGAGAATAAGGACAAAGTCAATGATTAAAAAATTTAGCTTAATATAAAAAATCGTGGTGTGCTCTCAGCTTATACGCAATAATCTAACATTTACGAACAGCTAACTATAAAAACTTAAGATTATTCATATGTTTTACCCCACATCTTTTTTTGCACTAAAGTTAAATTTTTAATCAGTGACCTTTTTCTTATTTTAAGTTTATTCAAAAAGGTTATACTGAATTGTGGGACTTCCTAGCATTGTGGGGATTGTTAAACAAAGTTTTTATATCTATCGCCAAAAAAAAAAAAACGTTAGCAGAGTAGATTCTAAAAAGAATCAGGGACAGTCTGCAACCTTGTCGAGGTGTTAGATGTTAGATTTGCTTCATCTACTTCTTTTCCTTACCTTTTGGAACAGGCAATAATACAATATTATTAGATGATAAGGTCCAAAGATGGGCTAGGATCTAAATATGGGCTACTTGCTGAAAGTGGGGGAAGGGGTATGTACTCAGGCATGAAAGGAACATCAAGTGGTAGGAGAAGAGTATTGAGCAAATGATCTTGATCCGTGACACACGTGCGTTTGCGCAAATTGTTTTATCGGAAAACTTTGATTTTGAAAAAACTCAAAACTTTTCAAGGTATGTCAGCATTAATTTATCTCTTTCTTACTTACTCAGTGAATTAAATGGCTTCCACCTTATCTCAAAGTACATGAACCGAGCTTCATACAGGACATCTATACTGGTCGATTTGTTTGTTTTGTAATGGCTGCCGAGACCATCAACTTGAAGTACCGCATGGACTAAAAACGGGCTACCATTGGTGGTCCAATAACGGGCTAACTCTTGACTTGATACCACAAAGATTTCAGCAACCGGACCAACGACCAACTGCTCAAACTTCAACGTCTAAAGGGTTAATCCATTTGATGTATCTTCTATCCCGACCATTGCAAAGAAAGATCAATTGTGGCCGCAAGTGCGCCAAGACTTGCATCATAACTGGATCTCCTTACAGCGAATGATTTAAGAAAAGTGTGAAGCGTACAGCCTTGAACAATTGTCAGAGGATTGTGAAAGTGTAATCAGATGACTCAGCAAAGAAAAATAATTCAGAATTGCCCAGCCAAACCAAAAACCCATTAAGTAAGCTCAGCGAAGAGTTGTCCCCTCCTACTGATGACGACATTGACTATAACGACAATGACGATTTCTCTGGGGGATAAACGTGGTGACGACAATGCAGCATGCAATTTCAGTGATGGACTCTTTTCAGATAATGTCAGATTCGAAGTGTGGATTCAGTTCTACAAGTGTGAAGGTTGGGCAAAGACTGAATGTGCTGGAATGGAAAATTAAATACATCTGTAACTTCCGCAAGTTAAAAAAAAAGGGGGGGGGGAGTGAGGATATTGTAAAATGTCAAGTTAATAAAGTTTTTGAACAAAATTTGGTGTTTTTTAATTTATTAGGAGATTAATTTCTCTTTTTACACAAGGAGCCCGTATTTGGACCACCTCTTGAAAATCAGTCATTTTACATTTTTTTTAATCCTTTGATTTTGGAAAATTAAAACGGGATATTGACTTTTTAACCCTGATACCACCTTCATGATTGTTTATAGAAGCAAGTAACATCAAAATTATCCATATTGAGTGACCAGGAAAATCACAAGGACCAAAATAAAAGTGGTAGCCCGTATTTGGACCTTCTCCTCTATTATTATTATCGTTCTCCATAACGGAGAACTATAAGAAATCCTGACTGAATGAGTTCAGTTCCTCTTTGGGATGTCCTTCTTATACGCATAAATACAATATTTATTATTATTTATATTCAATTCTTTGAATTTCTCGTTTTTTTTACTATCGCGATTTCTGTAAAAGACATTTTTTTACACGCAGTAAACGACAATTAAAATTCTCCATTAAATTGCTTATAGTTTTTGAATACTTGAAGGTCTTAACAATAAACATCTTCTAATAAATCCAAAATTATTGTAATTCCTGACAACTGTATCCAAAACATTTCATAATGGGCCAACGTCTTACAGAATCGGACGAGCACTTACAATCATATTCACTAGAATCGGGACTCCATTTATTCCTAAGTCTACCTCCAAACTGATATTTCACGATCATTCGGTCAACTGAAACAAATATGAGAGAGTTCGAAAATATAAAATTGTTTACTGTCATCGACATCAGTTTGGTCTCATTTAAGAAAGGTTCGCTTAACACGTTCACAAGATTCCGTGACAATAGAAATAGGCTTGCAGTGTTTTTATGCACAGCTCAGGAGTAATTGACCTTCTAGTGAAAGCTTGATATATATCATAAATAAACTGTGGAAGATCACAAGTCAACATTATGTGCAATGGATAAACATTAGTTGTATGGATTACACAGCATGTGAAATAGCTTTCTGTATTTGTTTTGTAATGAACACCCAGCGTTTCCGAATACATCCAGTTAATTCCTAATATTCCTTTGTGCTTTGAAAATACAACAGTAAGTACATATTAATTCTTACCTGTTAACTACAGAGTTTGTTGTATTGCTTCACTAAATTTTAACCGAAATGATAAATAATTTGTGGATAAAGGTAACGATCAATATATCCTGTAATTATCTCTAGTTTTTTGTCTAAAATGCTCGTATTCCGTTTTCTCACGTCATCTGCCACTACTAAGAAAAACAGCAGGAATTTAATTGACTCTGTTAATTTTCTAGGGATATTATCAACATGAGCACGGTGTAAAAGACTGTGTTGTTAAATGAAGGAAGAAGTTAATCTACTGTCTGCTAACAAAGGTAAAATAAATACTATTTGTCAGCAACACTACAGCATGTAAAAAGAAAATACATGAAAAATAAGATGTAATAGCTAACTCCGGTAATCATGAAATATGAAATTCTGCAATTACATCCTAAAATTCCTCGGTCTTGTCAATATTTTCTTGGTTATGTGTGAGGAACACCATTAACTTATCGTTCAACCGTCTTTGTGACGAAGTCACAGGTGCCCAAGAAAACAGGGAAACGCAAATTTTTGTGCCATCTACATTGCATTATTCCTCCGATATTCTTCACAATTTCGCCGAGTGTCAAATAATCTGGTAACAATAGATTTTTCGCTACATATCTTTTAAAAAATTAGTTGTAGTAAGCTTATTTCATGCTTATGGAATTGGTTTCATAAACTCAGGTTTTGTACAAGAAATTATTAACTGGATTATTCTATGTTACAGTAATTAATAAATCTATAATCTTTAATTTGCCAGTTAAATAATTCTCGAATTGTTTTTAGAAAATTAATGTTTTTAGTTTATTAATATCATCACCGTATGTGCTATAAAAGAGTTCTTTTCTCAAAAACTTCATGCAAACAGGATTTGTTTCCTGTGATCAGACTCTCGGCTGATTTGGTGCGCATACAGGTGTCTTCCTTCCTTGAAGGCATAACCATTACAGCCTACAGCCCAAATTGTCTGTTTCATATATTCTAATATTTGTTTACCTTCACCTGTACCCTCTCATAAGGAAGCGTCCATAAACTACGCTACTCGGTCTAGGGGAGGGAGTGAGGGGTTGGCTGGAAAGCTACACTGGGCTACGTGGGGGATGGGGGGGGAGGGTAATTTTCCGAGGCGAACCACATAACTTTCCATTCATATTATTTGTCACAGTTAAAAGAAGGTACAGAACACAGCAGATTTATTTGCGTCATTTAATTATCTCCGTATCTAATTTACGATATTCTGACAATAGAAAACAGTACAAAATGTCTTTGATAAGTAAAAGGGAAAAATCTACGTGCTACGTGGGCAGGAGGGAGTAAAGGCTAAAAGCCACGTCGGGCTACTTGGGAGGGAGGGGAGGTTCACAGAAGGCCAAAATGGAGCTACGTAGTTTATCGACGCTTCTTAAGAAATTAAACAATGCCGTATGTCATCAGATATTATCCACTAGACTGTCTCTTTGTTATTTAATCCAAAAACTTATATTTTCTCATCCAGCATTTCCTTGAAAAACATAAAACTCTAGAAAAGGCTAGGATGTAGTACAAGGACCTACACAAGCTGTACTTAGGTGTGTATGTTTGAACTGGTGATACCATTTCCTAACTGCTATTCATCATTGCATCATTTTTGGCTAAATGGGTTTTAACATGAAGGCCATACAAAATAATAATAACAAAAAAAAGAAATTAAGGAAAAGGCATGACTGTAAAATATATTAACTGGCATAAGAAGCAACCTGAAATCCGGAAACATATATAGTCTGCTCTTTTATAATGGATTGCTGTACCCAACGTTCAGTTAGTATAATTCTTCCTGGAAAACGCTTAGCTTCCTGACTTTCAGTCGTACATGTAACGTACGAAGTCATCGTTTCTTCTACCATCTTCAAAAGTTGTTGCAGTTTAAATGTGTAACGATCAAGAAATACACTCACTCGTATGCATAAATGTAACTGGCAGATAAAAATATAGTACCATAAAAAAAAAGAATATGTTAAACTATATAGTTAAATTCACGCAAAGTATGGTTCTAAACTTGTAACGCAAAAGATTTAACCTGGATATGAAATGATACTTCGTATACGTCAAGCAACCTTTTTCAGAGGAGACGATCAGTTTTATAGTCTCTAGAAATTCCGATCTTTCCTGGGATTCGAATCCGAGAAATTCAAATTCACTGCTAGATAACTTAGCGTTGAACTTCCACATAGTTCCACTATGAGTTGATTTCATGGTATGCTTGATAAATTGATTCAATATCTATTTTTCTGAGTACATAAGAGAAGACGATTGGATGAGTTGGTCTTACCTTCGAGTCCGACCTCCGAGACGCTCTTCTTCTGCACGTAGGCCATGTACCCCAGCACCGAGAAGATCACGAAGCCCGCCAGGAAGCTCGTCAGGCAGTTGATGCTACTCGTCAAGATGGCGTCGCTGTAACAACGGCAGTCGAAACATCACACAGTAACCCATACACCACAGCTAATCAATGGAGATCGTTATCTATAGTGTACGTAGCCTTTGTTACTTGTCTCAGTAACGGACGGCCGCGTAGCTCAGCAGTAGAGAATTTGACTACAGCCTCGACCACCGATAAAGCCGGATTTTTTATTCTAAGCTGAATTTCCAAGCGGCTCCTCAGGGTCATCACCCTGCTATCGAATGAGTACAGTGTAGGAAACAACTGTAGGGTGATCTGGATACGATACCTAGTTGGGTTGGTAATCATGGGATGAAGAGAAATACAAAGATGAGTCAGCTTATTAGATATACAGATAAAAAACTAAAGGTTGATTATAAGGTGGGGAAAGAATTGCTTGTTGAATACTTTGAAATGTAAACATCTTGACATTACGAGTTGATAACAAGCTTAACTGGGCAGGACGCATTGGACAGGTAGTCAGCATAAGGTTTCAAAATTCTTCACCTGTTGGAGAGAGTGATGAGGGGATGTACGAGAGACGTAAAAAAATCGGGTTACTAAACTTTGGTCAGACCATTGCTTAAACATGGTGGTGTAGTAATCAAATGCAGGCAGTTGGAGAGTGTGCAAAAAAAGGGTTGCTAGATTTGTTTCTGGAAATTACCGCAGAACGCAGTCAATGACAGATATGATAAAAGAGCTGGAATGGGATTCACTGGTCGACAGGAAGAGGGTAGAGAGGGTCATAGGAGTGTACAAGGCGTTTATTGGTGATAAGGTATGGAAATTTATTGGTGTAAGAATTAAAAGTAATCAATGTAAGGGAAAAGATGACCATGACTACAAACTGGCACTCGATTTCTGGCACAAGGGTGTTGGAAGATTCTCTTCTTCAGGTAAGGAGGTCAGGGTTTGGAATAAGTTACCAAGAGAAATGACGAATAATTCACCAAAAACAGTTGAATGAATTTAAAGCTGAAATTTGTAGAGAGCAAATGTATGTTTGAGCAGGAAAGCGGGAAAATGGGTGTGTGGGAAAATTACCACCGGAGCGTGCGCACCATAGTAATTAAATAAAATTAACTTCACGGTAACGAAAAGAACGGCCGGAGCATGGCGCATAACCCATTCACATCCTTTTGCCATTATTCGAAAGGGGAATGCGAAGCTCTACCCCCACAAATCCTGCGGAAAGCAGCAGAAGGCATTGGGATTCCGTAAATTTATCTTTAACGAATCGGCAACAGAATAACAAGTCAATGTAGATATCGCCAACAGACTTACCTGTATCACTTGTTGAAAGAATATCCTTCCATCACAAATATCTAAATCACGAGTAAAAAGAATAAGAATAAACCATTCTTCTTTTCTACCACTAGCCAATATGCCAGTCTATTACTTATTTAATTACATTTAAAAAAATTCAACTGTCAGGAGACTGTTGTATATTCACCACATGAATTCATGATATCTGCGAACATTATTCATAAATCAGACTTCACTTATTGCAAGACTTCTTCATTTATAGTGCTCTATATGAAAGTAGTAATATCCACTGACGTATTGGTATCCGATTAATTAATCAAGCTCCACAGCAAAATAAATTTTACGGAACATATCAGTCATCAAAAGTGAACTTTGAACATTTTTGGAAGCCCGGCAAGAACTTGAACAATGAATGCTAGAATTCATTCACGATCTAATATAAGCGTTATAACAATCCAATAACTGGAAATAAACAAGTGTAATGGTGTGCTGCAGCGTAATTTAAATAGAAACAAAGTTAACACTTTTGTAAAATAATGCACAAATCGTAAACAAAAAATATTATTGAAAAGTTTTTCTAGTAATTGTTCAGATTATTGACGTTCTGCTGTACTTCTGATTATATTTTGGCACAAGAATCTGAAGTTGTCGGCGTCGAAGTTTCACTTCACAAGTAATTCTAACCAATGTAAGCTATGAAGCGGATGCGTATGAAATCTGAAATCATTGTGTTAAGAGTGGATACCAATTCGTTTTGTGTTTTTATGAATAATCCTGATAGAATTCCGTTAATTAATGTGAAATATTTTTGACTACATTTCACGTTAGTAAGAAAATAAACTCACCGAGGCTAACGGAATAAAATTAACGCACGTACGTATAGCTGAACAGCTTCTTACGACTGTGAAGACGTTACCAAGCATCGTGTCTACGCATTCTGCAGTCTGCATTGCCGGGCCCTTCTCGAACGGCTGCCAGATTTCATTTAACGGTCTGCCAAGATAGGACCGTCAAATTTGGGACACTCCGCGTAAGAGTAATCAGGTTTCGCATCTTGTCGTGGAACAAGCCCTCTCCTTCCCAAATCATTTTAAATGACACCTGTCACACTCAATGCACTCAAATTGTAGCTTGAATTAATATCTCAGGACATTGTACATCTACTTCGATTTACGATATTTAGATCAATATTTTCTTGACATCCTATGGCTTGTGCTGCATTCCGTAGGCGTTCGCAAAAGTAGAGCTCCGTATTAACATTCTTCGGCTTTGGTCAGCACCACACCAAGCGACTGGACACTGGCTCCATTTCTCACCAAATCAAATTTAAGAGTACATACATAAAAATAATAAATTAAATTAAACTCATCACTTACAGCAGATGAAGGCTGCGACAAATACGTAAAGATGAACGCACTTTACATTATTAACATATAAACCTTATGTAACGATATAAAGATAATTAATTAATTAATAATGTTCGATTGTTCTGTACGACCATGTAAGATCATTACTAATGGGTTAATTATAGCATTTGTAAGAGCAGCAGAACTCTGTCCTGTCGTGAAGCCATGTAAAGACAATTTGGACCCATTTCGGCTCTGAACATGGTGTCATTAAATGAAGTAGTTGTATTACTAATACTGTGAATAACATTCCATTAATACCCTTGGCTGCTTACTGGAAAAGTCTTATGTGTAGGAACACGACAACACACAACCACTAGTTATAAAGTTCACAGTTTGTAGACATCTACTAGCTGGTGCCCACGACTTCGTTTGTGTTTGTAAAGAATTTTGATTGATAGCTACCTTCATGTATCCACCATAGTGCACGATGGGATACTCAAAGCTAATACCACACACAAACAAAAGCGATTTGCGCGGAGTATTTATGGCTGCAAAGCTATATAGGGACACACATGTCTGTGGACGAAATAGGAAAATTCCCTAGATCGACTACTTTAAAACACCGCATCTCTCACACCCGTACGGCCATCGAAATCTGACCACCAAAGTGTACGATGTTAGACCTGAGGCCACTACCACACACAAACACCTTTGATATGTGCTATTTAGTTGTGATTGCAAAGTGAACTATATGGACACACATGTATTTTGTCGAAATTACAAAGTACCCTTGTTCGTCCATTTTCAACCACCATATCTCCCACATCCCCCCCGGTTTCCGATATGAAACCACCATAGTGTACGATGTGAGACCTAATGCTACTATCAGACACAAACACCTGTGGTCTGCGCTAGGTACTTGTGGCTAGAAGGCTAGAAAATGAAATATAGGGACACACATGTCTTTCATCGATAAATGAAAATGCCCTTCATCGACTAATTTCAACAACCACATCTAACACGCCTCCACAGCTACCAACATGCAACTACCACAGTGTACGATGGGAGACTTGGAGCTACTACTAAACACAAACACCTGTGGCCGGCGCTATGTAATTTTTGCTGCAGATAGTTCCTGTTTAAGCTCGTGATTATAATCGCTGTAATTTTCCCGCCAGAGCTTTATTCGTCTAGTCTCTGGTGTGGTCGATAGGGAGGAAAATCTTTCTGGACCTCAGTCATTGTGGGATGGTAGCGTGATTATGTGGTGGGTGCCGAGATTCTTCTAACTGCGTATTTCCCTCTTTTTCTGTGGCTACTTTTCTTCTGATTTGTGGTGGCGCTATACCTGCGAATTAATTCACCGTGGTTAGAGGTGTCGGTGTCAAATATCCAGTAACGATGCGTATTCCGCTGCTACAAAGCATAGTGCCATAGTCTTAGTTCTTAATACTTCAGGATGAGGTCCCCATAATGTGCCAGTTAGTTTTTTCAGTAGGCAGTTACTTGCATTTCGTTTTAACTGGCGGCAATTCTCTTTGAAGGTGAGAGTAATGTATTCATTGAAAGCAGGTAAGCTGGTGAATGAAGTGTGTAGTTACGCAATTGGTGTGACGAATAATAGTAAAATATTCCCCTGTGATGGATTTGAATATGTAGTGGTGGATGGTAGCATGAAGTTTTGAAGCGCGGTCTATTTCACAGGAAAGATCAACGTGAAAGTGTAGGGGAATCAGAAGGTAAGTATTTGAGGACCTTAAGTTTTTCGTTATTGGGAGGGAAGGAACGTAGAAAGTCATGCCGACGGCATAAGATCTAGTTAATGGAATTGAAACGAGGTGTGAACTGAGTGATGAATGTGAGGTTTGATTCACCAACTTATTGTTAATTAGAAATAATTTCTGTTATGCTCTAAAATTAACAATAGTCACTGATTTCACAAAATTCTGATTCTTATAGCACTCCCCTTATCTTCATGCAGTGTTATTAACAAAAGTTTTGTATAAAATTTATTATTCTTTATATACCAGTAATAAATTTTATTGAGATAAGACGATAAAAATTATTTTAGTTGATAACAGAATAAAAGCACTAAACAGGAAATGTACGAGCCTAGTGAATGGCATGGGTGTGTTGGAAAAAATTTCATGTCTATTAACATTAGCACTTGTTTTCTTATAAAACATTTTTAAATACAGTGTTATGGTTTCGATGGCTTCAGCACTTCTTCAAATTATTACTCTTCCCTGCAGTATAAATATCCTCAAGCTAGTTTCTACTTTTTCTTCTTAGATTTCCATCATATTACGTTGGTAATTATATAAGTATTGATTTTTTATATATTCCTGAAATTCTTCTTGAAACCTGTTCTTCTATAGTTTATGTTTTCTATTTTATCTTACACGTCTCCAAGATCACTCCAGTATCATAAGTTAAGATCTATTTCAGCACTAACAGGTACATAGAAACATCTATTCTTTCATGGAATACCATGTAGCAAAGACTAGAAATGCTGTTGTATTCATTGCCCTTTATGAGTCCTCAATATTTTCGAATGGCTTATTTCAAGACCAACCTCATACATGTCCACGCTTTTTACCACTATTGAAGAAGTTTTCAGTTTACTCCATTCCTTTATCTTTCCCTATACTCCATAAATAATTTAGTTATTTTCGTTCCTCAAGATTTTCCATAAACGTTGTATTGTAATTCAGCCAATTCTTTCACTTTCTTACTTATATTTAAAAAAAATCATGCTCCTTCTGGAATACTTCGATTTCTTTATTCTTGTTTGGCATTCATTGTAAATGTTCTTTTTTTTTTTTAGGAATAAACTTACGGAGATTTTTAAATGTCATAGGATCCATTATATTATACCTTCTCATTTCATTAACCAGTTCTAGAATTTCTTCTATTATCGATTCCTGACTTTTTATGTATTGGTACAATAAATGTTGCTTTCCTAAAACTCAGTAACAACATTTCTCATAAAACACTAAGTAGAATCCACTTCCATTGATCTTAAGTCACAATTTTCCAGTTAACAGATATTCATTCCACCAGAATGCAAAATCCCATTTTAATATTGCTAAAGCGCTGTATTTGAATATCCGTTTCTACACCGTTGTGGTAATTGGTGATGTCACACATTTTCTTCTGTGCTTGCTTCATTAAAATGAAACCGATGTGAATTTTTACAATCTGCACTTCAATATCAGCAAGCGACTGCAGTTAGAAAAAAATAACACACTGAACCAAATAAGTCTTCCCTAAGCAGGATTGTCCTGTTATGCCTCAATTTTAAATTAATACAGACAGGAAATGCTATTACACATTCTTCAATAGACATTAAATTTTTATGACTACCCGTAGTTTTTGAAATTTAAAAACCCATTTTGGGTGTTCAAAATGTTATCACTAGACTCATCTGCACTGACCGTTTCTGCAAACCAGCGAACTCACTTCCGTCTTTCAATTTACTATCAACTATTTCAATATTTATCTGCAAACAGTGCCATTGCAAAGGAAGAATTTGAATGCGAAATGATATGGTGCATTCCGTTTTGTTAGTTGATTCAACATTCCTCAATCTACAATGTCAAGAGTGTCGTGAATATGTAAATTCTGGTATTGTCTTTCGCCATCGACTTTGCAGTGACTGACTACGTCTGATGACGTATGGGTCCAGGCGTCAGGAAACATTAGCAACACTAAATGTGAGACGTGCAATAGACGAGTCCGAGCGTACAGTGAAATGTGTACAGTAGTTGATGATATATGGCAGCAGAAGACAGACGAGAATGCATCTGCTAACAAAATACCATTGGCTGCAACGCCTCTCCCGGGTTCGTTAACATATCAGCCCGATCCTAGATGACTGGAAAAAGATTGCATGATCAGATGAGTCACAATTCCGCTTGGCTAGAGCTGATGGTAAGATACGAGTGTGCAGCACTCCCCCGAAGCCATGGACCTAGGCTGTCAGGAAGGCATGTGCTAGTGCTCCATCCTGGTATGGGCATAGATTGAAACCTTTGTTTAGATAACAAACTATTCATCGAAAATGGTTATGTACAGCGACCTGGAGACCATTCACAGCCACTCCTATTTCCAAACAAAAATTGACATTTCCAGGTCAATATTGCACCATGGCATCGGGTCAAAATCGTCACGATTGGTTTGATTGGACAGTTACAGCTAATAATTTGGCCATCTAGTTTGCCAGACATGAATCTAATCGAACATATGTGGGCTATTACCGAAGGTGAACCGGGAACAATTATGAACGGCTGGCGACGAAACATGACTGAATATTTCCGATGACTTATTGAGTCAATGCCACATCGCGTATCTGAAATTCGTCAGGCAAAAGAGGAACCCACACAATATTAGCAGTTATCCAATAACGACATTGGAATAAATGAAAAATCAATGCAGTATCAAAAGATTAAAAATATAAGAATTCACAGTGAAACAAATGACATGAAATATGAAACCACTAAAACGCTTATCAGAAATTTTTCAAATGTGTTTTCATCTAAAAAACAAATTTATCTTAAAAAGATTTAACATTCTACTGGAATGCTGTGTGTAAGAATCTTTGCTGTCATCGAGATTGATTAGGTAATGACGTTTGTGTCTGAATATCTTTATGAACTATTCATTGCTTAGACCACTTGATTGTAAATATTGGTTATGAGTCAGGTGAATAGACTACATAGCTTCAGAATTTATTAGTATACTAGTGTAAGCTCATGACCGTTTTTTGCGTATCGTCACGGATCTAGATTAGTTCCAATTTTTAATAATGAAAGATTATGACATGTCGACCTGATTTGACCAAATATGTACTTGATCTGTGTTTCAGGATGAATAAAATCTTTTGAGCTGGAAGAACTCAGAAGAATTAATACAGGTAGATATTAGACACGAACAGGAACGTTAGCGCAATCGTATACTTGTTTCAAATGTTATAGACTCGAACTTGCTTAAATACAAACATGACTTGCATTTGAACCTTAAAGTTCACTCTGCAAAATTAAAAAAAAAAATCATGTTTGCTTCGAAAGCATCACGTTGTGTTTTATTAGACTGGGCAACACTCATAATGTTATCATTGGTAATAATATATGTAACAGCCAAAGAACGTGATACACATTCCATATTATTAAACAGTTGAGCAACTCGGAAGAAATGGATTGCCAGAATAGTTAATTCGGTAACATATTTGGTCTGATGTACACTTAAAATAACATAATAACTCACGTACAGTGAACATGAACAAATACCATTAACGAAAGTGTTCAGTAAAATACCTGAAAAGCAAATAAACCGTAATGCTTAAACTTTGGTCAAGCAACAACATTAGTGAAAGTTTTAATTAAATTGAAATTTATCCTAAGCCGGAATGACAATTGTCATTCGTGGTTACAGCAGAGACCATGAGTAATTTAATTTCTAAAGTTTTTTAAGTTGCTTTCATTAGCAACATGTTACTGAAAAACAATACCACGTTTTTTTTTCAGCCGCAAAGCTTATCAATATTTTTTTATCTTCTACGAGAAGCTAACTTAATGAATGTATTATGGCAATTAATTTTGTAGCAGTTGTTTAGCTATTAAATTGTGGACATAACCTCGAATTTCTTCTAATGATATCTCTGGTGGCTGTTGATTTGCGAGCGAAGGCTAACACGTGACACTGTTCTCCAGCCAATAGCTATCGAGGTGAGTGAGTGAGTGAGCTTACGAAATTATATAGTAGATATTATCTGCGTGAAATGTAACATAAATAATTTAAAGTTATATATGTTTATAATTACACATATAATAACTTAATACAATTTCTTATTAACATTTGAAACGTTAAATCCAAGAATAAATTGCAACCACTTTTCAACTTAACAAAATTTTTGGTTACACTTCTTTAGTTTTAAACATAATTTAGAAGAACAACGAAGATTGTTTCATCTATTTGATTTTTTTTTATTTGCTTAACGTCTCTCTAACAGCGAGGTCTTTAGAGACGAGCAAGGATGGGGGCAAGTAATGGGAAGGAATTCGGCCATGGCCTTTTGAAGGAAGCATCCCGGCATTTGCCTGCATTGATTTGGGAAACCATGGAAAATCCAAATCTGTATGCCCGGACGGGGATTCGAACCGCCGTCCTCCCGAATGCAAGGCCAGAACGGTAGCCATTACACCACCACGCTCGGTCTCTATTTGATTAATTGATTCGTTGACTGCATGTTATTTACACTTTCAACGAATTTTTTAATGCCTGAAATTTATCTTAATACTACACGAGTCGAAACATACTACAGATACGAAGTCAAAGAATACATTTAACATCGTTTTTATTAAATCGTTAAAACTTACGTGCTACATCGGTTAACAGCTGCCAAGCTTTTTATAGATTTCAGTGAAGCTAATTCACGCAGGCAGAAGAATAATCTATTCGCAGATAGATACCGAATTATGTGACGTTGCAATGGAACATGGCAGATTCATTGATTTCGTACGCCGTCACTCATGAGAGATCTTTTGGAATAGAGCAGTTGTGGAGGTCCACAGGGTTTTTAGTAAAATATGAAGGCAGTTGCGACTTCACACAACGGGAGCTTGAAGCACGTCAGTTGCAACAGTAAAGAGAAACAAACTCTGTCAGAGGAATGTGGTGAGTACGATGCAACACAAGCTTGAGAAGGTCAGACAGGCAGCGATTTAAGCAGAGAAACGACGTCATATAGCAAAAGGATGGGAGAACACGAGAGAAAGTTATTGGTCAAAAAACCTCCTTACTCTCAGGAGAAAGTGGGGGGTTGGCGACCAAAACCAGAGTGCGGAGGCAAGAAGGGGGTCGCATTGCGTCGTTCTACGGTCGAACTTGGTCAGATGGTCGATCTAGCTTAGAATCGTCGTAGCGGCTCTGGACTCAAGGAGTCCTGGGGTCGAACGCAGTGGAAGACAGCTCAGCGGAGGGATACAGCCTTATCATCAAGACGACGAAACCATCAAATCAGGTGGGAGATAACCAAATTAACAATATAGAACTTCAATATTAGAACAGAATAATGGACTCTGACATTAATTGCAATAGATGATGAACTTGACAGTATAAAAGGGAACTGAAGGAATCAATTGAAGTACTACAGACAACAGTAAATAGATGTTAATATTGTACCGACTTAGCTGGAGTATTATTTATGTATTCCATTGCTCACGTGACGTAGTGGTTTACCCACATATTTATGTTATGTACCTCTCGGGAAGTGTCAATGCGAGAGGAAAATATGATTCGCCAGTCCACCACACAATGTAGAAAAGTGGTTTGAAGTCTCTAAAAAATGTCATTGAAACATCTAGAAACAGGCCAATGGGTGAAAACAAAATTTGCTCACTGTTCTGTCCTAAAATGATTTTAAATATGAACTAGAATTATTTGAAATCATTTTAGAATTTTTAGTTAGAATGTAAAAGGACTGTTGTGGATGATTTGGTTTGAAAACAAAGAGGACGGAGTCAGTGATATTATTATAGATGTATTAAAGGTATGGGATATGCCGTTATACAATAGTCTGAAATGATTAGATTAATTCTGGAGACCTGTGGTTTACTAGAGGATTAGAAAAGTGCCATAATAGCACGGGACAACAAGGAAAGACAGCAAACAGGGTTAAAAATTACAGGCCAATTAGTTTGACGTCAGTGGTAGGTAAGCTGGTGGAGAGATTGAGATGTGACCATGTAAAAAACATGAAAAGGAAACAATCTGATTATCGAAATGGTTACATTGTTTTCGGAAATGTGAATCTTACATAGTAAGATATTAAGCTTTGGAGGAGGACAGGAGATAGCATACTCCAAGATAGGTGGATAAACATGTTTGCAATTAAAGAGTACAGTGGGTTGGGAGTTACAGGAAAGATTTGGACTAATGCGTTTAATGTGGTTTTTGCGTGGAACTAGTTTCTGTATTAGGGATTTGGAGTGTTGGCCAAAGTAGAGGGTTTTATCGAGATATGTGTCTAAATATTTTGAGATACGAGATAAAGTGTCTAACTAATCCAAATTTTTACTTAAGTCTGTGCTGAAACAGAATCGACTGAGTGGTGTTACGTTTTATACGCTACTTTAAAAAAAAAAAAAAAAAAAAAAAAAAAAAAAAAAAAAATAAAAAATAATAAAAAAAAAAATGAAAGTGTGGTTAGGTATCTATTGGAACTGGTGCTAAGGAATGTTGAATTGTTATGTGAGGTCATATAGTTCTATGGATTCAGACTGGAATGGATGTCGGAGACTGGGGATGTCGGAAGTGTTAAGTATGTAAACTGCGAGATGTGTCCCGTGGAACACTGGCTTGAGGAGTGAATTATGAAGTTTGATCTGGAAAATTCGAAAAGAGAGAAAATTTTGAAGGGGGAAGTGGATAGAGCGCCAAAGGAGAACAATTTTAAAATAAGGCTCCATGCCACACGTTGTCAAAATCCCTCACTATGTCCAAAGAAATGGCGATGGTGGCATGATCGGCGTTTTGTGATTTGGTTATATTGGATCTTAATGCAAATAGGGAGGAAAATGTTAAATGATGGGGGCGTTAGTCGACAATGAACAATGGGATAAAGTTGACTGAGTTGGAAAAACGGAGTATGCGAGATTAAAGAATTTTTTCGAAGATATGGACAGGATAGCGCCTTACAGAGATAGGACGACATAAGGTTGGGGGGGGGGGGGGATCGTGGAGCGATTTTTTTATGTTTAGGATCATGATGAACTTGACGTATTTTCAGAAGGGAGAAGATGGAAACATGTTGAGGAGGCGAATGAAGCTAAAGATTAATTGCTGAGGGGTGGAACGGACTATGAATTTCGTATTTCTGTCATGGCCGGGCGAATAACTTTTACCCGTGTTGAGGGCAGTTTCTATATCTACATGTGTGATTTCAGTGAGAAGTAATTTGGACTCGGGAGACGCCCTGGTTTCTAGCCCTACCATTGGCTGTTATGAAATTGTATTCCGTGGTTTTCCCTTTCACCTCCATGCAAATGTCGGAACAGGTGACAGTTGACAGGTTACGACTGCTTCCATTCCCCCCTTCCTTCTCAAAAACTTCGTTTCCTTCTTCTACATCGATCTAAGTGAATGTCACCTGGGCGATCCGGCCAGTCACCATACTTAGCTGTATCTATTACTACGCGAGTCCTAAGCTCCAGGACACTGCAAATGTAAGCGGTTCAGGAATGATCACTCGCAGAGTCCAAGGGTGAAGCCGAACTTGGAGGGTAAACGTACTACATTTACGTGTAAAGCAAATGGATTTATTTAAAAATTGGAATAACTATTCACCACAATATTAAATGATGTGTTTTAACCTCATTGTTGACGGTAATATTGGGAAAAGCTGTAACTATGCGGTGCTGCAACATCACATTATTACAAAGGATTATTCAGTAAAAAAAAAATCCACAAAGCAGGTTAAACGTTAATAATATCAGGAACGCAAACACTTTCTGAGAAATTAACAGTTGTATACTGTCATCGTTCAGTGGTAACATGGAAATTAAAACGTTGTGTTGGCCTACATAATTTGAGTTCTTTCATTAACAGCCATAATGCCTAGACAGAAATCCTCGAGAAGTAGTCTCCTGCGAGAGTGGATTGGAACGGATGAGAACTTTTACACAGTTTGCAAAATTACATATTGCCAAGCATGTGTAAATCCAGTAAGTGTAATTTGTTTTGTATAAGTATATCTTTTACAATTAAAAAAAAATTAGATTTGATTTGTTTTTATTTCTAAAATAACATAAAGTGGTAGAGTCTTGACTGCTGGATGAAATTTTATAATATTAACTGGATATTATCTGGGGTATTATATTCAGGTGGAATATTTTTATTTTTGCCTTCTATATTGGTGCCTACAGAAAAACGATCCCACGTACTACAGCATCAGAATTCAGCAAATGTTACCAAGAGAAATGCTTCCAACAAAAACAGAGTTTCATTACAAGTTCATAGCTGGGTTTAGAAGATTCGTTTGACCTGCGTCTATGTGAAGCTCTCACTGCTGCTAATATACCAGTTGCAACCTTCCAACGCAGTCCTGAAAACCTTTTTTGAAGAATTTTGTAATAGAAAAATACCAGATGAGTCTACTTTAAGAAGGAATTACTTGCCTCCGCTGTATGAGAAAACCATTGAAGAAATATGGGTGGATATTGTTGACCACTTCATCTGGTTAAGTGTAGATGAGACGACAGATGCCTGCGGCAGGTACATAGCCAGCGTTGTTGTAGACAAGCTCGCATATGAGGAACCTAGTATACCCTCCGTCAGTATGTGCAGAGAACTTCCAATGACAAACCACTTGCTGCAGTTGCTGCAATTGCTGTAAGGGATGCATTAAAGGTGTTGTGGCCAGATCCAGAACACGAGGATAAGTTGCGGTTGTTGGTGACAGACAGTGAAGCTTATAGAATAAAAGCATGGGAGTGTTTGAAGGCATTCCATCCCCGAATGGCACATGTCACCTGCCTAGCTCATGGACTCCACGGGGTAGCTGAAAAAATTCGGGAACAACACCCTGTAGTTAACTAGATAATTTCTTCAGTGAAGAAAATATTCCTGAAAGCTCCAAGTCGAGCAGTTAGGTTCAGGAAAAAGCTTCCATTAATACCCCTCCCTCCCGAGCCAGTAGTGACACGTTGGGGGACCTGGCTCTCAGCCGCAATATATTATGCAGAAAACTATGAGAGCATCAGGGAGATTATCGATGCACTAGATGAAAGAGAAGCTGTTGCTATAGTAAATGCAAAGAAAGCGTTGCACTCAGTACCAGCTGTACTGGAGTTGACATATACATATAAAGGCAAATTTTTACAACCTAGAAATTTCAATCAAGAACCTGGAAGGAAGCACTCTACCGTTGACGGAAGCACTTCAAATTATCCAAGAAGTGAGGGCCAAAGTGACTCCTGGACCCGTTGGGGTGTCTGTAGCTAAGAAGTTGGAGGCTGTTTTAGCCCGCTTACCAGATTTAAAAGAGGATAGAACAAATAGGCCATGTTCTCTCTGCACTAAAGGAACAAGAAATACCGCATTTGAATCCGAAGTAAATCGCTGATATGAAGTTAGCATCTCTTACCTCCTGCGACGTGGAGCATAGTTTTTCCGCATTCAAGACAATTTTAACGGAAAATCTGTCAAAATATTTCATTGTTCGGTGTCATATTAGAAATTTTAAATGAATGGTTCACAATTCACAATAAAGACAAAATGTTTTGAACATAATAAGTGGTTTATGTCGCATGTTTTAATGTCAACGAGCAATGTCATGACAGAAGTTTTTAAGGAGTACTTGACAATAAAGTCACAGTTTTTAACACTATGGCAGTATATATCGCATGTTTTAAATTTTATTTCCCTTAAAAATGTGTAAATTCCTAAATCAGAGTTTTAAAAATTTATAAAAGCCTAAGACGTGAATTGAATAATCCTAAATTTGGTTTTTTAGATCCTAAAAATCCGGGGCTTACTGATTAAACATCCGTGTTGTGAAGTTGAGGGTTTAGATAAATTAACAGATTTTCATTTTAGTTGTGTGTTTTTTTTTTTTTTTTTTTATTGATGAATAGAAGTTAATGCGTTGACGAAGCACCTGACGCGAAGTACCAGTTAACGTGGGGGCATCGGACAACGTATATTTTCGAAATATTTCTAGAAACATAATGGCTTTGGGGCAAAAAATACCGATATCGCTGCTGTTTGTAACTATCGAAACTGTATTATCCATATATTTTTTTCATTTTCCCATCCCATGAAAGCGTCCATCTATTTTATATAATCTGAAGTAGTAAATACGTATTCTACCAAGATAAATATTAAAGAAGATGACTACCAGCAGATATGATGAACTTTCTGGACAGCACATTGAACTTGCATTCCTAAACTTAAAGTCTCAATGTAATGTAACAGCTGCGAAAAAGAAATGGCTATTTGTGAATTTTTATGCCGACTACAACCCGTAAGAGTGGATTTTTACTGAACTAAACCAACAGGATCTCAGAAGTCATATAATCTCATACTAGTACAAATATCTGCTCTTCATACGCCGTTTGTATGAGATCTTAAACTATTATTATTCGTTTTCGATGACGGTTTTCGTGTAAGTGGTGTATAACAAGGAACCGTTAATTTCTGTTTCAGGTAATGATTCCTTACGTAACAAGAAGGAAATAATTTTTAGTAGAAGAGTGATCAATTGTTACTCAGGCATTATTGAGCAGATTTTGGCCAAGGCTTTGTCTTCCGACATTTCCTTCAGATCTTACAACGACTTGACTTTTTGGTATATATTTGCTATTGCTCAATTCGGGTATCCTTTGTTGATCTAGGTTGTTATTGATCAAATGCTGCATGGGCAGCTATAATCGGCATTAGTTTCGTAAGCATCTCGATGATTGATGTTAGCTTGCTGCCCCACTGCTTTTCTGCTGCTCCGTGCTCAAAGCAGTGATGATCTTTGCATCTAGTAGGTCAACCTTGGGAGTTGAGGTTTGGGACGATGGATGAATTCCTCATAGCGTTTCTCACCGATCGCTGTTTCTCACTGAACGTTGCGGCAGTGGTGACGGGCTTGGCGGTCTGACGACAGTTTGGTTGTGGTGCTGTTGTTGTTAGCGCCGTCGTCTGGACAATCTTGCACGGTGATCGTTGTTGGTTCAATTCGGCGACGACTTGCTGGCAGCTCCATTTCAGTCGTTTTTACGTACGTTATCCTCAGTAACAGGCTGCATGGCGTCCGCCACAGTTACAACATTTTTGCTCTTCTATTGATCGAGGGCAGTCAGTCGAAAGGTGGATCTCCTCCGCACCTCATCTTGTTGGTATTCAGATCATACATAGTCCATCCACTGATGTCGAATTCCGTATCTATTGTGAAATTTGATTCAGCGTAACAGCTGTAGGCACTAAAGGAGTTTCCTTTTTTTTCAATATATAATAAAACAAGTAACTAAAAGATATAAACTACGTTACTTGAACTGGAGGCATAAATCCAAGTAATTATCAATAGATTGGAATAAAATAAAATAATTGGAATAGATCTTATGTCATCTTGTGGTACTGTGTAAAATTCCACCACAAGACTTACTTAACGGATTATGAATTAGTGACATTCTAATTCAACAAACTAAAAATTATTACCCCGTTATTGTTATTAATATTTAATTACTTGCATAAATGTTTTGTTTCTAAAGGACAATATTTAACAACACATCTTATTTGTTCCTATATAGTATAAATATATTATAGTGGACTTTAATTCTTAAAGATGAACAAAATCAGTTATGTTACTGGGTGACTTATAAAGCACAAACTCTACCTCTTCAGCAGCCTTGAAAAAAAGTGCAGTGCGTTTAGCAGATGTGTACTGACCGGTAGCAGTTGTTGTTGAACTTGTTGTAACTGGAGAGGGCGAGAAGGGTGCCGAACCCTGGACCCAGAGAGAAGAAAATCTGCGAGGCAGCGTCAATCCAAACCTGTAATCAAAGAGACAGTGCTCGTAAAACTGCTCGTCCTTAATGGAAGTAAAATCGGAGGATAAAGGCAAAGTTAAGCTACTTGCGCCTTCTTTATTTATGATTCTCAGTTTCTAATAATTTAATCAACGTTCTATCTGTCTTTAAAAGTCGTTTTGGATATGAAATGAACTACAGGGTGAAGAAATTACGTTTGCAAACCACTACTCGACGAAATTGGTACTAAGCCCATTAAAAGGATCGCACGCGATTTATGAAACTCTTTAATTGTTTAGTTTTTATTTACACTGAAGAGCCAAGGAAACTGGTACACATGCCTAATATCGTGTATGGCCCCTGCGAGCACGCAGAAGTGCCGCAACACGACGTGGCATGGACTCGACTAATGTCTGTAGTAGTGCTGGAGGGAATTGACAGAATGCATCCAGCAAGGCTGTCCATAAATGCGTAAGAGTACGAGGGGGTGGAGATCTCTTCTGAAAGTCACGTTGCAAGGAATCCCAGATATGCTCAATAATGATCAAGTCTGGGAGGTTTGGTGGCCAGCGGAGGTGTTTAAATTAAGAAGAGTGTTCCTGGAGCCAATTTGTAGCAATTCTGCGAATGTGGGGTGTCGCATTGTCCTGCTGGAATTGCCCAAGTCCGTCGGAATGCACAATGGACATTACTGGATGCAAGTAATCAGCCAGGATGCGCACATACGAGTTACCTGTCAGAACCGTATCAGAGGTCCCATGTCACTTCAACTGAACACGCCCCACACCATTACAGAGCCTCCACCAGCTTGAACAGTCCCCTGCTGACATGCAATGTCCATGAATTCATGAAGTTGTCTCCATACCTGTACACGTCCATCCACTCGACACAATTGGAAACGAGACTCGTCAGACCAGGCAACATGTTTCCAATCATCAACAGTCTAATGTTGACGGGCTCAGGCGAGGCGTAAAGCTTTGTGTCGTGCACTGAGCAAGGGTACACGAGTGGACCTTCGTCTCCGAAGGCCCATATCGATGATGTTTCGTTGAATGGTTCGCACGCTGACACTTTTTGATGGCCCAGCATTGAAATCTGCAGCAATTTGCGGAAGGGTTGCACATGTCACGTTGAACGATTCTCTTCAGCTGTCGTTGGTTCCGTTCTTGCAGAATCTTTGTTCCGGCCTCCGCGGTGTAGGAGATTTAACGTTTTACCTGATTCCCGATATTGACGGTGCACTCGTGAAATGGTCTACCGGAAAATCCCCACCTCATCGCTACCTCGAAGATGCTGTCTCCCGTCTCTCGTGAACCGACTAAAACACCAAGTTCAAACTCACTTAAATCGTGATTACCTGCCATTGTAGCAGCAGTAACCGATCTAACGCCTGCGCCAGACACCTGTTGTCTTATATAAGCGTTGCCGACCGCAGCGCCGTTCTCTGAGTGTTTACACATCTCTGTGTTTGCATACGCATGCCTATACCAGTTTCTTTGGCTCTTCAGTGTAAAATCTGTATATACTTAAACTGTTGACAAAAGTTTCACCTACTAAATTAATTGCATACATGGTAGTACTTTCATGAGATAGCTCCTTTAATACTTTAAAATTTGTTTAAAGCTACTCTTTGTAACATAACACTAAAAAAGACATGCTGCTTCCTGAAATATGCTGGAGATATCATACCGACGGCTGTAGTACTGATGGCTCAGAATTGTATAAGGCACTTTTGTCTCTAGTAATGTAACAAAACCTAAAAGAAAAATTACTTGTCCTTCAACCAACTAGTTTTTTGCAAATGTATGTTTTCTTTTGAAATAATCAGAGTTTATAGTACATTAGATGACGTATGTGATAAAATGAGTAATTAACATAATTTGTGATTTATAACATGTATAATGTTAACTGTAAAGTTTACAATAGTAATAGAAGATGTTTTCAACTGATCGTTCGTACGTGAATTGTAATAAACAGCTTCTCTTTGTGATGTGACTTAATGCCTAAAGGTGTTTCGGATTACTTTATACACAAAATGACGAATTTAATACAGTTATCTTTGACTCCTAGTAACAACGGAGAATTATGTACTTCATAGATGTCACACCCTTCTGACATCGCCGATTCACTAGCAAAGAAAAAATTGGTCAGTTTTACCTTTTAAACTCATTTTAGTACTGATGGTCAGATTAGACACAGATAGAAACGTCGGAAAAAAAAAAAATGGTAAAAGTTGACAGACTCGGCAAAATACGCTGAGAAGAATTTATTGGTTCTGATTGGAAGCACGTTCAACAGGATTCAATTAACGTTTATGGTTGTCAGTATTGTTTCATTCCGAACTGGCGACTCAAGTCACGCTCCCCTCGTCCTGCTCCTCACCTTTTGACCCCCTTCCTTCCTATCTCATCCAGCAAAGCGCTATGTCCATGTACCCAAATGGCAAATTTCTCCGACGCCTGTAGGGGTAAGGGCAGTGGAGTGGGGATAGAGCGGACTGACCTTGAGCCGCCTCTCTTAACTGAACGGTCATGGCTCATATCCAACACGATGAGCATCTGCCTACGTTTACTACTCCTCTGATGAGTTGTGCGGGTACTTACCCTGGCTTTGCTCAGCTTGTGCCACTGTGGGGTGAGGTAGTAGCGGATACCCTCTGCGGCCCCGGGCAGCGTCACACCACGGCAAAGCAGGATTACCAACACTCCATACGGAGCCAGGGCTGTCACCCACACCGCCTGCAACAACAGAAGTAAAGGTTCATTTAAGGACCTTTTATACTAACAAACAGGACTGCTTCAGTGTACAGAAAAAAAGTATAGTCGGTACGTAGTTCTAGGAAAGGTAATAGGCAATTAAGCGATTTTTCTTCGGAGGCATTAATATTTATCTTTGGTACTGATTGAACTATCAAGGCAGTAGAAAGCTAGGGGCATATATCATACGTTATTGTATTTACAGATATTTCATGATATGGAGCAAGACAGAAAAGGGCTGGTCGTGATAGGATAGGGGTAGAGCTTGTTTGAGAGTACAATTGGTCCACTGTTGTCCCTGCTGTTCACTACATCATCGCCAGAGAGAGGTATTATCACAAGCGCATATTTTTTTTTAAAAAACAAACAAAAACAAAAGTATCAAAAAACAACAAAAAAGATATAAGAGTACGTACGAGGATATTTGATACAGTAAGTTTGCTGAATATAATAATATACTGAATAAAAAAAATAGCAGCAATGCAATGTAATGTATTAAAAATCAAACGTTATTCAAATTAATAAACAGACTCTATCTAATCCTACAGATATGAAAATAAAATAACCACAAAAATCTACTAAACCCACAGTCTCAGACATCACACATAAATCGAAAGCAGAATAAGAGAAATCTCATTCATTCGTGCACGTTTAAAGCTGGCACAGTGAACACAAATCGTGACATCAATAAAACAGTATGGTCACAGCAGGAAATACAGTTGCCGGAAAGCGCACTGTTTACACCTCACTACCTTGTAAAAATTGTAACAAATGGTTCTAATCCCTCATGCTTTGGGGAAAAAAATAGGAGATTTGCTTAAGCAATCAATGAGAATAGTAAGTACTAAACTGCCAGGTGTTTAGAATTACGAAAACAGTATTTAATAAGTTTATAAAACTAAATGTAAATTTTAAGGAAAATTCTTCGTTTATAATGCCTCGTTGACGGATAAAGCCGCGTATGACAGTGAACAAATTAAAAAAAAGTTGCATTGCCGTTATGTATTAACAACTAAAATACTGTAGTAACTAAAGAAAACGATAGAGAATTATCATATCAGGCAGTCCTTAAATTAGGCTTCAGTCGTTCTCAAAACTGTTTCAACAACTGCGGGAAAAATAACTGCACAAGTTCAGTCACAGACGATTGCGTACACATGCAGAATACCTCTGACCCATGTTGACAGGATCGCTCACGACAAATAAGCCAGTATTCACTCTAACACTTTGGGTGTTGCATTGGTTTTAATAATATATCCTGTGCAAATAGCTGTTCAATTCCACGAAACGACTTGTTTCAATTAAGTAGGTTTATTTTGCCGTCATTAGTCTCTCGACTGGTTTGATGCAATCCTCTGTCCCTTCCTATCTTAAGCTAACACCATCGTCGAATCATACCCCTTACAACCTGCGTCCCTAAGTATCTGATTCTAATCTCTGTATTCCTCAACAGCACTGTTCAAATCCCCGTCCGATCACCTTGATTTAGGCTTTCCAGGCGAATGCCGAGATATTCCTACGTTCCTTTCCGTTCCTTCTCCCCATTCGTCTCCCGCTTTTAATGACCTAGACGTCGAAGAACGTTAAGCTCGGAAGAAAAACGTGTGAGAATGAAACCATTAGATTATGATTAGGTTTGCAGGATACCATAATCCTCAGCATCGGAGAGGTAAACTATTGTGGGGTGGACATCAGTAAAAAAATAAGACAGTAAAGAATAATGAAACAAATATTTCAGTAGACTCCGATAATAAGAAGAAAGCAGAAAAGAACGCGCACCGTTGGAAAGAAGGATAAAGACAGCAGTAGAAAGAGGCAATGAAGACAGCAATCGAAAGAAGGGCTCTTGTGAGGATTTCTGTTAGAACAAAAGGAAATTCCGTCTTCAGTGCTACAAAGGAGAACAGCAGCTGTAACATAGGCACAATTAAAAGAGAAGAATGGACTTTCAGATATCAAAGCAAGTGGTGTCTTATTTCGTGGAATCTGCTCTTAGCACCACAATAAAATGCCCATGACTGTGAACCAGTTTTCATTCAGCAGTCTGGTAAATATTGTAAATTGAGTGTCTCCGTTCACGTTTAATAATATTTGCAGCGATGATTATTCTGAGTTCGCTGTATTACAGACGTGTGATTTTATTTGATAGTCCTGTATGTAGGTACGCAAACAGTTACTGTAACTTTAACAACAAGATAAATGGCACTATATGACTCAAGATGTATACACCAAAAATATAGATAAAAATTAAGAACGATCAATCAGATATCAATGCGATGAAAACCATTTCACCTCTTTAAACAAAGAAATTTATTTAGGTATTTAAATCTTATTATCAACAAATCACATAAACCGCCAGTATTGAGTTTCCATACATTACTGTAGGAATCATGTTTCTTGAGATGCTATTCCGTACGTTCTAGCCAACCTAAGCTTTTTATAATATTATTCAGTTGGCATAGTGATAAGACGATGACATTGAACGGAAAACGGTTTTTTTTTCACTCTACTGGCAGTAGGCCTTGTTGACGCCGTGATCATTAGAGGCGGGAAAGAACTGATGGCAGGGAACTGAAAGGAATTCGACGATCGACTTTTGAAGGAACCATCCCAGCAATCGCCTGGAATGATTTGGTGAAACCATGGAAAATCAAAATCTGGATGGCCGGATGAGGATAAGAAACGGATAAGTACACAACCACAAACCTAATTTCTGCAAGAATTTTCATAACGCATTAAAAAGTTGGCTTAATGTGTATGGAATATTACATTACGAACAGTTTCTTAGATCGGATTTCACGTTGAACGTCCGATTAACTCGTTTGGATTACTGAATTTAGTGAAATATACACGACGCAAGTGGACTGCTCTGACAATTAATACTCTGATAATTATCTTGAAGGACACACGGTAAAAAAAATTGTATCCAACTTCTTATTTTAACGTGAACAGAAGGCAAAACTCTAATTTATTTGTTTTTCGTGTGAAGATTTTTAAAATATAAAGTTAATGATTTAAAAAATGAAAAATACTATTCTGAAAGGCTGAAAACCTTATGAAATAACAAATAAACATAGCGAGTAGAATGTGAAATACAAAATTCGGCTTCAGTTTGCTAGAAACTAATGTCTCAGTGTACATTTGCCCGCCCCGTTTGCTTGGTTGACTGCTGCAGCGTGATGGTATTCGGTGCTGACACGGGTTTAGTTAGTTCCAGTCCTGATGGTTGAAGAAATTTTCATCATCAGGACTTGGCTGGCATGTGATGGTGCACCATTCCTAATCACCAGTTTGTGCAGCAAAATAATGGGTTAAATCTCTAACTTCTACGAAGTGCATATGGAATGAGGACATGACACTGTCGATGGCGATCCGTTAGTTGGCGGCCATTGGTCTCTTTCGGAAGAGTAGGCCTGAATGGGCCGGCACCAGGTTTCATATCTCATGCACAACACAAACGATACTCCAACAATGAAGAGACACACCACACTTACAGCAACACTTATGACCATAAAAAGAAGAACGTTACAATTCTATGAAATTCATATTGTGTTTCTCCACATTAACGGAAGTAACCCGGCAAGCGACAGTGGTGACAGTTCGGAAGGGTAATATTTCTTCGGTAGCGATTAAACACCAACGCTTTGTACTCGTATTTAAAAATAAAAGAAGATGACGTTTGTGTTTACGAAGTTGGAGCTAGCCTTTAGTGACACACGTGTAATATTGCGGACAGCGAAGCCTCCAACATTGCTCTAGTGTTTGCACTTCCATTTGCCTTACACGTGAGTAGAGAGCTTGACGCAATATCCGCAACACGGCGCGCGGATTGTAATCAGGTCCTAGAGCCTCTGGACTCTCTCTCCTGCTAGCCTGACACTGAAAATATTATTCGTTTGAACAAAGAGCGTTTTGACTTTTATAAACATACTAGTGTAAACCCGTGACCGTTTTTGGCCTATCGTCACGGGTCTGGAATACTTTTTTTTTTTTTTTTTTTTTTTTTTAACTGCTTTACGTCTCTCAACAGCGAGGTCTTTAGAGACGGGAAAGGAATGGGAAGAAATTCGGCCATGGCCTTTTTAAGGAAGCATCCCGGCATTTGCCTGGAGTGATTTGGGAAACCATGGAAAACCCAAATCGGGATGCCCGGACGGGGATTCGAACCGCCGTCCTGCCGAATGCGAGGCCAGAACGCTATCCGTTACACCACCACGATCGGTCTGGAATACTTCCAGTTTTTAGGGTCAAACATTATAAAAGGTAGACCTCATCTGACAAAATACGAACTTGTGTCTCATCCTTAAGGTGAATAAAATCTCTTGACCTTCATCTACATCTACATATATACCCCGCAATTCACAAAATTGTGGGTGCCAGAGGGTGATCAGCACCTTGAAGAACTTAGAAGTATTATTAAACCTAGGTATTAAACACGGACAGGTAAGATCGTGCAATCGTATAATTGTTTCAAAGGTATTTGACCCTTAAAGTTCACTCTGCAAAATTTAATAATTTCCTGTTTGTTTCGAAAGCATAACGTTGTGTTTTATTGAGACGGGGCAAACACTCACTATGTAATCAATGGTCACAGTATCTATAACAGCCAGAGAACGTAATACACGTTCATTATTATCAAACAGTTGAGTAACTCCGAAGAAATTAATTGCCGGAACAGTTCATTAGGTAACATATTTGTTCTGATGTCCACCTAAAATAACCTAATAACTCACGTACAGCGAACATGAAGAAAGACCATTAACGAAAGTTGTCAGTAAAATACCTAGAAATCAAATAAACCGTAATGCATACATTTTGGTCAAGCAACAACATTAGTGAAAATTTTAATTAAATTGAAATTTATCCTAAGCCGTAATGACAATTGGCATTCGTGGTTACAGCAGAGACCGTGAGTAATTTAATTTTTTTTTTATGAGTTGCTTTAATTATCAACATGTTACTGAAAAGCAGATCCACGTTTTTTCAGCCCTAAAATTTGTCACTATTTTTTTAACTATGAAACGCTGTGAAACCCATCTATGTATTATGAAAATTAATTTGGTAGCAGTTGCTATTAAATTGTGGACATAACCACGAATTTATTCTAATGGTATCTCTGGTCGCTGTTTGCGAGCGAAGGCTGACACGTGACACCGTTCTCAAGCCAATAGTTATCGAGGTGAGTGGGTGAGTGACCTTACGAAATTATATAGTAGATACGTTTCCCCATAAATAATTACTCGGCAACGAATGTCAGACCTCAATTCATGAAACTTTGTTTGTATTGCAAGATACACGGAATTTTTGATGTATGTGACGTATTTCCTTCTTAACGTAATCAGAAAATTCTTGGATTAGCTATTTTTGTGGGTAAGCAGACCTGAGGCAGGAGGTTGTTGTGATAGTGTTTTTGCTCTAGTTCAGGGGTTCTCAATCATTTAGGGCCGAGGCTGCCAAAGCTTTCCTTACCCCGCCCTCCATTCCTGTAAAGAAAAGTTACCTTGCCAATGCCATAATTTTATTATTAAAAACGATAAAAAAACAAGTATTTAATCAAAAGAAACGAAAAAAAACCCAACAACAATGGAAAGGATGAGATCGCATTTCTTTATACTTTATTCCATATTCTTGTTTAGATATTAGAAAGGGCACAACGTAAATCATTGGCGTTATCGAGTTTCCTTTGAGACTTTGTTTTTATTGTAAAAAAATCTAGAAGCTCTCTTTCGCACAAATTACAGCTTGAAAAACGTGAATATAATTACTCCGTTTATTGTGATGGGCTTGGTTCCCTTTTTGGTATGGCAGTAGCATCTTATTTTATACACAAAGTTTTCTCTTGGGGTAGTAGAATACATTGGATAATTACAGGGTTATGCGGATATTTCACGTTTTCAGGGTTAAAACTTCTCAATTCTAACAATGACGTCTCATAGGAAACTCGCTAATTAGGTATGTGATATTAGAATAAAGGTTTTCGAGTCTAAGAGGCGGTGAAGGAGACATGGCAGGTTCGGAGGTGTAGAAATAGGCTAACGTACAAACACGGGTGGCAAAGCTGCCTAGAATCAATTTTTTTTTTTTTTTTTTTTTTCTTATGGCTTAACGTCTTGTCAACGTCAAGGCTATTAGAGGCGGGATGGGACTGGGGACAAGGAATTCGGCCACGGTCTTCTGAAGGAAGCATCCCGGCATTCCCCTGGAGTGGTTTGGGGAATCCATTGAAAACACTTATCTGGATGTACGGACGGGGATTCGAACCGGTTTTCTCGCAAATGCGATGCTAGAGCGTTAACCGCTCACCCACCACGCTCGGTCCTCGAATGACGTGTCCCAGATCGGGAACCTGTTTTAGGTTATGTGCCACCTCTCCTCTGTACTATTATTTATGATTACATCCCTCCATTCCATATTTTGTATATTGAAACACAAAAATTTCATTATTTGTCCTTCTTACTAAAATAGTTACGTATATAAAAATTTTGTACAATTTTCATTCCACGTCTCACTTGAAAATCTGTTACAACTGCCCAGGTGGGTGCACCCTCATAGTTAAGAAACTCTGCTCTAGTTGACAGTTACACGTAACCGCAAATGTATAAGTGACAACTGGAGGGCGAAAGAATCATTAGTCATGTTGTGCACGTTGTTTTCCCTGTTCTTGTCAAGAATCTGCAAGGTGGATATTTGATTTTCTCTTAGAAGATTGGCTCTGAATGGAAGTTGTTAGATTTTTAAATGTATTGAGGTAACATAGATTTTCGTAAGAGAAATAACGAGAGACAAATAGGAATTATTGTCGTGAATATTAATAAATGACGAAACCGTGGACATTACGTATATTTTGTAAGTTGGTAATGTTATCCCAGATAAGCTTATATGTCTTTGGAGCTGTGAAGTCGGCTAGCGCGCAGTGATACTGTACAGTCGACAGAGACTAGCGGGTGGCGGCCGCGAGTGTTTGTTCCGTGTGTATGCTGCAATAAATCGCTATCGCGGTATCACCGATGTTCCGATGAACAGAATATCATGTGGACAGTGCAGAGTTATTAGTTATTTTTTAGACAGTGTATGTTGGTTCTAAGTAACATGTTTGCTGTAGACTGATTGTGGTGAACTGCTACGGTACTGCTTCGCGTCTATTGATAATGGATAATAACGGGGCTATTACTCCTATTTCCAACCTTATTTATGCTCGAAACTGCATTCTTTGGTGACAAAGATTAGTTGTAGTGTCTGGTGGCTTGCTTTTGAACTATGTAACTTCAGGGCAATAAAACTTCGTGAACTGTGAATACTGGCACGTGTGTTTGGGTTTTAATTTGCTTATTGCTTGTGCCTTTTGACTGTGAGTTATTTAATTTATAACCCAAACAGCAAAGCTTACCAGACTGGCGACCGGACGGCATTCGAACTGTTTATTAAAAACCGAGCGTGGTGGTGTAACGGTTAGCGTTCTGGCCTCGCATTCGGGAGGACGGCGGTTCGAATCCCCGTCCGGACATCCAGATTTGGGTTTCTCATGGTTTCCCATGGTTTCCCAAATCACTCCAGGCAAATGCCGGGATGCTTCCTTCAAAAGGTCATGGCCGAATTCCTTCCCATTCCCTGGCCCCCATCCTTTCCCGTCTCTAAAGACATCGCTGTTAAGAGACGTTAAGCAGATTTTTTTTTTTTAATTGTTATAAGTTATAAGTGAAAGCATTGAACATTGGGTCACTTAAAATAGCTCCATAACTGCAACGTCGTAATTAATTAAACGCCCCAACTAAAAGCGTGTTTTATTTCCTTACAGTTCACTGCTGTGCGGTCTCGTACATGAAGTCATTGATATGGACAGTTTTCCCTTGGTTATAATATCAATACTAGCAAAATACGTGCAAGGGTATATACAATATTAAGGGAAGCCAATGTTTCGTATTTGTATAGATTCACGGGAGTACGGGAAATATGGTTAGTACAACCTTGGACAAACAGTTGCTCCCAACCCACTGAATGCTTCTGAAAAAGCTGGCGGGTAGGTAGCCAAATCCGCTACAAGCGTCAGAGAATGTGTTGTGAATAATAGGCTGCGGTATATCGTTCCAGTATTTTTAAAGTTTGGAAGACACGTCACGAATAAATCAGAATTTTTGACAGTGAGAGGAAGTTAACATGAACAGTAATCAGGGGCGTAGCTACCATAGGGCTAGGCGGTGCAGTGCACCGGGGCCCTCACGCTCAGGGGGCCCCCGAGCGCATCCCAAAGGGCCCCCAACTACAGCTCAGAGTGCCCACGGACCTTCAGGGCAAATGGGTGATCTTTTTTTTGTAGCTCTGAAGGACTTGTGAACGCTACTGCTCAGGGGGCCCCCAAACACAACTAAGGGGCCCCAAAGCTCATCCCAGGGGGCCCCTACCAGCAACTTTGTAGAGCTTACAAAAAAGTCACCCATCTGGCCGAAGGGCCCAAAATAATTTTATTTTGCACCGAGGCCCTTGTTGACCTAGCTACGCCACTGACAGTAGTATTATATCTACAAGAGCGCGAATAACGCCAATTAAAAATGAAAGATAAGAAATATTCGAATTTTTGAAAAATTGTAGACTAGACTAGGCGAGAGTTATCCGACAGGTGAGTGAGTGCTTAGGAAATGTGATAGCTTGCGGTTTTTTTTTTTTTTTTTTAATCTGGCAATAAGTAGCATCACGTTCTGTTCAATATTCCATACTGCTGTATATTTTGTAAAACTAGAGGTTTTGTTGGACATTTTATATCGACAAAATACTCTCTGGTTACTAGACTAGTGAGTCAGAATATGATACACCACGTTTTGGTTATAGGCTCTGGCACCATTGCCAAGTGATTCACTTGACAATGGCGCCACAGTTTGTCTGCCAGAACGTTGTGTTTTATCAACGGACTCATTCGGGTAGTTACCCGAGAAAATTTTATCTACTGGTCCTTTTGCTTCTATGCGTGGAAAATGACCCTACACTAAGTGTTTCTGCGGTGCTGCCATTGGAGGAGACGATGCACAGCGATCAAGGGGCAACAAGAACGACTGTGGAGCTGACTGGAGAATCGGGACATCAGCCATCCGTGTGGCTCCTAGGTTTATATTACTGGATGTCTGGTCAGATTAATGAGATGTGACTGTAGTCTGGTACGTCTGTCGAGAGTTTCACTGAGCTCTGTTCATGAGACGTTTGCGAAGGCAATGCTATAACTTGCTGTAGAGTTGAGCTAAGTAGCTAAACTATTACACAACTGAAAAATAGTGCTAGATTTGCTTCGTCTGGTTCGCTCTGGTTGGTGACGACGTTATCTGTGTCTGCTACCTTAGGCGGTACTACAAGTTACGTAATGAACTAATAATACACCCCCAAACATCATTTTCCACTACAATCCAAGATTGCTCTTTACCCATAATCTCAACGAATATTGACATACTAGGTAGCCCATACGAAAATTTAGTGAGTGATATACGAAAAATAACCAAAATATCAAAAAAATTCCGTATTCTAGAAAAAACAAACACCTTGTGATAAGATATGGAACTATCACTGACCTCACCGGAATACTCCTAGGCGACCGAAACACATTTTATTCACATCTCTGTGTGAAGTATGAAAGGAGAAAGCTGGATTTTCACAAAAACTTTTAGAAATAATAATTATAATGATCCTCACGTGTTTTAACAACCTTAATTTCTGTTGCGCCATGATAGTTTATCCTAATTATAATTTTGTCTCCCGCTCATTCTATATTACGAATACCGTTGCTTTGCCAAAATTTTGTCTGTTTTATGGGTAAAACATCATAAATTCATTTTGTAAAATGTTTTTATCAATAAACACAGTGTTTATGGTTTACTATGATTTATTAATTCATTGGAATATTATCTCATTCAATTTTTTAATTGTGATTAAAATTATTGTTAGTAATTCTCATTCACCAAGCAATAACTACATTGTGTTTCCGTATAACCGTAAGCTTTATTTCTTTTATTTTTTGTTTTGTTTTTTTTTGAAGTGAAAACTTATATAGTCGTGTTACGGGACGGTTGGGCGGAGGTAAATCTGTGATTTCCCAAGAAGCCACCTGTTACGCGCGTCAGATCACTCCAACCTGTTGTGCATTTCGCATAATCTTTATACAAATACAGTTTTTATCGGATTTTGATGCAATTTTGCATACATATACTTTAAAACAAATAGAAAAAACAATTAACGTTTGATTTACAGAAATCTAAACCCATTCCTCTTCCACCCCCCCCCCCCCCTCACTTTAATTTCTGTCACTGTTGTTCATACAAACCAACAGTTTTTATCCAATTTTGGCTGCAGTTAACACACATATACTTCAATAAAAGGCGTTATTGTAGCTCAGTGGCTAAGTTGATTACTTCCAAAAGTTCTCTTTCCAGGTCGCAGGTTCAAATCCCGCAATGAGTAGGCATTTTTAGGAGTTGTATTTGATTATATCACTTGTTAGATTTTTAGTTTTTGAAGTGAAAACTTCATTAGGCGCGTTGGGCGATTTTGGAATGGGTAAACTTTACGAGTTCGCATTACCGACACACTAATGTTAGGTATATATGCTGCGGTCTTGTGACTCAGTGCTTTAAGTGTCTGTCTGGCGAATGAAAGGTCCCCGGCACGAATCTCTTTCCCGCGGGTATTTTCACAGATCATTAAACCGAAGTTCCCATATAATGTTTGTTGCTGCGTAATGTGAAGTACGAAAGAATGCTTCCGTTGTTCGGATTCCACGTTAAATACTATGTCTCTTGTACCAGGTAGCACTACCGGGTTAGGTTAAAGCGGCTAAGACAGGGGTGGAAAACGCAGCAAACAGAAACCCTGTCACCAGGTCATTACGTTTACACGGAATTATTGCTGTTTAGTATATCTGTAGCTACAAGTATGATGTGTTTCTCGTGTGATATTCATAGTTTTAAGTTTTCACTTCTGTCGGTAGTCCCCAATGAATGGCAATATTTTTATTTTTAGAAAAAATTAGCATTTCAAAAGTATGAGCCAACGTTTCGGCCAGACATACAGGATCCCTAGATGGATTCACCTACAAACTGAAAGGAAATTAACGATCAATTAAATGAAATTGCCTCAGATAAGGGATTCGTTCACAAAACAGGAAGATAGGAATAATTAATACATCATTGTATGCACTTAATTCCTTTCGTTCAGAGCAATCATAATATTCTCTAGGATAGGTTGAATCAACTTCCAGCAATGATAATTGAAATGGCAGATGTTAAACTAGTTTTACGGCGACATTTTTATATCTTATGACGCAAAAAGTTTGACTGCGAGAAAAAGCATATATTTTGTTGACCGTGATTCATGCAATTATTTTGTTTATAATAAAATGTAAATATAATCTACACTTATAATAGTACAGTAATCTGAAGATCCTGAAGATAGTATGTATATGCAAGATATAAGATATTGTTCTTAAAAAAATCTTTTTGGGACACGTTTATAAGTTACAGACAAGAAATCTACTGTTTTTAAAGTTTTTGTCTGTCTGTTTTGAATCGCGCAAAAACTACTGGTCCGATTGTGAAGGAGTTTCGAATAATGTACAGCCCATAGAGTGGGAGTTAAATAAGGCACGATTCGTTTCTAAATTGAGTCGAAAATCTGAGAAATTTAAGATAAAAGTGATCACAAATTAGTGTTCATGTTTTGTTGAAAGCCAAAGTTTGAACCGTTACCAGAAGTAAACAGCACTGTTGGTGACGCAACCTCATGTTGGAATTAAGTAGATTTAATGGGAAGGAACAATGTTTGCCGCTCGAGTCTAAAAAGAGATTATTTTTGCCTGTCCATACATGATTCACTGGCGCACAGGCCGCTTTGGTTCTATGGGATTACCTGCAGGAAGAATCCGCCTAGACGGGGTAGGTTACTGGATCTAAGGTAACACTATAACAGCTAAGCCAAGTGATCTGTTGCAGTTGGTGGTCTGTATTGTAAAAAAGGCCTGTCACAATAAAATCAAACTACACGTACATTTGTTGACAAAAAACATTGAATCACTTAAAAGACATGTATGGATGTCAATTTAACTAAGAACACATGCACTGATCAGCCAGAACATTATGACCACCTACCTAACAGCCGATATGTCCACCTTTGACAAGGATAACAGCGGCGACGCGTCTTGGCATGGAAGCAACGAGCCCTTGGTAGGTCGCTGGAAGGAGTTGGCACCACATCTGCACACACATCACCTACTTATCGTCAATTTCAGGTAGGGGGTGATGAACTCTGATGCCACGTTCAATCTCATTCCAGATGTGTTCGACCGGTTGCAGATCTGGCGAGTTTGGGGTCCAGCACACTCAATTGCTCCTCGGCTCCGTGTTCCTCGAACTACTCCATCACACTCCTGGCATTGTGACATGGCGCATTATCTTGTTTAAAAATGCCACTGTCGTTGGGAAACACGGCAACCAGTGTACTATACTTACTGCCCGTCATGGTGCCTTGCACGAGCTTCACTGGACCCATCGATAAATGTTCCCCGGAGCATAATTGAGTCGCCGCTAGCTTGTCTCCATTTTGCAGTACAGGTGTTAAGAAGCTGTTCCCTGAAAAAACGACGGATTCGGACACTCCCATCGGGCATGATGAGGAAGGTATTGGGTTTCATTAGACCATGCAACGTTCTGCCACTGCGCCATTCGGACACTCCCATCGGGCATGATGAGGACTGTATTGGGTTTCATTAGACCATGCAACGTTCTGCCACTGCGCCAACGTCCAGTGACAATGGTCACGTAACCATTTCAGTCGTAGTTGCCAATGTCATGGTGTTAACATTGGCACATGCATGGGTCGTCGGCTGCGAAGGCCCAGGAGTGTTTGGTGTACTGTATGTTCAGAAAAACTTGTACTCTGCCCAGCATTAAAGTATGAGGATAGTTCCGCCACAATTCGCCACCTGTCCTGTTTTACTAGTCTGCCCAGACTAAGACGTCAGTCATCTATATGAGGGGGTGGCCGTCCAACCCCTTGACTTTTGGACGTGGTTTCACCTTGGTTTCCCTACTTGTTGAAGACGCTCGCCATAGCACTCCTCGAACACCGACAAGTCGTGCAGTTTCGAAATGCTCGTGCCGAGCCTCCAGGCCATCACAATCTTCCCTCGGTTAACATCAGATAGACCGCGCGCCTTTCCCATTCTAAACACGGATAGCACGCTCACTGATACTACATGCACCGTATGTGTGTCTGACTAGCATTCATTCGTCAGGTGACCATGCTATCACATGGATGGGTTTATATCGATGGTAGGTACAGTTAGGTAGTCATAATGTTGTGGCTGATCGGTGTACACACTGTCGGGTTATATGGATATGATTAGACTTGAAATTTTATGTGCCAGGTAGAACAGCCATCGGAGTTCCATAGTTTTTCTGCCAGACCTGGTGGGGTTCTAAGCGGCATAAACAGCGTCAGATGTCGAGTGACCATTGTGAAGTACTCGAATTAGTGGGAAACAGTGTTATCAGCACCTGAAGATATTGAAGGGGGCCTCAACTGTGGTTTCCCTTCTGATCGGTTGATCGAATAGTGCAATATCCATATATGCAAAAGATTTGGATGCTTAACTGCATGGGAACGTGAGGGCATACTCGTCGTCAACGTTCCGCTCGACCACGTATGACCACTACTAGAGATGACCACAGTATTGTGCACCAAGCACACCTTAAAACCTTCACATCTGCGCATGCCATCCGAGATCAAGTAATGGACTCCCTACAACATTCTGTATCATCCTATACTATAGGTCGGATCCTAGCAGCAGTCATTCTAGAAAATTACCATCCCATCCGTAGACTGCCGTCATCACCGCAACACAAATGGCTGCGTTACTACTTATTCCGTGACTGGGAAGCATGAACTGCTGATGAATGGCCTCGCATTGTGTTCCGCTATTAATAACGGTTCTGCACTACCATGGATGACCATCATCAGCAAGCATGTAGGAAAAATGTGGATCCTTTTCTTCCAATGTTTTGATGTTACTCCTGGCGTTATGATTTTGGGAGTCATCAGGTATGACCTCACGTCATGGATTGCGGTGATTGCGAAAACTCTAATGGCAAAAAGGTACATCATGGACATCCTACGTCCCCATGTGTTAACTCTCTCAGGGCAGTATCGTGGTGCGATTTTACAACAGGACAATGCTCGTCCATACATGTGTGTCTATGAACCGTTCGCGTGATGCTGAGGTAATGCCGTATTCAGCAAATGCCAAGATCTGCCCCCGGTAGAACAGGTGTGGTACTAGCTCGAACGTCAACTCCGACCTGGTGACAGTATTCAGGATACAAAGGAATAATTACAACACTTGTGGGCCAGCCTGCCTCCATAGAGGATATAACAGCTTTATTACATTTTTTTCAAGCGAATCAGTGTATGCATCCAGGCCAGAGGGAGGGGAATGTGAAGCGTCATATTGATAAGCGGGCTCATTCTGCAAAGGTCTTCTCAAATTTGACTCGATACACTCAAACACCGTGAAGTTTTACTAGTTGAAAGAACACGCCAATGCAACTGTTTAATTTATTTATTGCTGCGTCGTACGCGTTTCACCTCTCATCGAGGCATCATCAGCGACGAATCTGTGTTACAGTTTTTATATACAGTTTTATCCTATTATTACATAATTATGGGCATGAGATATTTTATAGCTAAAAGTTACTTACTATTTACATTTGTTACTATGGTATGCAGCTGCGCATCTCCGTTTTCATATACAACGCATTTATTGCCTGTATCATATTTACAATATTGTTTGTTATCATCGTTCAGTCGTCTGTTAGCGTCAGTTGGTTTGTTTATGTCTTGTCGCGTCCATCGGTTGTCTGCTGTGGCCATTTTGTTTGTATATATCTTGTCTCGGGCCGATAGCGCGAGTTTTGAAAAGTGTGTGTGTGTGTGATGGTCTTGTTAGAATGTTTTATATTTATGTGTGGGTTTTTTTATACAGTTTGTGTTTATTTTGTTTTGTCTGTCGAGTTTGTGTATATTAAATTGAGTAAAGTTTTATTTGTGAGGTTTACTTGGTCGTTTAGTACCTGTTTGCCTTCATTATTTGCTTTTTGTATATATAAGTTTTCCTGTATTGTGATTGTGTTGTGTCTGTGGTTGTTGATAGTGAGAATTTGCATATCTGTGTTTATGTTTGTTAGTGAATGGTTATTTTCTATGAGGTGTTCGGCAAATGTGGAATTGTGGTATTTGTTTGTGTCTGAATACCACAATTCAGGCATTTACCAACTAATCTGTCAAAAATGTGAAGCAGTGTACATAGGGCAAACACGAAGACAGTTCCAAATCAGATACAAAGAACACATGAGAGCATTAAAATACAGTAACCATTCCACATTTGCCGAACACCTCATAGAAAATGACAATTCACCAACAAACATAAACACAGATATGCAAATTCTCACTATCAACAACCACAGACACAACACAATCACAATACAGGAAAACTTATATATACAAAAAGCAAAAAATGAAGGCAAACAGGTACTAAACGACCAAGTAAACCTCACAAATAAAACTTTACTCAATTTAATATACACAAACTCGACAGACAAAACAAAATAAACACAAACTGTATAATAAAACCCACACATATATACATCACACATAAATATAAAACATTCTAACAGACCATCACACATACACACACTTTTCAAAACTCGCGCTATCGGCCCGAGACAAGATATATACAAACAAAATGGCCACAGCAGACAACCGATGGACGCGACAAGACATAAACAAACCAACTGACGCTAACAGACGACTGAACGATGATAACAAACAATATTGTAAATATGATACAGGCAATAAATGCGTTGTATATGAAAACGGAGATGCGCAGCTGCATACCATAGTAACAAATGTAAATAGTAAGTAACTTTTAGCTATAAAATATCTCATGCCCATAATTATGTAATAATAGGATAAAACTGTATATAAAAACTGTAACACAGATTCGTCGCTGATGATGCCTCGATAAGAGGTGAAACGCGTACGACGCAGCAATAAATAAACTAAACAGTTACATTGGCGTGTTCTTTCAACTAGTAATTAATTAAGCAACTGTGGAAACATGGCCTGCAACAACATCGCATTCCCGTGAAGTTTCATTACTCCTCCAATCTGGGTGCTTCATATATATATATTTTTTTCTTTTCTTCCTTTGTCAAGGAGCGTATGTAAAACTATGTTGCATATTAGCGGAGAATGAAATGTTATTTCATTCCATTGCTGAGGGAATGAATCGATTTTGACTTTATCTCTCAGAGTTGGGGAAGAAATCACCAGGTTGGAAACAAAAGATCTACTCACGAATTGGATGAGTGCAGTATAACGAGGAAAGACGAATTTGCATCACTCTTTCTGGACGAGAAAAATGCCGCCGAGCATTTTTTCTGTCTATTGAAAACGTCAAATTACCGGTAAAACGGTGAACGCTATTTCCCAATGAACCGTATATATTCTACCACGCTATTCCACTCAGTAATTTCTGAGATGATCTTATGTTCCAGACGCTACTTGGACGATTAAAAAATGATACATTCAGTCAAGTTGTCGTGGTGCTGATTTTGAAATAAACGTTTTCAAAAAGTTGAATCATAAATACAGCACTTACTTTTTTCATGATTATAAATACTTCATTTTGGCAGGAATAAATACTCCCAACTAACACTAAATCAGTTAACAATTAACTATAAATGTATGTCAATATTAATATTTTACAGTTGTTATGATTCAATTTGAAACATTAAGAGTAGAGGAGACGATAAAATATGAAAGTTTCGTTGTACTACGGCAAGCTTCTTTTCTGTGCTTACTACTGTTCATCGCCTTTATGGTCCAGTTAGCCTCGTATTTTGACTAGTTCGTATTGGAATGATCTACATGTCCACCTAGGACGCGAAATGATACATCAATGCATTCAAAGTTGGATGATAGTGTGACATAGATATACTTCTAGTCCGCATTATTATTCTGTCGTAGCAGTATCCCCAAGTTGATAAAAACTCCGATCTCTTAAAGAACAACTTAACAAACTTGAGTATACACCTGATACGAGTGATAATGATCAAGAACGCAATCGAGAATTTTCCCTGTGATCAATTTAGAATGACTTCTGTTGGTACCATTACAGCAGAAATACTTCGTAAACTCACGAGTCAGAAGCTTTGTGTGAACGTAAACAACTATTTAAAAATTTACAGAAATTTCTGAACAAGATTTGTATGTTGTATACTGTTAAATCATCGTTTTTTTTATTTGAAGTTATTTTTTGTTACCCGTTCTATTATTACAGTTATTTTCTCATAATAACTCAGCATTAAAAGTTTCTGTATTAAACAGTGTAGAACTATATTAAGCTACTGTCTAAAATATTTGTTACATTACCCGAACATACGAATGATGCTTAGCAGAATTAAGCATGTAGCACTTCAGTACGTCATTTCACAGCAAATTGTGTTTCACTTTGAAAGTTAACTTCTTTTCTGTAATAATAATAATAATCCCGTGTTGTAATAACCTATTATCACGGTTTCTATCGATTGCACATCTACCCCCACCCCCCTGCCGTGGCCACCTTAACCTAACCCGGTAGTCCTACCACGTACAGGAGACCTACAGTTTAACGTGGAATTTGAACCATAAAGCGTTCTGGCGCATTTCACATTGCACATCAAGCTGTGCCAGACGTGAAGTTAACGTTAAGAGCTTATGAAAATCCCCGCAGAGACAGGGGTTCAAACCAGAAACCTTTCCATTCCCAGTCATATACCTTAACCAGACCGCTCTTTTCCATAATTAGAGTAATGAACGAAACATTAAAAAATTATAACCTATTTATTTATTTATTTAAAGGTTTATTTAGCCTGGCAAGATTAGGGCTGTCAAGCCCTCTCTTACATCATACCAGGTGTTTACAATAAATAATATACACCTTACACAAACTAACAATATACAACACTTATATAACATTTGGCATAATTTATGTTCAAGACTAATACTAACAAAAAGCTTAATAATATTTATGAGTAAAATACTACCTAAAATCTTAATAGTATTCGTTCTTAACTAGTTAATAATTTAATGGTATAAACTAATGCTAGTGGAAGTTAAAGAAGTAAACGATACAAACTTAATACTAGTAGGATAAAGAAACAAGACACAAACTAATAATAGGGAAGGCAGAATAAGAGGTGGACACTGTATACATCAATATTATTCAGATCAAAAAATTAAGTTATGCATGGAAGGAGAGATCTTTTAGCTAGTGCTCCAATAAGTAATGCTTTTTCAAATGAGTTTTAAATGGGCCGATTTTTGTGGTGGTTCTAATTTTCAGGGAAAGATCATTCCACAGTCTAGCCGCTGAAATGAAGAAGGAATTGGTTTCCGAGCTGGGGGAGTGGATGGTTAGTATGTTTGAATTCATGAGATATTGGAACAAAGGTAGGAGGGAGTTTTCAGATGTATGAGGCCGTGAAGGAGACATAGAGTGTGGAATCGTCGTCGATCCCAAACGCGCAACCACTCCAAGCGGTCGTATGAAGGTGAGACATGGTCGTACAGTCGTAGGTCACAGATGAACCTTACACAGGAATTCATAACAAGTTCAAGTTTCCTTATGTCTGCCGAACTCAAATTTTGCTGAACAACGTCACAGTAATCGAGATGGGGTAGCACCAGAGTCTGCACCAATTGCTTTTTCAAATGAGTGGGGAAGAATTTCTTACATTTATACAGAGCATGAAGAGAAGAGAAGAGAAGGCTTTGCGACATACTGAAACAGTATTTTCAGACCAGTTTAAATTACTACCTACTAGGACTCCAAGATCCTTTACAGAGTCGCTGTAGTTTAACTCTGTTCCCTGAAGCTTTATTTTTGGGAGATTTGATGTGAAGTTGCTGCCTATCAGTTTTGGACTTGCAATGACAATAGCCTGAGATTTAGAGGGATTTATTTTTAATCCAAGTCTCTTTGCCCAATCACAAAGATTCTTAAGGTCTGAATTTATTTGCTGTATTATAGTGAGTATATCATTTGGTGATGCACTAAGGTATAGTTGTAGGTCGTCAGCGTACAGATGGTAATAACAGTAACGTAAGATACTAGCCACATCGTTAATATAAATAGAAAAAAGAAGTGGTCCCAGGACTGAGCCCTGGGGGACACCACAGTTTCCCATGGTAATCTGTTTCCATTGGGATCCGTAACACAATGCTGATGGTTCCTCAAGTACGCTTCGAACCAGTCAACAGTGCTGCTGGAAAAATTTAATCCTCTCAGTTTGGACAGGAGTATGTCAAGGTCGACAGTGTCAAATGCCTTGCTGAAATCAGAAAGTATCACTATTGTCATTTTTCGTTTGTCCATAGCAAGTCTTATGTCGTCTGCCACCTTTATTAGTGCAGTCACCGTGCTGTGGTTTTTTCGAAAATCGGACTGAAAATTATCTAGTTTGTTGTGCGCGTTAAGGTGCTTAGTGGTTTGGTCATGAACTATGTATTCAAGAGCCTTTGAAATGGTAGGTAATAAACTTATTGGTCGATAATCTGACGGTTCAACAGGAGAGGTTTTCTTTGGTAATGATTTGATTAAGGCCATCTTCCACACTTTTGGATATGTTCCAGTAAGAATAGAAAAATTAAAGATATGTTTTATAAATGGGGTGATTACATCCAATATGTTATTAAACATTTTGATATCGATGTCATCTACCCCTTTTGCATTAGATTTTATCCGAGCAATAGCTTTCCTCACCTGCTTTGTAGTCGTAAGTGACAAGTGAAATTGTTGGGTGTTGTTTGCGATCGAATTTTGGTGGATTATTTGTGTTTTTAATGCGGGGTCAATTTCGACTGGCCGAGTTGAGAAGTGGCTGTTAAGCTTGTCTAGGGCCTATGAATGTCTGAGACGTAATTTCTTTTGCCGATTCCAAAGGCGCGAAGGTTCTTCCACAAAACAGTAGGTGTTGTGCTTTCAGTAATGACCTTATGAGCGTAACGAAGTTTAGCGTTTCTCATGCCTTGCTTAGTACGATTGCGCAGTTTTCTATAGTGTTGGTATTTATCGTCTGAGGGGTTTCGTCTGTAAAGTCTATGAGCGGTATCTCTTTAGGTCATGAGTTGTCTTATGTCTTCAGTTAGCCATGGTGCTGGAGCTCGTTTAACTTTCTTTTTCTTAGGTGAGGCGTGTCTGTCATACAGTTTAATAATCGGTCAGTTTAGCGACTTTAGCGTCAATAGAAGTCAGTGTGTAAATTTCGTTCCAAGGTGTATTGGTCGCGTCATTCAGTAATGCCTCGTAATTAATTCGTCTAAGATTTCTGTATGTTATTGTTCTTGGTTGGTGTCTCGGAGTTTTTAGATGGTATGAAGTGTGTATGATGTCATGTCCGGATATACCTGGAGCAGATAGCTGACCGTAGTTTAAAATCTTATCGTTTTGCTTTATTATAATGAGGTCAATTAATGTTTGACTATTTCCAACATAGTGAGTGGTATTTAGTGGGAGAATATTCAAACCACAAGCTTCAATGGTTCGCTTTAAATTTATGGTGGAGGGTTGATTATTTAATAAGTTTGTGTTAAGATCACCCATTAAAATTACATGTTCGTATTCTGGTACAAGTGAGGATAGGGCTGCATAAAATGAATCTAAATTACCAGCATTTGGGGGTTTTTATGCCACAGAAATTAAACAAATTTTATTTTGTATAATTAATTCTAGAAAAATAAATTCGGGGTATTTATCCCTAGTACTATCGGAGGCAATCCTAATTGTAACTTTTATGTTAGATCTGACGTAAGCGGCCACTCCACCTCCCCTTCTCTTTAATCTATCATGTCTGTATAGAGTGTAACCACTTAACTCTATGAAGTTGTTGCTAATTGATGGTTTTAACCATGACTCTGAAACAAGAATTACGTCAAATCCGGAGTTTTCAAAAATATATTGAATCTCAATAAAATGTGCGACGAGAGATTGTGAATTAATATGTGCCACGTGAAGTGCTTGTGAACTTATCTCGGTAACGTTTTGCAGTGAAACACAGCTGGGGTGGGTTGTTATGTCAGCGCGCCTGGAATGTGGTGGTGGGGGAGTCAATGGCAACATTGACAGGGCTGTCCAGACTTAACAAGAAACTGTAAGCTAGAAGTAACGGTCGGAAGGAGAGCGAAAAATTTACAGAGTTTGTGCTTGAATGTCCCTCAACTGTCAACCAAAACACTTTAAAATTAATTTTACACAAATAATAACTTATCAAATACAAATATTAAATTAGATAGTGATATAAACTAGTTGAGATAAGAAGAAATTGAAAAAATGAATTAATGATGTTACTTAAAATTAATACAGGTTGTAAAAACTTAGGCGTTCGCTGATAGCTACGGTCGTGTGGACTTCCTGCAGCGCTCTACCCGACCAGCTCGCCTGTGCTATCAAGTGTTTACTTCCGTGCATCGCTAAAGTTAAAGTCGTTTCTATACTTCGGAGTGTTAATCAAAACCGCATATCAAATCTTTATTTTTCAAGTTTTCATCACTCATGGTTCTCGAGGAGCCCGACACAGGGCAATTAGTTCGCTCTGCACTGAATCTTGTTCACAACTTGAACGAAATACAAGAGCCACCTTCACAACAACCTACGCTTCAATCAACTATTTCAACAGCGCCAGCTACAATTCACCATGCCAACTACATCAGACATCCCGATGGAAACCACCAATCCTCCTTCAGCTTCATTTTCCAAGGTAAACGCCAAACGAACAGCTGCTCCCATAGACTCCGATCCCAATCATCTCGAATTCCGACAACCCCGCAAAAAGCATATTGTTCCTGCCTCCTCTGTTAATCGTAAATACCAAGTTAACCTTACGGCTGTGCATAACAAGTTCTCAGTGTTAGACTCCACGGGAGATCAGTGTGATGCCACTGATGCCACATCTGACGCGGCAGTCACTGTAGTGATCCCCCCAATCTTCCTACATGATGTTAACAATTACCAGCAAATTCTGAAAGATCTGTCCACTTTAGCGAAGGATGACTTCACGACTCAACAACGTGGATCGATGATCAAAATTAATACTAGTTCTACCACTGACTATCGCGCTGTCACGAAATTCCTAGACGAAGCCCAGCTCCCTTACCACACCTTCAAAGATACTCAAAACAAGAAGCTAGAGGTAGTCCTGCGCAACGTCCCATTCTCATTAACTGATGCTGAAATACTAGATTAGCATCATGCTCGGCAGTTACCAGCTACAAAAGTAACAAGACTTCTGTATAAAAATAAAATGCCAATGGCCTTGTGCGTCGTTGAATTAGATGACAACCAGCAAGCAAAAGAAATTTTCCAATTATCTAGTCTTTTCCTGCTATCATCTCAGTTGAATACCGTAGGAAATCTCCCACAATCCCACAATGTACTAAATGTCAACGTTTCGGACATACAAAAAATTTCTGTCATCTTCCTCCTAGATGTGTAAAATGTCCGGAAAACCACCGCTACTCAGAATGCCCAAATTATAAACAAACCGACCCACAATGTGTCAACGATGGCGGTAAGTATTCTGCTAATTCCCGAGGCTGTGACTATTACCTCGCCATTAAAAGAAGCAAGCAACCTACCCTGCCACCTTTGAACAACACATCTTCCACTGCCCCATCACCTTCACAACTATCTCAGGCACCGCTCCTCGACGACCGCAATTTTCCTGCAATCCCAGGCAGCTCCCGCAACCAACAGACTGTTCCACAATGGCCTCCCAAACATTCATATCACCGCAAAGAATCCACCAACCGCACTAGCCCTTCCTCTTCTGCAACACTGGAAGGACTGCTAACCTCGATCTTGCACTCCATCCTTCACATTATTCAACCATTATTTCCTCGCTTTAAATCATTACTATTTAACTTCGTCACGGAGCTACTGCGTAATGACTAATAATTCGCCTCCAGCGTTTTCTTCCCTCAAATTCTTAAACTGGAATGCCAACGGAATTAAATCTAAGCGACAGGGTCTACTTGAATTTCTGTCCAGACACAATTTAGACATTGCTTGTATTTCCGAAACACATCTACTTTCACAAGAGCGCTTCACCATGCCAGGATATTCTATCTATAGAGAAGATCGTATTGCTGCTACCGCCTCCGGCGGAGTTGCACTATTTATCAAAAGGAACATCTCCCACCATCCCATCTTTCTGGCAACATTGACAAAGTTAGAAACTTGCGCAGTCAAGCTCTCTACGCGCAACGGCCAATCCCTAACTATCATAGCAGCGTACAAACCGCCATCGAAACGTCTCCAACACCAAGACTTCAGTACATTATTCACAACGACGTCTCCCACTATACTAATGGGAGATCTGAATAGTAAACACGCCCTATGGGGATGTAGAGTTACCACACCTAATGGTCGTCGCCTTCTACAGGCAGCAAATGACTGCGCGTTCCATATCCTCAGCCCAGATCAGCCAACCTATTATTCCTACAATCCTCACGTACTCCCAGACATTCTCGATCTAATACTAGTGAAACAAATTTCCCATCCTATTTATACGCAAGTGCTACCTGAACTCGATTCTGATCATTGCCCAGTAGTAGCCACCTTCGAAATAAATACCCCCCCCCCTATTCACATAGACCCTCACTTCTAATGGGGCGCATTGACTGGGCTAAATTTCAACGTCATCTCGAAGAAGATCTTCACCCTAATACTCCTCTACGAAATACAACTGACGTTGACACGGCAATTTCACAGTTCACCGCGAGTATAATATCCTCTCTAAAGGCAGCCTCCTCAACCCCTCCACGGCCAGCTAGACAATTTCTTACCACAAAACTCTACCGTTGGAAATCGTGAACCTGCTCCAAGCCAAGCATCGCATGAGACGGCTGTGACAAAACCAACGACTACAGTGGCAACGTACTCGTCTCAACCAACTAAACCGCCAAGTCAAGCAAGCTCTGGACTCATACCGTTTCCATACTTATCAGCGCCATCTCTCAAGTATCTCCCCTCACGACGGCACTCTGTGGAAGGAGACTAAAAGGATCCTTCGCGAACCCCTCACTATACCCCCTCTCTGACAAGGAGCCAGCTACTTCACCAGCCATAAAGAAAAATGTGAACTGCTTGCTGATTACTTCCAATCATCCTTCACACCAAATACAGCACACGACGACCAATCGGCAACTGAAATAGAGAATCTTCCTCATTTTTACCCCACCGTTCCCCTACCAATCTCGTTTACCTCACCCCGAGAAATTCGATTCTTTCTACACTCGCTTGTTTCCAAAAAAGCCCCCGGCCACGACCAAATTCCTAACGTGGCCCTCAAACATTTACCTGATAAAGCTATAGCCTTCCTTGCATCCATATTCAACGCACTACTCCACCTTGGTTATTTCCCATCTTCCTGGAAACACGCGGAAATAATTGTTTTCCCCAAACCCGGCAAACCTACCAACCAACCAGCCAGTTACCGACCAATAAGTTAACTTCCGGCTCTATCTAAAATATTCGAAAAAATCATCAAGAAACGCATATGCAAATTCCTCAGACAAGCCTCAGTCATACCCATGTATCAGTTTGGTTTTCAAACACATCACTCCACCACCCACCAACTCCTCCGCAGCACCGAAATCATAGCACGAGCTTATGAAACTAAACTGCACACGGCCGCCGCCTTTCTAGATTTTACTCAAGCTTTCGACAGAGTGTGGCACGCAGGGCTCTTGTATAAACTGCGCAACATTGGAGTCCCCGATTACTTGTACAGAATCCTCCACAGCTTCCTACTCCGACGCACATTCTCAGTAAAAATTGATTCAGTCAAATCCACTCCCCGTCCTGTCCTAGCTGGTGTTCCTCAAGGCTCTGTCCTCGGACCAACACTCTTCAATATTTATGTCTCTGATTGCCCCGATCTGACCACTGCAGCCATAGCAATATACGCCGACGACACAGCACTGTTCACCTCCCACGAAGATATTCAAACAGCTGTTCGCAACCTTCAAGTGGCCCTTACTGCCTTAACCAACTGGTTGAACATGTGGCGCCTCGCACTGAATCCAACTAAGTGCGAAGCAATGATCTTCACTCTCCGACGCCCGGCTCAACCAACTCCGATTGTTATCAATGGCACACTTGTACCTTGGAAACGTCCTGACGAGACCGTCAAATACCTGCGAGTTCATCTGGACCGCCGACTGACCTGGAACGCTCACATAAACTCCAAAATCAACCTCGCATACTCCCGGCTCACTAAATTATATCCCATTATCAACCGGAAGTCTTCACTCAAAAGCAACATCACTATCCTACTATATACCTCCTTAATTCGACCTCTACTGACCTATGTCTGTCCAGTCTGGGGAGGTGCCGCTGCCAGCAAAATCAAGAAGATACAGTCACTCCAAAACAAAATCTTGCGGATCGCCGTCGATGCTCCATGGTTCGTCCGCAACTCCCAGCTGCACTGCGAACTCGCACTGCCTACCATCACGCAGTTTATACAAGAGCAAGTACGACGATTCTACCAACACCTTCCCAGAGTGCCAGGAGCCGCATATTACTCCCTGGGCACCAGATCCGACAGACCAACCACAATCACCAGCCGCTTACCTCAGGATCTTCTCTTCCAGATAAACGCTTAGAATTACATCTATCCAGACATCATTTGATAATGTTCTTACAAAAACTATTATGTTTAATGTTATTATGTTTAACGATATTATGTTTAATGTTATTGAGGGACTCGATGAGTTAACCTCACTCAAAGTGCCGCACCGTTAATTTATTCATGTCCTTTTTCAATACATAATTGATTTCAAATCCAATCTGTAAAGCGCAAACGCGCTGAACGGTTGAAATAAGAAATTAGAAAAAAAAGACTTAGAAAACAAAAATTACTATAGTACTATAGTTTGAACTCCCAAATTTTATTTGATATTTTTCAGTTCCGCTACTGTGCAGATGGAGGTTTTTGCACTTCCATTGTTTATTACAATTCGACCGTCATATGTCCAAACATTTTAACTCCGAACTTATCAATTGCTGCGTTCAGCAGTTTCAGACGTTCGGCAGTGAGGTCTTCACGGATTGTGACACCAGTTTTTGCCAATTTACGTTTTTCGCGAAAAACTTCTGCCCTCTTCCTATAAGACACAAATTTTACAATTATCGCTCTAGGATTTTTAGCGCTAGGTCTATTTCGACCAGCCCTATGGCTTCTGTCAATATCTGCTAAATTAATGTTAACCCCAAGTTTATTTTCTAACACGTCCACCACAATGGCGTCAGTATTCTCTCCTTTTTCTTCAGCAACGCCAAATATGCGGAGGCTATTTCGCCTTTGATACTGCTCGAGTTCGTCAGTGACACTGGCGAGTTTATCTTGTAAGTCACATACCTTTTTCTCGCTCTTGGTAATCGACTCGTTCAGCTGGGTTATTTTCTCACCACTGAAATCAATGCTGCTTCGTAGATTTTCCACAACTGCTGCAGTGACTGCTTCACTGATGGCACGCACTATGAGGTCGACGGTGTCTTCTCCCTATACCACCATCTCCACTTGCTTTCGCACCAAATCGGGGATGCCGGCGAGAGCAGCCGTCATGGCCGGGGGAGCTTCATCCTCCTGCGCTGCGTAGCTGGTTTGCCCATTTTTACACAGTAACGCGAGTATTCCAGTATTGTGTTAATTCTGACTCTACAGGAACGTTCTTTTCAGCACAATAGAGAAATTATACTATGCAACGAACACAGAAATCATAAATAACACCTTCTGAACACAAAAACTTGCGAGCTACAAAAATACGCGTCTCTTACGCTAGTCGCCATCTAATGAGCTTCGGATATTTGTGTGGATAAATCATAATAAGTAAAATTTGAAAATCCTACTTGCTTTACCATAGATTTTGAATTATGCTTACAATGTTGTCAATAATTATATTAGAACAGCAAAATGTTTTTGCATGAAAAGCACAATGCTTGGGCTTTCGTTTGTTTTTTTTTTTCTTCTTCTGAAATTCATTACCTATGCGATGGTTTTGATTAAAAGACCTCAGAATTAAGTGGAGTTGCCTAATTGAGATGGTTATGAAGTATCAAAGTATAGATTAAATTACAATTTATTTGTCGGGGGATTGGAACATTTTTTAAAATTATTTGTCAGCCGTCACATAATGTTTTAGTGAAGTACGAAAAGTGTGACAAAAATGTTCCAAACTCTTTGAACTTTCCTATATTGTTTGCGAAACTGTATAAAAAATTCTTAGATTCGAAATTGAAACGTATGGTAACCATAATTATGGTTAAGGTAGGCATACAAAGTTAAAGAACATTTGCAATTTTGTCATTTTAAGCGTAACTCTACAGAGCAGACAGTGTTGCCCCCTGCCAGCAACGTGCCCGCAGGTTCGGTCGACTGCCTGCTTGAAGATTACGCCCTTCGTTACGTCTCGCTCAAGGAGATCTTGCATCCTAAGAGACATTTGCTCCCACGACATGACTAAGAATGAAGTCCATAATAGCGTCACATATTGCAGGTGGTTGATAGTACGCATTTAAGAAGTAAGCACATAAGGATATACGAGGCGCGTCCAGAAAGTAAGTTCCGTTTCAATTTATCTCCGCTGCAGCGCTGCGATTGCAGTTCCGCACATATGCTGTAGACGATGTGTATCAAGGGGAAGAACGTCCGCCATTTGGAGATCGCTGTCAGTTACGTACGCTTTGTTGTGCTTGTTTGAAATGTTGGCGTTGATTGAAAATCCCGCTGCCTGTGAAATCAGGTCTGTGATTCGGTTTCTGAATGCGAGGAGAGTGAAACCAAGTGAAATTTATCGGCAAATTTGCGATGTTTACAGACCAAATGCGATGAATGATTCGATGGTGAGAAGATGGGTCCGACAGTTCAATGGCGGGCGTAGTGATGTGCACGATGAAGAACGAAGTGGGCGTCCACCTTTGGTTACAGAAGAACTGGCAAGACTTTTATCTGTTCTTACATCTCAAGTCTTTCCTTGGCGGTCATCACTTCACCAATGACGACGAGCTGAAAGAAACTGTTTCCATCTGGTTGAAGACACAGGCGGCAGATTTCTATGAAGAAGGTATACAAAACCTGGTGCCACGCTATGACAAATGCCTGGAAAATTTCGGCAGTTATGTGCAAAAGTAGTTTAAGAGTTGTAGAATTTTGTGCAATAAAAATTTCTTCTGTATCTGTGTACAATTTCATTTTATTACCAAACGGAACTTACTTTCTGGACGCGCCTCGTATTATGTTGTTGATCTCCTATTTCCGTTCCATTCACAGCATTTGCATGTTTTACTCACAGTAGCATTCCTTCATATAAATGCTGAGTATAGTGACTCTCCATCCATATACAGAGCATGACGTGTGTGCAGCAACGATGTGGTTTGGCATTCGAGAGGCAATGTGTTCTATCACCATTCGACCCTACAGACTTTGTTTTTCCATAGGTTCCCGAAATAACTGCAAGTGAATGTTAGCATGTTTAATTATTAGAGATCACTGAATATTTAATTTTCAACAATGCTATTCAGACTCCGGTATTATCACTTTCAACTAGCCGTAAAAACAAAATGTCTAGGTTGTTTACACTAGTGCAAGGGTGAGTAATGGTGATGAGCCTCTTGGGGAGAAATTAAATTTATATTCAAATATTAGAGGTGAGGTTAGAATGTTTATTTTTATCCGAACCTTAAATTTACTACGAAAGAAATAAGCTTAATAACACATGGAAATAGTGGTAGGTTGATTTATACAAGTGGTAGATCAGAGCACAAGAGGACAACATTTTGTATATCTTTCCAATAAAGCCTTGTTGGATTAATAATAGTAATACCATGACCTGGAGATAAGACGAGTGACAGTGCTTATTTTCCGTTTTCTACCTTTACTGATGGCATTCTCATGAGCGTCTACATCCTGGATAATTTTAATACTAACACTTGTATTCGACCACATATATACCAATGTAGCTAATATTATTTTATTTTTGGTAAAGACATCATTTCATGCATTCTTTTATCATAGGGGATACAAGAGCGCTCTTAAAATATTGTAAAGGAATTTATATATATTTATATGACGCATGGATGGCGGAAATATACGAATTAAAAGACAGAGCAGTGGAATTTTGGAGTTAATAAATGCTACATAAGCAGCACATCCTGATACGGCAGTCACAGCGGAACATATAATACACACGAGACGAAAACCTTAATACAAAAGATTCCACTATCTTGTGTTTGCAGCAAGCTTTCCAGGTTTTACCAGTATAACTGTTATCTGTGGCATCTTACAGTTATTTTCTGTCTATGGTTATGTTAAATTTCAGCTCCTTTCAAGTTAAAAAAAATTCGTTACTTACTAATCAAATAAGATTATATACAAACATGGAGACGACGTTGTGTATAAAGTTTCTACGTTCCTGAATTACGGAGAAAAATTCAGAAGGTGACAGAAAACTTACTAAATCATTGTTTATATATTTTTCTGATTATTGACATACAACAAATATGTATTCAGAAAGAAAAAAAAATTGAGGAACTTTTTTAGGAACAAAGAGTTGAAAATGGTGTCGCTGCCGCGACGAAAATGTTTGTTGTCATCTGAACGTTCCATAAGCGCGTCAGCTCATAACGCGTCACATCCCTCAAAAAGGGCGTTCGATAGCCACCAGCGCGTTGGCTTACTCAAAATACACCACGCTGGGGCGAGGCAAGCCTTCTGCATGCTAACACTGGCAATCGCAATACCTGGGTCGGTCATAATTGTTCTTCTAATCAAGAAGAATGGAAATTGCACTATCGGCAATGAGACTCTACCTGTAGTTCGCTTCAGGAGCTGACTTACAAATTGCCGCCTATTGTGCCTCCAACGGGGTAGCTTGTTGTAACCTACTGTACTATAGGAGACGAGTAGTTCAAAGTAAAACCTGTTCCTTGCTAGCTACACATGCACGGAGCAAGCGAGGAGATTTACGAATTTACGATACCACTCAAAATACTTGGAGCAAACATCTGTAATGTCACATGGCAGCCAGTGCCACAGATGAAAATAAATTACAAATCCACAAACTTTTGATCTATTATGAAATTCTTACTACCGGTACAGGCAAAATTTCAACTTAACCATAATTGTAACCAATTTTAAGCTTAGAGACATGCAAATTTCATTTAGTTTATTTTTTTTTTTTTTTTTTTAGAGAAAAGAAAACATAACGATATGTAACGTCTTGTTTTGCAGCGTTTCAGCTAAGAGGATCGTAGACATGAGGAATTATGAATACAAAGTCTCAGTAAAAGCGCTATTGCATGCCAGGCAATGTCGGATTCGAATTAAGGCCCATTCACACTAGCGGTCAGGTCAGCTCAGCTCAGCTCAGCTCACAATCCAGGGTAGCATTCACACTAGCGGTCAGCTCAGCTCAGGTCAGGTCAGATCAAGTCGTTGACGATGCCATTTCATTTCAGTTGCTCATAGTGAACAATGCCGTTTTCTACCCCAACGTCAAATAAATCGCAATGATTTTGGATCAAAAGCCTAAAAATATGTCAAGATCAAAAAGAGGATTGTTCTGAGTGTATCCAGAGTTTCAAGAGCAAACAGATAAAGAGAAAGAAGAATGCTAACTACCGGTTATGCCGTGAGAGGCGAGTTGTGCGAAATGCTTTTGATATTTAGGGTTCAAAGATTTCGAATTTATTTTAGAAAAATTAATTCTGCTCCAGCATTAATTGATGACATAATTTTAGCAAGATGTATTTTGCACAATTATTTACGGAAGGATAAAATTTCATGCCATGTAGAAAGTGAATTTCAGGATGAGAGAAACCTTACTGTAAAAACATTCTTTGTTTCTGTGCTAACGCTGGTACAGGAGCATTTGATTCAAAAAATATATTCACAATATTTTTTAAAAAAATTCTGATACAGGATTTATATCTTGACAATACTAAAATGTGTAATAATATTTGAATTTATATTAAAGTTTGCCGACTTTATAATAAACAGAAATAACATACCATTAAAACATTTATTTTTTATTTATTACTCTTTATTTATTGCTCACGAGCATAGTTTTCAGACGTTCTTCGCCCATTTGATCTGACCTAACCTGACCGTTGCTCATTCACACTAGCGGTCAGCTCAGCTCAGGTCTTGACCGTTGTTGATCGGTGGCGGCGCGATCTTCGGTTTGAGCTGCCTTGCCCTGACATGAGCGGACCGCGTAGTGTGAATGCTCCCATTGGATTACGTGTATAGCGATTTTTGACCTGAGCTGAGCTGACCGCTAGTGTGAATGGGTCTTTAACATAGTACCAGAACATATTGAGAGGACATAACATAGAAAAGGATTGCTAATATAATTGTTGTTTCATTCATGACTATCAAAATTAATTTTACAATTTATACTTACCTCTATTCGTGTTATGTTAATCAAGGTAACGCAGTGAAATTTTAAGATCTTCCAGCTCTGACACTGCAAGGGAGCTATGTTATTGCTAATAGGAAGCCTAATTACAATGAGTTTTGTTTGAAGTAAATTTTTAATGCGAACCAGGAAAAAGGTAATTCTTATCTTGAAATGTAATTAAAATATAATGTACCATTGTCTGTAGTTTTATCTCAAACGCAACAATAAAAATTAAACGAACATACAGTTCAGTGTCGCAGGTTCGGTTTACCGTTTGATTGAATAACTGTATTTAACACTTTAACCAGGTGTCTGTCTATGGGACATCACATTGCACACCGAGTGGGGCGGTGTAACGGTTAGCGTTCTCGCCTCGCATTCGGGAGGACGGCGGTTCGAATCCCCGTCCGGGCATCCAGATTTGGGTTTTCCATGGTTTCCAAATCACTCCAGGTGAATGCCGGGATGCTTCCTTCAAAAGGCCATGGCCGAATTCCTTCCCATTCCTTGCCCACATCCTTACCCCCCATCCTTTCCCGTCTCTAAAGACCTCGATGTTAAAAAGAGACGTAAAAAAAAAATATCACATTGCATGCGGACGCGGTGTGTATATACTCGCTCGTTACATTAGAACTTAATGAGCAAAGAATTTTTGGACCGCGATAGAGTTCAGTCTACACTGAAAGTCCCTATATTTGTCCCACTGTGTTTGATTTTTCCGCTTAAAATCTGAGATTTGTACTCGTCCAATTCATCAGAAAGATTTTTCACCATGTTACTATTATTCATGCTGAAGTTATCACTGAAGATGTTCGTGGTACAGATAGAACACAAACAAAACCTGTAGAGAAAGTTTCAGCCTTTGTTTCATCGTACCATTTGCTGTGTTTTCAAATAAAATTGACACTGTTGATATTATACCGTCGCAAATTCATTATTCCACGCGTGTTGTTCAAAAAATAAGTGTGTGTCATGCTCAGTAAACAGGTGTCCGTGGTTTGTAATAGGCTCTTACAACTGCACAGCAAATTCCTGCAGGCCATAAGTAGGATGCTTTCCCGTTGTCTTCCCAATGATAAATGTTTGGTGTTAATGTATGTAAGGGTTGATGTGATTGTTTGCGTCTACCGCGGTGGGTTATTTGTGTTTTGGATGAGATTTGAGAGAGGATACAACCCGATACTGGACAACTCTTCCAAAAGATACTTCTATGTTGCTGAGTTTACTCCATAAAGTGGGAGAGCCACCATCAGCAGTGTAAAATTGTCTTACTCTGCACACGCTGTTGAGGTTTGGAATTTAACCCAGGACTTCCACAAATAATCTAGTTATATGGATGGTAAATGTGATAAAAGAAAAACGATTGACTGTAAGTGGTCAGTTATATCATTTACTGTCCTCAAATAGATAGTCAGAAATCTGTTACATACAAAGACGTACTAATTTACAGTTACATTGAGATTTCACGCATGCCAGAATTTAAAAGTCACAGTAACAAAAAATAAAAGCAAATGCATATCAGAATTTGCAGCTACACATCTACATAATATCATACATGAGAGAGTATCAACGTGTGAGGTCCCACTCACAAATCATTGCTGAAATTAGTAAATAAATTAGCAAACTAGTAGACTTTCACAGCATAAGTAGTAGTATAGATATTGATATTTAAGTCTTTTGTAGTAATGTAATTTTTTGTGGTTGGCACTACTGTACTGTTGGTCAAGAAAGAAGGTGGGTGTTAAGATGGCGCAGAGAGATCACGAGGGAATGTAATAATTGGACAGTGACGACTATGTATTGCTGATGTATGAAGTATTTAAAGTGTTCAATAAATTGTGCAGATAAATGAAAATATTGGTTGATTTGATTTAACATTAACATCAGTTGCGCAGGAGTGTGTAATTTGAGAGCAGTTTATCAAACAGTATTAATATGCTAGGTGATAGCACTACCGCGAAAAACAACGCTTGAGCCATGTGTTGAAGTTGGCGGGCTCTCTACCTTCGACAAATTGATAGTAATTAATAAGGAGGACCTAGCAAACGTCTCTCTTAGAAAACTAACAGAGCGGTGTCAGACACGCCGATGGCGTTTGTAAGTTTCTGTAATGTTACATCGGTCACTCAGCCTTTGTCTTTTTGGCAGTCTATTTATGTGTAATCTGTTTAGTAAATTTAATGTGTAGGCACAATGTATTATATAGTATAATTCCAAAGAACCAACCATTCCAGTTTAAGAGAACACAGTTTTTACTAAAATTATCCATTGCGATGATTATCAATAAATTCCAGGTACAGACACTGAAAACAGCAGAGGAACACTTATATATGACGTGTTTTTACTATGGACAGTTATATTTAGCTAGCTCACGAGTTTTCAAGACCCAAAAGCACAGGACAGAAAAGCAAAAACTTTGTGTACAGATAGGTATTGACATAAGGTGTTCTCAGAAAGTGACATAATTTTAAACCGCAAACAAAAATCTTCCTGAGGAACTGTGGTAGATAATCTCTCTCAGTTAAACCCTCCTCCCTTTCGTTTGTTGCTATTTTTAAACATGTTGCAAACTGGGTCTCTTTCCGGGACAATCTGAATGGTAGAATGGTTTCCCCATAATATTATCCCGATTTTGTGCTTTTTGGGACTACCGCATTACGTAACTTGCAGCTTTATATACCCAATCTAATATATAATTTTGTAAGATCACCCACTCACCTAGATAGCTATTGGCTGGAGAACGGTGTCACGTGTCAACCTTCGCTCACGAAACAGCGACCAGAGATACCATTAGAACGAATTAGTGGTTATGTACTACAATTTAATAACTAAGCAACCGCTACCAAATTAATTGGCATAATACATTCAATAAGTTTGCTTTTCATAGTTTCAAAAAATTAATAAATTTTCCGGCTCACAAAACGTAGATCTGCTTTTCAGTAACATGTTACTAATTAAAGCAACTTAAAAACTTTTAAAAAAAATTAAATTTCTCATAGTCTCTGCTATAACCACGAATACCAATTGTCATTTCGGCTTAGGATAAATTTCAGTTTAATTACAACTTTCACTAATGTTGTTGCTTGACCAAAACTTATGCATTACGGTTTATTTGATTTTTACTGACCACTTTCGTTATTGGCCTTTATTCATGTTCGCTTTATGTGAATTATTAGGTTATTTTAAGTGGATATCAGACCAAATGTGTCACCGAATCGACTATTCTGGCAACTTGTTTCTGCGGAGTGGCTAAACTGTTTCATAATATGGAATGTGTATTAAGTTCTCTTGCCCGCACAGAAACTATGACCAACGTTTACATTATGAGTGTTTGCCCAGTCTCAATAATAAACAACGTCATGCTTTCGAAGAAAACAGGATTTTTTCAAAATTTTGAAGAGTGAACTTTAAGGGTCAAATACAAGTCAAGTTCGTATTTAAGAAAGTTCGAGTGTATGACCTTTGTAACAGTACACGATAGAGCGATCGTTCCTGTCCGCGTTTAATACCTACCTCTATTAACGCTTCTGAGATCTTCGACATCAAGAGATTTTATTCATCCTAAGGGTGAAACACAGGTCAAGCTTATATTTGGCTAGATCAGATCAACCTGTCATATTTTCACCGTAAATACTGGAACTATTCTAGACCCGTGACGATATGCAAAACACAGTAACGGGTTTACACTAGTTGTAGCGATAAAATTTTAACTTCAATCGTACGAAGTCAAGTGTAACAGCTAATTAATTTGTGAATGAAGTCATCTACATAAGAAATTCGTGCCTTAAACCTTAGTGACGATAAGCTTAAACATTAGACCAAACCAACAAATGATACGGTGAAATTAAACGTGCAATAAATTTAAGAAAATTCACATACCTATCTGAAGCAGGTTTGAAGAAATTTAAATGTTATTATATAAAAAAAAAGTGTCACTTATTGCGGGAAGTATATTAAGAGTGAGGTTAAGTTACGGAAGGCATTTATATAGGTCCTGTTGCGAGTAGCCTGATACGAAGACGTGTGCAGATCCATCAGCCGCCGTCTGTGTTGGGTAGCCATTCATCACAGATAAAAAACACCCCAGGTCAGAAGCGAGCAACAGGTGCTCGCCTCAGCACAAGGGGCAGCCAAGCGTTACCCTGATCGCAATCTATGAAAGTGGTAGTGCGGTAGTGCGGGAAACCTGCCTCAAACTTTGTTCAGCCTTACCGGTCGGTCCAACTCTTTTTTTGACTTTTTTCGTAGACTGTTACACTTTCAGTCCATATAGTTCCTAAATAGCAACACATCGAAGATATTGAAGCTTCGTCTGGAACACGAATATGTCTACGAGATATTTGTAAACACTGTTTTTTGTTAATATTATAATCAAAATGCGAATTTTCTAGTCTGAGTGAATTCCTCACGTTTTTGACTTATTGCAATGATTAAATCGTGAAGTGAAATTATGTATAGCAATCAGAGTTGATGGATTTGTTTTACATATCGTCTGAAATTCGTTTCTATTTAGTTTCAAAAAAATATTATAATGGTACATAATATTGGCGATTTCGTTATTTCTGAATTAATTATAGAATCAGACAAGATGACATTTAACGTTTTTTGTTTCACGTCTTTAATATCAGCAACAATTCCTCTTTTAATCAGAGATTTTTTTTTATTTGTATTTTTTGAAATGAAGTCCATACTACAGGATCGTTTTTTCACGGTTAGTGAGACAAAAGTCTCAATTGATTCACTTTCATATCTGTAGGATCAGATCCTCTGTAGTAACGGAAGAATTAGCGACATATTTCTCACATGTAAGGTCTGTTTTCGTCAAATAATAACTAAGTTTTTACAAAACTTTAAAATAAAACGTTAAGTAAAAATTTCCCTTTAGCATCAAAGAAACAAATGGAATTTGTTTTTACATTTGTCTTGTTGTGCTTTTCTTAGAATTTTCCCACAGACTTTTCAATTAATTTTTTTTATCTCAATTATTTTGCTTCGTCCCATATTCACATATCTGGATCATTGTAGAAGGCATTAATTGAAAATATACCACGCAATCAAGCGGTTGTCTCTTTTACCAGCGGGCGAGGCACAAATTTTGGTCCAAATCGTTTCATGGGTAAGTCCTCTGTCAAAACTCGCTAGCAGTAATTCTACTTCGTCAGAGATCCAAAGGCGATATTCAAACTGAGCGTGGAAGGTGAGCGGTAGCCCTGTAACATCGCTTTCGGTAGGAGGCGGCTTTGAGTCACAGTCCAGATTTAGGTTGCCCATGGTTACCCGAAATTGTTTCTTCGAAAGTCTGTGGCTTAGTTCCTTCAAATCTGCCTCTAATAACCTCGACCGGGTGTAAAACCATAAGTAAAAAGCTACAAGGGAAAAATTATTCGGCTTGATGGAAGGCGTTAGATCGTCAACTGGCATTTCGCCTGGAGTAAAACACAAATTTCTATTTTGACCTATTACAAATAAATATTCGCTTCCGCAGCATTTTTTCAAAACAGAAAAATCTCTTCAACGCTAAGTTGTTGTTATTAATCAGACACCACTAAAATAGCCAACAGATTGTTAAAAATAGAAAAATATATTCGAGTCGAACGCTGCTTTAACTCCCAAAATCTTCAGGTGTATTGTCTGACGTAGAAGAGATCTGCTAACATTCATCCAGCAATGGAAGCCCTTAACCTACCACCACAGCCCTCTAAAACATGACGCTGGTTTCTTTTACGTTCATCGTCATACATGGTATGGAACGATGTATTTGATGATAATTTAAATCACAATTTAAGCAACTGATAAATAATTAAGCTTTTATCTGCTTAGAACATATTCCACCAAGAAAATTTTAAAATAATTTAGAATGCAGTGAGCGGACATTTTCTATGTCACGTTGAGAATTTACAGTATGCGTTTCTGTACTGAATCCCAGTAGCTCATTTTTTTTTCTCAGTTTTCAAAGTGAAACCGAGTTCTAATTTGGAACTTAGCATTCGGCGTAGCATCTTATTGTAACAACACATCTGAGCAATGCAGTAAAACCCCGCAAGTTATATGCATTGTGACAGCATGTGGACTTCTGAGACGATCTGATCGTGTAGAAGAATTTACAGTGGAATAACATTCAAATTCTGACCGCACAAAGTTTCCTTGAAAATCCAATAGGAAATGAGTATATTAACAGACCTCAACAATCATGCTCTGATGCAATCACCTAATGAAGACATTTGAATAGTTGCCCAGCGAGCAAGATCGTTAAAATCGAAATGGAATTCTTCAGCAGTAGTTGAAATTAGTTCTGCAGAAGATTACTTGTTAGAGGACTACACGATGCTTAAACAACAGTAAGCATTAATAGCTTAGCATAATCTTCGCCTTTTAACGTCTTAAGGTTAATAACTGAGCTGTCTTTTGAATTACACAAGCCTTTAACTACGGCTAACATTTGACACCCGAACGAAGATTGGTTAAAACGTTCGGATATTTTAGATTTTGTACTTTTGTACTATACCGAAAGAATAAAAAAAATTGCAAATTTTTTCAAGAAAATTTCATTTGCTTTCGATAAATTACATATTTTATTGCCAATTGAAATTAATCAGTTTTAAATTATGTATGCATATTTAGTTGTTCGAAACGTTGTTGTATCTATGTTACCAATTATTTTAATCTTCCGCCATTTTCTTGCGAAATATTTCTTGCTAAAACATCTGAGGCCTGTCAAGACGATACAATATTTCATTGCTCTCGACGTCACTCGTTCTGTGTTGACATTTCACGCACGGCAACCAACGGATGAAAATATCACTACCGATAAGAACAGCACAAATTTTGTAGATTGGACATACGGTCAAGTAAATAGCGCAAGTTGACGATAAACCTCTAGCTGTAATGTGGATGGTTACTGAAATAATTAAACTGGAACTCATGCTATATATTTAATTAGGTTTCTTTTCTCATATTCTGGGAACATTTTTCGACAGCAGAGAATTTTTGGAGTGGTTCTGTTAATAATGGATACAGTTTTCTGGTGCTACTCGTTTTTTTTTTTTTTTTTTTTTTTTTTTTTTTTTTTTTTTTACATTTCATTCCTCCCAGCAGAAGGCTGGGAGGCGGGCTGCTGGAGAGTCATAGGGGACTCTTTTCAGCCAATCTACTACTACGGGGAGGGAAGGGGGATGGAAGGTCGGCCGTGGCCTTGTAGGGAACCATCCCAGCATTCGCCTAAGTGTCTGAGGGAAACCACGGAAAACCTCAGACAGGATGGCCGAACCGAGTTTAACCCCGGTCCTCCCGAATGATAGGTAGGAGGCCAATATTGGCCTCCTCCCATCTCGGTGTCTGGTGCTACTCGTTTTTTTAGTATATTTAATAGTTGAAAGAAACTTATGCCTGCGGGAAAGACAGGTGCGAACAATTACGGGTGGTCAAGTTATTTCAGCAACAGGAAAAGGTTTTGTACAAAGATACATACAGTTAAAAAGCTCAATTCTAGTTTGAATTTGTAGTATGCAACACCTGAAACCGAGTAGATCTTCAATGTTATACCAAAAACTTGCTGAAATTGCTAAATGAGCATACGTGTCATCGCATTAAATTATATAACAGTGGAAATAAAATTATTACTGTCAACCATACTCTGTTAGCTTGATAGTTTGTAATACGCCATCTTTTCGAATATACAATTTGTTAACATAATATGAATCATGCTATGTAATTTGACAAAATTATAATAAGTTCAAAGAAGGTCATATATGTTTATTTCCTTCGTTTAGCAAAATAGCTTCCTCGTCATCTTGTAAGATTCAAACAGAGCAAATGATTAACTAAAAAACTGCCTCCACTGAAACTGCTCTATTTTTTTCGTACGTCCTAACACAATACAGACTGCGCGACTTTTAAAATTTAATTTCATTGTGATGGAGCGCACGATCCGGTAGCAATTTTCCTACACATACATTTTCCCCCCTTTCCTGTACCCACCTAATCTTACGCTCAACAAATTTCAACTTTACTTGTTTCACCGTTTTAGGTAAATTATTCATCAATTCTCTTGGTAACTTATTCCAATCCCTGACCCCCTTAACTACGAAAGAAAATCTACCCACACCCTCGTACCTGAAATCGAGTGCCAGCTTGTGGTCATCGTCATCTCATCCCTTTCGTGTATTACTTTTAATTCCTGCACCAATAACTTTCCACGCCTCATCACCAATATACGGCCAATACACATGCTCGAGTTATATCATTTCTCTTACTTTATAATGAAATAATCAACCCATTGCGATTCTAATTCAATTAATAGAGTTTATATTGTGTTTTTTGATACAGTTTACATTTTTCTTTACTGATACAGGTCTGTTCACATACTATGTATCTTCAAACGTTCTTAATACGCAGTGTTTCTAAATCAGTCCATTCTTGCGTTAATATCCAGCGTGACTGTTAGCTAACCATTCTGAGCACCGGAGAAATGTGGTATATTTATAATGAATTATTTTTGTTCTTGACAAATAACAAAAGTTCTGCTCTAAAATATAACAACAAATGGAAAATCTGCTAAATATGATAGTATTTGAATAGGTTCTAAGAATCAATAATTATAACAGCTGTGGTATGACAGAGTCACCCACAATGAATATAATTAAATAATTTAATTAATATTCAGATTTTCTTTATAATATTCAATTTTATAAGTTGTAAATATCATAAATAATTGGGATATTGCATGGGTAAATAATTGTATATTAAACCAGGGCAGCCAGAGTTATCATTACTATAATTTTAATTTCTACAAAACTTGCTGCTCAGTAATATAGTGGATATGGGAAGCTGGAACTGCCATTTTCAAACGCTCAGAGACCGGGACAATGGCAAGTTCGCCGCCAGATAGGCGCCTTAGCTCACAAAGCAGAGGACGCGCGCGGACCGTTAGTCGGAAGGTCCACTGACATCGCACCCCCGCCCGGTGTCTTGAAGGTCGACCAGAATAGGCGCGAGCAGACAGAAAATACCAGCTACGATATGAAACACGTGACGACGGACATGTATCAATGACCAATCGTGAAAGTTTATAGGAGTTCACAAATGTTAATTCAAGGGATTCTGTTGCATGTGGCGAGTTGGAGACGACTTTTCCGAAGAAGAAGAGAAGAGGCCATTTTTGACTTCACTTGCTGTCGGGACGAGCTACTGTGCAGACGTGTCAGCCGACACGCTCTCGTCCAGTGATCAGTGACTGTGTCTGATCACGTTTTCTTGCTCTGGGGAGCTAGAAGTTGTATGGCATGCCTGCCATAATCTGGAAGCTGTTGTGGTAACGCGGTCGTATCCGCTAACCTGGCTTTCGCAGCTGCAGTGGCACTGTGCGTGTCACACTTCATCACGACGATGCAATCATGGTAAAGTACCGACGCATACGGTCACAGTTCATTGGGTTTTGACAAGACTTGCGAGCCCTTAAGCGGCACTGAGATAAGACTCTGCTCCCGTCATAAAATCACTGAGCTAGCTAATTTTCACTTTTAACTTCAATTTCTAAGCATCGTGCTAATTTGTGTAAATTCAAGACGATGCTTTTTAACTTTATATGGCGCCCATGGGATACTCTTTTGTGGTAAATGTTAACTTCAATTTGATGGCCTGTGTTGCCACGTTGATAATATGTTGACTTTGCTGATTGTTGAAATATTTAATTCAGTTTTATGTTTGCTTTTCATCGGCGGATTGTAAACGTCGGGTATTGCTTGTTTTGTTGTCTTTGGAATATGTTTAACGTAAAGTTAACTATTACCCGGCCTTGTATAAGCCATAAGACTCAATAAATTGGATATGATTTTGTGTACAATATTCATGGTTCTAGTTCACCTTTTTGCAACCATTTTCATTTTCATATTCATATTTATTAACTCATGTATAAAGGTATGAAGGTAAGGTAGGTGTTGGAGAACATAATTAATAATAACCGTCCCCCCCCCTTTTTCTATACACAGCCAGTGAAACTAAACTTTTACTAACATTGTTCTGTATTAAATGACAAGGTAGACACATATGAAATAGTTTGAGTAATACACAGTAAGTTTACTGATACTTGGTTAAATATCTTTCCACCAACACTAGAGACCAGACACTTTGTCAGACTTCGATTTCTCCAAATTTAGTTTCTAGTTGGAAATGAATACAGTTCACAATAGCTGAGGCGACACATTCACACCATGTAACTCAGGTACAGTAAGTGAAGGCTGTGTATGCTGGAAACAGGAACTAAATTTAGCTAACTCATCGAGCAGCGGGTAGAGAAGCAATCTCGGAACTAATTCACATATTTACTTCCTACACGGATTTCTTCTTAAGACAAACTACATTAACCAATCTTTCCATTTTCTAACGAACGGTTCGCCTAGACTTTATTACGTCTTGGATTCACCGAGTTAACTGACGTGAATTCTCCTAACTGACCCCGTCAACCACGAAAGATCTCATGAATATAGCCTAAATAAAGTCAAAAATAACTCTCCAAACACTGTAATGATACTAAATTAACTTAAACATGTGTGGTTTGTCATTTAAAAAATTATAGACAGCTAGGTAGAGTCACCCTCAAGCTAGGCTACGCACTGCTATTGGCTATTAGAATGACTATCGGTCCAAAGACATACTTTAAGTAGTGATTTCTTCTAGAACAAATTACCATCGATCCAAAGTGAAGTACTTATTATCACTGAATCAAAACATTTGTTATAAATAAAAAATAAATTACGCAATTAAGACATATTTAGTAAAAGTTCTCAATGTTTTGTTTGATCCTATCTTAAAAAAAAAAAAGATTATGGGAGATGTACGGTAAAGTTTACTGTACGGTTCTGCTGCAACTCCGGTCGAAGCATTGAATCATCGTTTATTAATTTACTTTTTACCATTCCGAATCTACCAAATACCCGTATTTTGCACTTTTAGTATTCAGATTCCGCTTAGCTCTAACCCAATACCTTCACGTGTCTTTCTTTGCTAATTCAGATGCTGCGTTTAGAGTGGTATATAAAATTTATTTCAATAAAATTATTTCAAAAATATGTAAATGAACTGAACCACTCGACGATAATTTCTTTTCTGTGGTAGTAAAAGAAATTTCAATTTAGAATTGAGATTTTAGTGTTTTGATCACATTCTAATGAAAGTAAACTCTTTTGAAAAGTTATTCACCAGTTGAACGGAAACAAGAAAGTAATTCATTTTTTTCCCCCTAAGATTTTAGTCGAAAGTGGAAAATTTATTCGGATATTTAATTATGGAGATAAAGACATAAAAAAATGTTTTCAACATGTCATACGCAAAATTGGAGGATTGAAAGAATCTTAACTGTAATGCGCAAACTATTTGCCTCCTTCAATGAATGATAAAAATTTCTTGAAATCTGTTGGAAAGAATTTCCGAAATGGTTATGATAATCTCACCATTCTGAACATTTTGTTAAATATTGCCCGAAACCTAGCAAACGATAAAAATGAGTAATTTAAATAAGTGTGTTAATAGGTTCTAACAAAACCATCATATAAACGATATTACATTCGTCACACTTCTTAAGTATCTGAATAATTCGAGGATATCACTTTTCTATTGCAGCTATGAAGCATTGAAGTTGATTTACGACACGTAAACCAAATCTCTTATGATAACTGTTCTAAAATTACTAGAAGTTTCATATTGAAAATTATCTTCCAATAATTACGTTAAATAATATGGTGCGTTCGTATTAGAGTTTAATTTATTGACTTCAATCCAATTTTCAGAATTTTTTTAAAAATAAAATCACGAATCGTCGACCATACTAAACGTACATCAATTGAAACAGATTGTTGCTGTTATGTCTGACTGTGTGCTGAAAGCGAAGGTCAATTTATTTCAGTTACTGCATTTAATCGTCTCTGGAACTTCCAATGACAGAGAAAGATCTGCTTCATAACTCCGACCGATAAAAGAAATCTTCCCGCAAAGTGCAGCCATAAGGCAACAACACTGCAGAGCGGATAGCCAGATTGAAGGCAATCGGTCAAACGTGAACTGTGGCGATCCTTAACAACTCTGTCTACACGCTGGATCTATTAGTCTCATCTTAGAAGTGGCCTTATACTGGGTCAGCAGTACATTTATACAAAACTATTCATAACTGTGGGATGACAGAGGATACTTTGAACTGAAACTAATCTATTATCCAAGCATTTCATTCTCTTTTTCACGAGGGAAGACATGATACCAATAAGCTACAGTACGTCACCTTACCACCCTGGCTGTATCTACCTTTTAATAATTTCTCAAATGCGTTGGCGCGAGAAGTATTTATTTTCAAAAGTAAATGAAGGGTACTGTTCAGATATTAGCCAACAAATTAAAGTGAAAACTATGTCTTATATCTGTCAGATAATACAAGATCAACCACTCCCTGTTCAAAGGCGCTAGTGGGCAATTGGTCCAAAACCCACGACACTTCTCTGTGATTTCTGGTACTATTAACTGATCTCTGGTAACAAGGATCATATACAGCATAATGGCATTACAGATTAGGTCAAAAAAGAGTTTCATACATGACCCAATTGTATGAAAGTTACAACTTACTAAAATTCAATCTTTTCAAGGATAGAACTGTTTGCTGCATATTCATTCGCAAGCTTTTCAGTTTTTGATATTTAATTTAAGTTTTCATTAATCGAACGATGTTTAATTTGCATTACAATCACGTTGACTCTCTGAACGCTTATCAGAACTCTTTAATTCCGTATTGAAGTCTCATTATCTGGGAGCTCGAGAGACCACTTGCAGAAACAATAAAATAATACAATTTTTACTGTTTTAATTAATATCAAATTTTAACACGTAACTATATCCTTTTTATATTGTGGGGGACAGTTTTGAGGCCATGACGCATGTTTGTTTTTTACTGTTAATATTTATAATTTGCGACATGTTTTATTAAATCACACTTGTATTTTAAGGTTCATAGAAGTAATGAGAACTGTGCACTGTTTCTTATTTAGAAACCCGACTTCTGTGTAGGAATTTTGAAAGCAGTGACGGTGACAGCAACCATTAGTTACAAGAAAGACTTAAAAGAAGGCGCGGGGGTTTATGGCCGGAGCAATAAAATACGATCTCCCACCAAAAAACCGAATGTTAGTTTCTCTCATGTTGGTAACCGGAGAAATTAAATCCAGTCACGTTTCCTCAAGTATCGAGTAATTGGAAAAAACAATTTGAAGGAGGGACCAATGACATTTAAACATTTATCCTCATCTGTAAGCCATCGAATCAGCAGTATGGAATAATTTTGATTCTGGGAACGGAAGCTACTTCTCTAAATACGATTAAAGAAAAAAATACTCGTAGAAGTTCTCCCACATATCTAATAAGGTTTCCCAACACAATTTTTTAGGAATGCTTTATATAGATGTGACATCAAAGTGATGCTTGGCAGTGTTTAGACAGAGTATGTAGGTTCAGAAGAATTACTTTCATAACGTCTTTGTTCAAACATAAAAAATTCATTTTGAAGTATTGCAAAGCCGACGATAGTGTGAGCGGCAAAATCAATCTGCCGGTAGACCGGCCTACTGTGCTGGCGTCATTAGAGCGATGCTCAAAGCAGTTTCCCCCCGGTGGCTGCGGCGGTCGGCCCACAGAACAAACTGGGAGACATGCAAACAGAGTCATCAACCAGTATGCCGGCTGTTCACAAAGCCAGACGCGAGTACTGACAATATATTTAACGGTCGTAAACTTTAAACAAGAACAACAGTCACTCAATGGCACTGTAATTCTAACCAGTGCTAATTGTAATTGTGTGTTTCAGCTTGCAATCGAAGATTGACGAATTGATTAAGAAAACGGATAGATTTATTTTTGTATAAAAGTTTAATGCCTTATTAAAGCAGGATCTTTACAACCCGAAATTAAGGGGTAATGGATAGTAAAACAGTCTCGATATATATGAAGGAGTTATCGTGACTTTCGAATGAATGATTTCAGAAAAAAGTCAGAACTGTAAAGTCAGATTCCTGGACCAGAATTGATATGTACAGTACACAATGCCACGCGACAATATTTTTGCCCAGGATCCATTGCATCATAGCACATTATAGCCACTGAGCTGAGGTAAAAGAAAGTTCACCTCTATTACGCCATAATAATAATAATAATAATAATAACTTGATATAATTGCGATGAAGCTCACAATCCGATGGCTATCTTCTTACTCATTCATCTTTCTCATTTCCTTTTCCCACCTAACTTTACCCACTATTAATTTTTAGATTATTCATCATTTTTCTTGGTAATTTCTTCCAATCCATTACACCTTTCCCTGCAAAAGAAAATTTCTAACACCCTTATGCCAGATCAAGTGCCAGCTTGTAGTCATGGTCATCTTTACCCACCCACGCACCTCTCTGAATTCTCCCACCAATATCTTTCCAAGCCTCATCACGAATATACGGCTTGTGAACACCCATGACTCCCTTCACCCTCCTTCTACCTTCCAACGAATCCCACTCGAGCTCCTTTATCATATTAGTTACTGATTGTGTTCTGTGGTAATTACCCAAAAAAATCTAGCATCCCTCCTATGCACCCCCTCACACTCCTAAATTTGATATCCAAAATGTGGATCCCATACTACACTACCATATTTCAGCAGTTTTCTAACCAATGTTTTGTAACCCAATTCCCTTATTTCCCTAGTACATTGTAAGACGTCTGTCCTTGGTTGATGGATATTAATTTTTAAGTTATGGTTTAATTCTGATCTTCTCACTTCAAGTAGTTTAAGACATTTATTTAGTAAGAATTATAGTTCGAGTACCCGGTCGCCAGACAGTGAAACCAAAACCGTCCCCAGAAATAATTAGGAGAAAATTAATAAAAGTCACTAAGCAACATCAAGAAGAGCAATTATGTTCATAGCAAGTTTATTACGAAAAACACGTCAAACACATGCGAACGGTTTGGCCACCATCAAAATTTCAAAGTATAGCTATCGAAACTTCTTATCCGAAAGATTGCAGAATTCTTGTGGTAAAAGGAAAATTACAGTTCGTATCTTCTTCCCGCTAAAACATACTCCAATACAACTTGGCTTTCACTGTTCATTTATATACTGTTCAAACACTCAATTTTATAACCACAGTTCTTATTCAAGACATAAACTTCTTCTTGCACACAGTTCAATATAGGAAAACACATTATACCGAACCTACATCGGCTAATGCCTACAATAAGTGAGCCGCGGTACGCGATCAGCTGTCTGCGACAATCCGCGCACGACCATTACTAGCGGGCGACTGACGTTTGAAAATAATGTAGCTCTACGCTCCAGAGATACTACTTTGAAGCGGCGGAAGGTAACTGTAATGTCACAACATCCTCTCATCACTCTTTCCTACAGGTGAAGGGTTTTGAAACCTTTCTCTACCACCTGTCCAATGTGTCCAGCCACGTTAAGTTTGTTATCAAATGTTATGCCAATGCATTTATATATCAATTCTTCAACAAGCAATTCCTTCCCCACGTTATAATTGCAGTCAACCTTTAGCTTTTTATCTGTGTACCATACACGTAAAATTTTAACTTTAACTATGGAATGGCACTATAATCCGCCCCCTTTGTTTTAGGTCGTTGAAGCAAAGTGTTAGAGTCGGGTTCATGAAGCGGGGGTTGGTTATCTGATTCGAAGCCGCGCGGTGTAATAAATTTTCATTCAGTACTTGGACAGTAAGAAGTTGGAGTATGTTTTATAGTACCGATGTTCTGGGTTAAATACCAAACCCATATGGAACCATGATACTGATACTGTTGACTGCTGAATTTGGACGTAGCACGATTGGTATCTTTTTGTAGGGTAGTCTTCGATGGGCTCACATTTCACACACACAATACACTATATACACTATACACTATAACAACTTATAATTTGCTTTATGTCTTTAATTGAAAAATTTCATGAAATTAGGTCATAATTTCTTTTTGATGATAATCCGAAATATTATTTAAATTTCATTTATATCAGATAGTGACATAAGTTTGGTGTTCTGCATTAAAATCAAACAATTGGCACCGAACTGTGACACTTTACATGTATAGTAGATCCATGAAGCGATGACCATTTAAATTTTGAGCCAATAATAACCATTTCCTGGACTTGTCAATACGGGATACAATTTATTAAAGCTTGCTGAAAGAAACGACTCTTCTTTCTGACTTTATTATTCAACTGCCAACTATTTTATTTTTTTTTTTCGATGAAAACTAATCTGACACTATTTATAATTAATTTGTTTTCACCTTATTATATATTCTTAGTCGCTTTAAGCCTCGATGAGAATACCTTACGCTATATTTTCGGCTTAGATGAACTATAATACTAGGTCTCCAGTTATAATTCCTCTCTCTTTTCTCTTATAATCTGAAAGAAAATGTAATGATTACTTATCTTGATTCCTATTCTTTTACTTCAAAACACCTGTAGATTACTTTATCACCAATAACTTTCTGAATTATATTGAACACAACTTTATTTTACGACACTTTATAACAAATTAACTACAATTTTCATATATGTATAAATTCTTCATCCGTCGCTGTAATAATTAGTTTTCTCTCTTATATTCCAGGTAGTTATTTTATAACTTACACAGCTTTCACCCAAGCTGCCATCGTATTATTTTCCTATTGGATCTCCCTTCTTTATTCTATGTATCATTTTTTGCCTCAGCCCCAATGCGGTAAGTTATTCTTTGCTACCACAGATACTCATAAAGCAACGGTTAGTATCTGGCATTCACAGTGTGTATCAAAATTAACTTTACAAATTATTTAATAATTATTAGTATATTGCTGTAACGTATGACCGTTACAGAATGAACCACCACGAATCCTCTAAAAGGAAATGTTGAAGCATTATCTTTATAAAAAAATTTTTGTAACTTTGTGGCCTAAAGTGTGTAAAGTGTGTTCTGTTCTGGATGAGTGTTCTATTGGCGCTATTTAGAGAAGCACATAAACTTCCTTTGACTTCTCAGTTCCCAAAGCCAGAGGAAAGATTTTGTACGAATTTGTATACTGCGCAGGCAGCATTCTGAATACTGGAAGCAATTCAACATACAAATACTGTCGTACTTCATTCTGAAATGTGTCAACTCTTCATCTTCATCAGTACAAATTTTTGGATATTAACATCGAAATTGAATTTACTTTTTTTTATAACCCAACTTATATATAAGGTCCATATTCTTTAGAAGAACAATGTTGTTTACAAGGCCAATTAATTTTATGGTTGCTAATATAATCACAAAACCATATCCTTGTTACATCTTCCGTTAAATGGCATTATCGAATAATATTTTCAGATAGAAATATAGAAGCCCACCTCGTTGGTTCAGTTGCGGCACCGTGATGGTGTCTGGCGCTGATACGGTATTAGGCGGATCGAATCCCGGTAGTAGGTGAAATCTATCATTATATTAATACGCTAAGCGAAAACTTATGATACATTTTTAAGAATATTGCGCGCACGGAGAAGTGTGAGATTTAGCATAGTTAAAGATTATATGGAGAAGAAGTGAAGGAAGCTAAAATCTATATATAATATGCGTTACAAATACATTAAATTAAGTAAAATAAAACGCTTTCTCGCCTACGTAGTTCGCTCAGATGGCTGGTAGATGTCGCAGCTAGCGGCCTTACTTCGTGGTCTTTGGCAAAACAAAACAGTTGAAATTAATCTCTGAACTTATATAGAAGCAAGAAGCAACATTTCGAGGGCTGGTAGATAGCCAGAATATTGAGTGAACGGATGAACTTAAAGAAATACAGAGAGCTAAAATTATATATAATATATTTTACAAACCTTGGAATTAATATAAGTAGTCAGAGATAATCGATTGCTTCATTTGTAAACAAATGCGCAGTTTGTCTCTGGTTTGCGACATGGGCTGCGAAGAACGAATTCCCAGTAAACTTTTTACTCTTGGTCCAGGCCGAATTTCAACCTAACCATGATCACTATGACAAAACGAACCTATTTAGGTTGATATGATCCCTATACCGATAATTTTTGTGTCATTTTTACAGTGCTGCTAACATTTCGCGGTTGCGGAGCCTCCCATATTTCGGCATTTTTAATTTAATTCGAGGCGACTTTTCCGGAAAAGGAGAGTGCTAAACGTGAAGAGGACACTATAAGGAAACAGTTAATCAAAATTTCAGCAGGTCAGTAACAGTTTTTCACTGGTGGAGAATGTCCCACCCCACCCAAAAATATAATAAGCATAGTTAATACATGTTACAAATGGATTATTAAAATAAGAAATTAATTTGCGAACGTGTGTGTGCGCGTGAAATAGGATCGGAGCCAACGTTCTTACGTGAATTCCCCGCACTGAGACACTCTGTGGTCTTTGTTAAAACGAAAGACTCGGATAAAGTAGAGATTAATGTTTGAAGTTATGAAAGGAATAATTTGAAAAGGAATGTAGCGATTCTGCCAGATACTATATGGGCATTTGATTATTTAAAATTTTAAACTTTGGTTAAGTGTCTTTTGATTGTTTAATTTCAGTAATTTCATTAGAGAGAGAGAGAGACATGAAATTCAAAATGATAATAGACCAAATTTAAATAGCGAACACACAAAATGACGAAATTGTTTTGATAGATACATTTAAATGCGCATGTTTCATAAAGCAAAGGCAGTTTTCCGGCCTTAAGTCAAAATGAATATTTTTGATTCAAATGTATCATCGATAAATGCATTTCATCGTTTGCTATGGTTAGATTAGAAGCTAAAATTTAGCATACAGTTACGCGTGGAGTGTATCGTTTTAATTTTATAGGTAATGCAGAGAATTACTAGATTATATACTCTTTCATGAAAGAAACTAAACAACTTAATGAATAACGGTCGAATTTCGATCGCTGGGCGATCACTAGTTTCAATAATTAGTCAGCAGCGTAGGAGAGACGGTGGTGCGCAATTCCCAAACTTCTCGGCAGAGCGTATGGAGTGAGAGCATACGACAGTGGTGACGATAAGCCTGGCGGCCTGTCGAGTGTCAAATGTGGGTCTGAATGGGCTGGCAATAGGTTCTCCCTGTTACTTCTTTCACATCTCATCCACAACAAAAACAACAATCTACACTAAATACACACACCATCACAGTCTTACACACTTAAAATAACAATTACTAACACTGTTGCGTTGCACTGGGTAAAGCAATGGGGAACCCCTGCCCCCGCCTCACCCATGTAACCGCCTACACTCGGATACTGGTTGGTAATACGAAAATAGAAGAATAAGAAGTAATATTAACACTGGCTATTGTCCTCATGAATCTGAATTGCTGCAGTTACGAGATATAGGTGACAAATGTGTTATGCACATTATTACATAGCATGCAGCTGATGGACTAGTGTGCCAGGATTATTCAACTCTTCTTGCAAAACAACCATGGGGTCAGCAAGCAGTGGTCTCAAACATACCGAACATACCGATTTTTCGGTATTTCTACCGATATGGAGTCTGTCTCAGTCAGTCCTACCGATATGTAACCATTTTTCCACGATTTCTGAGATAACAACGAAATTTTCCCGATTTTACATTTTCTGACTGGCAACCCATTTCTTTTAAGTTTTACGAGGAATTATTCGATCGATTATATGATAGATTGTTAATTACCTTATCTCTTAGGGACTACCCCTGTGAGTTTATGCCTTACATTACTGACGTTTTTGGGAGAATCCCAAGCTAGTTCCCTTGTCTATATTCTATTGGTAACCATTACAATAAATACATTTTGTTGATAAAATGTACATACTTATTATTAAAGCCAATGTGATGGGCAGTGCTGTAAGAGGCAATGTGTCGTATTTGTTTAATTATTTGGATTCAACTTGTGTCGAGATATTCCAAGTCGACAACCTTGGTCAGGTTTCCCACCAGCAGCTATCGGAATAAGCCTTACGAGAGTTAATATGGTTTTGTTAAATAACTTAATAAACGAATTGAAAATTACTAAGTCTGGTGTTTTTGTTATTTTGATTATGTTTTACTAGTATTGACTAGTGCTTATTCATGATATGAAATTTTTATTAAAAAATTCTGGTATTAGTTTTCAATTTATAATATATCCTGTAATTTCCCTATTATTTAACAAAGTTAAAGAAGTTTAAAATAATATTATGTAGTAATGTAATGATGTTTTAAATAACATGTATTTCATATTTTATCTTAAAAAATATCCTCACTGCCATCTTCTGTCTTCAGCGAAAAAGGTAATAAGAAAATAAAGCCCGTTTTTTTTAAAGGTAAGTTGAAACCAAATTTTTTTTCCAAATTTTGATGACTAATTTGTTGTCCAGTTGCGGCAGTAGATTGCCATCAACTTGCTGCACAGTTTGGCGTCAAGTTGGTAGCAAGTCTTGAAATTCCATGTCTGGTACTAAAATTGGTGTCAAACAGATAGAAATTCATCGACAGGACATCTTTTCCAGAAAAATGTGGTTATTTGTGTTGTATTGTTTTCCTACACCCATTTTGGGTACAAATATACCGATATTAGCGGACATGTCTAACTATTTCGCATTTTGACGTTCGATACCACTGCCAGCAAGGGATATAGGGTGAACTAAATACCTTTTTTAAAAAAAAATGCAAATGATAAAAAAATATCCTACTCCAGGAATCAAACGGCTTAATGAATCGGTAACGCAGATTTATTCAACTGGTTGTGATTCTATTAATTTTTGTGCAGTGAACGTTTTAAAATCACCAGGCGTATCTAAATGCTAACATTAGAATAATTTTCATAATAAATTGTTAGCATAGTATTATTTAAGATACTACCGCTCGTAAAAAGTATTGAAGATAAGTAAACATAAAGGAATGTTAAAAGTTTTAATCAATACTATATCCTACGAATTATAGGTTCCCAAGGCACTATTTTGACATACAAATTGACAAGCCTAATGTGATTTAACTTACTAGTGCGAACTTACTGCATGTAACGTTAAATTACTTCTTTGTTTCAAGTAATTCAGCCAGCTATGAATTATGTTTTTAAGTAAAAGTCTAGAGTAAATCAAGCTTTTTTTCATTCTAGGTGACCCGACGCTTTGAATTAAAACAAAAGCGCATCGTCAGACCTGTGGAGACATCTATCAACCGCGCACAGCCACCACAGCGATTAGCTACAGATTGCTTAGTAAGGGAGAAAATACAGCAACTGTTTGGGTGTCAGCACTGCTGATTAATGGTGGGGGCGACTTTATTGCTGATTCACGCGAGAGTTGACGCTGGTAGCTAAATGAACTGCGGACATCGCACAATAATCAACTGTGGCCGCTGCTTCCAGAGATGTATCAACTAGCATCAAACGATTAGGCGGTCAAAGTGGTATACATTAATGGGAATTTAAACGTAATTGTCAATAATTCACGATAAAACGGGAGAAAATAGCCCTTTTCCCTTGCTCTAAAACAATGGTTTCTGTTTCAGAGATAACATTCGAAACGCTAAACGTGGGAAAATACTTAGGTACTTTTTTTTTTATTAATTAATTGTATGTAACTTGTTATAGCACCCAACAGTTTTGTAAACGCTTATTAGTGAGCTTTAAATAATTATCGAATAACTAGCTTTTTCCCGTTGCTTCGTTCACGTGAATATAAAATGTGTGCATAATAATGCGTTTTCTTTTGTTTTATTGTTGTAGCAAAGTATAAACTTTTGTAGTTTAGTATCGCCGGAACTCTTATCACAAATTAACAATTTCCTTGCACTTACTGAAGTATTAATCTTTGATGAAGTGCTTTGACTATTTAATTATTTTCTAACCCACTATATTTTAGAAAACTGAAGAAATAAATAAACAAAGTTATCGTGGTCAAAAAACATTATTAACAGAATCCAAAAGGTGTGGTGGTCATCTACTTTCTAGCGTAAACTTTGTTAGGAATCTCGGAAACGAGTGTTCATCTAAAAATCGGTCTGGTAGTTGGCTTTTTTTTGTAACAGTTTAACGTCCCTTTTTAACAACGTGGTCTTTAGAGACGGGAAAGGATGGGGGCAAGGAATGGGAAGGAATTCGGCCATGGCCTTTTGAAGGAAGCATCCCGGCATTCACCTGGAGTGATTTGGGGAAACCATGGAAAACCCAAATCTGGATGCCCGGACGGGGATTCGAACCCCCGTCCTCCCGAATGCGAGGCCAGAACGCTATCCGTTACACCACCACGCTCGGTGGGTCGTTGGCGCCTATCTTTATCAGTACGAACAAATTACTATATCTTGCTCCCTTCCCTGTAGAATAGAAAGATATGCCGCGGTTTTAAGCTAGGTCATAAGTTTTATAATTTGAAAAACTCCATCCAAATTGGTATGGTAGTTTTTCAATGATGAAGGGACATTTAAACGCAGCTCTCTAATATATGTGTAACAGTACAGACAATATTCCATGTTTTAACCAGCATGTTCAAGTGTGAATACAGTTTACGATTAATTTCATAAAAAAGTAAGTTGTGGAAGCGCGTCATTTAAAAAAAAAATGTTTCAGCCACTATTTTGTGCCTTTCACCAGAGAACTCTCCCAGAATGATGGCTGAAACGTTATTTTGAAAAAGTTAACGTGGTATCCCCCTGAAGAGTAACACAACAATACACGACTGCGGATGTCTACACAGTCAAGAAAGTATTATCATATGTTACGGATTTTTCTCTAGCTTTTGTCATATTGAAAGAGAATGGAATACAAAAACCAAATAACTTCAGAAATCATAATGTGTAAGCCATGTAAGTCGTAGACAGCAGTTTTTGTAGGCACACCCTGTCAAAAATTCAAAAGCTAAATTTCCGTTTTGCGGCAGAACGTTCAGCAACAGTTAGAAATAAAAATTTAATCGGAGATTTAGGTATAAACGTGTTACCAATCACGCAGCATTTTTATGTTCGAATTTCAGACACTGAAGCAAGTAGTTTTAAGACTTGTAAGGAACTTATAGCATCGAATTTCTTCTTCAAAAGAATACTCAGATAATATATATAGTCAGAGTCACTACTACTTTAACTTACTGTTTGAATTTATTTTGTTACTACTGAATAAAAAGAAACGAAAGTTAAAATGTGCTGCGAGTGTTCTTGTAGCTTAGTGATAGCCTATTATAGAAGTGGAGGTCCTGTTAAGTGTCAAATTTTTAATTACCTTTGCTGATGGTAAAGCTTGTTTTCTTTAGGAGAACCACACTAGAGGATCCAGGTTATGGAACAAGATAATCTAATTTTGAAATATACTGCATAGAACTACCCAGAAGCAGATTGATTATAACAAATACTTCTCACTTACATCTAGATACAGTATTTACAGTTGTTAAACACTTACCTACCACAACTGATAGGAGCCTCAGACAGTCAGAACAGGAAATTACTCTCAGCTATTGCGTGTCTCCGAAAGTACCGATTTAATATTTTAATTTAATTTAATTTAACTTAATTGCAATGGAGCACAGGCTCCGGTGGCAATTTCCCTATACACCCATCTTCCCACATCTTTCCTCCATGGCGGAATCGCGATCTCCAAAAGACCCCGGTCCTCTAATATTCCATGCACTCTTGTTTTTAATACATTCACAACAGTGATTCAGTTCATCTAACCATTTTAATCCATCAAAACTCTAAACGCCCATGGAGTAATCATAAAAGTTTCAATCAATTTCTTCGCTTCTCTCAAACACAGGTTCAATTTATTTCGCGGATTTTAATTAGTGGTAACTAATCTTTAATACGTAACAATGTGTTTAGTATTATATATTAAGTTTATGTTTGCTGTCGTTTCGATAAAATTACAACAGCACTTAACATATGGCATAATATTACAAAATACAGTCAATTTATAAAGATTATTTACGGCGTAGTTCATTTCACCTAGTTTAAATAAGGCCACTAGTTAATTTAATTTAATTTAAATGCAATGGAGCACAGGCTCCGGTGGCAATTTCCCTACACACCCATCTTCCCCCTGATATTATAGCAGAAAATAACTTCCATTGTGAGAAAGTCCCACAAAAATAGTTTCTTGTATAACATCTACGTGTATCAAGTGGTTCTACCGGTATGATTTTTCTTAACCTGTGTGACTATTCAGTGCACAAAAACAGAATACGATCTCTGTGACTACATTGTTCAGCGGGATTTGTTATGTTTTCTCGTTTTTCATCGATCTTATGCCGCATCCTTTCATTACCGTCGGTGGGTTTCACTGCTAAGTATGAAACATTCATACAGTTATTTTCTAAGCGATAGTTTTATGTAAAATCTGCATTGTGTTTATTCCGTGAATTAAAAGAATTTTAATGCAGTCGAGTCTCAACCTTCGTAGCGATAACTTCCGTGTATCCGCGAGGCAGTGACTTGTGTGGATAAGTGTTTACGTATACCCGTCTGACTCTTCCCGAGACCGCACAACAGTCTCTCGGGACTCTAACCGTGTGTTTCACTACAGCCACCGAAATAGTGATAGAAGCAGCAAATAACATCTAATACAGCTCAGCCCCAGCCCTCATCCGCCATGTACGGCGGTGAATATGGCGAAGGCGGACAATACCTGATGCAGCCAACGATGCAACGTCAGCCAAATGGCGTAATAAACATGGTTCCAGCGGTAGAAGAAAACAACACAGGTAGTCAGGTGCAGCAATATCTGCACAGCGCAGACGATGAACCGACAGCAACCATGGACGTTATAATTGCAACGTCTAACACATCGATTACATCGCTGCCAGCTGACAACAGTGCACTAGATCAACGAGATGCACCGCTATTAAGAGAAGAAGAAATGTCAACATACGCACCCCAGAAACGCCATGCATCCCGGGATACGACAACGGCAGCGGAGGTGAAACATCAAGGTCCCCAGAATAACACCACAAGACACATCAACGGCAGACATCAACATGGAGACAACGCCGCCGGAAAGTGTGCAGCGCCAACAGACAGCAGGGACAAGCGAAAACTTCGGCTTGCAGGTAAACAGTGCAATGGCAGCCTATTATGAAAGCTACGACTTGGGCCCTTATTATGTGTTCATAGAAAGTAAAGATAGAAACATAGGTAGGATCCACCCCATGGCCATTGGGCGCCCTCCTATATTCCCTCAGCCACGAAATAAGTAACAATATTATACAGATAGCTCCAGCGGGTCGAAACCGGGTCAAAATAGAGATGAGATCGGTCGTATCGGCCAATAGCCTTGTTCAGAGCACCATCTGGCAGCATAATGGCCTACTGGCCTACATTCCTCTCTCCTGCATCTCACAACAAGGGGTTATAAGAAATGTTATGACTGAGCTAACGGAAGAGGAGATAAAAACTGTGGCAAGGTGCGAATATCGCGTGGTAAAAGTTAAAAGGTTACAAAAAAAATTAAAAGAAGATGGCCAAACAAAAGAAATCCCACTCCCCGTATGTCTACTGACGTTTAAAGCACAAAGGCGTCCGAATTACGTGTACATACACGGAGTGCGGTGCCCCTGTAGAACAGTATGTCAAACCAGTAATGCAATGCTTCAACTGTCTCCGGTATGGACCACCCTAGCAATCAGTGTAGAAGTAAAAAACGTTGCACCTTCTGTGCAGACCCGCATGACGGAAAAGAATGCGATAAACAAAACTCCCCAGTATGCGTCCACTGCAATGGTGGACACCCATCTTTTGATAGATATTGCCCGGAATATATCAGACAAAAGAAGATAAAGCAGGTAATGGCCCGAAGAAATGTAGGGTACAAGCAAGCTTCAGAGAAAACTAACAGCACCGCATCGTATGCCAGTGTCGCGGACAAGATTAGAGAAGACTAAACAGGCCAACATCAAAAAATGACAACTTCTCAAACAAATTAAATGAGAAAAGAAACTACAATACCGGGGCAACACATTATCGCAGACGCTCCCCCTGTCGTCCCGGGCAAAACCACCTCAACAGTATCCACTTCCTCAGCCTATAATTATGCAGTCAAACCCCCTAATGAACCTGAGAATTTCCAACTAAACCCCGGATCCAGGGACCAGGTGCCCACTCTCTAACATCGGAAGTCACAGAATAACTGACAAAAGCACAGGTAGTGGGGGAGAAACTTCGTATAAAGAATACTGGATCCCATCTAATAGGAACATTGAACCCATTGGCCACAATCCATACCCTCCTCTCCCTGGCAATAACCTACAGGACCCTGTAATAACAGAATACTATGCGAACAAGATGTTTGAAATAATAATGTGCATTCTAAATCAGTTTGCAGGAAATAATTTGCTCAATCCAACGCAATACGCCCCAAGCGTAAAACAACTTCTGCTAAGATCGTTATCGCCAAACAGATGGGAAAATGGCGGCTCCCTTTAGAAACACGAGAGCAACACTGCAGGACGACACAATTCTTCAGTGGAATGCGAGATCTATCCGGGCTAATAAGGAGAGCTTGCTACAGTATGCTTCAAAGAATAACATAGCCGTATTGGCTGTAAGCGAAACTTGGCTGAAACCAGACGAACTATTCCACCTCAAAGGATATAATGCCATCAGATCCGACAGAGCAGACGGTTACGGGGGGTCTGCCATCTTAATTAGAAGCGCCATCTATTACGAACAACTCCAACCCTGCACTGGAAACCCAGACTTCAACATATGTGCCGCCAGGGTACGTCTTACCAACAAATTAATAACCATTGTGTCAGTATATAGAGCAGCGAATAAGAAGACAAACAAGCAATTTATCACGAATATCCTCAGACAATTGCCAAAACCGGTCATCTTGTTGGGAGATCTCAATGCACATAATACAGTATGGGGATGCCAAAGCACGGATAAACTGGGGAACATAATTGCGGAAATATTAGAGGAAGAAGATATGGTGGTACTGAACAACGGTAATCCAACCAGAATTAATGCGCCAGGGCAAGCACCATCAGCAGTGGACATCTCCTGCGTATCGTCGAACATAGCTATAGACATTACCTGGGAAGTAGTAGACGACACACTGGGATCAGACCACCTTCCTATCCTACTTCGCCTCCAGACTGACTCCCCAGCCAGGCGGTTGATATCCTCTCCTTATAGATCTCCCTATAGATGGAAAATACACCAGGCGAACTGGAATAAATTCCAAACAACTATGGAACGGTTGACAGCTTCATGGAAGTGTAGCGGTAACCCCGCACTGGACTATAAATCCATGACCAACGATATAACCCAAGCTGCCATATCTTCTATTCCTGCTCGGAAACCAGTACATATTATGAGGAACAAAAGCACTCCTTGGTGGGATAAAGAATGCAACGAAGCCGTCCAAAGACGCAGAGAGACACTACGGGCATACAAAAGCTGTCCCACGATCGAAAACTATCTGGAACACCGTAGAGCTCAGGCAAGAGTGAAAAAGATGGCCAAGAATAAAAAGAGAGAAAAATGGAGAGAGTTTTGTGGAACCTTTAATAAAGAAACGCCATTATCCGATATATGGCAAAAGGTCAGAAAATTGAAGTTCTCATCCACCAGGCAGAAGCAAAATCACCCCTAACAACCGAATTATTAGAGAACATCCTTGAAAGGCTAACCCCACCGTGGGTAGAGACAAATCTCACAGAACCAAGGGCAACTGAATCACACTTCCTCCTGCAACCCTTCCAGCTGAACGAATTCAATATTGCATTAAAGCAAGGCACGGACTCATCACCAGGACCTGATAACATCCACTACGGCATGCTAAAAAATCTGCCAGATTCCGCAAAAACGAAGCTATGCGAAATACTTAACAGGATATGGTCGGAAAGGCTACAAATAAAAGAGATGAAGACTGCGCGGGTAGTTCCCGTGAAAAAACCTGGAAAAGTAGGCAACAACGCAGAATCCTATAGACCCATAAACCTACTGCCATGCACCTACAAAGTACTGGAGCATATGATAAAGCGGAGACTGGAATGGTGGCTGGAACACCACGCATTATTCCGGAAACGCAGTACGGCTTTAGAAGAGGCAAAGGCACCATAGACACCTTAGCACACCTCACTTCCGAAATTCACTCCTGCCTTACAAGAACAAATATATGATAGCCGTATACACTGATATAAACAGCGCATATGACCACGTCTGTGTACCGATCCTAGCCAAAAAAACTTCGGCATCTAGGGATACCGGACACATTTATAGGAAATCTAATCGCACTACTTTCGGATCGATGGTTGGAATAACGCAAAGAGGAACTACTGTTGCTAGCAGAAAAACTATCGTGGCCTGCCGCAGGGCTCTGTTCTGGCTCCCCTGTTTATTTAACTTGTATAACGCATGATCTTCATTACTCCATGAACAGTAAAATCGTCATTCTCCAATATGCCGACGATATATGCATATTATCATTGGAAAGACATGGAAGAATGCCTTATGGTACTATCCGCCGAAATGTACAAATTCAATCAATGGCTATTCAGCAACGGGCTAGACATATCACCAGCGAAATCGGCAGTATCGATTTACAGCCGACACAGAATGCCCGCGATGTCTAACATAAAATTAGGACCCTTTACCATCCCAGTTAAAAACGCTGTGAAGTACCTGGGCGTTTGGATCGATAACAGACTCAAGTGGGGTACTCACAGTAAAAAATACGGTCAAGAAATGCGACAAGGCGATCAACCTCATCCGCGCAATAGCCAACGTAAAGTGGGGAGGGGATACCTCAATATTACTAAGGCTGTATAAATCTCTGGTGAGACCACATATTGATTACGCCTGTGTATGTTACGGTTCTGCAACTAACACCGTGCTTAAAGAACTGGACAAAGTCCAATATAAAGCTCTGCGCACTTGTATTGGCGCTATGAAATCAACACCTACCAACGCGCTCCTAGTGGAAGCACACGAACCTCCCTAGAGATCCGCAGAAGCTTCTTAACTGCAAAATTCCTGATCAAGATAGCCAGTACCCGACCAGACTGCTCAATTCTATACACAATCTCTCAATGCAATGCCTAACTGACAATTACTGGAGTAAGAAAAAAATGCCTCCCATTGCGGCGGAGTACCTAGAAACATATAAGATACGAGCCAGCATACGTCAAAGCAGGAAAATGCTTACCTTCGAGACTCCATATTGGGAAACTGTCACGAAGCTGGAAGTAGACACAAGCGCGGAAGATAGCATCCAGCTGGAAAACTACAGAGCAAACGTGTATCAGTACCTACACAACCGATCCCACATGGAACAGATATATACGGATGGCTCCAAGTTTCCAGATGCCACTGGATGCGCCTACTGTATACCAAGATCTGGAGACAAGGGTTTATTTCGGTTACCAACAGAATATACCATTATGAGTGCAGAGCTGATGGGAATCTTGGAAGCACTAAAATACGCAAAGACCTCCCCTTATAGCAACCATGTAATCCTATCAGATTCAAAGTCAGCATTGCTTTTAATAAAAAACCACCATAGGAAAGAGCACAACGACTCACGAGTACACGACATCGTGAATGCAGTTCACGAATTAAAACTAGCAAATAAGACTGTAGAGTTTAAATGGATCAAATCACATTGCAGTCTTCCAGGCAACGAGATGGCAGACCGATACGCCAAACAAGCCGCACACAGCGGTGCGATACGCAACAGTACGATCCCCCTACCCGACGCTATTCGACAGATCAAAAGAACCATGACAGCCAAGTGGGATAAGGCGTGGAAGAGCTCACTCTCGATAAAAGGCCTACATTACGGTCGTATCCACCCGGAAATACCCCCTCTCCAGTGGTATGAGATATATAAGTGCTCCCGCAACTTCACTATAAGTATCGCGAGACTGAAATTCAACCACGGCTGCTACAAACAACACCTCCATAGAATCCACCTCACTGACTCCCCTAATTGCCAATGTGGGGAAATAGAGGATACAAACCACTTGCTGTTTGGGTGCCGCCGAAACAAAGTAGAGACAGACCTTCTACTACACTCTCTCAAGAACAAAGGAATCCCTCTCCCCACATGTGCTGCTACCCTCTTGTCAACGGAAGACTACGACATATATCAGCTCCTATACCAACATTTGAAAAACATTGGTGTCTTAATTTAAACAAGCTGATATGATATGTGTTTTAATTATACTCTCTGGATGTCATTTTGTAATATATCATTATTGTAATAATATTGTAGATATCCTGCAAAATGAAAATGAATGGTTGTGTGATTTGAACATATGGGTGACTCAGTCACAACAAATGTAAATAACTAGTTTTAAATGTATTATACTTCTGGTAGAATATTATTGTAATTATTCCTAAAAATGAAAATCTCAAGTTGCTGGATACCAGCATTTGGGTGACACAGTTTATAGTCAAGTAAGAAGTTTTAATTGCGGTATATCACTATTGTTATACTATTGATGTTTTCCTCTCCTTTAAGTGACACAATTCAAACAAACTCAAACAATATGTTTTAACTGCATTATATCATTACTGTAATATTATGGACTTTGATTTGTAATGTATATTGTATACTACCATTGTAATGCCATAGTGGTTATTCGGTACAAGGAAGAAGGCTAATGACATGCTATTATTATTATTATTATTATTATAACATCGACGTTATTCGGTGAAATGTAAATGACTAGTTGCATATATCATTATTTGTACGTTAATGATGCTATCGTGTAATATGAAAATGGCTGTATGGGCGCATGCCTAGATGCCAATAAATAAATAAAAAAATAAAAAAAAAAAAAAAGAATTTTAATGTATAGGGTAGCTTGCCAGAGGGTAATACAGCGCGACACACTGAACCAGGAGCGATGGAACCATTGTGTTTTCACATTATTACACTCATTATGGTTTCTAGACTTTTTTCCTTAATTACAAATGTGAATTTTAAGAGAGCGCCAAACATTTTGTGGCTAAACCTACAGTACATATTTCAAAAAGCTTTCCCCTCTGTCTGTTCAGTATAACGGCTAGCAGTAGGTATTGTGGGAAGGCAATTGGTTACATTACCGTAGCATATACTTAAAAAAAAATAATAATAAAACCAATCGACAATCATTGGCAACTGTCGACGGAAATGAAAACTGAAAACCACAATTATCACACGCGTAACACGTCATACTTATAGCTACAGATATACTAAATAATAATAAATCCGTGTGGTTGTTTGACCTGGTAATAGGGTTTCTATTGGCTGCGCATTCCGCCCCTGTCTTAGCAGCCTTAGCATAAACCGCTAATGCCACCGAAACAGGGGACCTACTGTTTAACGCGGGTCAAAACCACAGAAGCGTTCAGGCGTACATCACATTACACAGCTGGAGGTGAAGGTCGGATTAAGGATCTATGAAAATTCCCACGAGACAGGGATTCAAACCGGATACCCGTCGTTCCCCAATCAGAAACCTTAACCACTGAGCCACCAGACCGCTATAGACATACTGTTAACATTAGCATGTCGGTGACGGGAACTAGTAAGATTTTATCTTTCCAAAAATCGTCCAACGCGCCTAAAGAAGTTTTCACTCCAAATACCTAACTTAGTGCAAAACCTGAAGGTTGTTCGAATCTTCCCGAAGAAGATGTACCAAGTTATTGTGTCAGAGGCAGGAAGGCCAATTCCTTTCCTCAGGAGCTTACAGTTTAGCGAGGAATCTGAACCATGGAACGTCCTGGAGTAGCTCATATGATCAAATACAACTCCTAAAAATTCCCGATCACCAAGGGATTTGAACGGAGAGAGAAACTTTCGGAAGTAAGTGAGTTGACCACTGAACTACCAAACCAACTTGTTTTAAAGTATATGTGTACTAATCACTATCAAAATCGGATAAATTCTCTGGGATTGTATGATTAACGTTGACAGAAATTAAGATGAGATGGGACACAAGGAGAGGGTTTACGTTTTTGTATATCATACGTAAACAGGGTTTTTCTATTTGTTTAAAAGTATACGAATGAAAAATTCCATCAAAATCTAATAAAAACTGAATGTTTGTATGAAGAACATTGGCAAAAAGAAATTCATTTTTATATATTAGATACAAGTATAATCTATATTTGCACTGATGACAAAGTGCAACACTTCATTCTTATAGCTACAGATAAACTGCTATTACAGCATGTTGGTGACGCGAACTCATAGATTTATCCCCATCCGAAAAGCTCCCAATGTCCCTAAAGACGTTTTCATTCGAAAAAACAACAAAAACAGTAAAAATAACACAAAAAAAAAATAATAATGAATAAACGAAAAACGTTTGATTCTAAAAATTACGAGAAAAAGATTTTTATAGAAAGAAGCTAAAGTATTGTTTTTGATCATTCACATACAGATTTGATTCTACTGTTGTATTAGCTATAAAAGCATATTTCTGTCCATCTGTTCAATAGATAGTTTCTAAAGAATGTGGACTACTCAGAACTTATGCAATATTTGATTAAAAACTGACTATACCACAAACGGAATTTGAATTGATAAAGCTTTCAAAGCGAATCCAGTGTGATAGAACTACCACTCCCGTCACCACGTACACTGCTAAGTTTTACTTTAGATTCGCTAGCTGGCGCACTGACCTTTCCTGCGCTGCGGACGCCCTTCCACAGCGAGAAGTAGACAAGCAAGAAGACGGCGAGCACGCAGAGAGCCAGCGACCACTTGATGGGACCCATACGGTCCAGCCCGTCAGACTTGTACGACTCCAGCACACTGCGTCTGAAACACATACACACAGTGCAGGATGTAAACACAGGCAAGCTTAACAGGTGTGTGTATCATACCATTCTTCCAATAACTTAGCTCATAACAGTATGCCTAAACCATCAAGAAAGCAGCAAGTGTCTACACAGAATATCCAGATGCAAGTCTCTAAGCAGAAAAGTGTTTGGAAGCAATTGATTTTAGAATACCGAGCTTGGTGGTGGTTCCTTCAAAAGTCCATGGCCGAATTCCTTCCCATTCCTTGCCCCCCAATCCTTTCTTGACCTCGCTGTTAAGAGACGTTAAGCCGTTAAAAATAAAAAAAAAGGATTTTAGATTACTACAACGCCGAACTATTATTCCACCGCCGTACTTCTTAGTTCATGGATTGGTTGCTAGCTTTAAAAAGGTCACAAATATTTTGGAGCTGTAGAAAGAATAATATATCCGAATAAAATAAGTATCTGTACGATTGTCATAACATCTAGAGTAACAGTTGAGGTTACGTTACTTTCAACGGGAAGAACAAAAATTACACTGAACAACAAATTTGAGGTGAAAGTGTGTAAATTGCATGATTTTGAGTTAGTTACGTTTCTTTCAGTATAAAATGATACAAAATCATCATTTTCATAAATACTTAGCTCTAGTATTTCAAAAAAAGTAATCTACATTTTTGTATAAATAACTCACTAACTAAATATGCATTCATGTTCCAAGATTCAGCATAATAAAATGAAGATAATATTACATGAATGAAAATACTTTGTAAGTCTACTTTGTACCAGAAATGTGTGAAGCACAAAATGAAATATATAAATTAACTGGTCACAAATGTATATAAAGGATTACAAATGTTAAATGTCCATATGTACAGTATATACAATTACATATTTTGTTCAGAGATAAATTCAGAAGATGAGCATTTTCGCTTGGCTTGACGTTTATACACATACTCGGGAACATCCCTTATGACAGTCCAGCAGTAATCTGCTAAAATAGTAGGGCTCCACTTTCCGGCATACCTCTTCTCAATTGTGGCAATATCTTGATGAAATCGCTCCCCATGTTCATCACTTACTGCACCACAATCTTTGGGGAAGAAATCAAGATGGCTATGTGAGAAATGCATTTTCAATGACATGTTGCAACCAAGTTTTTCATAAGATGACAACATGTTATCTACAATTTCCTTATAATTTATTGCTCGGGTGTTCCCCAAAAACTGTAAACACACTGTCTTAAAACATTCCCATGCATGCTTCTCATCACCTTGTATGATTCCATCAAATGTATGGTCTCTGAAAAGCTCTCGAATCTGTGGGCCTACAAAGATGCCCTCCTTTACTTTGGCATCACTTAAGTAAGAGAATTTTTGCCTCAAATACTTAAATGCGTCACCATCTTTGTTCATTCCCTTAACAAAGTTTTTCATGAGACCCAACTTGATGTGCAAGGGCGGGAGCAGAATCTTTTTAGGGTCTACAAGAGGTTCACTCTTAATGTTCTTTATACCAGGTTGAAGAGATTTTCTGGTGGGCCATTCGTGTTTACTGTAATGAGATGCATGAGCTCTGCTATCCCATTCACAGAGAAAGCAGCAATATTTAGTATATCCTAACTGCATTCCTAATAGTAGTGCTACCACTTTCAAGTCACCACAGATTAGCCACTGAGAGTCATTATACTTGATGGCTTCTAGCAAAATTTTCATATTTTGGTATGACTCTTTCATATGCACACTATGCCCAACTGGAATAGAAGGAAGTTTATTACCAACATGTAAAAGCACTGCTTTTAGGCTTAACTTTGACGAATCAATAAAGAGTCTCCACTCATCAGGGTTGTAATTAATTCTGGGAGCCTTCATGAGACCAGTTATGTCTACACATGCCACAAGACTATCATGCATGTTAAAAAAGGGAGTGAATTGTTGCTCTCTTCTGCGGTAAAATGAAACATTTACATTGCTTTCCAGAAAATTGCGCTGTTGCAGTCTTGATGCTAAAATCTCAGCCTTAGCTTTAGAGAGATCCAAGTCTCTAATGAGATCGCTTAACTCATTTTGAGACAATTTTTGTGGCTCATCAGTTGATGATATATTTGGAAGGAACTCTGGATCTTGTGATGTACATGATTCAGGACAATCATAATCCCCCTCAGAAGTAATGTCGTACTCTGTCGGTGGATCAGGTATTGGCAATCCTTCCCCATGTAGAACTGGACGTATGGCAGATGGAATGTTAGGATAGATCACTGTGTGCTTCTTCTTCTTAGACATTCCCTTTTTGATTGGAGGAACCATACAAAAGTAGCAGTCACTGACATGGTTAGTTGGCTCACGCCAGATCATGGGCACTGCAAAGGGCATTGAACGTCCTTTCCCATGCATCCAGTTCCTGAGGTTGCTTGCACAAGTGTTGCATATCACATGTGGAGCCCAGGGTTTATCCTGATCACCTATTTTGCACCCAAAATAACAACTGTAAGCTTTTTTAATCAATGGAGTAATTTGCTGTTTTTGTGAAGCAAATGTCACTTCTCCACACACATAGCAAAATGTGTCACTACTGTTAACACAAACTCGAGGCATTTTTGTTCACTTCAATATAGCAGTCAACTTGAACAGCTGGTAGTTAATCTGGAAACAAATGTGCAAAAATTATTACATGCATTAATAAAGTCACTGAAGGAGGGAGACAAAAATATCACAAAAATATCACTAAATATCACTAAAATTGGTATCAAAATATTTATATCCAAAATATTACACACAAGTAAGACCAGAAATAAGAATATAATCCATTGTTACTAGTTACTATGACTTTGAGAAACCATTGTAATATATGATTTTAAAGTGAACATAAAAATACGTGTATAATTATCTCACCATAATAACACAGTGTAAAATGAAAACTAGAGCTAATTTCGAATTTTCTTTGTGATATTCGCGATCAGCACATTAGAACGGATAGGAATTGGCTGCTTTCATTCGATTTACATTTTCATTGTTGAACAGTGTTATATAGATGCTAAAAGTGCAATTTTATTCGTCTACACTACTGTAATACCTTTAAAATAGAACTGATGGTATCAGATGTGCGATTTCTCTTGACGTTTCATCTGCTTTATCCTTAAAGTAGGGTGAGAGGGTAATTAGAAGAGGGAGAAACAGAAATGCTGCTAACAGAAAGTAAAAATTAAAAGTTTTCTTAAGGGATGAACAATTAAGAACCAAGTTCATAAACAAAAGAAGAGACAAGCTAATCGGGTAAATGCATCGGCGTGATGTGTAAATAATGGGCAAAAAACATAAAGGAAGTAATTTTTCTAGGTAATAGTATTTCTGATATAGATTTGATAGCAAGATTGACAACTATGATGACTAAACGTGTGTTTATTTCGTAGTAAATGTTTTTTTTTAAATATCTTATTTCTTTACGAGCTCTAAACATCGTTGCCGCACCTGCTTGGGCAGAGATATTTTTCGACCCTGTTTATTTCCATGTAAACATCTTACAGTATAGTTTTACAAAGTTTTAAATACTATAATTTGTTTTGAGTAAATAAAACATATATTGAAGTTTGAATCTTGTTTTGTATAGAAATTAATGGACGGACATACAGCGGAGTTACAGCTATAAGGTCACCTTTCTCGTTGGGAACAGAATCCTATTAAAAAAAAAAAAATGGTGGTAGAAGCAGAGTGGATATACGCTACTAACCAGTCAACAAACCTTACAATTAACATTAGAGAGAGAATTTTTTTATTGCTTTGTAATGACTTTACAGATCGTCGGAGTAGATATCATTATAATCGGTAGCAGAATGTTGACAAGGGAAGGACTTTGGCTAACAGACATTTAGACAATTGTGAAAACCGAGATCTGGTTGGCGGGACTGGAGATCGAACCCTTGTCCCTCCGGATGCCAGGCAGAACTTAAGCCCCTCACCAACCAGGATCGGTGAGAGAGAGTATCTGTGAAGCCGTTCTTGAGGCTGAGCATTGGAAAAAATAATCCTTTCCTTCGTCGGGTTTGATATCCCGCTTGTCAACTTTTAATTTCTTGATAGCGAGTTGCTTTACAGACTGAGTGTGCCAGCATTAAAGGAAATGTTGGAAGCCCTGGTGAGACACAGATCGAAAGAAAAGAAAATCAAGAAGATTTGGAGCAAGGGAAAAAAAGATCTGGAAGAAGTACGTTAAACAAAATCGACACTTGTATGAAAATGGAGGCGTCGTATAGGAGATGTTGAGTACTTACTCGAAGAACTCCCGGGCGGGGCTGACGGAGCGGTTGGACCTAAAGAGGTCCAGCACGGGCGCGCAGTCTGGGGTGTTCCAGGGGTTGTTGCAGCTCGTCCACGGCAGCTCCGACCGGAACGACGCGAACAGGTAGTACACGGCCCAGCCGATGATGGTGTTGTAGTACATGCCCATGTACACGTCGATCAGGCAGATGGCGTAGCCCACACCTGCGAATCGAATATGTCGACTGATACTCGCTCTTGCCGCTCAATATAAATTTATTTTCCTGCATTTTGACTGAGGATTTTAAGATTCCTTCATTGTGAAATCGTCGACGTGAACTATTTTCTCGACGTTACTGATCATCTTGATCACGTCACTTAGAGTTTGATGCAAACTCCTAGGAAAAAAGCTTGTAAAGGACACCAGTTATCAGCTTGTGCTACAATGACAATTGTCCTGTACATATCTCGCTGCTTGAAACAAAATATCTCGACCATTTATTCCTGTTCACACTCCTTACCTTACCGGCAGATGGAAACTTTTCCACTCCCTTATGCTTGAAGTTATGGCGAGAATCTTACCTTACCTTCCACATAGTACTTGCAGTTCTTCACCTAGTATTCACCCAAGCGTCATCGTCAATGTACTTACAAACATATCCTCTTTACTCTTGCCTTCCAATCAAATCGATCTCCTTTGACTATTCTATTTGGCACCCATAATGTTGATTTAACAGGCATAATGAGGCATTACATTTAAAAAATGTTGAAACACTAACCTCACACCCTTCTCGTGAATGATCATGAAATAACTTCAGATGTCTACAAAGAAATGAACAAGGTGACACAATATGTTGATAGAGTTACCAATGCAACTCAGCGTTTAGCGATATTGAGTACTAGCTTTCACACATTTTCGGTGCCCGATGTTTTTCTTAAACTTTTCATAACACACTTAACCACATATTCAAAAAACGTATTTTTTTATGAAGTAATTAATAACAATATGTTTTCATTAAGTCACAATAATCACAATCTTGTTAATCAGTTCACTGCTCTCTTTTACACCAAAATTAGATCAAATAAATAAATGAATACACAAGACCGATTATTATTAGAATTCTACGCTAAGCATATAGAAAATGTGGAACTATTCTCTAGATTTTACCGCTTTAAATGCCACCGTTAATATCAATGAAGTAGGTTTTATAAAAGAAAAAACAACTAAGTCATGTCGAGAAATCTTTATTTGTAGCTACTTTGTATTTAGCAGAAGGGAACAGGGCATTCGTCGAGCAGATTTCTTAGGCTCTTTCACTATTTTACATGGGAACCACAGTTTGGTTTCAGACCTTTGTACAAGGATTTAAGTTAATAATTTGCTATTCTATAATTACGTTGAAACGGAAATATGGCTCCATGCCTACTAAAAAAATTACATGAAAAAACTTCATAGGTTCCTGGTAAATGCACTGAATTTTTTTTTTCTATTATACTGGTTTCGACCTCAACAATTTTTCCGTAATAAAATCATCCAACATTTTTCAGCTGATTATACTTGGTGATTCAAGCAGTATTTTAACATCAAAGAACTGTAATAATGAGAAACTATTGCGGAGAGAAACTTTTGTGTCGTATAATATGCTAAAAACAATTAAAACCTGTGACTGTGAAACCTCCAGGGAGTAATTAAATTCTCTGTCAAAACAATAATGCCTAGTGTAATTGAATCTAATATAGCATAACTTGCTTTAAAGTTATGTGTATCAAACTTTAAAAAAATTAATTTTATTTTGAATCACTTTAAAAGACGACACAAAATTACAAAACATTGCTATGGTACGATGCACGTTGCGTAAATACTATATGTTTGATATTTTAGTATAATATTCTATAAGCACATCACAACATATTTTATGGCTGTAATTAATATGAAAATTTGTATGATTAGGTCCCCCACACATTAATTACTCTGTGTTCTAGATTTATAGGGACATTGTTAGAGAGACAAGGAAAATGTAACGAATTATTCTCACAATATATGGAAACCTCGATCAACTTAATGCATTTCGTAAAGAATTTCATATGCTTATAAATCCATTCTAAACTATGCTGTCCTTTTAAAGTGCTAATTACATCATACATAATATGACCCTTAGCTTTTACAAAAAAAAGGACAAAAATAGTCTCATTGAAATTTGAACAGTAGTTAGCTTGTATTCAACATTGTACTAATATTGTTTTACTTGAATATCGATGTTAGTGATTATCTGTGTCACGCACAGCTTAGTACTTGGCCATATTCAAACAGTTACATATTTATAAATTTCTCATAGCAAAGTACTATTCTTCACTGATTGTATGAACATGTGTTAGTTAAGGCATAAGTTAGTAAAAGGCTTAAAATATGTAATTGATGTGAATTACTCTTGGCGTCAAGAAAAATATAAAAAAAAACTTGTTTAGAAAGAAATAAGCTGTGTTGGACATCTTAATTCTGCACTTTGTTAAACCGTTACTTAGGCAGAAAATTACGAAATCGAACACTCAGATTGTTGGGCGATGTAAGCTCACGGATAAAATGTACAGGATTACAACCAATTTGCATAAATTTGTTTCTAAATGTAGTGATCGTAGAGAAGCTGTAAGCTTTCGAGAGTACGGAAGATACCACCTTATTTCATACATTAATAATATACAGTAGAAATAATCACTACGTCCTACCTGGTAAGTAAAAATTCTTAACAAGTGCAGAATTCTCTGTTGATGTAGAGTTTATATAGTGACGATGTTTTTATTATATGGGACCTACAATCGAAGACGATTTCTCTCAATAATTATTTTGAAAACTTATCGACTTTGGTAGGTATTAAAATTGTTATCATATCACACAAACACAACCACATGATAGTTTCATAATATTTGTTTGTTGTTGATAAATAAGTTGTTTAAAATACTTCAAAGAATTTATGCAGCAATCATATCAATATTTAAGCATTGTTTGCAGTAGAAAATTATACCACTATATCATGTGATACAGACTCTAGGTTCAATATTTCTAAAACAGACGTATAATAATTTGCAAATTTATCTGCTCTACTTAAATGAGGTTAGAATTAGTACCGGCGACATAGAAAAGACAAAACAGTACTAGTATTCAGAATACTCATTGAGTAATATTGCTTGTTCATCTGATTGTTACAAACTTGATGAATTTACTCCAAGAATGTGATGTACTGATACATGAATTAAACTCATTTTAGCTAAGCGTTTCAAAAGAATAAACATAGTATCATGTGGGTTATATTTTAACTGTGCAATTGAGGATTATTTCTTATTTTTCTAAATTAGAGAGGATATTTAATACCAAACAAAGAGAAGTTAATAATTTTGTGTCAGGACGCTAATAAGTACTTTTCTCAACAAACGTATAATTTGATTTAGAAAACAAGAAATTCAAATTTTTCCTAGTTTCCAACCTCTACGTATATATATACGTAAATATTTTCAGAATTATGCGTAGATAACAAAAAAAGAATCGATTTGTTGGGCTTAGTATTAAAGAGAAATACGCTTTTTGAAAGCGTTTCATTTTATTCAATGGCAGTGTCAAACGACTAACCACGTATCCAACAGTTTTTTTTTTTTCAGTATTAAAAAGTTTCGTTACTTTCATTTATTGAGGCAGTATAAATTGTGTCTCTTCCTTGTATGTAGTGTCCATCGCCGTTTGATGTTTTCACTCACTGTAATTAATTCATTGTTCTCGTTTGCGGATGGGTTTCCCGTTGGCCGTTCTAAGCTCCTTAACGCAGAACAATGGTGAGTGATTAAAAGCCCCGCACAAGGCCGGCTGAGGTCTGTTTAGCTCCTCAAGTCACTCAACTTTTGCCGTTTGTTCGCATCTTAGCTCTACGATAGTTATCAACTGGCTTCCTGCTGAGCTAAGTGGATATTCTTCATCCTAATCGTGATTTTATATTATGAATGATAAAACTGGACATTGTTTGTAAAAACTATATTTTATGAGGCGGAGTTTGGGGTCTACTAGTCCCTCTTTTTACTGAAGAGAAAAAGAACTGTCCAATGATACTGAAAAACATTTGTTAAGAAACATGTGAATGTTTAGTACAGAAAAAAAATAACCAAGTAAGTACTCGATCTGGATGTTATTTCGAAATGGTGCCGTAAATGGCAGCTTACACTTAACTGGAAAAAGTGCAAGGCAATTCAAATAAGTAATAAAAAAACCCGTTTGCTCACGAGTACAAAGTCAACAATTCAGTTGTTGACACTGTGCCTTCCCTGAAGTATCTCGGAGTAACAATACAAAGCAACATGAAATGTGACTTGCACATAACGTCCGTCGTAGGCAAAGCTAATTCTAAACTACGCTTTATAGGTCGTATTTTGAGAAGCTGCAATGCTCATACAAAGGAAATAGCGTACAAAACACTAGTGCGTCCGCATTTGGAATACTGTTGTGCAATTTGGGATCCGTATCGCAAGGGATTGATTGACACGTTAGAGAAAGTACAGAGGAGAACCGCTCGATTCGTGACCGCTAGTTATAGTCCTTATGTAAGTGTCACAGAGCTGATACGTGGGTTGGGCTGGGATTGTTTGGCGGACAGACGACGTCGTTTTCGTTTGAATTTGTTGGAGAATATGCGAAAATCTTTAATTTATGAGTGCAACGAAATACTTCTTCCGCCAACCTATTTAGGTGGCAATGACTGGAGGGATAAGATTCAAGAAATAAAATGCCGTACTGATACATTTATGTATTATTTCTTTCCTCGTTCTGTTCAGGATTGGAATGCACTGAATTAGGATTCGTGCTTAGCACCCTCTGCCACCCACACTAATTATGAATTTCAGAGTATAGATGTAGATGTGGAAACAAGTCAAACATCAGTCAGTTTGTATTGAGCAGAGAATACCATATTTCTAAAAAAAAGTTCCGTTTCATGTGTACGCTACCTGCTTACATTCTTATCTAACATTTTTTGTTACTTTTCCTTAATTTAATTACAATCTTGCATAATTATATATACCACAAAATTAAACCGATAACAGAACAAATTGAAAATCTAAAAGAAACTTGTCAATGTACATCACTCAAAACAATTTTCATTAAAAGTTCTCATCGCTTCGAATTTCTTCTGTTTCTTCATACCGAGCGTGGTAGGTGAGTGGTAATGCGGTAATGCTCTGGCCTCACATTTGAGAGGTCGCTAGTTCGTATCCCCATCTAAAAAAATAAATAGTTTCTTCAGTTATACCGCTGGAAAATTATATTGGGGGAAAAAGAAGAAAGAGTAGGAGCTGGGGAATGGGAAATGTGATCTAACGATTTTGGTTGGTCAAATCTGAGGAAATTCGCAGCTAAGTAATAACACTCCAAAACAGTATTGATTCCACTTTTAAATACTCATTAATCCCATACTACACTGGATAACCTGTCTACTGATCTGTCTATTGATCGGTTTAACACATTTTTCTGTGATTTATCATAACAACCGACGCAATGGCTGCGGAGTTACAAGGCTATAACATTTGTACTGATGGATATGAAGCTATAAGCTTTCGCTTTTAGCAATTTTTGCTTCCAGACAATATAAATAGAACCATCCAAATTATATTGTTACTCTTAGTAGAACAATAGTTAGTTACAGAGAGTACACGGCCGAAAACATTAACGATTTGTGGAAAAGACTACTGATACAATTTAACATAAGCGCCATGCTTTTTCGTCTTTTTTTTAAGGAAAAGAAAAACCACAGGTCCACATCTTCACATTAGAACAGCCAGGCCGCCATACAGGCTAGTTTTGGACATTTACTCACTAGTCCATTTCATGGTATGTTGTCACCGCTGTACCTTGCTCAACGAACTGCAGAGAGTGGCAGCATCTGAGAGGGCGCGCCATTGACACCTGTCGTCGGTGTTAGTGTGGTTGCCGCAGCGGCAGGCGCCACAGAGCAGATTGCCTGGCGGACAGGAGAGTCCTAATTAGACGGCTAGACCGTGCTAGACTGGGTTGTAATCACGGCCGATTGTGAGCGCTAATCCAATGCTCTGCGCCGCCCCCGGCGAGCAACAAGTTAGCGCCGCGCCGCCCCTCTCAGGGGGGCCGTAGCCGCCCCCGGAGGCCTTAATGGATTACCGACAGGCACCAGCCGGCCTGCGCCTGCCTGTTTTATGCGCAAAATTTGCCACCAGAGACGAATGGCAAGTGTTGTAACGGCCAAACACACCGCGTAATGCTGTTACCTCTATTAGCAGGGGAAAGCCGATTGAATACACCTGCCTTAACTGAATTTTCTGTCGTTATTTAGTGCTTAATCCAGAAATCGTATCGCAATAAGTTGATAAGGAAATTTTTGCATACGCATTTTAAGTCTCAAAAAACATTGTTACCTAATGTTGAAAGGATAAAAGAAAAAAAGATTCAGCTACTAAATTACGATGATTATTAACTACTCGGTTACCCAGGCTTGCTGGCTGCTATGAAGTGTTGCGTCTGCATGACAGCGTTCTTAAGAAAATTTAACTGGTGCCGTTTACTCATGCCTTCTTCAGTGGTCTACATCTACATATATACTCTGCAATTCACAAAATTGTGGGTGGCAGAGGGTGCTCAGCACCACGCTAATCTCTTTGCTGTGCATTCCAATCCCTAATGGTACGAGGGAAAAAAGAATTCATATAAGAATCAGTCCGGCACCTTATTTCTCTAATTTTATCTTTCCTGTCCTTCCGACTCAAATAGGTTAGTGGAAGAGGTATTTAGCTACACTCAAAAGTGAAAGTGGGAGTACGCATGTTTTCCAATAAGTTTAAACGAAACGTGTGTCGTCTATCTACCAGAGACTCCCAACCTAATCTACTAATCAGTTCTGTGACGCTTTCATAAGGACTGTAGCAAGCGGTCACGAATCGAGCGGCTCGTCTCTGTACTTTCTCCATACTTTCGATCAATCCCTTACGAAACGGGTCCCAAATGGCACAACAATAATCCAAATGTGGACGCACAAGAGATTTGTACGCTATCTCCTTTGTTTGTTCATTACAATTTTTCAAGATTCGACCTATGAATCGCAGCCTAGAATTTGCTCTACCTACTAACTAATTAATGTGTATGTCCCATTTCATGTTCCTTTGTATTGTTACTCCCAAATATTTCATAGAATCGACCATATCAATAACTGAACTGTTTACCTCGTATTTCTGAATAATCGGATTCTTTTTGTTAGTTATACTCATTGTCTTGCACTTTTTACAATTTAGAGTAAGTTGCCACTCAGCGCACCAAGCTAAAATAACGTCCAGATCGCGCTGAATTTCTAAGCAATGGGCCAAATTTCTTACTTCCCTATAAATAACCGCATCATCAGCAAACAATCTAAAAAGGCTTTTCACTTTGTCTCCGAGATCGTTTATAAAAATTAAGAAAAGAAGTGGTCCTATTACACTTCCTTGAGGTACACCCGATGTAACATCTAGATTAGAAGAACTTTCTCCTTCAACTACAACATACTGCGACCGACCAGTTAGAAAATGTGGTGCAAGTATATATACGTTTTACTGTTTTATTTGGATGGCTGTGATGTATGTTGGTTGTATTGTGAATGAATGAAAGGTGTAGTAAGGGAAAGGGTGAAACACGGTGTCGTACTATTCAGACCTACTCATCCGAAAGATACTTTTGTGATGGCTTGCTTCACTTCCCCTTCCAAATCACCAATCACAATCAACAGCAATGCATACGCACTGCGGAGAAGTTTGGCATTTAACGCAGGACTTTGGTGAACAATCTCTCAAATATCTGACGATGAAAATTTTGTTTCGTCACCCGGATTCTAACTAGCTTATCCATGTCAGGCGTCGGATACCAACAGGGTGTCACAACTACGTAAGCCAACGCGATGGGTAACTAGAAGACATTTTTAAGATTAACATGAGGAATTTTAAATATCTCTATGAAACACGTTTGCAGAAAAAATTATCACACAATTGATGATTACTTCGATGTCCTTTGCCCATGTTTATTTAGATTTTTTGTCGTTCTTAGAAATATAGACTAATGTGTACTTAACCCCCGTTCCAAAACTGTAGTCGTTAATTGCTGACACAGGCGAAAAAAAGTAACTGCATATACTTAATTGTTTGATAGGAATCGAAGGACAGTTATTCCTTACAGATGACAGAATTAACTCCTCAAGATCAAAGATTTTTTACGTTATATCTATTTCCTGACAATCAAAAATAATTTTTCAGACCTCATTTGTCTCTCTTTATGGAGCTATTACCACCAAATTTTGAATAGTTTGTTCGTTTTTTCAGAAATAATGTACCAACCAGATAAAGGCAGATAAATTTTCAGAATTTCAAATATTTTATTCTGTTTAAACGACTGCTTAGCGGATGGTGTTACGAACAGTTCTTCATGAAACTCCTCATTTCTTATTTCCCATGACGGAAAGCAAAGCGTTTATTTTTTTTTCCCCATCAGTCTCATGGCTGGTATATGCTTATCCTGGGATGCTGTCTTCATTTTAATACAACCATTAAATCTGCATCGTTAATTATCTGTTCCACGTATTTAAAAGAAGTAAAATATCTTATACTTCTTAAAATGTAACGGGATGAATCCTGGATTGTGATCTTGCCTAGTTATATTTCTTTCAACGAAAGAACACCACTCTTATGTGATTAATAATAGCTTGAAAAATTAAATACAAAAGTCATGTCGTTTGATTCCGACCTTCAAAACACGGTGCATGATGTGGGTCACTGGAAACTATTGTTCTTAGTATCATTGTGACCCTGCTACAACAAACTTCTACCTTTTCTCTATTAAATGACATAAATGAGACAAAGATAGGATGTTCGTGTCATGGGAAATTTAATGAAACGAAATAAGCGTTTTTGTGAGGCTGTTTATGCAGTGCCGATCCTTAAGGAGTATTTACATAGAAAAATATCGATTTCATTGGACTTTTACGCCAAAACGTCAATTATCCGATCACTCATCCTACCGAAGACGAATATAAAGGGGCCATTAACAATTAAATCATAATTTCAACTAAGCCGCTAATGAAACTTACAAATGCAGAAGTTGCGTATCATTCTAATTAATTAGATAATTTTAATTTAAATTTGAACGGCTCTAATATAGCATCACGTAGCTTCTAATACTATGTGCCATTCAAAAAGTAGCGTCCCATTAGCTGAGAAATTTGATGTGGTAAAGACTGGAATATACATAAAGCAGATAATGGTAGATGTAGGGTATAATGGGTATGTTAAAATAAAGTGTTTGGCTCAGTGTAAGAACAGATGAAGGACTGTATCAAATTTGTAGAAAGACTGATGACAGGGAAAGTAAGAAACGGCAAAAAGTGTTTCCTGCGCGCTTATCGTAGGGTTTCGTAGCCAGTATGTTATAATTACTTTGATGTCTCGGTCAAGGTGTTATATACTCCTACTCACAAAGCACTACTTTCTAATTAAGCCATATATACGGAGGTGAAAAAACAGAGACGATATTCAGCAACGTTAGGTAAGAAATATATGAACGATTCCTAACAAAATTAGTAACTAAATAAGCACTCTTAATCACATCATTCATCATCAATTTGCAACGAAGACGAAATGCCTGAAAACAATTTTTTTCTTAGTTTCGCAAGTACTCCATCTATTTAATCATCTTGAAATCAAAGGTAATTTTTTACAATTATGTGAATATGTTTTAATTTTGTTCATTTGGAGCATTAAATTAAATAAATGGTCCGGAGTGCTGTTTTTAGCAATTTTCCTGCAGGCATGAATGCTGGTTGGGTCCCCAATGTCTGCCTCATAACCTACACATTTTACAAATAAAAATACACTTATCACACAGAACACAAAGTTACAAGTTTCGCAGACACACGGCAACACAAAAATTCGTCCTGTAGATTAAATGATGTAAGTCTCAGAAATCCAGTTGTAATTCCTTTTCAACACAGATCTCCCCTTCTATCATGATTAACACTGGTTGCCTGTTTAAAATCAGGGAGCCGGTGTCGTGCGGTCTGTAGAAAAAAAAAATATGAACACCTACGAAACTTATCAACGTTACTTAACCAAAATTATTTTCATTGAATTGTCCATCAAAGTTCTTTATGCACCTTGGGCGATTTTTTTGCATGGGTAAGATCTAATTACCTCGCGTAACCGACATGCTAATGTTGACATTATATCTGTAGCTTTAAGTATGACGTGCTTCGCGTAAGATATTCATAGTTTTAAGTTTTCACTTCTGTCAGCAGTCCCCAATGAATGTCATTTTTTTTCCCCTCGTGTATCGTTGAACAGATATTCATAAATCCAATCAGATTTTTGCGATACTTTTATTTAGTTGTGAGTTTTTCAAGATTCATCAAGATTTTTCTGATTCATCAATCAGATGGTTGGAGAATTAGGAGGATATAGAGGCAGACTGTAATCACCTTCTGAAGCTCATATCTTGAAAACTCGCAAATTAATAAAAGTTTCACAGCACTCAGATTGCATTTTTGAATATCTGTTCAACGACACACACGGGGAAAAAATGACACTCATTGGGGACTGCTGACAGAAATGAAAACTATGAATATCATACGCGCAACACATTATACTTACAGCTACAGATATACTGTCAGAATTAGCATGTCGGTGACGCGAAGTCATCAGATTTCATCCAACCGAAAATCGGCCAACGTGCATAATGAAATTTTCACTTCAAAAACGTTTCTCGGATTGTGGATTCGATCCCGTAACTTTCCATTCAACGGTATATTGTATAACCTTAATTTAATTTAATTTAATTGCAATGGAGCACAGGCTCCGGTGGCAATTTCCCTACACACCCATTTTTCCCCTATCCTGCACCTACCTACATTTGCCCTCTACAAATTTTATCTTTAAATTCTTTCAAAGTTTTCGGTAAATTATTCATCACATCTCTTGGTAACTCATTCCAATCCCTGACACCCTTACCTAAAAAAGAGAATCTTCCCACACCCTTGTGCCTGAAATCGAGTGCCAGCTTGTAGTCATGGTCATCTTTTCCCTTCCATGCACTACTTTTCATACCTATTGCAATATCTTTACCATGCCTCATCACCAGTATACGCCCTGTACACTCCCATGACCCTCCTCATCCTCCTCCTGTCTTGCAATGAATCCCATTCCAGCTCCTTTATCATATCCATCACTGATTGCATTCTGCGATAATTTCCAGAAACAAATCTAGCAGCCCTTTTTTGCACCCTCTCCAACTCCTGTATTTGATACGTAAAATGAGGGTCCCATACTACACTACCATATTCGAACAATGGTCTGACCAAAGTTTTGTAACCCAATTCCTTGACTTCTCTCGTACATCCCCTCATCACTCTCTCCAACAACTGCAGAACTTTGAAACCTTTTCCTACCACCTGTCCTATGTGTCCTGCCCAGTTAAGTTTGTTATCAAAAGTAATTCCAAGATATTTACATTTCAAGTCTTCAACAAGCAATTCTTTCCCTACCTTATATTCATAATTAACCTTTTGTTTTTTATTTGTGTATCTAATAAGCTTACTCTTTTACGAGTACGTGTGATAATAAGGTATATATAATTTACAGTTAGGTATATATATGTATATTTGTGTATATATGTGTTTACGTCTACACAGGCCACTGTCCCCGCGCCAGTATGTATAATATATCCTTTCACTGCTGTCCAAACGCAACAAGTCATGCTTATAGTCTCAGATATACTGCTATTACAACATGTTAGTGACGCGAAGTCATAAGATATTTTACCCTTCCAAAAAGCGTTCAACGGATATATCATACGCGCAACTGTCATAGCTTTTCGGTGACGCGAAGACTCAGAAGACCCATCCAGCAATCGCTCAACGCACCTAAAGAAGTTATCACTTCAATAATAACAAAAAGTAAAAATTCGAAACTTTCTTCATGTGTGGTGGTGGAGGGAGGATCAGGGATGAAGGGTAGGAGTCAGAGGTATAGGGAGGGGGAGGGATGGTTATTTCGACTCCGTGACTTACCGACTGACGGTCATAACAGGATCGAGGATTGAGAAAGACAGCGACAAGAAAAAGAGGAGACGGCGATTTAAATTCTCCTTGCGGCATCCCAAGTTGTTAAAAGTCTCCCCGCGGAAACGTTCGCCGCGGTGGCACCTCTGTAATTCCGCTGCAGTCGTTAGGACAGGATGCGACCGGGCTGGCTGCTGCCTGGACTCGAGTATTGGCCAAATATACGCCGGGGAGCGCAGGTTCTCTCTGAGCACGCCAATAAGACACGGCTCCTCCCTGCCCTTCTTCAGGCGTCTTCCCGCCGTCTAATTTAGCACTGCACGCGGAGCACACAGTCGGATAAATTCGTTATCATGTGTGATTCAGAGGAACACCCAAGCAGCACTGAATACGCTGTTACGAAGCACAGAAATGAATGGAAAGCGAGGCGATTGCAACTAACACGTGAATTAACAGTAAGATACAGCGTTCCGATGTTCAGTTTGCCAACTGCAAAATCTTCTTTTTCTTTATAATTTATACCAGGGATGGCCAACCCAAATGATCTTGCGGGCCACTTTGTAAATGCATCATAAATCCGGGGGCCACATATAAAGTCATATATCCCATATTAGAGTTAGACCCACTATAAACTTTTTTTGGAGTGAAAAATTGAAACATAATGAAATATTATTATTGTGTTTACTAATATTCTTACATGTAAACATAAATAATATAATAATCACGACACTAAACGCACATTTTAGAGAAATATGTAACACAAAAAATGATATATAAAAATATTTATTAATATAAATGAAGCAAATCTTGAAAATATGGATGCACAAATAATGTATTTTTAATACATTAGCTTTCACTACTTTGGCCGTTATAAATAAATATATTTTGTAAAAGTGTGATGAATCTCGGGGGCCGCTAAAATGTTCTAGGTGGCCCTCGAGTTAGCCACCCCTGCTTTAGACAATGACGTCAGCTAATCTGTTTTCATATTTTTTTATTTTTTTACCCCACGATACCTACCCCACTAAAAAAGACTGAAGTATAGTAGTACATAATTGTATATTATATTTGTTTGATAATTTTAATATATAGGTTGATTATTTTATTAATTTAAGTCAGATAAAGTAGCATCAGATATTTGAGATAAATAATAGAAACTATAGTTGACCATTTCTTTGAACAGAAGCCTTCAGAAGATCCACGTCTCTGTTCAAAATTCTCGTTATGATCTTGTTACCATACTATGAATGAGCCATTCTTAATAGCATCAAGCGTCTTACCGTAGAAAAATAATTGACCATGATTATTGTATTAAAATGTATTGAATTCCTGCATTTCAGTTATGACTGACTTAGCTAAGCTTGGACTCGTCGACGCTTTATTAATATAACTAGCCCTTCTGGAATAATTCTCCTACCACCCTCACCCAATTGCGTAGTGATTAGGCAATCTTATGTAACGTAATCAGCTTGGAGGTACCAACTGTAGTATGATTCAAGTCTGTAACTATGATGTAATACAGCAGTTACCACAGTGGTTGCGTAACGTCTACATCATACAGGGTGAATGACATCACTCATGTTTGGTAACAGTAAGTGCAACTCGTGTCTGCTCGAACATAAAGGATTTCTGTAAGAGGGTTGAAAGATATATAGAATTAAAATTATTATCATATATTTAGCTCGTTTCGTATTATAGGGAGAAAAAAAAGTATGAAGTTTTTTATAGATAGTAAATTTCAACTGAATCTACGTCAGCAACAAACGATAGAGTCCATGTTTAATGTAATAGAGCAGTTTTCTCAGGCTACAGGAACAGTTATGATTATATCATAATATTAGATAAAATTTAAAGTGTAATTAACAGTTCCTTTCGAAATAAAACATTTTATTATGGCTTTACGCCTTTTCAACGTCGAGGTCATTAGATGCGGGATGGGACTGGGGACAAGGAATAGCAAGGATTCGGCCATTGCCTTTTTGAAGGAAGCATCCCAGTATTCGCCTGCAGTGATTTGAGGAAACTATGGAAAACCCAAATCTTAATGCCCAGACGGGGATTCGAACCGGCGTCCTCTCGAATGCGAAGCCAGAGCGTTAAACCGCTCACCCACCACGTTCAGTAGACATTGTATTATTTGTTTTATGGGAGCATTATGTCCTCAAGACTTTTGGATAAATAGAGGTCCTTTTTCGATTCCATAGTCAAAATTTAAAAACCTGAATGATTATAATTTCATTATGTCCAATCATCCGACCGACCTATCATTCAGTCACAACGTTGTAATTTGACCAAATATGCATCCATTGTCTTGAAATTCCATAAGAGGATGCATTTTATTGACAGCAAAACATATTTACAGACAAATCCTCCAATGCGAATCAGTATTCAATGGATAGTATTTAAACCTGGGTTTGTAAGATTCGGAACATTTAACCCAATATACGTATTGTATCTAGTGAAAGTCACTGTAGATTATTCGGCAATCTACAAGGAAAGGAATAAAGAAGAATTAAGTTGTTGAGGTATCGATTACTAGATAAGTAGTGACTGATTCGTTTATAACATCAATCAACAAATGTCAGAGACGGTAAGGAAGAGGAAGGAGGCTGTAATGGTCGTAGTGAAATATTTAAAAAATAAGCTCTCAGCATTAAACATAGAGTTCTGCGGGAAATGAGTGATCCTAAAGGTAACACAGAAGAGGTAAAGACAATGAAAACATCAGGTATGTCTCCGGCTTATTAACCAGCGAAGAAGAAATCGCACGTCATGGTAATTTAAAATCGCAGTACGTGGTAATAGGTTTCTTTAAAATAATTCACTTTTGCAAACATATATAAGTGGAAAGGGAAGGCGTAGCAAGATGTATGTTAAAACCGTTTGTGTGTTGTGTACGTAAACGGTAAAACAAATCGTCATAGTCACTTGCAAAGAACTCAAAATTGGTAATTGTGAACACAGCTATTGTATATAGATAGGTAAACAAAAGTAGAATTTTGAGAATTGGAAGAAAAAGGGGGAAAAGTGGTTATTAAGCCCATACAGATTCATCCCTATCATCCGTCAATCGTTTCGAGATATGGTGCAGCAAATGTTAACAACGACGGAGAAGGAAAGAAACTCTTACTAATACCTGACAACTTGCTTAATTATTCTACCATAATATTTTTTTTCCCTGAAAAGGTTCTTTTTCAACATTCCAGATTTCAGTCATGGGTAAAGCACTGCACTTTTAAGTTCCTACATTAACACAGTTTAGACAGTTAATACTAATACCGTATCTTAAACTGACACGTTAATCGTTATCTGTGTCATGGTTTTTTCAATTACACCTGTTCAGAAAAGAATTGTTGAGACAAAAGAAGTTGCAACCGGTTATGAAACACTGTTATTGAATGAAATTTCTTTATCATCGCAAGTGGCTGATACTGACTTGCATTTAATAAATATCAGCGGGAAAGCTGCTCTTAGCAGTGAATCACAGATTAAATCATTCTGTTTTTCTCTTTCTCCCTCCTCGAAGATTCGCATACTTAAACACTTTTAGGAGGTAATGAATAATGAAAAAAAAAAAAAAAACAGTTTAACGGTTAGCAATCGGCAATGATTTTTGAAGAAGAAGGTTGGCAGACAGAGTAACACGATTGCATTTGGTGTAAATGTAGAGAATTTGATGCAGATTACGGTTTACCCAAAGCTTCACATATCTCATCAAAGAATTTATTGTTATTTTATTTTGTTTTTACTGCAGAAAGTGTGCAATTTTTAGTTTAATGTGTTTAAGTTCTCACAGGGAAAAAGTTTGTCATTGTTGAACAAAGAGGTGAAACTTCTGTTAAATAATTCTGATGTGGTCATCATCTCAGGAGATTAGTGTTAAAAATTTTATGAGAGCTTTCTTCCTTGTTTTTATCGCATACTTTCAATGCTACAATCATGCAATTTGTTATACCGTGATATTTTGTATCGTTTGAGCCACTTTTCATATGTTCGCCTATTATTTATACTTTCCATATACGATTGAAATACATAAACATGCTTTATTTTTAAAAAAATTAAATTCATCTATTACTGAGAGAAATATGGGAGAGAGAAATATTGTTTGCTTCGTAACAATAACTCTAACTTGACACTGATAAATCAGCACAAATGAACGAAGGATATTAAACGGGGATGTTTGTTCATTACGATCAGTAAAAACTGCATTCCACAATCTTTTATTCTACAATTGATACCTCTCAGTATTGCTATCATGAAGCAAAATATGTTAAAAAAAAATGTATGAGATATACGGAATGGCTTATGGGAGTATTACGGACTATCTGGTGTGAGGATTCACGAATATAGATCTCAGTATTTCATTTCTGTTCCTTGGCGCTAGATACGGAGGTGGTATGATCGGTTCACGCTGGATACGATTTGCATTAAAAATTTGCCTCTCGCTTCTGGATAGAGTCCTGACTGTGTCTGGGAAGACATTTGGAACGGTTAGGTTTGAGGAAAAATCCCCTGCTTTGTTGGCGATTGAATTTTGCCAGTTCATTCCACAGTCTGTCTATTCGCCGACTGAACTGCAAGGTCGCTAAGTGAAATATATACCGAATTAAGCACTGAAACAACATATCTATCTGATCTTGTAGTGTTAAGAACAATTTATTGATGTACCACATGAAATAATGAGTGGCTAGAGTGACAAAAAATATTTTTTGTTTTTGTTTGGTTTATCCCTCAACATTCTCTCGATTTGTTTGATGTAATTACTTCCTATCATTAACTAATTTCTTAATCTCAAAATATTAAAAACTTAGGTCCTCAAATATCTATTTAATTATAATTTTTTAATTTCCTTCCCTGTATTTTCCTTATACTGTTCTCCCCACTAACAAATTAACCAATCCCCTATGTCTTAAAATGTGACCTACCTTCTCGTTTCTTCTTTCTGTGAGACTTTTACACCATCATCTTTCGTCGCCCTTCATATCCAAAACATTTCCATTTCATACTTTATCTGTTCACTTAATTTCAATATCACGCTAATAATAACACTTTAAGCAGATATCTAACAACAAAACATTAGACATTGAACTTAAAACTTGTCTCGACATACAAAACGTACTAGAATTAAACAACAAATCTTGATATTCACAAACAGAAAAAAATCAGTTAACACGAGAAATTATTTGATGAAAAAAAGCCTTAATTTTATATATGTCTTTTCTAATTAGCTGTTTCGTGCTTGTTTTATTGCGTGATTCCGAATTAGAAAAGTTATAAAGAGACAAAGGAAGCATCTGAAAAGTGGTACACTCGATGGGAACAGTGAATCACTGTTCTTCTATCATTATTTGGCAAACACTAGCGCTACTGTTCGTCTCAATAAAATCTTTGGGGACTTTTTCATTTATTGATAGCTCTGTTAGCACTCTGGTTCTCGTGAGTTGAGTGATTATTAAAAGGGAGTGAGAGGAAAGTTATAAATGCTTTTATATATATATATATATATATTTACTTATAGCTTTACGCCTAGTAGACGTCGAGGTCATTAGAGGCGGGATAGGAATGGGGACTAGGAACGGGTAGGAATTCGGCTATGGCCTTTTGAATTGAACATTCCGGCATTCTCCTGGAGTGATTTGGGGAAACCATGGAAAACCCAAATCTGGATGCCCGGACGGGGATTCGAGCCGCCGTCCTTCCGAATGCGAGGCCAGAGCGCTAACCGCTCACCCACCTCGCTCGGTGCGATAAATGTACCGACGCTATATGTGAGTTGTCAATCTCTGTTGCATTAATCAGTTCGTGAAATGTAGTTTGTCAAGCTCGGATAATGAATCGTAGGAGGAGTAGCCTAGACGGTTTCGGTTTACTGGCGCTAGTGTTACCAGGTTGGATATCATTAAGCACGCTTGGCGCAGTCATGAACTGAGTGTCGAGTGGCACCTTGTCTGGTGGGCAGGGTGTTAGGAAGGACCTGACGCCGTGCTTCCTCAGCAGCGCTGACCGAGCAGTCCAGCTAACGACCCTTCCGTCAAGTCAGTCACTAACACCCGACACACCACAGGTACCTACCTCGTTACCTCTTCGCTTACTAAACTCAAACAGAAAAAAATATTGAGCTCGTTAAATATGATCAATTGACTAAGTTTTCTTAGATCATATTCTTCGATATGCTCTTATTAAATGTTTATGCGATTAGGAAATGATATTTATATTTCGCTGATGTTTACTGTTACCAGATATGAACCAGGGGGAAAAGCGTAAATGATGCCTTGTATCTCGTTACCACACTTAAAAAAAAAGAAATAGATATGAAAAGAGGTGAGGATTAGTAATTAAACACATAAAACAGAAAGAAGCTAGTGAATATCGTAAACAAAATACTGAAGGAAGGTTTTGGGCTAAATGTAAACCAAAGCAAGACAAAAGTGATGAAATATAGCGGAAGTGATAGTAATAATAGCAGATTAAATATAAAAATAGGATCGGATGCGATAGAAGAAGTTAGTGAATTTTGCTGCTACCGATGGCCGAAACTGGAATGATGTTAAATGCAGAATAGCAGAAGAACTTTCATGAAAAAGAGAAATCTTTTAGTTTCAAATATTAGTATAGGTCTCAGAAAGAACTTTTAAAACTCTATGTGTGGACACCGCACTTTATGGCGAACAGTGGCTTTCAGGAATACTAGAAAGAAGGAAAATTGAAGCATTTGAAATGTGGTGCTATAGAAGGATGCTGAAAACTAAGTGGACGGATAAAGTAGGAAACGAAAGAGCTTTGGAAATGATGGATGAGGAAAGAAGTTTGTGGAAGAACCTTACAGAAATAAGAGACAGGATGGTAGATTATATCCTGAGGCATGCAGGATGAGTTAAATTGATAGTGGAGGGACCAGTCGAAGGTAAGAACTGCAGAGGAAGACATAGATCAATATATAAAGCAGATAATTGAGGTCGTAGGTTGTAAAGGGTATGATAAGATGAAGAGGCTGGCGCAAGATGGGAAGGGATGGAGGATTGCATCAAACCAGTACAGAGACTAACAACAGCAAAAAAATAGCTATTTTCCTAAATATACCTATGTGTATGTGATATAGAGATTATTAGAAACGAGACTGTTTTGAGGTTAAGTTGGTTTGTTGAACGATTACTTCCTCGCATTCGGGAGAACTTGAGTTCTGTCTTTGGTCCGGTTATTCACATTACGGTTTCCCATTGTTTCATCATATCTGAAAACCTGCAGTGTACTCTATAAAACCCGTGGCCGAATTACTTCCTGCTCCTTGTGCCAAATACTTTGATGGCTCTAACACCGAGCGAGGAGGGTGAGCGGTTAACGCTCTGGCCTCGCATTCGGGAGGATGCCGGTTCGAATCCCCGTCCGGGCATCCAGATTTGGGTTTTCCATGGTTTCCCCAAATCACTCCACCAGAATGTCGGGATGCTTCCTTCAAAACGACATGGCCGAATTCCTTCCCGTTCCTTGTCCCCAGTCCCATCTCGCCTCTATCGACCTCGACGTCGACGAGGCGTAAAGCCATAAGTAAAAAAAAAAACTGGTAACAGGTGTTTTCTATCTGTTTCTATCAATCCACTTCACGAATTCGAGTTCGTTTCATCTACACGCTATTCTCCTAACCCTTTTTATAGCTCTGATACATTTTCTTTGGTTACCGAAACTATACCGTATTTTTAAATTTTTAGAATCCATGGATGCCATTAAGAAAAATTCATTAACGAAACTATTGATGGTCTGATCCTCCACATCTTAAAAAAAAAATTGTCATATTTATACTCAACGTTTGTAATAGCGGTATGGGTATGAAACAATAAATAACAATCTAACACGCAAGACTAGTATGTACAGCCATTAATGTTATCACAACGTTAGTTATTATTTCTACTTACTAGAAGACGCAACGGATCTCTGTGTCCCGTTATTCTAAAAAATTTAGAACCAATGATCCAAAATGCATAAAAAATTCATTAATGCGTTCATTATTTAATCAGACTGTACAGTGGATTTTATTACACTAAATGTAATAGGTTTGAGCAACGACCATTTAACCCAATCAGTTGGTAAAAGCCGGCATGGTAGGCGCTTTCTTCACACAAATTCCCTAAATCGGTAAAGATACATAAGTGCAATATGTAGAAGGTTTCATGAGTTTAATGTGAGTATACGCTCTTAATGGGAGATATTAAACAAATTAATTAACGATGAGTTGTATTCTTTTGCGTTATATCTTTCAGTAAATAAGGTGTCACTACAAATCATAATGGTTCAGTGCTATCGCGATACGTAAATATCGCAAATTAGTCAATTTTTGAGGAAGAAGGCAGGAGTGACTAGATAAAGTAAGGAAGTTTTATAACAAATATTAAGTAATAACATTCAGCTCTTACACGAACAGTATATACTCATTATTACTTGAAGTGAAGGTCGGTCGTTTCGATTCCTGAGCACCTTCTATAATATGTGTCATCTTAACGGTGTACAAATCGGCTATGGCGAGCTGAATCATCGGTGCGTACTGACCTTTGAGAGCGGGACAGATGCGTTTCCAGATGGTGAGGCAGCCACAGCGATGGAACTGTCCCAGCGCCAACTCCATGTAGAAGAGCGGCAGCCCACCGAACACCAGCATGATGCAGTAAGGGATGAGGAATGCACCTGCACCACAAACAAGACAGTCCTCTTATATACACCAGTCTTAAACACATTATGGACAACTATATTTGTAAATTATTGAACAAGACACATTAAAACTGATAAAAACTGAGCAACAGCATTAGTATAATAGCAATCACGCTGAAACCTTACTTAGTAAATACCTGATAATGTTAATTATCAGCTAGAAAGTACCAAGACACCCCTATGTATTGCTAAATTGGACGTTAGATGTCACAACAAATGGACCCGTCAGTATGAAAGGAGGTATGGGGAGAGGGGGGGGGTTGTGTTGTCAGTAGATAAGCAATAACAGAAGAATAGGTCGGTTAGGGGAGCTCAATGATTTCGAACGTGGACTAGAAATTGAATGTCACCTGAGTAACAAATCGATCAGGGACATTTCAACCCTTCTAATGACGCCCAAGATAACGCGAAGGAAGAACTAACAACCACTGTAGTTGTGGTCAGCTATATTGGTGGGCGGCTTCGAATGCGCCGTTGTCAAACCAAGGACTTAAGAGTTAAATTCACCTGTTTGACGTTCGTATTATGCAACACAGAACACTCAGCGTTGTAATTTTATAGTGTTAAAGAGAAAAGGTTACGCGAAAATGTTCCCAAATACGACAACGGAGGCGTGATGCGCACTACGATGGTGCTCTGCGAGTGAGCGGGAAGTCGTATTCATCAGACGCATCCACACCGGAGTGCCGGTCTGTGCTGTGGAACGTTTCAATTGGAGCGTACCCTATAGCGCGTGAACCTGATGTCTGTCACTGGTGCTTGCACTGGCGGCGGGTGTGGCGGAACGTGCGACAAGGGTAGGTCCGCGTCGCGCTCGGACCGCTACGGCTTCCGCCTTGTTCCCTGCGGGTGCAGGTGGGGCCGGGCACGCGTTGGACTCGCGGAGATGGCTGTAACTATACGGTCAGGTTTTCTCTTCGGCCTCGTTCGTGACAGCGCCGCGTCCCCGTTGCTCCCCGCGGGCACCCACTTGGGTGACGAAGTGTGCCTAGCCTCACCATCCCCGCTGTAATGACGGATAGTTCTGAAGAGTCTTTTTTCCTGCGGTGGTGGCGGGTCTGGATGGTGGGTAGTTGGGGGAATCCGTGAGGAGTTTAAGAATAAATTCAGTTGCCCTGTTGATCGGACCCGCTATCCCAGTACTCTGTCTGTCCCCTAACCAAAGCTAGAATAAACCAAGACTAGGTGAGGATAAATTACTGTCGAGCATTGCAGAGGGTAGTTGCGAAAAATCGCAAAAAAAATCTCGGAAGTATTCATTCGTGAGTTCCAGAATGCTGTCATTAGTCCACCCAGCACAATGAATGTTGGTCGAATGTTACGAGGAATGGGGTACAGAAGTCGACCTGTTGTAAAGAGCGACAAAAATCGTCAATGGATGACTGAAAACGAGTGATCTGGAGTGACAAATCAAACTATACCCCGTGGAAATCCAATGGAAGTATCTGGGTTTGGCGAATGTCTGAATGATATTTCATGACACCACTAAAGTTCAGAGGAGGTGGTGATATGGTTTAGGGGTGGTTTCGTGGTTTGTGTGTGGTCCCCTTATTGCACTTAAGAAAACTCAAAATGGGGAAGGATGTAGGTACATTTTAAACCATTGTGTACTGCTGACAGCACAGGACCATATCGGAGACGATGATTGTTTGTATCAGAAGAGTTATATAAAAAAAAATGGTGGACTCGTCCCATATTATTGTTCAGTAATAGGGTACGTGACAAATCGAAATCCTAAGTGAAGTTTCAAATACGTGTCCGGTTAATAGTGTATCTGCAGCATCTAGGAACTGTAATTACTCTATACTTAAAAATCTTGTCGAAAATTTGATTAAAATTACACACACCGCCACGGATCCTGTATATTATTAAACGTAACAATAAATCTCATTGTCTGCTGACTGCTCCTATCAAATGATCTGCTTCTTTTCGTCTACCAAAAACAGAGAATGGACTTTGATTATAAAATATGTTCAGATTGTGGTATTTATAAAGTCATGCGCGTGTATTAGACTGTAACAAGATACTGATGATTGTGGTTATGGGCTGCAGTATGGACTCCCCGTCTGAAAATTAGCACACATCCATTCCCTCTGCTGCACAGCAGAGGCTTTGCGTTAGATCATTTGATACGGAGTTGTCATTTCAATTTTCAATGCTTTAAACTACATTCACAGTCTTCAAGTTTTATTGTGTGTTGACTAGAGTTCACTGTATCTAATTGTATATTCTTTTTTGGTCATTTTATATTAAAAATTGCAATCTATTGTAACTATGGCTAAACAGAAAGTGTGTGCCGTAGGTAATTTTTTTTCTGGCTTCCTCGATAAATTGTTTTGCTGTAGGTTATATGCAACGGTCTAGGAGTTCAACGGCTAAGACATCTGTCTGGAGATCGAAATATCTCCGGTTCGAATACTTGTCTCTTGTGTAACTTTCATGAGCCTCTTACCGAGCGTAGTGGGTGAGCGGTAACGCTTTGGCCTCTCTTTCGGGGGAACGGCGGTTCGAATCCATGGTTTTCCCAAATCACTCCACGTGAATGCCGGGATGCTTCCTTCAAAAATCCGTGGCTGAATTCCTTCCCATTACTTGCCCCCGTCCTTTTCCGTCTCTAATGACCTCAACGTCGACGAGGCGTAGAGCCATAAGAAAAAAAGTATGGATCCTTAACCCGACTCTCAACTCTGGCATAGCTTGCTGTGTAATGTGAAGTAAGCCAGAACGCTTCGGTTGTTCCGATTTCACGTTAATCTGCAGGTCCTTTTCAAGCGGTAGTATTACCGGGTGAGGAACTTCCAGTACCAGGCTAGGAATACCTTATTCGAGAGGGCCCAGCCAACCTTCGGGTTGAATATCAAGCATATATTCAAATATATAAGATGTAATTTTAATTGTTAACATAACCATTATATCCAGACTCCGATGCCTGTTTAATTAGAAATATGTTTTCAGTTGAAGCCTTACTGTATGTAGTTTGAGGTATAAAATTTTCCACTGGTCTACAGAGATGGTTTACAGTAGATATTTTAACCTCTGAATTTACAAATCGTGTTACTAAAGAAGCTTTCACATAAATATAAACCAATTACTTAATAACGAATGGCTTCTGACAGTAAACTTTCTCATACTGACTCCTTGCATGTTTGCTTAATAGATAAGAACTTTAAACACTCCAAACTGGTGCGTAATTACAAGTTAACCACATATTTTGTTTACAGATTCTCTTCGGTTCCTCACAACACCAACAGTGTTTTGTGTTTCTTTACTGTCATATCATTAATTACAGATTTTTTATGAAAATGAGCTGACCGAATTGCTGTTCCATTATGAAGGGTGTTTTGGGGTACATTTAGCTGATCAGCAGCAGATTTTATATATTTTCTCATTTCTTACGTCGTACGAGGAATTTACAACATGCCATACAATAAGTAATTATTTTGTAAAATCTATTTTTTTTTAAACTGCTTTACGTCTCTCAACAGCGAGGTCTTTAGAGACGGGAAAGGATGGTGGCAAGTAATGGGAAGGAATTCGGCCATGGCCTTTTTAAGGAAGCATTCCGGCATTTGCCTGGAGTGATTTGGGAAACCATGGAAAACCCAAATCTGGGTGCCCAAACGGGGATTCGAACCGCCGTCCTCCCGAATGCGAGGGCAGAACGCTATCCGTTACACCACCACGCTCGGTTTGTAAAATCTACTCATCTGACAGTTATATAAAGTGACTGAATATTTTCCTTGTGTTGTAAATGCCATCTATGAATAAATTTAAGCCATCCGTCTGGCAATCCTACGTATTGTGTTAATCTCGCTACGCACAATTCGAAGCATGAAGCAAACGGATACTATTATATGTTTTGTACTAACATGAATCTGTACAATTGCTCGTCTGGAAACTTTTGAAGGAGAAACCATCTTTTGTTGAACCAGAACCAGTCTCGATGTAAAATACTGTTGCAGAATGTAATAGCTAATCGTGACCTAGATCGCACCCCTTCCACTTTCACAGTAGCTCAGCACAACAGTTAGATTACAACCACTTTTCTCACTGGGCTTGTTCATCGCACTTGAATCGATTGCTAGATATCGTTTTCTCTACACTTTTTTCAAACAAAATTTATGACCTATGTATACAAAGTTGTATTGTTCTGCAAACCAGACTTTAACGTTATGCAGAAAGTTAACTGATTTTAACAACTGTGAACTCAAATATAAAATATCGTCTTTCAGGAGATAAACTGTGTGCTGCATCCGTCGTACCAAAGGTTCAAATTTGCAACAGTCGATGGATATAAACAGCTAACAGCAATGTAAATATTTCAAGTGCCATTTGTGTTGCAACAGACATTAATTGAAATTTATGAAGGATACTTTTTTTTGTATTTAAAATTACTTAGGAAATTAAACTTGATGGATTAAGCAGTGGAAATAGTTGCTTCTGTTAGAGCTGTGTAAATCATTTCATTTTCTTAACACTGATAAATTCGCCATTAACAGTATTTCCCAAAGGTTAAAAATTTTCCTGAACACAAGAAATCGAAACGAGATTTATCAATCCATAAATATAGATATATTCAGAGATATGTTCCAAGACTACTTAAAATACGCATTAATCTTTAACAGTTTTATGAGATATCTGTTAAGTGGTCTACCATTATTGCAAATCAGGTTGTCAAATTCTAGATAACTTGAACGTCCACTCACTTGAATTCAGTGCCTCACCCACGTTATAAAGTTCACCATCCTTTACCGTAAAATTTTTAACTGAGAAAATAATAGAGGATCCTAACCACTATAAGCTTAGTAGAGCGCTTGTTCGTCTCTGAAGGAGAGAATGTGGTGGAAAGGCATTTTGTATAATTACTAAGCATTCTACACAGTTCAGCGTCTTTAAGAAATAATAGTAATGTAATTGTATAAAATATAGAGTAAGAGATGTAGAAGTTCGCGTAACACCGGACACTTAAAATTATTTGCAAATAAAAATAAAATAAATCTTAAAATTAAACTGGAACTTCTGCAGTCATATCAATTAGAAGTTAGCTATCATAACATTTTTTTCAACGAGTTAAATTGGAAACACTATCGCCTTAATTTTTTAGCAACACAAAAGATGTCGGGTAGCCCCGGGCACAGTAATAAATGTTGGCCTAATCGGGTTTTTTTTTTTTTTTTTTTTTTTTTTTTTTTTTTTAGCATTACAAAAATCACAATAATAATAGATATCTGAAGAATCTGCATAAACACAATCTTGATGGGCCCTATCTTTGCATCATTGGACTAAATTTAGTCTTCTTCAAAAAATTCTCCACATACGAAGTATTCGGTCTGTTTCACTTGATGTACTTCGGAAAGACTTTAAATATTTGATCGTTCTCTCTATATTTTTGGTATGGTAGGGAACTCAAAACTTCGCCCTTTTGGATTTTTTGAGCCCGCGTTACTATACGTTCATTTAACGCGTCATAATCAATAATCTCAAACGAATATTGACAGCAGCGACGAAAATCTTCTGCCAGGAACAAAACACACACTTTTGTGAAACTCACTATGCGCCCAAGGCGCAGCTCAATTGAATTTGATTTTACACAATAGGGTGCATGTTTACAATAAAGTTTTACCGACGCAGATTGGTTGATTTGTTAGAACTTTAAATCTCTGGGGTTTGTGGTATAACGGAAATGAATAACTATAATAATTACTCTTAGCGAAAATTGGTAGTTAAGGGTAACGTTGAGATAAACAGATGAAAGATGGCTCAGGACCGACGAACTTGATGAGACCTTGTCGTATTCGTTTTGAATTTAAAGTTGCTTGCGGAAAAGAACGTGTATAACTTCGGATGATTAAAGATGTTATGACATTATAAATAAAAAGGAATCAAAGCATATAAGTTCATTGGTTATTGGCGAAGCTAGAAAACTTCAGAAGAAATTTAAATAATTAAACAGATATCTTTACTAAGACTACGAAATAAATAAGTAGAAAATACGAGCTAAGACAACATAAAGAACAAAATAAATATACGACGAGACGACGTGATAAAATATGCGACAGGTTTCCCACCGTCTGGGGCTACCCGACCTGCCCAAAAAGTTTAAAATTTTTGAAGCAGTTTTATTGCTACAGATCATTGCATTTAACACTAAAATCTTACTTTTTCAATGGTATTACTTTGCAATTGGCACCCAGTGTTATTTCAAACGATATTCCTTTTTTGTAGGTTACAAAGGTGAATAGAAGTTGTAAAACTTTTCTTAAATTTCACAATGAAATTTTCGCATAATTGGCGTCTCCACCTTTATTTGAGAGTAATGATATTTCTAGGAGGTTCCGCGTGTGGGGTGGAAACAAGCAAGGGTTTAGGTCTATCAGACGAAGATGACACACCTGTCACGGCTGCTGTGAACAGGAAGGCGCCAACAAACTAAGCGGCAAGTTTGACCTGCGGAAGCTGGGCGAGGACAAAATCTCGGCCCCCATGGTCCTAATTAATTAAAGGCGCAGTATATGCCTGGCAGCGGAGACCAACTACCTCATAGAGCCGAAGTACTATAGTGAGGTGTCAGATAACGAAAGGAAACTTAGGAGCAAGTATCGAAACATATTAAGTAAAGAAGAATGTAAGGGAGTATTTTTTGAAGGAAGAAGTAAGCTCGGTATGACTTCTGACAATGTAACAGATGAAGAAACAATTACAGCAAAAGCTCTGCCTCTCTTTCGGTGATTTTCTCTCCACTATTCCTCTGTCCTGTGCATGTTTAACAGTAATATAACTGATGCTAGAAAACCCTAGAAAGTTATCGCAATGATTGTCAACTTTTAAACCTTCTGCAGTTATTTTTAAACACAGAATGTAATAATTTATTAAATAAATAAATGAAACATGTGTGTATTGGGACATATAGACAGAAGTGAGAACATCGTTCCAGAAAGAAAGTAAGATTTGGAATTTTTATGTTGGCATGGTAAAGTTATACGACTCTTTTAAAAAAATGTAAATAAGTTTTTTTTCATCGTTTCGCGAAACGTTTACCACTAATTCCACTATACGTCTACACATTTTTGGGTTGACGAATGCGCAATTCTGCGTCACCCCAGCGACTCGTGACGCACCAGCGTGATGGCCGCAGCGAGTTTATAGCAAACTCCAGACACCACCATAGAATTCTCACTTCATTAATTCAACATCCATGTAAAAGTCATGATGATATCGTATCTGCAATTGCTATTCATTGTTCAACAGGTGCAGAGAATTCAGAAAGTTCACTGACATTTACAATACAATGTCGGTATTAGTAAAGATAAAGTCTTTTATTTTAATTTATAATGCACTAAATGAAACATAGAATGTCAGATTGAAAATTTTCTTTTCCGTTGTCATGTTACGGTATTATTAAGCATTTTTAACGTGTTTCCTCAGTCCTTCTGAGAAATGTTGACAAAATTGTGGCGTTTCTTTGTGGATTAAGGTAATGACTGTTTATGAGGATCTTATTATAGCAGCTATAGATCTTATGGAACAGCGCTACGTGCTGAATATCAATAATTGGTACGGTTGGTTAATAGTTGACTCATGGGTAAAAAAATTGGCCTACATAAGTTAGAGGTCCGTAGAATTATTTTTGAAATTTTACTGGTTCTTTGGTTGAGAAACGCTGTTATACGTATTGAACGTTTTGATTATGAGATGCAAACAGCGATTCACGTTACGACTGTCAAAGACGTTTGGAATATTTTTTGCGTTCAATTTCAAGTAGTAATTGTTACATTTGTACTCAAATTTTTTAAATGGCTGTGCATTTGTGTAACTTTTTATTTTTTCTTATTATAACAGCTCTCTTATTTGATAAACATGGTAACATGAAGCCAGTTTAATAGAGAATTAACTAACAAAATTAACGCAAGAATTCAGCAAAATAACAACGCTAATAATCATACATTTTTAAGAAACTTTATATATAGCACTTTATTATTGACTGCCGTAGTTTTTTATTTTAATATTATTTCTTTCTTCCTTTTTTTTTTACAATTTTACTTCTTTTCTTAACGCAACTCATTACTGGAAATCCGGTATGAAAATTCGTCTCTTTTGTGTGTGTGTGTGTGTGTGAGTGTGTGTGTGTGTGTGTGTGTGTGTGTGTGTGTGTGTGTGAGAGAGAGAGAGAGACAAAACTGTCCGGTTATATATATTCTTTTCATTATGACAGCCTGCTGGAAATGGGATTAAAACTTTAGAAGAGGAGTAAAATGCTAAATGATTTGCTCACGCCTGTATTTAGTTTTTTTTTTTTTTTTTATACAAGAAGAATTAGGGATAAAGTAAATTACCATATTAACACAATTTAATCAGTTTACAGAATTCCCGTAATTTTATTTTATTATATTTTGTTAACATTTCACCTTTGGTATTACTGTATGCAAAGTCAGTTACACTAGTTAATCAATTTCTATTATTTGAAGTGCTACAATATCTTCAAAGTCATTTCGTATCTATGTTATATTTTGTGTCCCAAGTTATATTGCAATTGCATGCTACAAAATCTTGAAGGCATAAACAGATTTGAATATAGAATAATTGTAGGAGTCAAATTAAAATTTCACAATTGTTTTTAACAGTGAAGCATCCACAATTTGGAGACACTTAGTGGTTAAATTGAACGTCATTTTATATTTCCATTGAAAACTTAGACAATTTGTTGCTTTCTTTTTCATTAACGTATTTTTTTTTTAAAATAATAATGTTTACCACATTTTTCATGGGAAATGCATCCTGTGTATATATCATTCTAACATTAGGTATTGTGGGAATTGGTTGTTTATGCCACCTGATACTATTACCATTATAATGAAAAATAATTAAAATGGCTGGATTAAATTAAAAATTAACAAACTAACAGAGGAAATATGGACACAAACAGTGCTTGCTGCTGGACCATGATATTTTTCATTGACCTGTTAGTTATGTTAATATATTTCTCATAAGAATCATTGCGTGCTTATATATTACCGAAATAAAATATGAAACATAAAACAAATGTGGTGATCATTTACTACAAATTATATTATTTTTATGAGGTTCTGTAAATTATTTATTGTTACAAAATATAATTTACTGTCAAGATCGAAAACATTTCAGAACGTCCTTGAAAACAGAAATTAAGAACGGCAGAGAAATAGAGCCTCGATACTTAAAAGCAATCTTGAAATTTATTAGCTCTTCTGACATTTGATCTTAAATTTGACGATAGAACTGCAAAATCGAAATAAGCAATACTGGAAGATAACAAAGCTACTTAAATTTTAGAGACTGTAGCTCCGAAAAGATTAAAGAATTGTCGTGTTAGATGTTATTCCCACTTTCAAATTGTTCTGTTTCATTGTTGCTCATTACATTTGCTTTTTCTATGAGAAAGGTACCTGGTAAAGTAACCTATGTTACTTTGTGTGAGGACTTTTATAATTATATAAAAAAAATTTGAGACCATAATTAACATCTTGTTATTATTCGCCGTGACAACCCTTTAATAACAGAGAGCAAAAACATTAGTACAGTTATCTATAAAAATTCTGAGTGTATAATAGTTTCTTGAATGACCGACATTTAGATGACAAATCGATCTAGAAAATCATGACGCAGTTAAGATCAACAACACTTTCATTCTCTCATCCTCGATACTGCGCTGCTCTCCATCATTTACTAGTTTATCAGTGCTTAAATTTGTCTATTCCTTTCCACAGTTATTTTTTTTGCAGGTGATATGAACATAGAACGTATAAATCAGAAAAAAAATTCCTTAATTCTTTACGCCTAGTCCATGTATAGATCATTACAGGCTGAAGAGGAATGGGGAAAAGGGACGAAAAGGAATTAGGCCATGGATTTTTTGAGGGACCATCCTGGCTTTTGCCTTACAACCACTTTGGGAAACCATGAAAAAAAGAAATCACATTTTTTTGACGGGGATTTGAACCTACCTCCTCCAGAAAGCTAGACGCAAGTATTACCGCTCACCTTCTAGCCTCGGTAAAGTCAGAAACTTCTTTTGTGTGTCCAACATGGTCCACTAAATTGGTGACACTTTATGTTGCCGCGTATTTAAAGTCACAATGCCGCATACGGCATACTTATGCAAAAGTTCTCATATACAACTTACTACTGCCTCGTCAAATATCAACGAAGCTCCTCAATCATTCAATTAGCGATGCAGACTTACAACAGAAAAAAATAACAATATACACTGAAGAGAAATCTTGTCTCCTGCCCAGTCTAAAGGAAGAAGTGGCACAGTCTTTCTCGTGGAGTGTAAAAGTGTTTCCAAAGCATGTGATGGCGTTTGGACAACCTCAGGCGCTATCAGCAGGACAAACAAGAAAGCAATCGCTAGCTCCTACCAACCAATCAGGACGTGGAAAATGCTGCGGAGTTCTGGCGAGGGAAGGGACAGAATCCGAGACACAGTCGACACAGCATACGAAAAAGACTGCACAGTATCTTCACAGGTCATAAACGTATTTCTACAGTGACGTGTTAAGCTCATAGTATTCGATAGCTGTGTCATCTGAATTGTTTTACACAACCTACAGGAAACAAAAAAAAATATACATTAAACACAAAAACCCCTAATTTTGTTTTTATGTACGTCCTACTTGTACTGATAAAACCAGTGATATTTTGTATCAGAGACTGACTTTCCTCGAGATTTATATTGAGAACAAAAAATAATAGCGGAGAACAAATATGGGCAGTGATTCCAGTTACTACCATATCAGACCTCTGTGAGGAACGCGTTTTTCAAGTCGGCAACATCGCTTCAGACAAGGCTATATCCAAGATATTTTTGATGAAATGAATAGGGGAGATCAAATTGGTAGTATAACACTAGATCTTTCAATGGCGTGAAATGGTGCTAAATAAGGTAAAAACTATTGGAGTTGATAAAAAGCTGCTTTGATAAGTAGAAGAATTCTTAAAAAGTAGAAAGTAAAATGTGAGGGTAGTAAATGCAGTATCAAAGGAAGTTGGAGTGAACATGGGAGTTCCACAGGGTACTGTATTAGGACCATTGCTATTCGTTATTCTAATGAATAATTGTGTTATTGGTTTAATGTCAGAATTTATATTGTTTGCAGATGACATAATGTTATATAATAGGATCAAAACGTTAGAAGACTGTAAACAGCTACAAGTGATCTAGATAGGATATCTAGCTGGATGAGTCAACATGGGATGAAGATAATTGCAAAGAAGAACCAGCTTAGGAGGTACACATATAAAAAAACTAATGGTTGATTATGAATATTGAGTGGGTAAGCAGCTGATTAATTGGATACTCGAAATGTAAATACCTTGGCATAACTTTTGATAATAAACTTAACTGGACAGAACACATGACAGGTACGTAGTAGGATAAGGGTTCAAAATTCGAAAGAGTGATGAGGGGATGTACTAGAGATATAATGGAATTGGGGTACAAAACTTTGCTCAGACCACTGCTTGAATATGGTGGTGTAGTATGAGACTCACAATTTGGGTATCAAATCTACATCTACATTCATACTCTGCAAATCACAAAAATTGTGGATGGCAGAGGGTGCTAAGCACCAATCCTAAACCCGCCCATTCCAATCCCGAATAGTGCGAGGAAAGAAGGAATACATATAAGTATCAGTACGGCATCTTATTTCTCTAATCTTATCCCTCCGGTCATTGCGACCTAAATAGGTTGGCGGAAGAAGTATTTCATTGCACTCGAAATTTAAATTTTTTCGCATATTCTCCAATAAATTCGAACGCAAGCTACGTCGTCTGTCTTCTAAACTATCCTAGCCCAATCTATGTATCAATTCTGTGACGCTTTCATAAGGGCTGTAACAACAAGTCACGAATCTAGCGGCTCTCCTCTGCACCCTCTCAACTGAGTCAATCAGAACCTTGCGATACGGATCCCAAACCGCACAACAGTAATCCAGATGAGGACGCACTAGTGTTTTATATGCTATCTCCTTTGTTTGAGCATTACAAATTCCTCAAAATACGACCTATGAATCGTAATTTAGAATTAGCCTTGCCTACGACGGAAGTTATGTGCATGTCCCATTTCATGTTGGTTTGTACTATCACCCCCAGATACTTCACGGAATCAACCGTGTCAACAGCTGAATTGTTTATTTTGTACTCGTGAACAGGGGTTGGAAGGAGTGCAGACAAGGGTTGCCAGATTCGCCTTTGAAAATTACCGCAAAACACAATCGGTAAAATAATATGATAAAGGAGTTGGAGTGGGATTCATTGGAAGATAGAAGGTGGGTGAAAAGAGTCATGGCAGTGTACAAGGCATATACTGGTGATGAGTCATGGAAAGATATTGGTGGGAGAATTAAGAGAGTTGCGTTGAAGGGTAAAACTGACCATGGTCACCACAAGATGGCACTTGATTTCAGGCATAAGGGTTGTCGCATTTCATGTCACACTTCATGTCGTATTTCTTGGGTTCGGTCGTATTTATCTTTTTATGAAGATTGTTGTTCTACTTTATATTGCTTTTCTTCCGATGTCACCTTTCATTTGTAGTTCGTGCCGATTTAATTTTTACTTTATTAAACTTTTATTTAAATAATGAGTAAACTTGTCTGACGATTAATTAACATTTATTAAAGTTCAATCATATGCTTTAACTCCGAAGAATGCAGGTTCTTTTATCAATAACTTCACGTTCCAACTCGTGTCTATGCTCTCACGCTAGCTCTCGTTGATAGCCAACTGTTACCATAGCAACCTCTTACTGACAGAGAGTAATCTATAAACCCTTGTTCTTCGTTCTGCCACAACCCCTCCCAAGTTTACCATATATTTAAAAGTAAAAAAATATGGTAAACTTTATATGAGGTTGGACGTAAGAACTTTGCATTCTTCGGGATCTTTTTTACAGTAAATGATCACAATTTGCATTCTTATAACTAATAGCACACAGAACAAAACAAAATCCCAATGTCCTGTCACGGTCGCCATGTCGCATTTCATGTCGTATTTCTTGGGTTCGGTCGTATTTATCTTTTTATGAAGATTGTTGTTCTACTTTATATTGCTTTTCTTCCGATGTCACCTTTCATTTGTAGTTCGTGCCGATTTAATTTTTACTTTATTAAACTTTTATTTAAATAATGAATAAACTTGTCTGACGATTAATTAACATTTATTAAAGTTCAATCATATGCTTTAACTCCGAAGATTGCAGGTTCTTTTATCAATAACTTCAAGTTCCAACTCGTGTCTATGCTCTCACGCTAGCTCTCGTTGATAGCCAACTGTTACCATAGCAACCTCTTACTGACAGAGAGTAATCTATAAACCCTTGTTCTTCGTTCTGCCACAGGGTGTGGGATAATTTTCTTTCTTAGGAAAGGATGTAAAGGATTGGAATAAATTAGCACGAGAAATGATGAATAATTTATCAAAAAAACTGAAAGAATTTAAGTTCAAGTTAGTAGAGGGAAAAATTAGTTGGGAAAAGGAATTGAGATAGACGGGTGTGCAGGGAGATTGCCACCGGACAGTGCGCTCCATCGCAATTTTATCAATTATTATTACCGAGAACATTCATTTCATTTCGGGTGCAGGTAATCGGGACATTGTAGTAATGAATGAACTAACTGCACAGCATACAGCAGTATTTATTCGTCATATTTATCTTGGGAGTTTGATTTCACCATATTGTACACGAAGGTGATAACATTCATAACCTCTTACCACATTGAGAAAAAGATTCAAGTAACTACGAATTCCGTTTCTAGATAGCTGATCCTACAGTATATTATCGAAACTGAACCAAAATAGTATCCTAGCACGTGAATAAACCAATGAATTTCCGGTGACCAAAGTCTGCAAACTTTCCTGGCCACATCTGTATTTGAACCACGACAGGTAACACGACTTCAGCACTAAACTACATGGTCAAATATGAACCTTACGGATAACTTATTGCTTCATAAACGGTGCTTCCGTCTTAAACAAATTAAATACAAAAATTATCCGTCCTATAATTATAAGACTGTCACTATGGAGGGAAAATAATATAAGCATACGATTATTCTTAATATTTTTGTAAATTGGTAATTGAAATATCAGCATTAACAAGTTATGCTAACGCGTTTGCCACAGACGTATAGGTTTAAGAAGTTAGTTTTATTTAATTTAGTTGCTGAGGGAAAAGGGATGCCCAAATTGCTGAATATCTTAGTATAAACATAGCAGCAACAAAAATGTGTAAATAAGTTATGTGATATAATGAGCTCTTTGTATCAATAAAAAAACCGGAACTTACAGCTTTTATACCATTGAATATATCAGTAAGCATATCTACTGCGTGTTTGTCTTTATATCCAAAAGTATAGTATAGAGCGTTTGTAAAATTAATTTGTTGTCAGCTGGATCGTCCAGGACTATATCATTATCACTCATTTTCATTGATGGGTAATGGAATCTGAATGCATGTGATTAGTATTTAAAACCTTAATCCGTGTTAACAAACCGATTCCTAAATCCTATCTTTTATCAACACCTACGAATACACATTACTCGTTCAAAAAGTTTTCAATAGCAGACTGGTAGAAGCAACCAATGAGAAACATATTAATAATATAAATTGATTTAAGAAAGCTATATAATTCACTAAAAGCGAAAAAATATCTGCACAAATGGAAAGTTATCGTTTTGAATAATCCTGGATTAATTATCAACTCTGACAGTTTTCAGGTACATGTCAAGTCTGCATGGAACGTATTCTCTGTAATCTCCTGTCCTTCCACCATTCCTCATCTTCCACTACCGTCCAATTTCCTCCCACGTCTTGCTCACTCCATCTGTCCGTGGTTTTCCTTGAGGCATCTTTCCAATCTCAAATATTATATTTTCTTTGACATCCTTTCATCAACTACTCTCTTTATATGACCATACCAATGATGTCTTGGTCTTTCAGTTCTACCCTATATAGTTTCGTCTTTTAAGTTTCATCACATGTCCATTGCGAATCACGTGCAATTACGTTGCACCAATTCTACTCTTGTGAAACTTCGTTTTTGTGAACTGAATTCCATAAGCATCTCTTTCTTACTTCGCCCAAGGACATATCTGTACTGGCTCAAAGTAAGTTCTGTAAATAATCCTACTGAAATTATCACGTCTTGCTCTAAATCAGACTTTGACAATCTTATAGAATTCTTACGATTTTGCATTTTTCATTTAGTTTCTTCCTGCTTCTCCTATTGTCTTCTACCACGCTTCAAAAACATTTGAACTTTTCTTTAACGTTCAGTTTCTCACGTTCGCATATGACATCTCATCTATCCGTTTTATTCATCCGAGAAATCACGAAACTTAAAGTTAAAGAGATATTTGTATTTACGGACGCAAACATTATATGATTAAAATTTTTTTAAAAATCTGTGACTTCATTATCTGAAGTTATTTTAGTAATAAACGCCGATCAAGCAAATATCCGGTATAAATAAATATCTCGCAAGGTAAACAAAAAAAATCCATTCTACTTTTGGTCTAAATCAATTACTTGAGAATCTACATATCAGATCTGCTGCAGCTCACAGTTATCTTCCAAGAAGGTCAGTTCTGTGCAGAAAACATCAAAAACGAAGTAACTTATACGATGTCACCGAAATATTGATTTCAGTGCCGCGTTGAATAGAAGATAAGGGCGGCCGCGTAGCTGAGACGATTGAGGTTTTTTCGGTCGAAGCTAAACGTCCGGAACGGCTCCCCAGGCGCACCCAGCCTGCTGTCCAGTGAGTGCCGTGGAGGAAACTCCGCGGGAAGGTAAAGAACGGCCGGAGCGTAGCGCTGACTCCGTCACATCCATTCTAGTACCGACGGTTATACAGGGAGTGCAGAGCTCTACCTCCGTGAATTCTACGGGAAGCGTTAGGAGCCGTAGGAACCCCGTGACCTTTACCTTGAATCTAAAAGTAGTTTCTGTCCACCTACAAAATTCCACAATCGTTGCCTCATAGTTGGATCCGAAAGTTGGCAGGGAAGATAAAAACCATTTTGGTTTATGTAACAGCAGACGTGTGTGAGGCCATGAATGACATTAAAAAAAAAACGCAAGATTACTGCAGTTACTTGTTAGTTCCAAAACATTTCGTCAACGTTAAGTGGTTTTAAATTGCATTATGATACAAATTTTGACTGAAAATATCTTCGTTTAAGGAACTCGCTGTAAATAAATCTTTTACTCGATCGGGCAGTACAAAATAACATACAGGGTGTCTGAAAAAAACAATATATTGCAATTTAACAGATAAGTTATAAAAATGATTAAACCGTCGTTTTGTTGCACAAAACCGCAAGCATTAAATACACTGTGTCGTCGTACCAAATTCTTTCTCCATTAGTTCCAGCAGCATAGCTAATTTCAATGGTATAGATCGCGTTTGCTGCGTGTTTTGGTGTCACGACGTGAGATCTGAGAGATCAGTTCGGGGTAATTCTCAAAACTAGTATGATAAAGATCCTTGTTCTAGGCTTACATCTTACTCTTGATATCAGAACTATGTTGAGAGCGACTGTTGGTTTCGGCATGAGAAATCACGAGGTCGAGAGCGATTTGAATATTTGAAATCGATTCAACATGCGTCACGCGATACTGGCGTTCTAAGATCGATAGTTGGTGCCTAACACATAAAAGTTTGAATTTGAAAGAGACATTGACAATCCCGGGAGATGAAGTTTAAAAAATTCCTACTTCGATTATACTCCGTTCACCCTCAACCAGCGACTCAAGGTCAAGTTTCCCTGCCTCACCCCCTCCGCCCTTTCACTTCCCTAACCCCTCCGATTACCTACCCCTCCACGCAGACCGTGTCGAGACGGATGGGTGGCAAATATGTCAGCGGCACTCCTTCATATACAGCGTTAAGGGTAGCGGACTGGGAATAGAGCAGAGGGACCTTGAATGGCTCAAAGACAGCAAAATAAATTCGTGTGATTTTAGAAGCTGGTAACAGAATTTCAAGATGCAGTTCATTTCACTTCTGTAGTGGCTAGTTATACAGTTCTACGTGGAATTCGACGCTGTGAAAATCTGCTAATAGGTCCTTAAGATCAGACGATTCAAACATGTTATCTAGTTTACGTATATAATATGTAAAAGAAAAAAACCAATAAATTCTTTTTACGGATGGTATAAATACTGATTTGGTCCAAATGTACTATTGAGAGTAGCATACATAATTCTTAGTGCGGAAGGAAGAAACACAACTCTCTTCGATAGCATTGATCAAATCTGTCATTCCACACACCTGTGTCCAATTCCCATAACCCTAAAATATTTATGATAGTTATTTTTCAAATGTTACAGGAAGAACTCACCAATTAGCTAAAAACACCTATGGTGTAGGTAATTCGTGGAACAAAAGACTTGAAAGGTAACAGTTAAGCTGCTGTTGCTTGCATTAAATTAAAATAAAACCGTGCGAATTATTGCGAAAACTGAATATCTGGATGCGCTGAATATCGTAAAAACTTGTGGACGTAGAATCTCGCAAAAAAGTGAAGCTTCAGTTCACTGCATCCTTCACTGAAAAAAGAGAGAGAAAATAGAAATCGTAATTAATGACAATATCGTAATCGTGGTATTGATGAGTGGATGACAGCTGTACGGCTACATCTGCATGCAAGTGACGTATGTCACTCACACGGATATCACGACAGAGAGGAATTTTTTTTCCGAGTGAGCTAATAACATTTAACGAAGCGAACTGGCAGGCGGACGAGCAACAGGTGGTGGGTGTGGCTACTGGAGCGGGACCTCCCTCGCTCAATCAGAGCCCGCAGGCCAAATGTCACGTGGACCAAGCTATTTACATTCCTACCTCGCGGGCGCAAATAGAAGGCGGCTATTTTGGTGACAGGTAGGTGAGCGAAATGTCACGTCGCTCAATGAATGTTCTGATCACAACGGTGTGAGACTTTCGCCGATTCCGTGACATTTAAAATACAAAAGTGTAAATGACATCGGGTGGCCGCGTATAGGGATGCAAGGTAATATCAATATCGATAAATATATCGATATTTATATAGATGCCAGGCACATATCGATAATTGATAATATCGGCCGCATCATATTGATAATATCGATATTTTCCGATATTTGTATATATTATTTAAGATATTAGAAATAAGTATGTAAATGAAAATCAATTAATAAATTTGAGGTAGTATACCGAAAAAAATTAGGTCTGCAAATATTAAGCGTCACAAGATCCTGAAATCGTAATTTGCTTAACCTTTTTCATTCCTAGTTTGAATGACAGTGTTTCCTGCCTTCGAGAAAAGGCGTAAAGAAGGTACCGACGAGGCTACTTTGAACATATCTTAATCCAAATAGTATATCAATCATTATTGATTTCAATTTAATTTTCCAGCTAAAAATGTTCCGTAATCTTCAAATAGTGTGTTTTATTATATACGTGACAACAAAAAATGCTTCACACTTTTCAACTTCTCCTTACAATATTCAAAAAAAATTCATATATTTCATTAATTTTTGTTTTGTTAGTTCCACGAAAAAGGACTTCGTATAATGGTGTTAAGTGCTTCATGAAAACTTAAAATCTTTGTCTTCAGTTGCATTAATGCGTCTATTATTAACACTGATAAAATAAGAAATTGTATCGGTCAGGCGGTCATATTTTTTACCCACTTTAGAATATTGTAATATGTCCCACAGAGAAACACGAACTAACGAATGTAAACGTAACGCAACATATAACCAATAACGTGCACGAAAGGAGTGGAACCACAGAGAGCTAAATAAGCATAGTCATGTTTGGTCCCCTTCACCCATACATACTACTATTTTTTTTTTTTTTTTTTTTAGGGCGAAGTAGTTTGTTGTTTTCGATATTTCACTGCATCATATCGATATTATCTTATGGACGATTTACAAATATCGATATTTTTGAACCGATATTATCGGCCCTGACGAAATTTCTGTAAACTCTTTGTGACAGATGTGATGTGTTCGTAATTCAATATTTAAGTGTAAATATCCGCCGATTTACTGAATTTTAATAACTTAAGGATGTCCAAATTTCCAGCAGCTTTGAATGATATATATATATAATGATTTCTTTAATCACTCTACCAACATATTCTGTGTTGATATTTTCAGTTTCACATAACTATTACAACCTCCATCCTTAATTCACTGATTCATTACCCTCCTAATCTTTGATTTAACCTCCATTTATCCCCTTCCGATTGAAACCCTGCTAATAAATTTGATAAACGTTTTATCTTAAAAATGTTTCGTATCCATATTGTAATATTTTTCAATTATTACTTTTTCCGTATTTTTCGAACTTTTAAATATTGCTCTTTGACACTTAGTATCTGCGTTAAATTAATTTTATTTTTCTTCTTTCAGGTCTCCTGTATGTAATTCATTTTTTTAAAAAAGTCATCTAACCAGCTAAAATATTCAAATTACACCCCTAATTTTTTTATTGTATACCTGTATCAATAACCTCACTAAAAAGCTTCCGTTTCTAGATAACTCTTATTGTTAGAGTTGGTATGTTCTGATATCTTTGACGTATCGCCAATTTTTTCATATCATAAATCCACATGCTACAATTTATAACAACACACTTTCAAAATAATAGTTTCTTTTCAGTTAGTTTCAGGTGTTTTCAAGGGACATCATCACTTCATTTTGATTACCAACAATTTCATTTTTTATCAAATTTTGACCATATACTATATCTTCTTTATCATCAGTTTCAAGGCCATTCTGCTTTTTGCAAACTTCTTTCCAGTTTAATGAAACTTCTATTTTTTTCTTAATTTGATTTAGATTTAATATTCATTTTTTATAGGTATGTCTGGGGCATGTATGAATCGAAAAAAATTTCTGCTACAGTTAATTTACGTGTACTATTGAATTTTGAAACCGTGCTTCCTTGCTCATTTTTGCATTTGAAATCTTTTACATTTCGTTTACTTCTTTCGCTACTGTATCTCTCATTATCAGTGTAATTGAATCTTAGTGCTTCTCATAGTAGGTGATTACATTTTCATCGTTATTTATAAACACGAAACCAATAATAGTATCGTTTTTCTACTCAGTGTCACTAATTCCCGTGACATGACTGTGAGATGGATTCAATTCGGTTTCTATATTTTTGGACTCTTCGCCGTATTTTAATACAAAATATTGGACTTCCTCCGTCCTACAATCTATTCCGTGACAATGGAACTTCACCCGTCTCCTTTAAGTAATAATATAGTGTTGGACTGTTAAAAAAAAAAAACATATTTTTGTTTTATTAAAAAAAAGTAATGACAGCCTATCTTATTATGCAGGTATTGATTCAAAGAAATGGATCCCACCAACCAAATGATTTATAGAAACCTAAATCACACTCAATAAGTTGTGGACGTCTCCTGTGATTCCATAGCACTTCTTTTCTTTAAGTCAGGGAGAAATCTGTGATGCGCATGGAAGACATTCCACATAATTAAAGATGTTCATATGCATCTATAAGAGTAAATAACAGTTACGTGGCTTCATTGTTGCTTGATCCATATAACCAGTATCCACTATCTCTTTAAGAACACCTCTGACTCCTCAATTCAAAATTCCAGCAACCAACAGGCCCTAACATGATGCACATTCAGTTCACAGCACGATGATGTCATCAGCTCTATTGGCAAAATGATTCCGCAGTCGTGTGCCGAGACAGTCTATACATACCGTTTTCTGAACGTAGTATTGTAAGCATCATGCGTATCTTGTAAAACATTTCGCTAAATTTAAAGGAGAAAATACCTAAAGCACCTTTCACCATGAGCAATTATTTTTATGATATTGCTGCATTCCTAGAGGAGGCTCCGACTTGAGATGTAGCTGATTTTCCTTTTTTGTGTTTCAGTCTCACATTACCGAGCTTGGTGGGTGAACGGTTAACGCTCAGGCCTTGCATTCGGGAGGACGTGGATTCGAATCCCCGTCCGGCCATCCAGGTTTGGGTTATCCATGATTTCCCCAAATCACTCCACGCTAATGCCGCGATGGTTCATTTATAAGGCCATGAGCAAATTCCTTCACGTTCCTTGTCCCCAGTCCTATCCCGCCTCTAATGACCTCGACGTCGACGAGGCGTAAAGCCATAAGCAAATAAAAGTGTCTCACATTATCATAATGAAAATACACAGCAATTCCTGAAGATCAACGTGAATGGAAGAAGAAATAGAGCAAGACCACGGAGAATAAATAATAAAGAGGAAATAAGAACAACAGGAAGAGTTAAGAGCGTGGAGTTCATATAAAGCTTTGCTAGTAAATGACAAAACGGTAAAAGCTAGTCACTGACACCAGATAAACTGGAAGAACAGGAAAAGATAAGATAGGAATGGTCAATTTCCCATAATATTTTTAATGATTTCAGATTCAGAGAAAGCCAAAGAATAAAACATTGCTTATTTCATTATTAACAATCCCGATTATTTAAACAGTAAGGAAATGTTTATAAATATTAACGTGGATTATATACATCTTTTAGAGATGATTTTAACATACTAAAAAAATTTGTAATATGAAAATCGAATTAAATTTTATCGTATTGTATTAACTTATTGACGATGGCTTAAGTAATCAGGAAAGTAGCTGTCACGTTACAAAGTTCTGTACTACTTGTAGAAGTGGTGTGCTTCGACTATGAAAAATGTAGTTTTATGAAGATTTTTAACTGACAGGCAATTAGATTTCATAAAATGTTTTGGTTATGCAGTGAACACTAATGTGAGATGGAGCTGAAACTAGTTTTCCTGAGTTCCACGAAAAGGTTGACTGATAAGATTACCAGGGCCGGCGTTTCGTGTTTGGCCTGGGTGGGTAGTCAGGCACGAAAAGAGAGGAGGGGGGGGGGGGGTAGTTCCCTGAAAAATCTTACCTAAAATAATGATAGTGATAACTATTGAATCTAATTCTTAAGGGAAATTTTTAGGAGAAAAACTAGAAAATGAATTTAAAAATTCATCATATAATTTATTCATTAATATATTTATTAATTATATTTTAGCTATGTACGAAACATTGTTATTTTTTTATATTTGTTTCAGGTTTTATGGCTTGTCGACGTTGAGGCCTTTAGAAGCTATAGATTAAGAAATGTTAGATAAGGGAAAGAACTTGGCAATGGTCTTATGAAGGAACCATCCTGTCATTCAGATGTAGTGAATTCGGGAAATCATGGAAAAAAGAAATCTAGTTGGTTTTAGAAAATAAACACCATGGAACAGAAGGCCAACACTCAGGCAGAAGCCATCACAAATCACAGCTGGAAGTGTGACTGCGTTCAGAAACAGAACATTTTGTCAGTAAGAAGTATGTGTACATGGTTGGAGTTCCAAGGCTGTGAACCCAGAATTTTTATTTATCTGCGCTATCCGGGCACCTGTTGTAGGAACTGTGGCTCTCTGCTCCCTACTTAACAGGTAAGCAGGTAAGCGTAGACGTACTCACCGCCTCCGTTCTGGTAGCAGATGTAAGGGAAACGCCAGACGTTCCCGAGGTCGACGGCGAATCCGATGACCGCGAGCAGGAACTCGACCTTCTTGGCCCAGGTCTCTCTGGGCCTCTCCGGCGTCAAAGAGACCACGACGGCCCCCCTCTTGGCCGCCGCAGCCTCCGGCTCCTCGCCCGCCATGCCGGCGGCCTCGCCTCGCTCCTGCACAATACACAAACACAATACATCATATATAGCACTTCACTGTGGCAAATAAATAAATATGTTGTGACTGTATCGAGTGCTATATTGCGAACCACGCCAACTTTCATCTTCGTCTAGCCAGGAATATGAGTCGCAAACCTCAAGAAAAGACGGAACTACCGACGGCCTTAAAGGACCGGAATCTCCAAGAACACCGTCCTTGCCCAAGCACCTCGACGCCACGCCTAGTGCAGACCACCAAGTAGTGGCATCGCGGGCGCCGACAGGGTTGACACCGGGCAACCTGCTCGTAACATGTGCGAGCCCATCAGAGTTAGCGGCGGTTAAGGATTTCCTCGAGAGCCACAGCATTCAATTCCAGTTCGTCCAGTATGGAGGCGCAGGGCTTCCGAAAACTGATAGCATCCCAAACACTGCTTCACCAGAGGAAGCAACCAACCGAGGAACGGACGTCCCCCAAGATGAAAGCCTCCCACCACCCACAGAACCCAAGCAGTCAACGCCATCGGAAATCAAGGCTGTTGAGGCAGCCAATATCCTAGTCAAGAATCAAAACGGCAGGAGCACCAAGAAGAATCCCATCAGGAAGAAATCATCATTGCCAACTGTTGATCAATGCTTCAGGTGCCAGGGATTCTGGCATCGATCGAAGGATTGCCGGAACCAAGTTCGGTGTGTTCGCTGCGGGGCAAATCACAGCGTGTTGGTGTGCACCAAACAGCGCGAAGCGAAACCAACTTGCGCCAACTGCGCCGTGGACCACGCAGCCAGCTACGGGGGCTGCCCACTGAGGCGGAAGCTGCAAGCGGCCATCAACAGGAGCCGCCCCCACACCAGCACAGAGAAGATCACGACGCCACCAAGATCGACGAAGGATAAGAACACCCACGGGCATCTGACCAATCATAACCACCTGACCAGACACGATGAGCATCTACACACTAACCGTTGTCAATGCCAGCCACAAGAAAATCAACTAGGGATGGTCGTACAACTGCTCACGCAGTTGTTAACTACGCTCATCCCCACCAGGCGATAAGAATAAGCAAGGGTTTCCACTAAGGTCATTATGTAATGGCCAAAGCCGGGTTTTTCCCTAACGTGTATATTATGTTCCCAAAACCAACCAATATAATACAGTAGATAAAGCTACAGACAGTAGCGGGGCTACATAACGCCGTTGAGGCAGCGAAAAAAAAAAAAAAAAAAGGAGCTACGGTGGTAAATCATTTCGACTCGGAGCGAGCGTGATAGCGAACCGTATTCACCGCGCCACGTGACGGGTGCGATATTAAGTCACTGTTATTAATTTATGAATCTGACACCAATCTTCCTGAGCAATGACTTGAAACTCGAAACAAAGATAAGAATTTATAAATCAGTTGTCCTACCCTTCATTATGTACGGTTGCCAGGTCTGGGGAACTGCATGCAAATCTACCGTGCTACACTTACAACGAGTGCAAAAAGATGCTTAAGAATGATTAGCCATGCGAGTATCTACCCGCCAATAGACCTTCATCACGAGATCACCAATATGCCCACCATCCATGCAGAAATCGTTCGACAAGCAGACAATTTTTTCACCAGGCTAGATACCATCCGGCCAGAAGTTGACAGATTGGAGTCAGTAGGTACAGTACTCCCAATCGAATGGCACAAATTCAAAGTGCCACTTAGCACAACTATGACACCGATATAAAGGATCAACTACCACAAGCGATCCTTAATAAGAATATTCAAGGGTTTCCAATTAAGACTGTTTACAACGGTCAAAGCCGCGTTTTTCCCTAACGCGAACCATAGCGAATCCAACACAATCTATTCGAAACAGTAGATAAAGCTACATACAGTAGCGGGGCAACAAAACGCCGTTGAAAAAGTGAAAAAAATTGAAAAAAATAGCTTATGAGTCAAGGGACTTTGTTGATTGGCTCTGAGAAGAGTTGGTATCAGATGTCATTGTTTGCGTATCATTGGCCAGTAGATCCGTGAAGACAGTGTGGCCGTCGAGTGTTGACGTTCATTTCGTACTAAAAAATCAAGTCCAAGTCACTGTTAGAGTAAACCACGGAGCGAGATGGAGGGAATGAGAAGGAGTGCAATGCTACTTCAACTGCGCTGGCGTCCAATAACTACATAGAACTTCTGGTTATAGTAGCGCACTCACTGGATCTGAGAATGTCGGCAGAGTACTCTGTCGGTGGTAGTCTTTTCATACCATGATCCGGCAGAAAATTCAGGAAGATTACATTTTGACAATACTTGTATGCGGGGCACTGCGTCTTGCGCTTGTTATTGTGGCGTTGTAGGTAAGCCGTTTCACGGTCAGCATTGATCTTTTTGATTCACCATCAATTACTGTTCTTCCCTATAAGTGTTGACGATACATTTGAAAACGTTTAGCACTCATTCACCACGCTATTTTATCCAAACACTCATTTTTCACAACTTTAATTACGATTGTACGATGTTCCTAACAATATAACTGCTATTACTGTGCAGTACATAGTTAATACTCCGTAAGACGATTTTGACTAGATTTCATTTAACGTTCTATGACATTACAGTCCAGACGCATACCAATTTTTGTGGGGTGTACGCACCTATTTCTCTCTTGAGTTGGGTGGTGCATTAAGGCACTCATATTATGTTATTTACTATCTGTGCCCATGGCTTCATTCACGCGGGATTTGAGGTTATTCTGTCATTTCGTAAATAAACTATAAAAGCGGAGCAACCCTGTTTTTCCTCTTTTCTTGTATTTTCTCCTATCTAAAATTAGGTTTTACACAAATGTTTTAAACATTTTTGGTGCATCATTTAATTCTACCTTGACCCAAAGGCAAACTTCAATATTGTTCACACAGTTGCTCTACAAGCTACACCTGGCGTGTGTACCAACAGATTGCTTTATTTGTATGTATATAAATGCAGAGACTCCATTATTGACCAATTGCAATAAGCAATCCCTTTTATTATTTCACAACGTGTCGTTGTCACATGGAAACACAACGTAAGCTATCAATATAATGACATAATCTAACGCTACGTACTGTTTCATTGAAGTGGTTGCTTATTGTTCAATCCGTTCACACACAAATATACAAAAATGTCAAAATTTAATGCTTTGGTCTCTGTATCATGGACGAAGTTGTAACGATACAGTCGCTTTCCCTTCCGCCTTCTTAATGTATGTTTGTATATATCGCAGGAAACTCAGTCGTACTCAAGCCATGGAGTATCGCTGATGTTTTGTATGCGAGGGTTGTGTTTTAAATGGTGTGCACTACAGCTTTGAACATGTATTAGGTTGCTAGGAGTGATAGAAGTGTGTTATTAACTACGGTAGTACAGTGAAAGTGACTTAAGTGTTGTGGATTACAGATCAAAAACAGTGGACGGTAAATTATAGTAATGAACTATTTTAAAGGGCGTGAACTTAATATTAATTCCACCCAAAAGAATCTGATCTGCAATCTTCGGACATAGAGGTTCCGATTAGCTATTCTAAGTAAAATTTGGTGGTGGCCAACTAGTTCTGTGTATTAGTGGGACCGATAATAAACTTGTGCTGGGCGGCATAGTGCTTTAGTAAACCAGTGTGTCCTCTTGTTAATAATCCTACCACACTATAACTAACTGGTTTTGCAGCACCTGGCGACCGCGGCACACACGAACAAATTATTTTCTAGCTGTTTAAATCAATCAAAAGTAATCACGCAAAATCGTTACATGACTTTGCCGTGGCAAAGACAGTGAGTATTATGTAACTGGTTACTAAGTGTGTTACTAATGGGAATAAAAACTATCCTACTTTTAATTCATGACATTGGCCATCATCATAAGCTGTTTCACTGATAGCCAATAGCCAATCATTAATTTTTGTGTGAAGCGCGTGCGCAAAGATTCCAAAATTTGGGATTTAGTTCTCTGTATCATCGAGAATCACGTTACTGATAAATTTAAAAAGTATCCCGTATCTTCACTGATGACATAAGCTATCCATATGTGTAATTTAGTTAAAATCCATTCATTAGTTTTTGCGCCGACAGAGACACCACAAATTTCAAGATTTACGGTTTGAGAGTGTATTGACCTCCGTATGATCGGAAAGCATGTTATTTATTAATCTGGATAGTATGCATCCTGTTCCCTAACTAGTGATGAAAACTATTAATATGTGAAGCTTCGTTGAAAGTTGTCCTTAGGTTTTTGCGTGATACGATATCATACAGTGAAACGGTGCTTGTGTAAGTCTCCGTGATGTTACCTCGGTCGCTCCGTGAACAGCTCCACAATATGTTTTTCTCCTCTCGCAGGCAGTTTGTGAATAATTTGTTAATAAATATTATGAATTTCCTGCAATTTTAATTATTTTGGTTAGATTTCATTGGTGGTTGCAGCATAGTGCTATTTTAGATTGAACTGTATTCTTTAATTTAATTTAATTGCTCTTCTTTGAAACGAGTTTCGTCACTGCCAGGCTGACTTCAGCAACAACATCGCCAGTTGCTGCCAATTACTTTTCTTCCGATATTTACTCCTAGTCTTGTTGGTGGTTTACAGCTTCTATGTGGGACTGTGGGTATGTGATAATATTTTGGCGTATTTGAATTTGTAGCTTGATGTTTTGGTGATTTTACTGTATGGTAGAGAGGGGTCCTGCATGAGGACCTATCCCTGTTAGTTAATTCCCCAGCTCCTTTCTTAGTGGACTTGCTGAGTTTTGTGCTGCTTTATCGAATTTGTCGGCTGGTTCCCTGAAACTTTCACGTAGATTTGTCACGTAGGGTTGTCGATATTTTTTAAAATCTCGGATTTTCGATATATCGATATTTTAAAAAAAATATCAATATTGGTGTCGATATAACAAAAAAGTATCGATATATCGATACTTTCATCAATTCAAAATCAAATCTTGTAAAAATAAGGGTGTCCACTGATAAATATATGCATATAAAGTTGTTCTAAATCAACTTTTCGCTTTCAAATGGTTTCTCTTGATGATGATGATTGTTGATTTCTTTAAATTTGATCATTATTCGTGTCATAATGTTCATGAAAATTAATAATATTTATAAAACTCAAAAGAGGTTCGAGGCAAATCTTATTTTGTATATATTTAAGTCTGATAAGCAATACACCTGAGACATTTATTTAGGAAGAATTTTAGCTATCATAGCATGTATTATGGCCAAGTTACATAACTTTTATTGATAAGATTTATTGTGGTATTTCATTTAGTTTTGTATGTTGATAACTTATTCTGAGTTTTCTTACTTCTCTTGCTCTATAATTAGCAACTATTTGTTATTTATACTTCCCACTATTCCTGCTAAGACATTACTTTCAAAGTGGACTTCCTTGGACAAAGCGCACGCTCATTTCAAACAATGGGCTTGCGTTCAGTTGGTGCTAGGTGAGCGATGCTTTGCCCACACTATTTCCATCATCTGAGTAGACTTGGTACCTATCACTTCAAAATTAATTGTAGAAACGTAGTAAGATTTACTTAATCTTGTTGATCTCTATGCGTAACAGAAATCTGAGAAAACTAGTGTCATTCATAGCAAACGAAAAATGATAATTTTTTTTTAATATAGATGCCGATATCCAGATTTTAGTATCGAAATATCGATCTAAAAAATATCATTCATAAATATCGATACTTTCAAAAAATAATATCGATATATTATCAACAGTCCTATCATGTAAGACCAATGTTGGGAACCTGCAGTCAAGGTGCAAGGCTCTCTTCAGAGCGCGGTTTTAAATTACGTGTAGTCGATTAAGGTTTGATTTGGCTGTGTAACCCCACACAGAGCAGTCATATTCAAAGATCGGCCTAACCAGGGTAGAGTAGGGTTACCAGAACATTTTATCCAAATCCGGGGACGCTTTCGGCATTACGCGTTGTACTTTTATAAGTTATATGACCAAAGGTTGGGTTAACTTAAAAGTCACATATTGTTTATATTTTGTATTTTAAATGAGGATCACAGACAGCCATGTTGCACACAGCAAGGAGACCTGATTTTCCAAAGCTGTTGTGTCCAAGACGCAGTATCCTTGTAATTTTCTTTTATTCCTAGGCATGTACAAGGAAGGAAGTGCACTTCATATCTCTTGCTTTAAACGAATGTATTGGCAATCCAGGGCTTCTAAAGAACTCTCGCTTGATTAAAAAAAATTCTGAGGACAATAGTAAAAATCCCGCGACATTGCGGTGACGAAATCTGTCCGGGGACAGAGAGCTAAATACGGGGACTGTCCCCGGCAAACGGGGACGACTGGTAAGCCTAGAGTACATCAAAGCCGTATTCCTATAGATGCGGAGAGCTTTCTACCCCTGTTTAGCAGGGGATACAACGTTTGAAGTCTAGCGCTGTCTCGTCTGCGGAGATCGTTGATGTGGATCCTCCAAGTTAACTTCAGCTAGTTGCGGGTATAGCACGTTCGCGTTCCAAACGCATATGGAAAGGACGTGTAGGCGTATATGTGGCGTTCTATCCATGGTTCAGTGACATCAGATAAGCGCGTCTCGTCCCGCTTGTAGTTGGCAGCACCTGTCCTCTCTGGTGAAGTAGTCAGATACTTTCTGGGGGTTGAATCTTTGCTTATCGAGTACGCTTCACCCTGCATACGCTGAATGTTGAACACAGTGGCTGGTGTAATGTCTTCATCCATTTCCAAATCTTATTCCGTTTACCGCATCGTCGTACTTGCCACAACGTCCGCGGGAGAAACCGAGTGCAATATAGCGGTAGACGCGCATTGCGTTACAAAAGTATAAAATTTGTGGGAGAAAACATATAACTGGATAATAAGGGATCCTCAAAATAAATGCTTTGCGAAATGCTCCGTGAGTTTTATTATTGCGTCAGCTGAGATTAGACAGGAAAGTCATTCAACATCAATTTTCAGCCATTTTCAGAATATTATTAAATTTTAACTTAGTGTGAAATTGTGCCGCACTGGCCAGAGGCGTAAGTTTGCTAACCATACTTTAATATAAAGTATCAAACATTATTTTTGGTCGGTATACTTTATCTAAACCACAAAGTATGCGGAAATACTTTATTTCTAAAAAACTATACAATTCAAGGAACGGAACGCTCTTGTTTCTTATTAATTTCCGAACTACACATTACTGCTTATGACGAAGTGAAATGAATTCAAAATGGCGTCCTTAAATTTAACTAAAAATGAGTTGTTCATTGATTTGTAATCCTAGATTTAGAATGTGGTACCAGCTATAACACTTCGAAATGAAACCAAAAATTAATTCCCTGGGCATCAACGGCCTGCTACTTCAGTGTGACACTTGACTGTAAGTTGACACGACGGACACACATCTAGGGCATCAGACAACGGATAAGTGCTTTACCCGATAATTAGCTAATTAGCACCACATCTAGGAGGGAGTTCTCATTTACTGCTCCATGATTAGGCAGGTAATTGAATGTGCTTGCTACGTCTGGAGGTACACTGCTAATTGCCACCAGGGAAAGTTTGCTGCATGACAGAGCACTGAAGCGGGCACTGCATCTGCCTGACAGTTTCCCCACTGACGGTTCACGGGGAGTCGGGAACAGCTGGGCTCATCGAAAGATTCTGGCAGTATGTCTATTAATTCTACAGTGCAGCACATCCACTTGCTAGCTGTCTCGGCGAATATCAAACTGCCGTTGAAAAACATAACAAACCACTAATGCTGATGGAGCGATAATAATCACTAATAATGCTCCAATCGACGACCAACCAAATGTTAATAGATGCCAAATCAAGACATCCCAGGACAACAACCCTGCAAACGACCAGATCTAAAGCTGTGATTGGCGTAGATATATGCTTGGTAAATTCTGGTACATGCAATCAGTGGTATTTTGTTTATCGAATAGTAAATCATATAAACATATGCATTATATCATTTAGAAGGAGTAGCAGTATAAAAGTATCTTAAAACTGTAACGTTCCACTTTATGATCGATAGAGGGCGAAATTACTTATGTCCTGGAATGTTAGACGGATTCTACGTCAGAAGAGAGTATTACATTACAGAGCATTCAGCCAATACCAGGCACGTATAGCTGCAACAGCTAATGGTTCTTTTCTGTGCTTAATGTACCAAACAATTAATAAAAACCGACCTTACTATATGACTGCAACAACGATATTACGTAATTTTTCGCTATGTTGCACCACTCTGAACCGTAGATATAGTGCCCCTAGATGATTCTACAGTAAAAATCTAAACATTGTCACTCAAGGAAATGACTTGTTTACTAGGAACTCGATATAAACAAATTGCGATAAAACATCGTAAAACGCTACAAAAAATTGCACAAAAGTACTAGATATTTCCTATAGCAATGTTCACGTCCCTGATTTTTTTTCAGAATTTTGCCGCATTGATTTCACGAGTTATGCATTTCGGCCCCAATGGCACATTCACCCCTAGAGTGGCAGCATTGAAATAAAAATCTGTCCGAAGGCTATGCTAACCAACATCTATGATCTGGTATGCCCCATGAACGGGTTGGGCCAGGGGCACTTTTCACTGTCCACTAGACCCTTTAGAATAAAACTGCTGAGAAGGTAACACGTATTTTTCGTTGCACACGATTAACGCAAAAACTGCTGGTCGGATTCTGAAGTGTCTCCGATCAAAGTACAGCCTGTAGTAATAGAAGTAAACGTAGTTATGATTCATTTTGATCAAAGGCCAAAAGGATGACAGAGTAAGGAGAAGGTATCCGAAATATATTATTCATTTAAAGGTTAGTAATTTCTCGCAGTCAAAACTTGAAACTAGATATTTAAAAAAGGCATCGTACTGATTAATTTATTTTGAGTTAACAAATTATTTCCTCTTCCAATGCTTCTTGATTCGGTTTCTACAACAAATTGTAAGACCTCAATACGTGGGTAGAATATAGGGTAAATTAATATAGTAATGACAGATGAGGATCAGTAGCCAGTAAGAAATGATGTCACAAGATCAGTGAAATCTCGCGAAATTTATAAAAAAATGTTAAGTGGTGGACTAAGTAAAAATGGCCGAATTATAATCGCTTCCTACCAAAGTTTTTATATGAGGCTAGATGGTTCTTTTTTATTGTGACTGAAACTTTCAGCGGTTCAGAACTGGTTTAGCACAGAGCCATTTCTGCGACTCGTGATCTAATTGGATTTCTCACTGCATTTGCGACATTCTTCACCATACGTTATCTACAGATTAGAATAACATTTTTTTCGTACTAGAACCATTGTTAGAAGATTTAACATCATCTCATAAACCTCTGTTAAATCATAACAAAAAACATGAGAACAAAGTTAAGGGACATACATAATGAGAGATGTAGAAATTTTACTATACACTCCTGGAAATTGAAATAAGAACACCGTGAATTCATTGTCCCCGGAATGGGAAACTTTATATACACATTCCTGGGGTCAGATACAACACATGATCACACAGACAGAACCATAGGCACATAGACACAGGCAACAGAGCATGCACAATGTCGGCACTAGTACCGTGTATATCCTCCTTTCGCAGCAATGCAGGCTGCAATTCTCCCATGGAGACGATCGTAGAGGTGCTGGATGTAGTCCTGTGGAACGGCATGCCAAGCCATTTCCACCTGGCGCCTCAGCTGGACCAGCGTTCGTGCTGGACGTGCAGACCGCGTGAGACGACGTTTCATCCAGTCCCAAACATGCTCAATGGGGGACAGATCCGGAGATCTCGCTGGCCAGGGTAGTTGACTTACACCTTCTAGAGCACGTTGGGTGGCACGGGATACATGTGGACGTGCATTATCCTGTTGGAACAGCATATTCCCTTGCCGGTCTAGGAATAGTAGAACGATGGGTTCGATGATGGTTTGAATGTACCGTGCACTGTTCAGTGTCCCCTCGACGATCACCAGAGGTGTACGGCCAGTGTAGGAGATCGCTCCCCACACCATGATGCCGGGTGTTGGCCCTGTGTGCCTCGGTCGTATGCAGTCCTGATTGTGGCGCTCACCTGCACGGCGCCAAACACGCATACGACCATCATTAGCACCAAGGCAGAAGCGACTCTCATCACTGAAGACGACACGTCTACATTCGTCCCTCCATACACGCCTGTCGCGACACCACTGGAGGCGGGCTGCACGATGTTGGGGAATGAGCGGAAGACGACCTAACGGTGCGCGGGACCGTAGCCCAGCTTCATGGAGACGGTTGCGAATGGTCCTCTCTGATACCCCAGGAGCAACAGTGTCCCTAATTTGCCGGGAAGTGGCGGTGCGGTCCCCTACGGCACTGCGTAGTATGCGACGGTCTTGGCGTGCGTCCGTGCGTCGCTGCTGTCCGGACCCAGGTCGACGGGCACGTGCACCTTCCGCCGACCACTGGCGACAACATCGATGTACTGTGGAGACCTCGCGCCCCACATGTTGAGCAATTCGGCGGTATGTCCACCCGGCCTCCCGCATGCCCACTATACGCCCTCGCTCAAAGTCCGTCAACTGCACATAGGGTTCACGTACACGCTGTCGCGGCATGCTACCAGTGTTAAAGACTGAGATGGAGCTCCGTATGCCACGGCAAACTGGCTGACACTGACTGCGGCGGTGCCCAACCGCTGCGCAGCTAGCGCTCTTCGACGGCCAACACTGCTGTTCCTGGTGTGTCCGCTGTGCCGTGCGTTTGATCATTGCTTGTACAGCCCTCTCGTAGTTTCCGGAGCAAGTATGGTGGTTCTTACACACCGGCGTCAATGTGTTCTTATTTCAATTTCCAGGAGTGTATGTATGGTAACTTCGAGTACATCTATTCATCAATTTGAAGCCGTTAGATTTTTCGGGAATTACCACTCGTCATTGTCGTGGTCATTAGGTAGAGGTAGGAAAATACTGGGGGAAAGGATTTTTTTTATTTATTTATTTCTTTTTTTTATGGCTTTACGCTCCGTCAATGTCGAGGTCAATAGAGACGGTGGGAGGAGGGGGGGGGGGCAGGAACGAAAATGAATTCTGCTACAGTCTTCTGCAGGAATCTTCCCAGGAGTGATACGGAGAAACCTAAAAAATTCAAATCTTAATGGCTGGACTGGAATTTAACCCACATCATAGTGAATGCGATGCTAGAGCCTTAACGCTCAATTACGACGCTCGGTGAAGGCATTACGTTATTTGAAAATTCTACCTTCATGTTCCTTGCACACAGAATAATGTCGATTTAAGATGACAGGAAATTTCAGTTCCGCGAACGGTTTGCTTTCCAATTAACAGTACATTTAACATACGAGGTATATCTGGGAGGGCTATTCAGTTGGCCGAGGTACCAATTGCCAAGTGTACGGTGGGTTGTTTTGGAACTCCTCAATGAACACTGTTTCTACTGCCGTCGACATGGAGTGTGAAGAATTTTTAGGGAGTACCTTAGTAAACTTAGTAAATCAATTAAGCTGATTGCTAGAGTGGTATTAATGAACAATTTGTCTGTAAATCTGTTCTTTCTTCAGTATATTTTTTTATTAAAAATTCCGAAAGTCAAGATGTAATATTAACTGTTTTCCTCATTGCAAGGTATATTTTGTTTCTGGTAAATAACCTATCTTCTGAGAATATGATATCGTACAGAGTTCCTGAAGCAGAATAATTCGGTATTAAACGAGACTGAATAGGCAATACTTGAAACAACACAACACCACGCTTTCAACATTATACTCTTCAACAATATTGGAAATTCAAAATAATAATAATAATTAAAAAAAAAATTACTAAATATAACACAATCACTCCTGCAGATCTCTATTGATAAGTTCTGATAGGAATTTCAAAAGCTTAATAGACTAATGTAGGAAACAACTGCTAATCCAAATACGAACACATTTCTGCAATAGTTAGAAAGTTACGAAACGTCATACCTTTACGACGGTGTTAAACGTGTAGGTTATAAACTTTAATCATATTGTAATTTATAATTTTACTCTTCAGATATTGTTATATTTGGACAGGGTAGAAGTCAGAGGAAGTAGTGAAGTAGTCATTTAGAGTTGGAAGAATGTTAGTGCAGTAATAATTTCCGAACCAGCGTCGATGTTGATTCGCACGTCACCTAGAGTGGTGGGTGAGCGGTTAACGTTCTGGCCTCGCATTTGGGAGGAAGCCAGCTTTAAGTTTTCCATTGTTTCCCCAAATCACTCCAGACGAATGCCGGGATGCTTCCTTCAAAAGACCATGGCCGAATTCCTTCCCGTTCCTTGTCACCAGTCCCAACTCTAATGACCTCGACGTCGACGAGGCATAAAGTTACAAGTAAAAAAAATTAAAAGATTCGCATGTCGGATGACGACGTTAAGATTGGGTGGCCCATTTGGTGCCTTTCGGAAGAGTAGACCTGACCGGGTCGGCGTCGAGTTAGACCCACTTACATCCATCCATTACACAAACACTCCCTACTGAACGCACATACCACCACAGTCATACACACATTAACACATGTGAACAATGTAACAGAGGGGAACAACTACGGGAAACCATCAAGAGTTCATCTGCTAGGAGGTTACCATAGGGGATATTTACCCCTTCCATGGTAATGTTCATGGTAAATTCGACACAGGTATTGTACCCAAAAGAAGAAGATAATGAATTAATAATGTTAACTGATTAGTGATAAATGAAAACGATTCGTTCTTTAGACATAATTACAAAACACTGACTATAACAAACTGGACATTTATTCCTAATAAAAATAAACAAAATTAAAACGCTGCTCCAAATACAAAATGACAAGCACGCATTTATTAAATAAAATAATTATTCAAATTAAAATTGCCCTACTAAAACATCACATAAAATGACATTAATAAATTAACGTTCCGATCAGTATTTTAAACATTGTTAAGTTGGAATTATTTAAAAGACACGCCTAAAATGATAAGGCAACAATGGCATTAATAGCTCCAATGAACGCTTAATGCACTGCGCTCCTGATTTTGTACATATTCAATAAAATACATATGGTGTTCCAAATTTTTCATCTTAGTCTGTTCGAAAGATGTTAATGTGTTTCAAATGTTCCCTCATATTTTTACCCTCCAGATGAATCAGGCAGTCCTAGCATTTTGACTCCCTTAAATAAATTCTCTACAGCCATTACAAAAGCACAAATCCAGTTTTGAAATAGGATCAAAAACTAACAGTTTCCTCAAGTTTTAAGATAATAATCTTTGGTTCAGGTTAATTTAGTTCCCTTGAAGTATTCAATTATGTATAGTGTTATATGGTTTCCATACAAATGATAACTCTGTAAATAAATGTAACTTCAAATTTAGAAAGATAAGTTTGTAAACCTGCATATGATTGTATTTGCGTTGTGAAGACATTTCAAAATAATCGGACAGATTTCGCCAAGTACGTTACGTGAAATGTGGTGAGGAGCAGAAAGTGCTTTCAAAAAACAAAAAAAAAAAACTGTATGAATAAACAACAGAAATACCTCTTTGATGAGAGATGTCGATAACTGTACACGGTGCTCCACTCTCTGTTGACATTACTGTACAGATCCATAGTCCATAGGTGATGACTAATATGTTATATAGATTTCTTCATTTTTGTAGACTTTTCACTACGTGGTAATTACTTTCGTCTGCAGTGTCCTTTACTTTTAACCATCAACACTTCTCCTTACTAAAGAGAAGGCCAAGTCTTTTTGGGTGTTAGTTCCACTCCATTAACCGGTTTTCACTGTTCCTCTTCTTGTTTCTACTAATCAACGTGAATGTAGAAGAGTACCTTCTAACGCGTTATAATTTTCCTACAATGTGCGTTGGATTTAATGGCTGTTATAATCTACCCGGTCAAGTTTCAATTTCCCCACACATCAGCAAAGCGGCGCAGAACGCCTGGAGTTCAGGCAGCCTAACAAACAGTGTCGCTTGGCCGACAGGAGGGCGGCCGGCCATTAGGCGCAGCCCTGCTCTGTGCCTTGCCTGGTCTGGCCAATTAACTGCCCCCTCTCGGCCCGCCCTCCCGCAGCGCAAACGAAAATTTCAATTAACCCTGATAAAGTGCACCGCTGTTTGAGCTGATTTACACACACAGTCGGTCCTGTACGCATTTAAACGAATTTATGCTCGCCCCTGTTGTCTGTGCGGGGACCAGCGTGGGAGCGTTTGTTTTGCTCTTTTTCTATACGCAACATTGTTTAATATTGTGATACCATCGGATAAAAAGAAGCGTTTAGGTGCAGCGGAAATTCACGCAACCGCAGGCAAAGCGAACTGATTTGGAAGGCGAGTTCCTGGAAAGCGTTAAACATCAAGAAAATAAGCTCCAATAACATTGAAGCCTACATAAGGATCCTTTTCAGTATTATATTACTAAAATTTAAATAGGATATTTGTTCAAGGAAACACGTAACATATCCATATCTGAAGTCTGCCACTTATTCCGTGTGGCAGCCCCGTGAGATATGCAGTGACAACAATAGGGACTCGTTGTCGGGTATGGGACGCCATAAATGAGTCTTGGAACAATTATGAAGTTAGACTTTGCTCCTAAAATAAAGGTGATGGTACTTTGGTGTAATCCACGCACCCATTAAAAACTTATAGCCTTGTTGAGATATGAACTGATATAGGTGAATAACGCTCATTGCCTTCGCAGAATTCAGAGGAAAGATCTTGTAAATATGAAAAATAAAGTTTTGTTGTAAATCGGATTAATAACACTAAGAAATACATGCGAGCAATGCTAGCCGAGGCCAAAGGTAGTAGAAATATGAATGCATCTGCAGATATTAAGCACTGCTATTCTGTCAAAAAGACAGGAATTTTTTCTTGACTTGAAGATTGATAAAATCAGTGATTTCCAGAATCACAGGTACAGGTCACTATTTTATACCATCCCGACATACACCTTACGCTATAATTTAATTGATTTCTTAGACTAACTGAAACTTATAACACTTGATCAGAACAGTTTCAGAAGAAGAATAATCTGAGACACGTATACTATTGTCCTAACACCTGACGTATTTCATCCAGTAGTTAATCGCCTTCAGATCAATTTATTTTAATGAACTTTTTCTTGAACTGGTGTTGTTAATCAATACGGAGATTGTTCGCCAATGACTGTACTATGTAACGCAAAATAAAGCAGAGCTAAGAAATTATTCAAATTATTAAGAAACAAACTTACAAACAGTATTGGCACAGCCTCTGGTACAGTTCCTTTAAAACTGTAGATTATGTAAAATAAGTATGAGCGACTCTCCTTACAAAAAAGTTTGTTCAACAATCACATGGAGAAAGGAAAGTCGAAAGGTTAAAACGTTCCCGTTTTCATAATACAAAACCTAAAAGTTACATGATAAATAATATTAACAGTGAAGAAAGCAGTGCTGTTTCTGCTGTACTACTGTAATTGTAACTGCAGAGTCTCCAACAATCATCAAACTCTGATTTATACCACAGAAACCAGCTGTAAGGAACTTCTACGGACATTTTAGATGATTCCCGCCCGCAGGATTGTCAACCGAAAGTTTTCAGCCTTCCAGTGATAGTGTGGTGCTAACGATCATTGGTATTACATTTGGTACAAAATGACGGAATCTGGACAAGTAGTCACTCCACATTTCTTTCAGCATTGCCCTGCTATTTCGTACTTTTTCAGCGTAGTCCTATTGAAGTTTTGGTTGCTGTCCACGCAAAAAAAAAAATGAAAGTCAAATACGATTTATTTTAGATATATCTGAACCCTGCAGAATAGCTATAGTCTTTCCTGAAGGAGAACTTCTTTCCACCAAGTTCCGAGGTATGCAGTTTGAGAAATATCAGGATCTCAGATTTGCAGGTGAACAAATAAACATTTTGAACAAATTATTTGTACGATTAGCTGTTTCATGTGAATTATTTCTTGTGGACTGTTAATATACTAATAATTTTGGTAAAGACTGATATTTCAGGCATTGGCAGGATAACAGAACTAAGAACGAAAGAACAGTAATTTAAGTACAGTCCAGTTCTTCCGGATCTTAATGTAATAATTGATCGTTGTTGTTAAGCAAAGTTAAATTATTAGGAACGCGGTTCTGCGTAAAAATCCGGCAGAATTTGTATTTCAGCAAGATCCCTGATCATGGGAATCATTTCGAGTTGAATTCTGTTGTCCAATTTTGCAGAATTTTAGACGGGGGCAATCAGAACACCGACAATAAGCCTGATACTCTCGTCCCCTTCGATTTCGTAGAAAATGCTCTTGCTGATTGTAGATGCTTGTTATATTTTGGAGTTAGAATGGATTGTCAACGCCAACATGTCTCTCCATGTGTTTTTATTCATTTTCCCAACAAATCAAAAATTTTACGCGGACGATTTGGCTTTGTTATTTGAACACTTCGTAAGTGAATTAAATCAACGTACATCTCCATTTGCGACCGGCCATATAAAATGCTTTTAAATAACATTCCACTAACAACAACCATTACTAGCGTCTCCTCTCTTGTGGACTAAATTAGATTTTTAAGATAATTGTAAATTATTAGACCCAAAAAGGGCTAATCACACTTTTTTTAAAATAGAAGACTGAGCTGCGTTATTGACTTTTAAAGAGCATCTAAGTTTGATGCAGCATTCTTTTCGCTGTCCAGTTGGATGGTTTTAGGATCTCCATTTGTAATCATTATTATTATTATTGTTATTATTTTGTAAATCGCTGTCGAACGATTAACGCTCTGGGTTCACATTTGGGAGGACTTCGATTCGAATCCCCGTCTGGGCATCCAGATTTGGGTTTTCCATGGTTTTCCCATATCAATCCAGGGGAATGCCGGGATGATTCCTTCAAAAAGTCCATGGCTAAATTCCTTCCCGTTCCTTGTCCCCTGTTCCATTCCGCCTCTAATGACCTTGACGTTGACGAGGTGTAAAGCCATAAGTAAAAAAAAATCGCTGTCAAAGAAAAATACAAAGAGTCAAAAACATAAAAAAAATCGATTTCTTCTCTATAGGTTATTAAGGAAGAAGAAAATGAAGGGATGACAGACGCGATCGGAAAGAGGAGAATTAGATACTTTGGCCATATAACGGGAACGGATTAGCAACAGACTTAAAAAAAAAAGAATTTTCAACCACGTTTACAAGATTAAGAACTGCAACCAGTCTATCCAATGCGTAAAGAAATTTGTGATAGATATCGGAATAATATTAGGTATACTACCAAACAAAATAACTTTCAGAAGGTTGATAGAAAATTTCACAACATTCCATGAGAAGGAAAAGAGGACCCAAGAAATGAGAAAACTGCAAAGTGAACTATTGCAAAACTGCATAACTTTTCGTGGTCTTTAGACAGACAAAATCGAGATAAAGAGGTATATTAACAGTATTACAAATTAATCTTTTAAGTACAGCCTTTTCTTATCTGTACTGTTTTGTTATGTGTCTGGTTACTATAAGAAACTGCGAGAGATGTGGATAACATACTCCGTGTGTATACCGGTAAGTATATTTGTAAGGAGACCTATGTATTTAATCAATCAAAAACTATAGGAGGAGTTCGAAGGAAGAAGTTTCAGTAGATTCGATTTGTTTTTACAATATTCGTCGACTGCAAGAAAAATATAAATTCATAGGTTCAGAAAATCAGAATCTCCATGCTGCAGCAAGGAACTTTATTCTCAGTTTTCGACATTCGTCACGGTAATACAGAATACAATTCAAGTATTGAGGTTATTTGAATGGAGCGTTTTACTTCTTCCGTACCATTAAAACTATGTTTTTTTTCACTCTCTCTTTACTTTCTTCGTACAGCATTGGGACATTAAATTTAGTCATTTAGCATACTTTATAAGAGGTTATTAATCACGAATCATTAATGTTTTCGACCTGAGGTATCCTAACCCTAAAAATATACGAAATCAGAATATAAATAATTCAAGACCGTCTGTGTTTAATTTTATGAATTTTGGGTTAGGACTAAGATTACAACGTGTAGTATGAATTATTACACAAGATTCACTGAAAGCTTCTCTATACAGCTCTGTCTACAGAGGAGGTGCAATCGTGGAATACTATTCATCGGCCTTTGAGACGCTACGGATTGCCTCACCACAAACGCCTTGAGGCAGGCTGACCGTCTGGTGGCTGCTGATAACGCTGCCCTGAGGACAGCAGTTTCTTCGACTGCCATCAGTCCTGCAAGGTGTCGTCCTAATCCCGGCCAGTTTTTAATCAAGGAAGCTCAGTTAATTAAGGGTATTTTTCCCCAGAGCGCCGAGGCGCAGCTGCGATATCACTGGAAGGCAATTCTTAAGGAGAATCCATCCGACCGCCTCTGGTACCTCAGCATTGGAGTGCAGATACACTACCATGCAGTTATAGCAACTGAAAAATACTAATACCTGACCAGAGTATTATTATTACGGCTTTTCTAGCAGAAATAATTTACGCCATACTCCTTGTGAACTCCTTGGAACATCATGAGTTCAATTAGGAAACTGATAAAATTACTTATACAGGGTGTTTCAAAAATGGCCAGTATATTTGAAAAATCAATAGAAACTAAACGGGCAGCGATAGAAATACACCGTTTGTTGCAATATGCTTGGGACAACAGTAAATTTTCAGTCAGACAAACTTTCTAAATTAGTTACAATTTTCAACAACGGATGGCGCTACAGTCTGGAAAAAATCTATAGTACGATTATTCTAAGAAATAAACCATTTTTTCACAGCAAACTTGCAATCTGTAAACAGCACACGCTTACAGCAGAAAAACGACTTACAGAATGGCAAACTCACAGACTGCATTTACTTCTATATCTTTCAAATCGCCTGCAGCGCCATCTGTTGTTGAAAATTGTAACTAATTTCGAAAGTTTGTCTGCCTGAAAATTGTCCCAAGCATATTGCAACAAACGTGGTATTTCTATCGCTGCCCGTTTAGTTTTTATTGATTTTTAAAAAATACCGGTCATTTTTTAAACACCCGGTATATATTAGTTCCAAATTATTGGAAGCCTCCATTCATTAACGCCGAATCTAGTTTGACAATTCAACATATATATTTAAAACGAAAGGATCAATCTAAACGAGGAAACAAAAAATCTGATCACGTTGAAATAACATTACTATCAATTAAATAGGACAACTCTCGTAATTCTAATTGTTATTGCATGAAGTTATTATTTTCACACAAAAAATATAATACTGCAAAAGGACTCTGCTAAACAATTCTCCAACAAACATACCTACTGAAATGATTAAATTAACAAAGTATTCAGAACCGTAATTAATTATTTTAATAAATTTACCGGAATGTACGCTCCAGTTTTACAGGTTACTAAAATATAACCCCCCCCCCTCCTCCTGTTATACACACACAACACTTCAAGAACATCGTCCACACTATCCATACATGAGTCGGCTCTGTTTGAAAATAAACCTAAGAAACGTCTCCCAGCCAAACACCATCCCCCTTTTTCCAGTTTTTCTAGCATTGATAGAGTCTGCTTGAAAAATACAAATGAGCCAGCAACATCTCTCATCTATCCATCATCTCACTGATTCCAATTTTTTTCAGCATCAGTCCAATTGCAAAATACGTATGAACATTATGAAAGACACGAGGCTTTCTCGGCGTTGCATATAGAAAAAATTCTGTGGGGAGACTCATTCGGCTAGTTGACCAAGAGAATTTTATCTACGTACAAGCATTATCTCTCTTCCTATAGTTTTTGTAGCTAATTTCTCTTTATGGGATGCTTTTTTTTAAATTTTGATGCCACCATCTAGTATTGCACCATTTCTGAATGTCTCATTTATCAGTATTCCCATTCTCTTTACTCCTGAGAGTTTATTTTTTTTTTGCACTTTATCCCCAATTTTTCTCAGTAGCAAGTCGAATTCAGGTACAAAATATTTTCCATAGACAGTAAGTTTACGTATTTTCTGGGTGTACCCTCTCAGATGTCAGTCCTCAAAAATTCTTGAAAAAATGTAAGGTGGTACTTCTGTCTAATATTTCGCATTGTTATTTTCATTTTCTTTTATTGAGCCAGTGTTCCTGCTTTCTTCGTGTTATTATAAATAACCTACATATTTATGCACGCGTTTTTGATCGTTCGACGTTGACCCGCCAGTGGCTGCGCGCTTTAAGGCGACACAACACTGGATTTGAGAGGTAAAACGTTATCAGGTTCGAGTCCCTGAACCCGCCTACCCGCCGTGCTGATTCAGGTTTCTAGGCGATTTTCCGCAGTCACCTAGATGAATTATACATTTCATTTTTTTTTCTCGTAGCTTTAGTCTCGTCGATGTTGAGGTCATTAGAGGCGGGAAAGGACTGGGGACAAGGAATGAGAAGGAACTCGGCCATGGCCTTTTGCAGGAAGCATACAGCCATTCACCTGTAGTTATTTGGGGAAACCATAGAAAACCCAAATTCGGATGACTGGGCGGGGATTCGATCCGCCATCCTCCCGAACGCGTGGCCAGAGCACTAATCATTCACCCACCACGCTCGGTACACATTTCATAAACGAAAATACACATATTGTATGGAACGCAGGTTACACGAATTGTAGACATATGGCAACACTTTGGTTCCTCCAATTGTTCCATTAACAAACAATTCCTAGTTCTAACAGTGGAAACATTGGACGAATTCTTAATTACAAACCATGATGAGAGTCTACGCTTTGCGTGGTTGGATAGGCGACATTAGCAAATTATAATGGTTCGACTTCTATAAATGTGTATATAACCGCTGAAGGTCCACTTTCACTCACGGAACACTTTATGAATGGTAAAAATACCATATGCGTAGTGACAAACAAGTTCTAGAAATATCCTTCCAAATTACTGCTTTTGATAGCCTATCTATTACGATAATCAGATTCACTCAGTTACAAACTAGTGCATACACTTGAGATGCGAGATATTTTATGTTAATTTGAAAACTAGTTGTTCAAGCCACAATACGCTAAACTATATGCCACCATAAACAGGTTTAGTGCAATTCGTAAAATAATAAATCGATTCATCAAGATGATAATTCTTTACTACTATAGAGCAAGGCTGGACTTCCGTTCACCTGTAGTGATTTGAGAAAACCATTGAAAACCTAATTATGGATAGCCGGGCGGGGATTTAAACCAGCATTCCTCTGCACCGTGCTAGGTTTCTACCAACTAATTTCAACTCTTCTTTGAGGAAGAATTTATGTGAAGAAATTTTAGGTAACAATGAATAATTGAAATCTGCATGTCCGGATGGCTGATAGAACCAATTTCCCCCAGTATGGCAAACCCGATCGTTTTACGATCACCCGCCAGACTGGGTCTTTAATAACTGCATCCATTCTTACACCTGAAATTTCTAGCTTCTTAACTCTTTTCTGTAAAGTTCAAACAAGCGGCTAACTGTAATTAGGCTTAATGTTTTCATAGTTTGTCTCTTCTACCTGTTCTACGAGTACCACGAAAATTAATAATAAACTGTGTAGCAAATGTTTCATTTATTTTTCTTATTCAGGTATTTCCAACAGCATAGCTGTTAGATATTACTAAGCGGCAGGAGTTACAGCGATCTAACCACCACACAGCTCAAATTGAGGGAACAGATTTCCAGCTACTTGCTAACATACACAGGACACTATTACCGGCAAATCGCCGCTCTCTGTTCTCTTGTATATGCGAGTACATAACTCCAGGAAGTTACGCTCTTAAAAAGTTTCGAGAGTCCACTCGTCAACGGTTTCAGCAACACAAAAGTTTGACGTCAAGAGAAAGCAAACAGACGGAGCCGTATACATTTCTCGCAGTGCTGAAACGAAGGAACTAAGCGGTGCCCAGTCATAGTGCATATGAAGGTGAGATTAAAAGTAATTTCCCTCTGTTTTAACGATGGCGTAGATTATTACAATATGGTAATAATAAATTAATTTACAGAATGTCGTAAGAAACTAATATTTGTGCGTAGGCAGAGATAATGACAAGTGTTTCGATGACATCGCAACCTATCCTTGAAGCAGAGAACTGTTGAGATATTTTTCGTATAGTTGCCCACATCTGCCGGCATCTAAGTTGCAGAGTAGAAATGTAGCGAATTCTAAAACAACCCTGCCATATTTAACTTTCCACTATCGTTCATTCCCTGCTCTCCGCTTCGAACGCTGCGGTGGAATGTTATTATAACTGTGGTCAGCAATCATGTATCGGATAAATTGAATCAAATCTGCATACCGTAACTTGTAGTACTTCGATTAATACCGTTAATTACAAAAGAGGAAACTCATCAACCTGCAGCCTGAAGTCAGCTGTCCATTGAACTGACAGCCAAATTCTCGTTTTCAAATTTTATATACAGGGTGTTACAAAAATGTACCGCCAAACTTTCAGGAAACATTCCTCACACACAAACAAAGAAAATATGTTATGTGGACATGTGTCCGGAAACGCTTGCTTTCCATGTTAGAGCTCATATTGTGGACGGCTGTGATACAATACGCCATTCTCCATGGCTGCATCAGCGCATCAGGGATTCCATACGACGGAGGGTGGATGCATGTATCCTCGCTAACGGAGGACATTTTGAACATTTCCTGTAACAAAGTGTTTGAAGTCACGCTGGTACGTTCTGTTGCTGTGTGTTTCCATTCCATGTTTAATGTTATTTGAAGAGAAGTAATAAAATGAGCTCTAACATGGAAAGTAAGCGTTTCCGGACACATGTCCACAAAACATATTTTCTTTGTTTGTGTGTGAGGAATGTTTCCTGAAAGTTTGGCCGTACCTTTTTGTAACACCCTGTATACAACAGAAAAAAAAATTGTTTGAATTACATGAAGTAGTTTCCACCAGCTGCGAAAAGGGACTCCTCTGCATTTGATATAGTTTTGTAAATATGACATCTGGATAAGCAATAACCTAGAAATCTTAACTCTGCCTGATTTCTTGATATGGTTAGATTATTCATGTCGGAATAACATTTTTTTTTACTTTTCCTTTTTTAGAAACATTTTAGTAACTCATCTGGGAAATGAGAA
>JARYHS010013631.1:81706787-81782391 GCA_031002005.1 Vandiemenella viatica
TTAATTTGCTAATGGAGGGAACAGTCGAAAGTATGAACTGTAGAGGAAGACAGATTAGAGTATATGAATCAGATAATTGAGAAAGTAGGTTGTAAGGGGTATGAAAAGGCTAGAGCAAGATAGGATGGGATGGAGGATTGCGTCAAACCAGTCGAGAGACTGATGGCAGCAAAAAAAAGTACTTTGTAATGTTTGTCTCCCTCTACATTTATTCCCTTGTATCCTTCACCTTTCTACTTATGGCTTTACACATCGATGACGCCGTTGTAACTAGAGGTGGGAAAGAATTGGAAGCAAGTAACGGCAGCGAATTCGGCCATCGCTTTTAGAAGGAAGGATCTCGGCATTCACCTGAACTGATTTGGAGAAACCACGGAAAACCCAAAATTGGATGGCCGGATGGGGATTAGAAACCGCGTTCCTTCCACATGCCTTAAACTATAATCCGTCGTTCTGTCTCTTCTTTCTGTCAGATATCCACCAGCGCCTCGCCTCACACATCTATTCAGATAACGGTAACTTCACTTTTCATCTGTAAAATGAATTTTAAACATCCAAATTCTGAAAGTTTCTATTTTCCTTCTTTCTGACTCTTCTGAATTTCAAGCTTCACTTCTATAAAAGGTCTGTTACTTCGAATCCCCGTCCGGGCATTCTGATTTGGGTTTTCTATGGTTTCCCCCATTCACTCCAGGTGAATGCCTGGATGCTTCCGTCAATAGGACATGGCCGAATTCCTTCCCGGTCCATGTTCCCAGTCTTTTTCCGCCTCTAATGACTTCGACGTTGACGAGATTTAAACTATAAGGGGAAAAAGCAAATATGTAAATGAAACATGAAGAGTTCCTTTGCCGAACGTGGTGGCTGAACGGTTAACGTTCTCGCCTCCTATTCGGGAGGACGCGGTTTCGAATCCTCGTCCGGGCATCCAGATTTGGGGTTTCCATGGTTTCCCCAAATCACTCCAGGCGAATGCTGGGATGATTCCTTCATAAAGGCCATGGCCGAATTCCTTCCAGTTCCTTGTCCCCAGTCCCATCTCGTTTCTAATGACTTTAGCCGTCAACGAGGCGTAAAGCAATAAGTAAAAAAAAAAAAAGAGAGTTCCTTTGAATGGAAAACTGGAGGGAAAAAAATCAGGACTGCCAGCAATTTGAATCGGACCGTTCGTCAAACCCTCTTTTTTTTATCTGCTTAACGTCTCTCTAACAGCGAGGTCTCTAGAGACGGGAAAGGATGGAGGGCAAGGAATGGGAAGGAATTCGGCCATGACCTTTTGAAGGAAGCATCCCAGAATTTGCCTGGAGTGATTTGGGAAACCATGGAAAACCCAAATTGGATGCCCGGACGGGGATTCGAACCGCCATCCTCCCGAATGCGAGGCCAGAACGCTAGACGTTAGACCACCACCCTCGGTGTCAAACCCTCGATATACAGTAATTGCTAATTTAATTGAAACAGTACTGATATTATTTAAAAAACAAGAAACTATTTAGATGATTTTAGTAGCGATTTGGATGGTATAAACATTCTATATGATTATAAAATAGAGTGAAATATATTCCTTCTATGCAGGGGTCCCGTAACCACTTCTTAAATGTTTAAATACATTCAAAATTTAAATAGAAAATCGCCGTTCCATTAACAGTGTTTGTTTTAACGTACTCTGCAGTCCTTTAAATTTTATATCATCAAATAACAGTCACCTCGATGTTGTTTCCCTCTACATGCTCCCGAATGCTGTCTGCCGTGTATTTTCACGAGACTTGGCTGGAAGACAGAAGACTGATGCAGTCGGTGGTATCTTACTGTCAAATAAAGAAATCTAACTCCCGCTGGCGCTGCGATCTATTATTCAGGCGCAGCGAAGTTTGCGTCACGGAAGCCTGAAAAGTAAAGCCGGGCAGAGAGCACAATGTGATCGGACGTCGATTTGTCGGCGGTGTCGGGGTGACACGGAATATTACCTTACCTTGCTCCGTCGCCTGCCACCCGCCTGCAGAGATAAGGGAGCGCGAGCTAACGCAATAGCGGCTCGCCACAACACCCGCCCGTCTGTCTGTCTCCTGAGCCCCCTAAATTAATACAACCCGCAGAGCTCGGCTTACTTGCGCCAGTATTCACAACTTCGCTGATGCCACGAACATTTTGATTAAAATTATAATTAATTATTTATTCGCAAACAAAATAACGCAAACAATACCCGCACTGTTATTTCAATGCATTGCCGTCATCTTTGTGGCAACTTTAATGTTTGTATTGAAATCATCTGAAGTTGGTGCCGATTCTCGAAAATATTTCCCCAAGTGCTATGCTGATGAACCTGTTTTCCTCTTCGCCTTCGCCGTTTATTGTAGCTATTATAGCTGAATTTACAAAAATAGTCCTTCCAAGGCCACGGCGAATCCCTAAAGTATTGCAAATCAGCAAAAAATGTCAACATTCAGTAATAACTGCGGAAAAGAAGGTCGCCGGTTCGAGTCCGGCCGCGGGCATGGGTGTTTAACTGTTGTGTCTGTGAATGTCATGTCCGTCCTGTGGTGTGTCTAATTATCTGGAAAAATTCATCAGGCTGACTGTGTGGCCTAAGATGCCGAAAGCCATTGGAAAAAAAAACTGCGGAAAAATTGTAAAAGTAATACTTATCTTGCAGGACAAGGTGATATACTGTTTTTTTTTTTTGTTTTTTTTTGCTTATGGCTTTACGCTTCGTCGACGTCGAGTTCATTAGAGGTGGGATGAGACTGGGGACAAGGAACAGGAACGAATTCGGCCATGGCCTTTTGAAGGAAGCATCCCGGCATTTGCCTGGACTCTTTTGGGGAAACTATGGAAAACCCAAATCTGGATGCCCGGACGGGGATTCGAACCGGCGTCATCCCGAATGCGAGCAAGAGCTAAAAAAAAAAAAAAGATATAAAATGGTTGCGGTTTCTTTTTTTTTCTTTTTTGCAGCTTCCTGGAAGTTAACAGATTTGTGCAGAATATCTTAGTCATTAAATATGGAAGCAAGTAATTAAAAGAAATCCTGTTTCAATATCGACAAGCTGTGGAAAAGTCAATGCGGACAGTCATCAGTAGCCAATAAACATCTACTTGGGAACCCTTCAGTACGGTTAGAAAGATTCGATCTTCCCAGACGGCAATGGAGAGTCATCAATCGGATTCGAACTGGGCAAGGCAGCTGCGGCTACTTGTCACACAAATGGGGCTGTGTAGATTAGATTCTGTAAATTGTGACTGTCGAGCCACCTTTCAGAAAATTTACCTCATCATTTCTGACTGTCCTCTTCGAGCATACAGAGGAACAATTGCGAAAACACACGTTGCGTCGATCAGTTTAGTTGATTGGATACAAATTATGATATGCTCATTTGTCCTCATCTTTTGTATATCTTGTAAAGTATTATTATTATTATTACTCCGCGATTCACTAAAAGTGTGTGGCGGAGGGTGCATTGCACCTATCGAAAAGGGTTATGGTTTGGAAGGGTTATAAGGGATATGGCATGAGGCGCCCATGGGCTATTGTGAGGAACCATCCCCGCATTCGCGTGGAGTCATCTGGGAAAACCATGGAAAACCCAGATCAGGATGGCTGGAGTGCTTTATCGAAAGCTACTCCTGTCGGATTTTAAGTTTACTCGCCCGGTAAATCCTTTCTATTCCATTCCCTAATCGCTCGTGGGAAAAATGAGTACAGAAATGAATCGGTTCTGGCCCTGATTTCTCTTATCTTATTTTCGCGGTCATTTCGAGATATGAATGTTGCTGGTAGCAATATTTGCTGGCTGTCATTCCGAAATACGTCTGTCGTGAATTTTTCAATTAGCTTCCGTCGAGAGCAACACCTTCGGTGTTCCAGGTCTTCCCAACCTAACTCCTTCAACATCGCACTTACGCTTTCCCTCCAACTATATATACCTGTCACGAATCGGGCGGCTCTCCTTTGGACCTTCTGTAAAGCCTCCATTAACCCCTTTTGATGGGGACCCCATACAGAACAACAATACTCTAAGTGAGGACGTACTAGTGACATGTATACAATCGCTTTAACTTCCTGAGTGCATTGATTTAAATTACGACCTAGAAATCGGAGCATACGATTTGCTTCATACGATAAATAAATAAATTTTAAAAAAGCATGAATCGCTTGGTTGTTCTGGCTGTGTACTGTAAAATGTTGTCGCCGACTATCTTCTGTTCTGCTTGTTTACGTAAAATCTTCCGGCGAGAAAATTTTTAGGAATATGTTGAAGACAATTCTGTCAGCACACACTGCATCTTCAAACAACCCCTCTTGTTTGTTTTACAATTTATTCGTGTGAGTGATTGCGCGCAGCGTCCGCGCTCAACGCAGGCTGATCGCTCGGTTCACGTGCTACTGAGAAAAATATTTCCAGTCCTCCAAAAAAATTTTTTTGCAGCACGTCTAAGAACTAATAATCTCACTGAACACTGTGAAACAAATATGAGAAAATCCACGACAAAAGTTGATAAATGATGGCAAAATAGAAAATAATGTATTAAGCATAAGGGACCGACGATACTTTCAAACAACTTCCAAAATAATACATCCACCTCAGTGACCTGTAATTGAGGGACGTTAATGTTTTCTATTGCCTGTTCGTTGTGGGTAATATCATTTTAAGGAATTTAAAAATACGTACAGTTTAGTGAATATTAACTCCGATGGCGCCACAAATACTATCCCAATGTTCGGCTGTTGATTCCACAAGTGACGAAGTTTGCAACAATGTGACCAATTTAAAGTTTCCTAATTCATTTTTTCTGGGTAATCTTTTTAGTCAAATCTACCTTCTATAGTCATATTTTTTGGAGGGTATTCTTTACACCAATACTAAGAGAAATTGGTGTAGGCTATCAGTTACTATCGGACAAGTTGATGGTTCAGGTGTAGGGGATTAAAATTTACCTCTTCAGTAGTCGCTCAGGGAAGTTGGAAATGGGTATCGATGGCCACACATAGTCAAGAGTTCATGAGAAATTCAAGGGAATCACGATGCTCAGAAATGAGCTAAAACCCGGAGAATAATGATAGGGACGCAAGCTTTTAACTTTTATTGTAGTCCAAACAGGGTTGGTGCTTTTCCTCTTAGTCCAGCGTTCGTATAGTGTCTTTTTAAGGATATTAACGCTTCGTTGTCGCTCTGAGAGTAGTCGAGTGTACGAATACCGCTTTGGCGTAACCACTGAATTTCAAATTCGCTTCTAATTTAGAAGTATAATTCAAAATTTCTTTAAATCTCGGACAGGAGTCTCTATAATTACAGACGGATGGATAATCACGATTTTTTTTTTTCCATCAGCACGAAGAAATGTGGTCGAGGTGTGAAATTTTATGACTGTCCTCATATATGACGCCTCTGCATCTGTGATAAACTACCTGTCAGTAAATGTCAATAACGATTTACGATACCTGCTTTTCGAATACCGGTAAGGACGAACATTCAAAACCTAACGAAATTCAGTACTCGGCAGTCGAAATAGGTCCTACCAATTACAATTTTATGTCCATAGAGCCGTGGAAATTTCTTTCAGTATTTCAGCTCTAAAACACCGTCCGTAAATCATGATGTTGATGTATTTCGTACCAATGGATGTGAGATGGCACTGAGAGGGTGTTATTCACGTTATTCGGATTATTATTTTTTATGTTACGCTGTTATCTAGTGTTTTATTTGACTTTGATACGTTCGCTTTAATTATTTGAAAGCCATCAAGTAAACTTTATATTAATTTTGATTGACAACTGCAGCCTAAAGCGTTTTTTAATAGATCTCTCTTAAGGATAACAGAATCTTTTATGGAATATAGTATGCTTTCCGAATATTTATGAAAATTCATTTCCTAATAACTAGTTTTAATCACAGATTTAATAGGTTATTTATAATCGATAAAATTATTTTCAATAGATTAAATATTAATTTACTGACTGCGCCCTTCACACTTTCCAAGCAGGAAATTGTAATGCAATGTCAGCTACTCCTATTATATTCTGAAATTTATGCGTCATTTGCATTAATCTTTCGATATACTATACTATACTATACTATTTCGTTATACTATAGTGAAGTACTTTGCACAGTTATCTCGCATTTGCTAAAAATGATCCAAGAAATTCCATTCATTTAAGAAGCATTGTTCGCAAGTTTTATTTTCAAGGAGTGTAACTGCTTACAACTCGTTGATCCGGCTCTAACGGTTTAGGCGAAAGCCCGTATTACATCGTTTTAATTCGTTTACTACCAGTAGATATTTAATTTATAATTCGTAAACAAATACACTAAAAGTGAGAGAGTAATAAACATATTCCAAACATCAGGGGTTAGACAGCTCTTCCTAAGATCAATTTCTCTTTCCATGAATCATTGGTTGTTAAGCTAGAACCGTTGTTACGAAAAGAGACTCTGCGTTTTAGAGTTTAATAAGCATATTCCAGAACAGAGGATCGCTCGGAACGTTACTTTCAGAAGGCTGAGAAGATACAAGTCGGGGGATGTCCAACGAAATCGTTTCTACGAACAAATCAACACAGCAATAGTTAGACTGTTTTACACTCTACAAGCATTCGAGCTGTACCCCACGCAGATACTTGAATGTTTACGGTTAACTCAACGTCGAAGTAATTAAAAAATTAACACTTAACAAAAATGGATCAGCTATTTAATACTTATCCATATTAAAAGAAGTACAAGAAATTATTTAAGAAAACAAATAGTAACAAATAGCGACAGAATGGCTTCGTTACTGGATTTCGATTTTAATTTTTCTGTCGACTTTTTTTCTTTCTTCTGTTATCAGCCTTTCGACTGGTTTGATGCAATCCTCCATCCCTTTCTATCTTGTGCTAACCTCTTCATCTCTACATATCCCTTAGACAACCCACGTCCTCAATTATCTGCTTCATATATTCGAATCTCTGTCTTCCTCTACAGTTCTTACCTTCGAGTGTTCCCTCCACTAACAAATTAACCAATCCAGCATGACTCAAAATATGACCTACCAGCCTGTCTCTTCTTTCCGTAAGCTTCTTCCACAAACTTCTTTCCTCACCCATTATTCATTTCTTACTTTGTCTGTCTATTTAATTTTCAGCATTCTTCTGTAGCACCACATTTTAAATGCTTCATTTTTCTTTCTTTCTGGTATTCCTCAAGTCCATGTTTCGCTACCATAAAGTGCTGTGCTCCACACTTACAGTTTTAAAAAGTTTTTTCTAATTTCAATATTTGAAACTAAAAGATTTCTCTTTTTCATGAAGACTCTTTTTGCTAGTGTTATTATGCATTTAACATCATTCTTGATTCGGCCATCGGTTTTAATTTTGCTTCCAAGTAGCAGAATTCACTTACTTCTCCTATAGCATCCAATCCTTTATATTTAATCTGCTGTGATTCGTATCATTTCTGCTACATTTCATCACTTTTGTCTTGCTTTGATTTATATTCAGTCCAAAATCATATTTCAGTATTTGTTCATGATATTCAGTAACTTCTCAATATCCTCAGCTCGTTCTGTTAATAAGACAATGTCATCAGCAAATCGTAACATATTGATTTTTTTCTCCCTGAACACTTATGCCGCATGAAAACTTTTCTTTTATTTCCTTTATTGCTTCTTCTACAAGTTGAATATTAACGGGGATAGGCAACAACCTTGTCTCACACCCTTTTTAACTGATGCATGTCTCTCATGGTCCTCTACTTTTATTGCAGCTATTTGATTTTTATGTAGTTTATAAAGTATTCTTCTATCTCGATACTTTACACCTGACTTCTTTAAAATTTTGAACATCTTGTCCCACCTAACATTATCAAAAGCTTTTTCTAAATCAACAAATGCCATAAAAGTATCTGTTTTTCTTGATCCGCCCTTCAAGTATTAATCTTAAAGACAGAATTGCTTCCCTTGTACTGCGATTTTTCCTAAACCCAAACTGATCTTCACCTACTATCTCTTCTACTACCCTTTCCATCCTTCTGTATATTATTCTGGTCAGTAATTTTGAAGCATGTGATGTTAGACTAATTGTGCGATAATTCTCACATTTTTCGGCTTGTTCTTTCTTTGGAAGTGTGAAGATGATATTTTTATTAAAAACAATTGGAATTTCTCCTGTTTCATAACTTTTCGATTCCTTCTTCCCCTAGGGATTTAAGAAGTTCTGTAGGGATCTCATCAATTCCAACTGCCTCATTTGCTTTCAAGTGATTCAGAACTCTGTTAAATTCTGTCCTCAAAACAAAATTTAATAGAGCTCTGAATGACGTGAAAGCAAATAAGGCAGTTCATAGTAAATTGTTCCGAAAATTCCTTATTTAATTCCTCAGAACTTCAAGTTCTATTATTTCGCTAGGACATGGGTTGCATTTGATTTTTTCCTGCTCAGAAATGTTAAAGAACCTTCTAGAATGAACCACAACATCAAGAAATTATATTCTTATGTATAGTTAGCCTGTTTTTAGTGCGAGATTCAATTGATCATTGCTTACTTTACTTAATAATGGTCACCGACAGACGCACATTTGAAATCATTCGAGCATTTCTATGAGCGTTGCTGTCTCCATGCAGGTCTCCTGTACATATAGTAACATATAGAAAATATAACACCTATCAAGTTTTTTAACTGTCAACTTGTACAGTCCAACAAGGAAGACTTTATAGATTAGGTATGAAATAAAAGACTTCTTTAAAATCAGAAATTTTAATTATTTAAAGAAAACTCTTACATTAATACAGCAAGTAGATTAATGTAGCAAGAACAGAAGTAACCTCTGCACATTTTCTGGCAAGAATAACTGATGTATCACTATTTCGCATATCTTGAACCTTTACACGAATGTTCTATTTGAGTGATAACTTCAATTTGTGGAACACGAAAGATTCAATAATGTGGTTAATTTGGAGAATATGACGGATGATATGGCATTTAAATTTGTTTTCAGGCAAAATATGTCTGTTGAACTAATATGATAATTTTTTCTCACTACCTACTTAACACAAAGACGTGTAACTTATTAAGGAGAATTGTACTGTTGCCATGTTGTATATAGTGGTTGACCTTCTGGATGAGATAAAATGTTTAATCGATACCTAAAAAATATCAGTCTCATTTATATTGAACAGATTATGATGTTAAGTTTTACAGCTCATAATTTTCCGTACATACATTTGGTATATGCATTCGCAGATAAGTGAAACTTTGTGTTTCACACTGAGTATGGTGAATAGGGAGCGGACTAAAGTTTGGGAAATAGAGAGAGGTACGCACCTGTGTGGTGGAACTTGGAAGAACACAACTTAGACTCTCTATAAGCCATTAAACTCCGCCATCAGGACGCCAACCTCGTGAAACTGATAGTTAATCCTCAGTAAAGTTAAAGGATACAACGTTCGGGAAAGTCTGGCATGCATCTCTATCGTTAGTGTCGTTTACTGATTATCTTGTAAACACCAGATACATAAACTTTTAAATGATTGACTGTGTGAATAATGTAATTATATCTAATAGTATTTATTAATTAGTAGTGGTTAATTATTCTATTGTGAATGTTGAAAATTAGAAAAAAATTTACTACGCTCTGAAGTTCACAACTATACTTTTTACTTAATGCGAGATTACCAAATTTGAAGACTAACGAAACAAATAATGTTACATAAAACAAATTTTAATTTTTTAAGTTTTTCGGTGAATATAAAAAGAAGAGAGAATAAGAAAATATAAAAACAATTCAAACAGGTAAATGTCCGTACTCCAAAATTTCTTTTTCGTATAATCTTCAGTAAATTTTACTTTCGGAAAATAATACATTAAATTAGTTGTGACATTTGTAGCTAGAGTAAAATAGTTAGTTATAGAGCTTAAGTTTCCGAACAATAAAGATTTTTAATCGATGAAATGATGGACTTGGCTCAGCTATATTTGTTAAACAAGACAGAAACTTCAAGAATTACCAAAACATGGCGTGTCACGGCCATTACGTTTTTACAGACGTTGAGTTTATTTCTCAGTTTCAATTAATTCATTCTTGGCATTAAGTTTTCACTTAAATCATGTCAATGGAAGGAATATGTTTTATTATCCAATGTTTACTTTTATGTCGTATTTAATCATAGCAGGCCATATATTTCAAAGTAATCAAAGTAATCTTGGCTGACCCGGACAGCCAAGATTACATTGACAACGACCGCGGAAGTCTGCGCACCCAATATATTTCAAACATCGTTCATTGTGCAGAGCGGTTATTGGATTGTAGATTGGATGTAATTGAGCAACATGATATATGAGTACTAGATACATCGTCCAATTATTAAATTGTTGTAAATTGTTTTTTTATTGATATAACCATCTCGTAGGTAAATCGGCGGAATGACAATGTACTGAGATTGGAATTTAGTTTCAAGTTGCTTAACTCACAGTACTTTTAAAGCACTTCCAATTTATATCCCTATTTCATCTAGACATACAGTACCAAGAGTATGATGGACGAATAACTTCAAATTTCTTCTTATCTGGAGGTCTGCAGAATACTTGTACTTAAACTCTCAATGGTGCTTTGTTATTCTAATATGCAAGAAGCCATCTTCTTCTTCCCAGCATTGGGGTCGGCTGCCTTTGATGACATTTACTAATTATTAGCTTGGTCAAAATTTGGATTTTTTTTCAGCTGCATGTTCTTGCTAACGCCAAGCATTTGATACCTAATGCCAGGTCGTACTACGTACTAATGTGGGAAGTGAAGTGCTGCCATCTGTCTCCGAAAAATGTAATTATGTTCTGTGTTTGATAAGTGTATTTTTTTTTGCGTAATATGGAATTTATGAGGCGAATAAAGGAGACCACCTCAATATTCACCTAGATGCTTGTGGGAAACATAGTAAACACCATAATCAGGTGTTCCTCACTAATTCAGTGTGCGGCGCCTTAATGCACTGAGGCACACTGGAGGTTTTCTATAAATTCTAATTAACTAGTGTAAGCCCGTGGCCGTTGTTTGCGTATCGTCACGGGTCTAGAATATGACAACATTACCAGTGTTTCAGTGTGAATAAAATCTCTTGATCTCGAAGAACACAGAAGCATCAATAGGGAAACACGAACAGGGACGATTGTGCAATCGTATAATTGCTTAAATAGAAACTAACTTGTATTTGACCTTCAAATTTCACTCTGCAAAATTTAAAAAAAATCCTGTTTGCCTCGAAAGCATCGCGTTGTTTTTTATTGAGACTGGGCAAAAATTCATTATGTAATCATTGGCCATAGTATCTGTAAAGGCCAGAGAACTTAATACACATTCCATATTATCAAACAGCTGAGCTACTCCGAAGAAATGAATTTCCATAATACTCGATTCGGTAACAGATTTGGTCTGGTGCCTTAATAACTCACGTACAGCGAACATGAACAAAAGCCACTAAGGAAAGTGTCAGTAAAATTCCTATAAAAAGCAAATAAACCAATATGTATAAACTTTGATCAAGTAACAATATTAGTGAAAATTTTAATTAGTTTTCAATTTTTCCAAGCCGAAATGACAACTGTGGTTATAGCAGAGACTATGAGTAATTTAAATTTTTAAAAGTTTTTAGAAATTGCTTTCATTAGCAAGATGTTATTGACAAACAAATAAACTTTTTTTCAGCAGCAACTATGAACTATGAAACGGTACGAAAAGCAAACTTAATGACTGTATTATGGCAATTAATTTGGTAGAAGTTGCTTAGCTATTAAATTGTGGACATAACCACGAATATGTTGTAATGGTATCTCTGGTAGCTCTTTTGCAAGCGAAGGCTGGCGCATGACGTCACCATTTTCCAGCCAATAGCTATCGAGGTGAGTGACTGACCTTACGAAATTATATAGTAGATAAGTGTTGAAACAACTTCAAATGAAAAAATTTTGGTCATCTTGATCGAAAGATAGAAATTATATTAGATGCAAGTGTTTTTAGTATCTGCCGTTTAAATAGGAAATATGTTCATGTGTAGTAATTTCATCTTGCTAGATAATATCAGTTATGAGACAGACTCCAAACAAAAAATGATATAAAAGCTACTACTTTGAATACTGCAGATGTCTTTAATTTGAAATTTAAAAAAATTAAAACAAAATATTAGTTTTCTACTTAATATCTCTAAACGTCTATACCTTACATGTTGATATATATTTTTTGATTTTTTTATTCCATTTATTTCTATGAAAAATATAATTTTACGAAATTTTAAATACTATATCCCTTATTGGGTATCAATTTTAGAGAAATATAGCTGGTTTTTCAATTAATTAGTACCATGAAGTGATAGTGAAATTTTTTTCATAATATTGGATATTCCTATGGCAGAAAGTGGAGTGTTTTGGAGTGAGAGTAGCGCAATCTGTGGTATTATATCTTATCTTAGTAGACAGGTGCTGTATAAGACAACTAGCTTCAATACACGATGGATCGAGATCCTCCCCCTCCCCCCACCTTCCAGTTTATAGAAGTATGTTAAGCTCATAACCTTTTTCGTGATACAGCTGATAGGTTATATATCTGCAGTTATTAAGATAATGTACGGTGTAAACGTAAAAATGATTTTTTTAAACTGTTTGATAGATCATCAAAGGATTGATAAGCTGGATATTTATTACGAAGCATGTTGGTACCCAATGTTCCGATTTTTACCACCAGCACCGTTTGGTATTGGTCTTACTACAGAACAGGCAACGTACAGCTGACCGTGGTAGGAACACACAGTGTTATCAACACCAGCCATTGATAGAGTCATTTCAACTGTCATAACAAAACACATGGCAGTGGGGAACAACAGCCTATTCAACCAAGAAGAAATCTTGCTGTTAATACGTATACCAATTCTCCGTCCCCACTTCCAATCATGATCGCAGCATCGATAATAATTCGACTAGAACCCTAGTTTCAAAAATTCGTCGAAAGTATTGTACGTGAATTTCTAGCAGCAAGGGGCCTGTCTTGTTCATATGTACTGAATCTCAACTATTGCCAAGCAGTTTCCAGTCAGGCCTTGACATTGATTTGTTTCAACTAAATTTCCTTTTAGTGGTTTGTTGTGTTTACTGTCGTATACCAATAGAATAACTGCAACTAAAAAAGCTGAAAACAACTGAGTCTAACGAAAATAATTTTAATAAGGCCTTTCATTTTGTAAAAAAAAGTCAAAGCACCAATTTGTTGGTATCCAACTGAAGAGCTCAGTCATTTCACGATCAGTCCCAAAACGACCACTGACTGGTTCTGCAGCTACCTCGTTGAACTACAGGCAAACGTTTTTCGGCTCTCTCCAGCCTACAGCATATAGTGGCAATTACCAACATTGGATTCTCATTTGCTTCGAAATCACGGAACCTGCTTATTGTTTGCACCGCAGTTAGATTTTATTGACATTCCTCTCTTCCATCAGGCTATCTATTGATCCGATACATATCGCTGTGATTGTAGTTGAAAACGCCGTCTAGTGGTTGTCGATTATATCCACTGTTTCCCGGTATATTTTATACCAAAGCTGTCTTCCTGAAATACTTTTAATTATGACGGTAATGATAACAGTGAATACTAGTAAATAATAACGTTGATCAGTAGTGTAGTATATTGAGAGATTTTAGCTATAATATATTCTAACTTTCGCTCGGGATAATTTTTCTCAAGCTGCAGCTATGTAATGTAATTCCACCCAACGAAGCAGAGCTCAAGGTTGGGCAAAGTCACTTCCCGTGGGAAGCAGTCCCCCTACCAGGGTAACCCCGAAAGCCCTTAGCCAGGGATTTTAGACTAATAGGACAAGGTCACATGACTTCTCCCCACCACGTTTCTACTCTGGAGAGCGCAGTCGGGAGCAGCCTCCAGGGGCAGTCGATTCGCCGAATCAAAGTATGGACCACGTCGCCATGCGGCATGCAGATTTTATTAGGTAATGGCTAATGCAAGTTATACCCTCTGGCTGGGTGAGAAAGAATATCCCAAGTGGCAGGATTTTATTAGTAAGAGATGCCTTTTATGAGAGTTATTCTATGCAGTAGATTTCAATTATTTCAAGTGTATGTCTATGTGCCCAATTTTTACTGAAGTATTAAAGTCACTCCATTCTTTCAACTACATGTTTTCATTTGTATCGCTGATTCCTGCTCATTACTAGCTGTAAGTGTGGGCAGAACGTAGTCACTCTGATCCTAGGGCCACATATCTTCGGAAAGCTAATCGAGGAGTGGTTGATCAGAGACGAATCCAAACTTCGGCTGTGGTGATTTGCGCTCAGTTACTACAGTAGTCGTTTCTGAGTATATGTTTTTCACTTGCAGACACTTATTTACGTGAGTGTCGTTGATGGCTGATCAGGGCGATCCTGGAGTAAAATAATCGCTCGCACACGTTGAACCTAATTATAGGTGACGGAAGACGTTTTTTTTTTGTCCAGTTTTTTTATTTTTATTATTATTTTTTTAATTTTTTTTGTGTCTATTACGAACTTCTACTGCCAGTCTTCGTTGGTCCCCTTCAAATAGTGTGACAGTCTCGGAAAAGGTTTTGCGCCATAGAGCGCGGTCTTCAGCGGGTAGTCCCAGGTGTTCAGATCTATGTTTCTGCTCTTCCTGATCACTTTAATCTTGTCTTTATAGCGCTTCTTAGGGCACCAGGAGGCGTTTCGCTAGTGCTGAGATTACGTTTTAAAAATGAGAATTTTGTTACTGATATGTTGAACATGTCTAATCCATCTGAGTTGGTGACTAATGATGAAGGCTTCCGTGCTTGCTCATTTGTGCCTTTATTAAAACTGTAATGATGAGCTAATCATCCCTTTTGATAGTCATGATGGAGCGAAGTTTCTGATGGTGAAATCATTCAATTTTCTTAACGCCATGGTGGTAAAAAAATATAAATTGAATAGTCTAAATGTTTTTAATCAGTAGGTGAAGAATTGTATTTAATACCACCGAACCTGTGACACCTTTGGGAAAAAAATCTGACATATGGAAAAAGCGATCTTAATAAGATATGTGTGATTCAATTTGATGCAGCCACATTCCTTTCAGCACAAGGTTGCCTTGCGTCTCCTATTTCCTTTCGTTTACTTATTTCATGAGGTACGGTCCATTTCTGATTCGAAGGTGTTGTTTACGTACAGATAGTGGCATTTGGACGTTTCTGTAAACCTGATGTCTCCACATTTGTCGACTCTCCAGACCTGATCACGTTCTTTACGAAGCTCTGTAAAGGAAAAGCTGAATAGGTTGGGATCTGTCGCGAGCGACTCGCGTGTAATCCCGCCATCCGGTGAGCCGAAAAATATGGCGTGACGTAGAAAGAGCGGATGGGGTTGGAGGGTGGGGGTCGCCTATACGACTGTCAGTTTTAGCGTCTTTGTGAGCGCGTCTCCATCGGATACAGCTCGCTTATCAAAGCCGCCGACCCTGCGAGAGTTGTCTTCCCGAGATAGGTGGGCTGGAACTTCACCGCAGTTTCTAATCGAGTGCGAATATTGGCAAAGGCGATTCATTTTTGGGTGAAAAACGCTGATTCATATCGATTTCATACGGTTGAAAATCCTACGAAATGTGCTCTCCCATAATATGGAATGCGTAGGCACACCGGTAAGCCAATCCAATTTTTTTAAATACAAATCATAAGAAATCTTTGGGAGGAAAGGTATCAGATTCCTTTCAGAGTAAATATAAAATTTTGTAATGTAAGATTTTTAAAATTTGAGGTACATTTCCCATTTTTTTTTTTTTTTTGTATTGTAATACCAAAACACTTTGTCTAAACAAGGAAGATGTTTAAAGAAGATTGAGATTATATAAAGAAATATGTTTATGAAGAGAATATTTATGTGTTGAACACGAAAATTCAATGTACAGGTACAGAGAGCGAGAGTATTTTTTTTTTTTTTTTGCTTCCAGCTTTACACCTTGTCGACGTCGAGGTAGTTAGAGTAGGTAAAGGACGGGGGCAATAAACAGGAAAGAATTCTGCCATGACCTTTTGAAAGAACCATCTCGGCATTCAACCTGGAATGGTTTGGGGAAACTATGGAAAAACCGAAATCTGTACCCCTGTCCTCTAAAATTGGAGGCCAAAGCGTTACCGCATACCGACAATGCTTGATGTGAGAAATGAACTTCCCTGAAAGTGTGGAGTGACGTTAAAATGTTCTAAAAAAAGGATACAATGGTGGCTCACATCTTCAGACATGGCGAATCAGATTTGTCAACTGAGACGATGACACAGTGTACAGGTAGAGAAATTTTAGGATATATACAGTAGATACATGAGGACGTAGACTATGATTAATGGGGCTAGGTATATAGGCACAGTGTAATAAGGAATGAAACACAGCACGAAAGCAATAGATTGACAATACAGAAAGAAAATTCGGCAATCTAACCTCTACATTTGTAGCTGATGCTGCACTAATTTTAGGTTCTCTTGCAAAGATTTTTGAATCTTATGATCATGGTACTTAAAAAAAAACAATATTCACATAGTGAATATGAGCATAGCCGATATACAATATACTATTTTCACAGATTCAGCAAAGTTCCTCTGCTTCTTAGAAAATCTAGGGGCTAGGTGCTGCTTCTCCCAATAAAAGATTGTAATCAGGTAATTTTTCGTCCTTTATTATAAATTGTTCAAAGAATATTATTGTCTAATATGACACTTTAGGTATTTTACTATTGATGGAAGTGTTTCAAAAATTCCTGTATTTCATCCGAAATCAAATGCCATCCTTCATTAAATACGTAGTATGAAGCACATTGAGTCTGAAGGTGTTATCATAGTAAACAGTAACTATAGCTAACAAACGTAGGATATCACCGCTTTTTAAAGATTACATCCACACATAATCATGTCTTTAATTTATTTCTACTATTGTAAAGTGATTTTTTTGGCCTTTTGTTATGCTGATGTACTGAATAACAGATCTTAACTTGTAAATCAGAATTCTGCAATTCAAAATATTTCCGTTCATGTAATCACAATAGAAATACTATTCTCGAGGCAGTTTTTGTTACGAATTCTTCTTAATTTCAAACGAGTTTTACACTGATGAGGCTGAATTCGTGGAAATAATATTTTATTATTAAAATCTCATTTACATAAATTTCCGGTTTATTGTTCTGTGCCTCTCCTCATAATTTTACTCGGTTTCGAGATAGAGATTGTGAAAATTAATGAAATTACTTAAGTCTCCATTGAAAGTACCCAGCAGTTGTGTTAGAGCCACAAAGGAAGTAATATCGTTGTCCAAGCCTGCTTTCTTAGTCCTCCACAGATGATCTGTAATACATGTTTGACGCTGCCATGAAAAGTAAAATTGTATGTGTACTGTCCCTTTACGATTGTAGATTCTGGCTTTTATTGGAAGTGCGAAGAGAACAACTACCGCTCAATGTGTTTTATTCGAATTAAAGTTCTCGTCAGTTCTGATGGTATAATTTCATTGTTTTGAGTAGCCGTGTGGTTTTCTCTCTGAACGAAACCCTAAATATTCATATATTCTGAACTCGATCGATCATTTCATCCATTCATCAAGCACTGTTTATTGTTTTTCTGTCATTGTAGCCATAAAAGCCTCGGAAATATCTCGTTAAGATATGCGATTAATGCCTGGAACTGGCATTCTGTAGGTCGCAAGGTAGATGCTCGATTCAGATTTCAGTTTTCCGTGAATTACTGAAACTGATTCAGGTTAAATCTCTTTCTGTTGCTTTCTGTCTTCACTCCGGCCAAATTCAGTTCCTCCTATAAAGGCTTCAACGTCGCAAAGTTATCTGATGCCGGTCAGTAATTATTGCACAGCACATTATCAGTGGTATAATGTATTCCCCCATCAGGATTATTGGAGCCAAGAACTGCTGCAGCCGCATTTCAGCTACAGCTCAGGGTTCCAGTCAATAGTCTTCAGACCTGCGAGGCGCTCTGCACTTGTTGGAGACGTCTCTTCTCCTAAAGATGAGCAGCTTAGGGTGAGCTCCTAGAGATGCAAGTGAGATATCCTCACTTCTCCCTTTGATCTCCGCTTACCGTCTCCGATTGCAGAATGGTGTTTATAACTGAGCTGCCAGTTGAGGCATAAACATGGCAATACACCTCAAGAGATGTCCAAAGGACTTTTTTTTATAAACAAAAAGGAACAAATAAAAAGAACAAAATACAAATGAACACATAATAAAAGAAAAAGAACGTAAGAAAAGAAAAGAATGGGACCATTCAGTTACGTCAAAACTACCAAAGTTTTTTTTTTTTTTTTTTTTTTTTTTTTTTTTTTGAGGTAACAAATTTACGAGTTTCGTATCATCGGTATGGTCATCAAATTAACACCATCTTAACCGTATCCTAGTCAATCGTTATCAAACACACAAATCTTTAAATGTCGCGGTCTCTGCCGCCGGCAATCGTTGAAGAGGAGTAGAACATCTGCTTAATATTCCAAGACCAAAATAACATTTTTAATTAACAATCAAATAATGTAGTGCAATTGTATAAAACAATGCAGCCAAGGTGTGATTCGAGCGTCACTCCTAATCTTCCGTAAACTTCACAGACATAGATGTGGTAGGTCAGACCCCAGTCATTTGGTGCAAAAATTTATGCTTAGCATTTTTCAGGTTACATAATACACTCGCCTTCCCTCCACCCTACCTCTCACAACACTCCAATGCAACGTTGCGTTCCCGCAATACTTCTATTGTAGGTGGAATCCATATCATACATTAGGAAGCAATGCATTCCGGGTTAAGACCGATTTAATAAAATAGTGTATAAATAAATGTGTGTGTGTTTATATGAACCACCGTTTATAGTAGATAATGGGTGGGTAGCGTGCACACGCGTAAATGACAGGAGCGTAACAGAAATCTGAGTTTTCGCGTCTTAGCCCTTCGTAAGCAAGGGCAATTTTGTTAAGTTCTATTTTCTGAAGAAGGTCTAAGACCAAAAAATTGCAATGTCACTGTAGAAAACTGCCAAAAATAGTGTGTTTGATTATTTGAGTCAATCTCCTACGGCATCGTCTCTCCGCGATGTTCTATTTGTTTATGAAATGGTAAGTCCCGAAAATTACAATGTCTCTTTTGTTTGTGTCCGTTACATATGTGCACTCTATCCATTTATAATCTGAGGCAAGCGGTGGTAAATTTTCCTACCCTAATTTGCAATTTCATTTCGCTGTACAGCGCCTATAGTAGATATGTATATACGTGGTAACAAATATGGTCTAAGTCTCACTTATTTTAGGTCCGCTTAAATTTTAGTTTTCCATTGTGAACTCTAAACTGCTATTCACCACACACTGAGGCAGAATATCACCACCTAAAGTATAATTTTGCAAAATTTTAAATACAATAACTCGTTTTGATTCAGCGAAATATGTAAAACAAGTAAATTTGGACCTAGTAACTTATTCTGTTTCATAAGTAGAAGCCTCTGACAGACAGATAGACCGCGGAGCGACAACAATACTGAAAACTTAACAACTTAAAAGCGAGATTTGACGTCTATTGGATTGAGACAGCAGGAAGTAGAGGTGGGCAAAGTGACTCACTAAAAAGAGGGGCCGCCATTTGATTACTCTGTGAAAAGAACTAGTTCTTTTCAACGGTTCACCAGTTCACTAGCTCAGTTTAAACAAAAAGAGCAGTTATATCCATTTTGAGTGTAGTATCTGTTCGTTTTATTTACATTTAGTCTGATTTCTTAGATTAATCTCACATCGGTTATTTTCATTTATTTTTGTATTTATTTTGAAACATTTTTGTTTCTTAAATACTACCGGATTACTTTCATGCAGAAAAGCCCTTTCAAAGCGTCAATGAAATATTGTTCGGATTGATGGAATATTTGAGAGATAGTTTGAGGATCGTTAGTTTTACATTAATTTATTTACAGACACAAAGTACAATCAATTTTAAAGAACTTTTTGCTTTAAATGAAATGTAGGTTACTTGGTTTATTTGGCCATTCAGCAGCCTACTTCATTTTTCAATGCGAATTTGTCGAGCATTTGAGAATAATAGTCGTAATGTACAAAAGAGAAGCACAAAGATAATTGGAGCGGGACGTCAAATTCGAAAGAACTAGCGCCCCAGTGGCACTGCTCCGCGCTGTGCTGAGCGCAGGAATCGGAGAACGTCGCGAACGAACCAGCTCTTCCCGCATCGAGCGCTTGGGATCGGAGAACGACGCGAACGAATTAGCTCTTCCCTCGCCGAGCGCTTGGGATCGGAGAACGACGCGAACGAATTAGCTCTTCCCTCGCCGAGCGCTTGGGATCGGAGAACGACGCTTATTTATTTATTTATCAATATTGTTTCATGGATCCCTGCTGAGGAAGGACCTCTGGGATGTGAAACATGTCTTGGTTAATACACATACATACAATATGAGTCATAATCATAGTCATCATCATCATTAGTTTTCTGCCCTCGGGCAGGTTTTCACTTGGCTGCTCTCCATGATCTTCTATCTTCTGCCTTTCTCTTAAGAACCATGTAGTTGCCGTCTTCCTTGATGTTGTCTATAATTTGGTATCTCTTTCTTCCTCTTATTCTCCTCCCACAGACTAAACCTTCGAAGGCGTCTTTTATCAGGCACTCCCCTCTCAACAAGTGTCCCATCCACTTTTTCTTTCTCTCCTTTATTACTTGGAGAATTTTTCTGCTTTCACTAACCCTGTCCAGCGCTTCAGCATTGCTTATTTTATCCACCCAGCTTATCTTCTCCATCCTCCTCCACATCCACATCTCAAATGCTTCTAACAGCTTTTCATCCTCTCGTCTCAGTGTCCATGTCTCCGATGCATAAAGAGCCACACTCCATACAAAACATTTACAGAGTATTTTTCTAAGTGTTTTGTCTATTTTTCCCGTTAGTAACCTCCTTTTCCTATTAAACGCATCCTTCGCTACGGCAATGCGAGATTTTATCTCCTGATGGCACCTCAAATCTTCAGTGATCATACTCCCAAGATATTTAAATGATCTTACTTGCCTGATATCAGATTTTCCTAACTTAATATTTATTATATTCCTTCCTTTTCCAATCACCATACTCTTAGTTTTTGCTGCATTGATTCTTTCTCATTCCAAACTCTTGTCAAGCTTCATCTAGACCTTTCAGCATTCTGTTTAGAGTTTGTTCGCTTTCTGCCAAAATTCCATATCATCAGCAAAACGTATGCACTCTATTTTGTTGCCACCAATACGCACTCCTCTTTTTCCATTTAAGCATTTTCCAATAATTTCTTCTAAGTATAAAATGAACAATAATGGGGAAAGGCAACAACCTTGTCTTACGCCTCTCCCAATGCTGCTTTCTTCAGACATCTCGTTTCCGATCTTTATTCGTACTTTCTGTTGTAAATATAGGTTCTGTATCATAGTAAAAACAATTATTCGTTCCAAAGACAAATAAGGAGAATAACAATATCATTAATTTTACAACTGAATTTTGCAACAGTCATATTGAGTGCAATTAATTAATTTGTTCAAATTCTTTAATGGAGTAGAAGGAGTTGGTAATAAGATAATCTTTCAGTTTTTATTTAAATATATCTTTATTATCTGCAGACTGTTTTATACTCTTGGGAAGTTTATTAAACAGATGTATCCCAGAATAATTAACTCCTCTTTGTAATAATGACAGAGATGTTTGTGTATTGTGCAAGTTATTTCTGTTTCTTGTATTGAAATTGTGTACCTGTGAATTAGAAGTAAACGGTTAAAATGATGTATGACAAATCATATGAGATCTTCTCGATCTTCAGGATTTATTATTTTTTCAGAGCGTATTTGATAAACGATGTGGAACTAAGAATAAACATGGGTCAGGTGAGAGTGGCAAAGCCGAAACACACTCAATTGAAGTTAAGTTCAATCGACACCGACACACCACCGTCATTACGGCTTCCAAGAAGAACTACCGCTCACTTTTAGTGAGCGACTGCTCACTCGCTCCTTCAAAGAACTGTTCTAAAGAACTGGTTCACTCACGAACAACCCATCTCTATCAGGAAGTGTCGCACCTGACTTCTTCTCCGTGCGGCGTGTTGCGCAGAGTAGCCTGCCTTGAGGGGCGTGCCGGGCGTCGAGGCCGCGGACTTAGCAGCGGGGATCTGGCGGCGCCGCTATCGCGTTGCGGGTGGCCCACTCTGCAGGCAACCGGAGTAGCAGGGAGCCGACCCGCTCTCGGTAAACACAGACTTCAGCACCACCACTGCAAAAATGGCTCTCCGCTGTAGCAATACGCGCCATATCTTTAGCTCAAATTGACCTTTAAGTTCGCGCTCCGTACTCAGTTAACCGGTCTGCTAATGTGCTACAAAGCTATCCCACCATGTCTCCACACATTATTTAAATAAAAATATACAGGGTGTTACAAAAAGGTACGGCCAAACTTTCAGGAAACATTCCTCACACACAAACAAAGAAAATATGTTAGGTGGACATGTGTCCGGAAACGTTTACTTTTCATGTTAGAGCTCATTTTATTACTTCTCTTCAAATCACATTAAACATGGAATGGAAACATACAGCAACAGAACGTACCAGCGTGACTTCAAACACTTTGTTACAGGAAATGTTCAAAATGTCCTCCGTTAGCGAGGATACATGCATCCACCCTCCGTCGCATGGAATCCCTGATGCGCTGATGCAGCCCTGGAGAATGGCGTATTGTATCACAGCCGTCCACAATACGTGCACGAAGAGTCTCTACATTTGGTACCGGGGTTGCGTAGACAAGAGCTTTCAAATGCCCCCATAAATGGAAGTGAAGAGGGTTGAGGTCAGGAGAGCGTGGGGGCCATGGAATTGGTCCGCCTCTACCAATCCATCGGCCACTGAATCTGTTGTTGAGAAGCCTACGAACACGTCGACTGAAATGTGCAGGAGCTCCATCGTGCATGAACCACATGTTGTGTCGTATTTGTAAAGGCACATCTTCTAGCAGCACAGGTAGAGTATCCCGTATGAAATCATGATAACGTGCTCCATTGAGGGTAGGTGGAAGAACATGGGGCCCAATCAAGACATCACCAACAATTCCTGCCCACACGTTCACAGAAAATCTGTGTTGATGACGTGATTCAACTGGCGGTGAATCGAGGAAGTACAGTACAAACTAACGAAACTAAAATGAGCTCTAACATGGAAAGTAAGCGTTTCCGGACACATGTCCACATAACATATTTTTTTTGTTTGTGTGTGAGGAATGTTTCCTGAAAGTTTGGCCGTACCTTTTTGTAACACTCTGTATATTCACATTTACAGCTAAGCCTGTAGAGCTAGTGATTATTGTCCAATACATTTCTCAGAAATTGATGATTTCTTTCGGAGATTTTTTAAAAATTCTTTGTAGTAGATTTTTTGCTCGCCCAATTGGATAAGTTAGTTGTGGCACCGTGAAGGTATCCAGTGTTGACGCGGGGTATCTCGTTCGATTCCTAGTAGTGGAATAAATTTTTATCATCAGGATTTCGCCGGCAGGATAGGAATGAGGGTGGTGCACAATTGGAATAAACCTCCGCAGTGAGTGCAAAGAAAGGCCACACGACACTGTTGTTGTTGTTGATGATTCGTCCGTCTAATGGCGACGGATATCTTTCGGAAGAGTAGGACTGAACTGGTTTTCACTTGTTTCACCCTCTCCATTCTTCATCTCTTATTTCATACAACACTATGTACTGAACACAACACTATAAAAGTCACGCACACATACAATAATACATATCAACTTAGACTGGGGATGGCAACGGGAAATTGCCTCATTTTATCTTACCAGGAGATTCCCTTTGGAGCGGTATTAGCAGCCTACGCTCGGACATGGAATTAGAAGAAGAAGGAGAGGTAAATGTTTGATAACTGAATCTGCGTGACCAGAAATTGAAAAACACGAATTTTTCTCTTGTTTCTGTAGAAAATGTTTTGAAGGAGGAAACATAAATAAGTTTATCCGGGTTTTTGGTAGAGGCAGTGACTTGTTTTCTTACATGTTGCGTACCATTATGAAAACGTATTTTATAAAAAAAACATTTATTCCCTTTAATTATGCAGCACATTTGTAGTCACCTTAAAATAGTTACATTACCCCTATTCCGCATGTCAGTACTCACTGCTATTTTTTTTTCCGTCAAGTTAAGCTGTGGCTCAAAATACACTTGCTTCTTTTGCGCCTTTTCGACGTCGAGGTTATTAGTGACGGGAAAGGACTCGGGACAAAGAATGGGTGGGAATTGGATCATGGCTTGTTTTTCAAGGAACCATAATGGTATACGCCAGGAGCGATTTCGGGAAACTTGTAGAAAACCGAAATATTACTTCCCGGACGAGGATTCGAACCAGCCTCCTTTCGAATACAATGCTAGTGCATACTTGCTCAACCACCAAGATTGGTTAAATACGAGAAGTGACGCTCTGATTGTTCCAACTTCTCACGATCACCCATCTTTTCTTTCTCCCACTTACCCGATCACCTCACATAACACCTGTGCTTCGACACTATTACCATCATGAAGTGTTAACAACTCAACATTATTATCAAACAAGACCGAATGAAACTTTCGCGTAATAAGCTTTTATGTCATAAGTCCGGAACACCTCACTAGGTCCACTCAGCCTCCTAACAAGTAGTTTCTTTCTCGATGATACAAAGAAAGACAGGAAAGTCGTTACCTCTTTCTTAATTTTTTTGGTTAAGGATGTCAAGAATTCGGAAAAATTACCAAGTGATGTGGTGAATACTTTTTTAAGAACGCTGAAATAATTTAACATTAAAACTTGTAAATCTCAAAATTAGATGGGGGAGGAATTTAACAGTCAAACTATATAAGATAATAAAAATGGTAAATAGATGACTATGGGAATTTCCATCGCAGCGTGTGCTTCGTCACAATTGAATATGGCGCATACACAGCCGGCTCTATCGCGTTTGTTTGCCTCAATGTTTGTTAATATATTGATATTCTACGATCATTCGTCAATTGTTTATACAAAATATCGAATAACAATACACAAAAACGGATAGAGGACTTCTGTATAGCGACAGATGTTACTAAAGATCAATAAATTAGTTTTCACTGTTGTTTAGGAGCGTGCAGCTTACTACAGGTGGGATTTATTCATATAAGTATTTGTCTGAAAGGATATAGTTCGTTAGAGACCTTGTAAAACCTTACCAGATTATATGTTTCTTTTGTTAAAATTGTATGTAATTTACTACATGAGGATTTTCGCATATGTGAGTATTTGCATGTTAGAATTACATTTGTTGTCACTTTCACAGTGTTGCCTTGATGGGGACAGTTAAGTATTGTATCCACTAGAAAATTTATCGCCAGAGAAAGTATAACATGGGGTTCAGTAATTAGAATGTGCTTGTGACTTTGGAATAAAGAATGTTACGCACAAAAACTGGAGTATACCCGAAAAAAATGAGACACAATGTTCTCCCTTTTGTCGTACATTGACTGATCAGCCAGAATATTGTTACCACCCACCTAATAGCCCGTATGTCCGTCTTTGGCACGGATAACAACGGCGACGCCTCTTGGCATGGAAGCAATGAGGCCTTGGTAGGTCGCTGGAGTTAGTTGGCACCACATCTGCACACAAGTCACCTAATTTCCGCAAATTCCGGGGAGTGGGGTGACGAGCTCTGACGCCACGTTCAATCACATCCCAGATGTGTTCGATCGGTTCAGATCTGGCTAGTCGGGAGGCCAGCACGTCAATTGAAATTCGCCACTGTGTTCCTCCAACTACTCCATCACACTCCTGGCCTTGTGACATGGCGCATTATCTTGTTCAAAAATGCCACTGCGGTTGGGAAAAATGGTCAACAGGAAGAAGTGTACGTGGTCAAAACCAGAAAAAAATACTTATTGGCCGTCATGGTGCCTTGCACGAGCTCCACTGGACCCATGGATGCCCACGTGAATGTTCCCCACGACATAATTGAGCCGCTGCCACCTTGTCTCCGTCCTGCAGTACAAGTGTAAAAAAGCTGTTCCCTGGGAAACGACGGATTCGCACCCTCTCATCTTCATGATTAGGAGGTATCGGGATTCATCAGCCCATGCAACGCTCTGCCAACGCGCCAACGTACAGTGACGATTCTCACGTGCCCATTTTAGTCGTAATTGCCGATGAGTGGTGTTAACATTGGCACATGCATGTGTCGTCGGCTGCGGAGGCCCATGGTTTGGAGTATTCGGTGCACTGTGTGTTCAGGCACACTTGTACTCTGCCGAGCATTAAAGTCTGATGTTAGTTCCGCCACAGTTCGCCGCCTGTCCTGTTTTACCAGTCTGCCCAGCCTACGACGTCAGTCATCTATAATGAGGGGTGGCCGCCCAACCCCTCAACGTTTGGACGTGGTTTCGCCTTGGTATCCCCACTTGTTGAAGACGCTCGCCATAGCACTCCTCGAACACCCGACAAGTCATGCAGTTTCTAAATGCTCTTGTCGAGCCTCCAGGCCATCACAATCTACCCTCGGTCAAAATCAGATAGATCGCGCGCTTTCCATATTCTAAACACGGATAGAACGCTCTTGATACTACATGCACCTTGCGTGTTTCTGACTAGCAGTCATTCCTCGTCAGATGATGCTGCTATCGCCTGGACGGGTTTATATCGATAGGAGGGAGATAGTCTAATAACTTTTTTTAAAAAAAATTGATTGTATTAAACAGTTTTTCTGCAAATATGCTGTGCATTAGGCAATAGGATTTTAGAGAACGCTTCACTATGACCATCGATGTCCTAGACGATATTTGAACCGACAGCATAAGGTCTCGTTGCTAGACTCTACGCTGAAGAGTTGGGGAAAGTTATCGCGTAAGCAACTATTAGTGATGTTGTGAATTTTTCGTATTCTGCTTCGTGAGCTCTGCTTTTGCAGACATACTGAGTATCTTGTTTAGAATGGGAAAATCAGTGTCGAGAAATCAGTGTATCTACCTTGCTGAGAAAACACTAGTAGCTAAATATCATAGGGGAAATTGACTTTCATGACACGTCAACTCAAGAGAATTATTTCTAGCAGTACTTTGAAAACATACTAATGAATTATTTAAAGATATCTATGCTAATACGAAAGGAAAGAACCATCAAATGAATTATACGAAAAATTATTCAGAAGCCATCCAGTTTTGCTGGGGTTGCTTATTTGTCGTCGATTTGTTGCAATGTTATATGAAAATTTAAAGTAAAAAATATGACTGTTTCATCAAATTCAATATATGGCAACATTTACTGAAATAATTATTTCCATATACCTGCATCAACAGTGAGGGGATATATGAGATTGCGATTGGTATTGTGAAACCCTTTCTTCGTACTTAGACTATACCAACTAAAGAAAAATGTTTTATCCACGTAGTGTGCTGGTATGTCTCATCTCACGGTTTCTCTCTTGACCCAAATGATTAATTAAACTGGTCGCCTTCCAATAAGCTTCCTAATTATTATAGTAGAGAGTGCGCTCAAAACTTTTTTCTAAAAATAATGTATTCAACTGGTCTATTCATTATTTCTTAGTAAATTAATTATGCCAATACCGGGGAAATGGTTACACCTGTCTCAAATATACCGTAAGAGTCAAATCTTATCTCATATTCATCTGATGAACCTCAAACTGAAACAGAGATACTTTAACTACTTAAAATTAATGTTTAAATTATGGCGTTTCCTTCTATTTGATTTTTATATACTTCCTTCATTCTTTTCGTTGAAGCACAGGGTCCCCTTACGTCGCTAAAACATTTACTTCCTTCATATTAATCAGTGTATCACATTGAAAATGTAGAATTCGCTTTCAGAATTAATTTTTCCGTAGCAAAAATATATGTGTGAATAAACATTAGGAGCGATTTCGTAATTAATAATAACCTTAGCCTAGGATGTTTCTTACTTTAAAACACCTAAAAGGCGGTTGATCTTTACTTCATTTATTATCAAAACGACTGAATCCGTTTTTCGATTTAGTTACAGACTTTCATACAGGTGACACAAGGGATTTTAAGCCTTCAACCGGGATAAAATGTTTTAAAATGAGTGAAGAATTACAGTCTTTTATCACAACATTGGCATGATACTTTATCCAGATTTTTCAGTCTCTATCGATGTCACTACAGAAACGAATAAATAAAACCAGCTAATACTAAATTAGGTTCTAACTATTTCTTTCTGAGCAGGTATCATGATTCGTTATTGATTAAAACTAAACCAAATTAATAAACCGTTAAGATAAACAAAGTCAGAAGGCAGTCAATAGTCGAAAGAATAATAAACCACAAAATCTTTAATATCCTTGTCATGGTAGGATTTGTAGCAAAACTTTTAACTCGGATGTTAGTTGATTAATCGTTTCATAGTAGCTGCTCCTGTGAGCTGCGTCACCCGCGATTTAAAAATATTATATGGATGAATATGGAAGGAGTTCACATTACTAGCAGCCCTCTACGTGCAAACTTATATATATTTACACCGGTGATTTAATACTAAGACAATAGTAAATGGCGCTCGAAGTAAAGAAGTAGCTTATCTCCTCGATTGGAACTAAACATAGGAAATAATTCTTGGATGTGAAAACAACTGTTCTATTAAAAAACAACTTAATCCAAAACACATTTTGTGTTTCTAATTTAGAGCATTGACAGCAACTGCATTTAAAAATGATGTGTTATGGGATATATGTGTAAGTAACCTGAGTTCATACTGTATAGTTTTTACAATCTATTAAACTGTATTCCAGCTTTTTATTACCACATTTGTAGGAATTGTAGGAATTTTTATTTATCTATCTGCAAACTAGATGAAAACAAATGACCATGTTTTGGGTATTGTCACTGGTCGACGACGGTTCATAGGTTACCAATTAAATACCATACAAAGTAGTAACAAAAAGACTCAAAGTAATAAATAAAATATTTTAGAGAACCCAAAAGAGTTTTTAGAGTCCGAGGACCACGTGACTCGATCAGATCTATGTCTTGAATTTGATTATTGCTAGACCTCTTAAGATTGATTTAAGCAAAAGTGACAGAAAATTAGTTTCTAGGGACAACATTGTTTTTATTGTCCTTATTCAAAATTTGAAAAATTTGTGTTTAGCTTGAAGGGTCTTACACGAACAGAGACTACACACTAAATATTAAAGGCTCAAGGGTATGAACGCGTGACCTGATCTGCCTGAAATACGAGCAATGTGGCTTCTATGTGAGCTCTGAAAATGTTTAAGTATGGATGTTAAGTTTGAAGGGTTAGCAGATTTTTCAGAAGGGTTAAACACGGACAGACACGATCTTATTAATTTGTAGGTATGGAATTTGCAAGCGTTACAAATACTGAATGCAAAAATATATTTGACCATTTTGTAGTTAATTTTGCATAGCGGAAACTGATTTTGATATTGATTTTCTAATATCTCTGTCTGTTTGGTTTCAAAAATATTTAAGCAGGTGTTGTTTGCGCAATAGTATAATCAATTTTTTTATATATTATCATTTGCCTACAAGCCTGATCGGATCAAGCAAAGCCTTGGTTCTTAATCATGCCTTGTAATTAATAAATTGCCCAGTGTTTCCACTGGGAAGTTAGAACCAGGGATTGCCAGTTCGTGAAACAATGAGGGGAGCCTGAGTTTTGCCATTCGTCTGCTACTGTTGTTACTTATGTTTTCAATAATATAAGCTTTTTTGTTTGTGAAATGTGTAGTTTATGAGGCGGAGATGGGGGACCGTTCCAGAATTCAGGTAGGTGACTGCGAAAAACCGCGTAAATACGTGGCGTCCAGTACTGAAACGTGGTCGCGTAGTATCTCTGCGATACAGCGCGGTAGAGCCTTAAGGCGCGCAACAACACTGGCGGGTATCTGTTTATATATTAAATTCTTGCTACATTGTTGCTATCCATTATGAATGAAGTAATCCCTTCTCTTTTTGGACGGATACTCTTCCATTTCAGCTACAGCTTTCGGTCTTGCTATCCATTTGTGACGGTGTAGGCTTTTGCGCCGGGTGAGTAATCCATTATAATTTGGTGTTCCATGGTTTTCCGGACTCACTCCAGGTGAATGGCGAGATACTTCCTATTAAAGGCCGTGACGAACTCCTTCCCGCTCCTTTTCCAAATCCAATTCCTTTCAAGGGGAGAGGAACCTTGATGCTCATATCTGTATACTTTCCCACGGAATTACGTCTTACAAAAAAGCATATTTATAAATTTGTCAGCTCCACTGCGCTATCAACGTAATGTGCTTTGATTCTTCCTCGTCGCTGTCGAGGTTATTAGAGACGGGAAAGGATTGCGGGAAAGGAACAGAAGGAATTCGGCCATGAACTTTTGAAGTAACAATCCCGGCATTCGCCTCGAGTGATTTGGGGAAACCATAGAAAATCTGCATGCCCGGGAGGGGATTCGAACCCACGTCCTTCCGAATGAGAGGCCAGAGCGTTCCTGCTCATCCACCATGCTCGATGCGGTACTAATGATCTAAAAAGATTGTGTCTGGGCTGTTATTTTGGTGTGTGTTTAAATTTCAGGTTTGTATTTCAGTGCTGGTGTTGAAGGATTAATACTTTCATAGGCCTTCATCCATTTCCTGCAGGAATTGGAGCTACGTTCTAAATTCGTTATTTAATATTTTCATTATTAACTAAATGGTACTCTAACTAATTTATTACAAGAAACAATCGTAGCATAAGTAAGGTTCTTCAAAATATTTTTGAGGCTAATCAGTATAACAGTAGAAGATTCATGATCCAGCTTATGCCGGTAAGATACTTCGAAAAGGTTTCTGCAAACAACGGAACGCTGAATGTGATGAACCTTCAGGTACAGCTGGGAAATGTAGCTTTCTCCTTTAAGATCGACTGTATTTATCGACGTTAATGTTAGTGGCCTCTGCTGTCTAATGAACAGTTGGCGTGCGGCAGGTGGTCATATTGCTACTGTCGCAATTTAAATCACTAAAATGCCATTTAAAGACGGTGTCTGATTTACAGAGTGAATAGTCTTTACCTAATTGTTGAAAAGTCATTGTTTACAACAGAATGGATAAAAAGTTTTGACCAGTCAAATTTTCTTTAATATATTCTGATTTTTATGTGAAAGAGGAAATCATTACAAAATCACTACCATCACTGAAGAAAGAATTTTAATAAAATGGGTGAGTTCGTACTTTAAATTTCATGAAATTTACGTATTTATCGCGGAGTTTCAAATGAGTTGTCCTACGACTCACCCAGTTTTAGTTCTTATATTGATTTTTCAGCATATTTGTTTCTTTATCGAAGGGGAGTTCTTTGTAAGAAATGAATAATGACCAAACATATGAAGAGAAATGATTACAATAAATTAGTACCATCAAGTCCCTTAATCAGCAAGAGAGACAGGTATTTGTTTTGAGTCCTGTGCGCATGTGCCTGAGAACCCTTGTTAGCGTTGTTTATACAAGGATACTTTTTATGGTAAAAAAAATTAAAGACTATTCCCACACTCATCTTGACGGCTAAGGTCATCTGCCAACAAACAGTAATCAAAGGAAGGGATTTCAAATCACGCTTATATGGCGCGGCTAGAAGCATGGATAAAAGCGTAATAGATAAAGGTTGGTTAGAATCATATAACTAAGTGAGTATAAAAAATCATTAAGAAGTGCAGAAGGCAAATCCAATCATTAATATCGTTGGATGCTGCGTTTCGTTCCTGGTGAATTACCATAATAAATGAGTACCTTCTATAAATTGATTCAAAATTTCTCATCCATTTGAGTGGGAAATTAAGGATTGCTTGGAGGAAATCCCGTCGCCATCGTAAATGTGTAAGTAAGCGACTTTTTTGACTCTGGATTCAAGCCTCGTCAACGTGGAGTCATTAGAGACGGTAAAAGGTTGAGAGACAAGGAATGGGAAGGAAGTTACCCAGTAAGTAAGGCTGGAAATGAGGATTGTGAGAAGGTCTTTTTGATATTGAGCGGATAGATGGAAAGAGTCGATAGTTGGCTACGGTTAGTGCTTCAACAGATCTCTGCTTCCTCAACTGCTGAAGTTCTGCATTTTAAACCTCCGTTTCTGATTCCGTTTCTGCAACGCTTATAAAGAAAATTTAATCGGAAGTTTACAAAGGAACGGTGCATGTGCGGTGTACTTCAGAACAATTCCAAAATTTGACAAGAATGTTATGCGATGAATTGAACGCAAGTGCAAGATGTGGAGAACTGAACAAAGGCGACAAATACACAACTGCGACGTATTAAGATCCACGATATAAATCTAATTTTTTCACCAGCTTCACTACGGAGCAAGCTGAATCTAAATTACTAAATATGATGATTAGAAGAACCAGAGAATCCAGAGACACAACAAACTCCACTCAAGATAATGATGGCATACCTGCCACCAAAAGATGCCGAACTAAAATTGAAATTGAAGTCCAGTCTGCGTCATCATCATTACAAATGTTGGAATCCATGTTAAATATGAATGAAGACCTGCAAGTCTCGACTATAACTGACGATAGCGACAATCTACTTTTTGAGTCACACCTTCGGGAGTACAAAAAAAGATAAGAGATTACCTCTCTGATTCCCCTTATGTGTTACTAATCAAATGCATAAAAATACCATCAACTTTTTCCAATCGTGTGCCAATATTTATCAGTTCTCCCAGCAGCGTAGGCAGTGAACAATTATATGAAGAAGACCAGATCAGATTGTTGGGTGTAAAAGCGGTCAAACTACTTTAATAAAATTTAACTTACATCTACTTAATTTTGAATATTTATTTGATAAAACATAATACTTATTAAAAATTGCCCCTTTCTTTATAGTATTTACACTTCCGCTTCCGTTTCCACTAAGATTTAGTTTTGACATCTGTTTCCACATCTTCTTCCTTTATGACACTTCCGTTGCATCACTTGCTTAGTGAAATTTTCAGTAGTTACGTCTTTATCAGCGAATAATCGGATAATGTTCTTAACGGAAGCGGCCAATTTCACCATCGTTTCCCTCAAGAACTGTGTTATATTACGCTATTGAGACGTATGTGAGTTATTTTCGTATCAAATGTTTGGAAAATGTAGCTGTTGTTAGTAACAATTTTTTTATTTCGGCTACAGTAGTTGATTAGCTCTCTTTACTCTACATTTCTGATTGGTAATTCTTACCAACAGGCATTCCACCACTGTCTGTCACGACAAGTGCTGTTACTAGATTTTTTATTTTATTTTTTGAATGTAGGAAATAATATTTCAGGCGTGGATTGAGTCCTGTTTTGATGTCATATAATAATACAGAGAAATTGACACATCCAAATAATATATATACGTTATCTGCCTGTGTCTGTTTTGACACCCGGTGAAAACTACGCGAAATATTTCACTGTTTGAAAGTATAAGGTCTGATTTAAAATCTGAGGTATACGTATGTACGTATAAGTATATATGTTAGTATTTAGATTTGCTACGTATTTCGCCTCTTTGTGGCTTGTACTAACGTGGAATCCGAACCACGGAGCATCCTAGCGTGCTCATATGAACAAATAACACCTCTTAAAAACTCCTGGTCTTATCGGAGTGTGAACATGGGAACATGAGTTTTGAAGGCTAGTGCAGTAAGGCAGCTCAATGTGCCTGATAAAACCTCGAATGCTCGCCATTAAAAGAGAAAACCAATTGCTATTGAATATATAGTCTTCTGGAATACATCCAGTAACTACAAACGTTCGTATCTTCTGCGTATCTTTTTGTAGTTTATCATCAGTTGAAAACATAGCAGTTAGATACGGACACAGTCATTCCATAATTATTTTAGGGGGCATTTAAATTTTGATTTGGGAAGCAGCAACTGTCAGAGATAATGTTGGAGAATTTTCACGTGTTGGGAGGGCTCATGTACAGAGGGGCAGAGGGAACGAGGCAGCTGATGGAGCTGGTGCCTGTGACACAATGGGATATGAATTGCGACAGGGGCGGGCGGTATCGCATAGCGCACAGATAGCCCAGGGGTCGGCCTCAAAAGAGAGCTGCTAAACGACGGCCAGCCGCAAATAAATCTGGCGGCAGGCGGCAAACCGCGATACAGCTCGCAGCGCCGCGGTGCGGCCGGTCAACGATACAACCAGACAACCACGGCAGCTACCGTGGTTTCAGCCGGCCTCGGTAGCGTAGGGGCTAGAGTGCTAGCTCCCCGTGCCGAAGGCCGCAGGTTCGAATCCGGCCGCGGGCATGGATGTTAAGTGTTGTGTGTCTGTGTGAATGTCCTGTCCATCCTGTGGCGTCCATACATTGGAGAAATACTGGATGACGACTTACATACTTAAAGCAATTATAATTACATTGAGCTGGATGTATGGCCTCAGTTGCCAAATGCCATTAAAAAAATAATATAAAAAATAATATATATATACCGTGGTTTAACGTTCAGGCATTACGTTCGGGAAGACACGAGTTCAAATCCAGATTTCGGTTTCAATGTTTTCCCCAAATCGCTCCACACGAATGCCGGGATGGTTCCTACAAAGACCATCGCCGAATTCCTTCCCGTTCCTTGCCCCAGTATATTCCCACCTCTAATGACTAAGAATTTGATGAGGTTTAAAACCCAGAACAACCAGCTCTGTACCACTACTATCTGATTTCACAATAGGAATACGATCAAACGTTATATAATCTATACTAATATTATAAATACGAAAGTAACTCTGTTTGTTATGTTTCTTGGGCTAAACGGCTAATCCGATCATGATGAAATTTGACGAGGAGATGCTATTCGGCATTAGGATGGACATAGCATAGTTCTTCTGTATAAATAATACATGTTGTCATATAATTTTGAAAAATTACTGAATGGCGATTGACAGACGCGTTGGATGTGTAGGTATTTGTACTACCTTCCCATATAGCGTTCTGATAGCTCAGTGGTTAAAGCAATTGCTTACTGATGCTTGGACTGTGGTCTCCGGTTGAAATCCACGTGGAAGACAAGATTTTTAAAAATTGTTTTTGATCGTATGAGTCACGCCTGAACCGTCGGTTGTTCGGATTGCATGTTAAACTGTATATATTACAAATTTAGGGGTGCAATGCGAGGCAAATCTTAAGTAGTCTAGCAATGCTGTAAGTGTACACTTTTTACGTTGTATTGATCCCTCAGGCGTTGTTTCTGTCGCAGTCAGTGTGAGTGTGATCTGCACTAATAATACTATAAATCCGGAAGTAAGTCTCTGTCTTTATGTTATGTTTTTACGACTAAATCGCTATACCGATATTGGTGGAATTTGACAAGGAAATACTTTGTATCTGTTGGAAGGGCATAAGACCTTTTTTTCGGTACGAATAAGAGTTGTAAGCATGAATTTTTGAGAACTTATCGAATGGTGACGGAGAGACGGATGTGTGTTAGTCTGTAATGGTACGTCGGTTGCTCAAGCTGTGCTTCTCCCGCGTTATGTTGGTGTATGATTTGTTAATAAATTTCGTTTAGAGACAAAACTTTTTATTTAGAATAGATGACGATTTTCTCTGTACTATTACTTTGTGTTTCTGGCACCAGTTTATTTTGACTTCTTTTTTGACATACCTTGCGGTCGCAAACTGGCCTGAGGTATAGCTCTAGCAGAGCACGAACAGCTAAAGTTATTAGAACCCAAGAATCGGATGTTCATGCAGAAGAAAGAAGAATAGACCAAGCTGAAATAAAGCTGCCCTTAGTTAACCCCCCCCCCCCCTTTCTCCACTTCCCCGCACCTTCGTTTATTTTTCTGTTTTTAATTATGATGGAAATTGATTCTTTTCATGAGACAGGCTCGACGGTAGAATGATATAATCATGGCTTTTTTGTCATATTAAGCCGACTCTGTGTTGTTTAGGACCAATCCTACGTTACCAACAACTTCCTATATTCAATTCTGGCAACGAAAGTCTTAATCCACGCGTACGAAGTCGCGGGTATCAACTAGTAATAATATATTTACGTCCTAGAGAGATATTTATTTAGTTAAGGTTTCTCATTATACGAAAAACTAACAAAGCTTACAAAATTGATGTGTACAAAAATATCAAATCTCGTCCTGTGCCCGATGTTACTCTCAAGGTGTCTGACGGGGTTTGTTGCTTCTAATCCCAGTGACTAACACATTTTCAAGTTACTGGATTTGTCAGCGTGGTAGAACAGTTGGTGGTGAACGTAGTAGGAAACACGTTAGTCAAATCGCGAACTTCTTTCCAGTAAGTATGGAGTGAAGGAATGCGACATTGTTGATGAGCGATTAGTAAACAACAGTCCTAATTTTTTTCATTTAAAAAATTAGACCTATTCTCATTCTCTAATTTTTTAATAAAATTTACAACTCTGTAAACAAGTTTCACTTCTACTGTGTGTCTTATATGTAAATTTTTATTTGTGTGTGCTCTTCTTTCGGTATACACTGCAGTGAATATTGTTCCAGTTAATTAATTCGGTCTTGAGTACCATAGTTGCCACACGTGTTATTATATAGTTTTCCCTCATTAAATCAGAACAATCTGAGTGTTTTAAAGAATCTTATTACAGTACGTATGGAGCCCCAAGAGTCATTATTCAGCACTGTGCAGTAATCATTTGATTGCAAACGAGACAAATGGGAAACATAACGTTTCCATGAGCGGAGATGTGTACGGGGCATCAGAACGTAAGCAATAACTGTTTTCGCCTTCGGCATATAGCGTCGTTTAGCTCATGAGTGAGTGAGTGTTGTGAACAGACGTACGATTTTAGTTCGTCGTAAAGTGAAAAAATTCGATCAATCTTTCATCAGATTCTCATCTGATTCAGATTATGTTCGCCTTTACTTTTTTACGCTGCCAAGTCTGCCGACATAATTCCGCACCGAGTTTATTCCTCACACAGCTTGCACTCATTAGTTCCACTGAACAATATCCGCATAGATGAGATACAAAAGTGCATCTGACAATGGTAATACACTTTAGGGACGTGTATGTAGCCCTTGGCTGTCAACAGGAAAAGGGAATCAGAAACCAGAACAAAAATCGTGAGGTACACATGCATCTGGAAATTATGATGGGTGTTTGAATTAATGGTATGATTTATTTTTATTAGAAAAGAAGTTTTAAACAAGCAATTTACTTACCTTTAATCTTGAAGGAAATATCAACCCTTTTAATTTTATGGGATTCAATGATCAGAAATTATATCCATTAGATAATTTTTTACAAAATGTTTTTATAGTGATGTTTTCAGAGATTTCAAGTGCAATTCAATTCCAACATCACCTTTCAAGCCCTTTTTTGGTGTATTAACGTTTTTATCACTCGACTACACAGAGAAATTTACATAGCTTAGTCAGGTCTTATAGTCTGATAATAATCTATAGTTAGAAATTGATAGATGAACAAAGAACATCATAAAAACATATCAGCAGACCGGAAAAAATTGTACAGTACCTTTCTCCGTCAAGAAAGAAATTTTTAACTGCTGCATGAACCCTAACCTCATGTAAGGCTCGCATATCTGGCTTTTAACAAAAAGAAAGTAAGTGTCACGTATAGGACTATTAGGACGGTGGTTCGAATCCCCGTCCGGGCATCCAGATTTGGGTTTTCCATGGTTTCCCAAATCACTCCAGGCAAATGCCGGGATGCTTCCTTAAAAATACCATGACCGAATTCCTTCCCATTTCTTGCCCCCGTCCTTTCCCGTCTCTAAAGACCTCGATGTTGAGAGACGTAAAGCAGTTAAAAAAAAGTATAGGACAATTAAAAGAAGTTAGCGGAATCAATGTCGAAGATAGATTGTTTGAAACATGGACTTAGAAAATAAGGCACTTGTTGAATTGAAGTTATTGAAATGGGAATTGGCGGTCACGTTGTGAGAAGACCAGATGTCAGATGCAGCAAGTAATGCGATACAACGTGACGTAGGACAAGACACAGAAGAAGGTGGTTTGACACACCAAGGGGTCTAAATGATAAGTGATAGCTGGGGACCGAAGCAGGAGGAAGGAAATGGTACAGGCTAGAAACCTACAATGCACAACAATATTTTTTCAGTTGTGTCTTTGAAGATTTTCATAAATATCCCATCGTTTCACGTTTTAGATTGTAGTAAATCAAATAATAATACATTTTTTCACTTTTTCTGGCTACACAAATAATAGTACACTCTTGCTGCTACAAACTTAAACACGAGTTCCAAGTATTTGACGCTGAACTATTAGATAATTTTTTAAATCCCTTATGCTAACTTGTTCAAGGAAATTACTGTAAAACCTAGTAGTAATTAACGCATTATAAAATTTCATTTCCTGGAATATTAAGAGATGTATATATTCATATAAATAAACAAATTTAAAGGAATACTTTTCTAAAATACAAAACAAAACTTCTCGGCCTAAACCCCTTCGTTAGCGATTCTGAATAAGATTAGCATTTAGTTTAGTAGGCGGAAAATTTCAAACTACTGCTGGACCAGTGAGATTATGTTTAACAACCGAAACCTAATAAATCTAGCAGACAACGAAAAGTAATGAGCTCAAACATATAAATTTCATTTTTGCAGCGAGCAGAGCTAATATCAAGGAAAAATAATAGCAGCAAACTGGTCTGCATCATTTTAAAAAGTTCACTTCGTAACGACAAATCGTTATACCAACATTTGAAACAAAAAAGCCGACTGCTTACTCTGTTGAGCTCTGGCAGATCGGATTAGCATTCTAATTTGACCGCGTATAGTGGGCTGGGCTTGGCTCTAAGCCAGGGACTCTGCTAACCTGTCCTCAACTGCACAACTCGCTTTTATTTCAACCGCCCACTGTGTGCTCGTTCAAATCGCTGAACAGCAGGGAGGAATTCATTATGAAAATGCTCTTACCGTGTCCTTATCGCATCATTTGATTATTTTTCGCTCTAAAATAATTATTTAACATTCCATATGTACTATATATATAATTAATTCTAACGGTAAACGAATTCGATAATAAAGTTGCATTATGAAAAATAATCAAGAAAGTGATTTTTTTGCATTAATATTCAGGGACAAAAAAATACTCTTTCAGTGATTTTCTGGTGTTTTTTTTAAATTTTCTGTTAGGAATGAGGATGTATATAAACTGCTAAATGGCGCAAGCAAAATATTTCGAGAGGAACAACTCCAAAGAACATCCATTGCAGATCAATAGAGAGAACAATAACAAAAGATCAAATATAAAAACTGGAGAGGATGAATGGAAAAAGTAGTTGAATTTTACTATTTAAGTAGAAAACAACCAGATAATGGCCGCAGCATGGATCTGCATTAAAGAAGAATAACAACAACGAAGAAACAAGTTTCCTCGAGAGAAGAAACTTATTAATGTCAAATATGGATCTCATAGTAAGAAAAAACACTCGGAAGGTGTAATTTATAAAAGCGTTTCACAGACTTCCGCGATGCACGACGAAGGAAAGATGAAGCTTTTGAAACGCGCTTTTGTAAATTAGTGTTTTAAGTTAAGTGGACAGATAAAGTAGGAAATTAACATTTTGTGGAAGTGATGGATGAAGAAAGGAATTCGCGTAAAATTCTTTTAGAAAAAAGGAAACAGAGATTTGCAAGGCGATGGATCATTTTTTAAATGCATGAAAGTAGTTTGAGGGTAGAAGTGTAGAAAAAAATAAAACTTAGCCTAATCTTCCCAGAATTATCGCGATTTTTGTGGTTCTAATTTTGTTATTTTTCTCTCCATTGTCTTGAAAATTCTTTAATGGGATGTTGATTGAACACTGCAAGGACAACAACACTCTTAATTTTTTCTTCCTTTGGTCTTTACGTCTCCTCGACATCGATTTCTTGGACAAGGAATGGGGGAGGAATTTTGGTATGGCATTATGAAGGAACTATCGCAGCATTCGTCTCGAGTAATTTCGGGAAACCATAGAAAACAGAAATCTGGATGGTTGCAAGTAACTTAATGAACATCAAATCTTCCTCTCTTACAGCTCCCTTTCTGCTATCTACGGAATATTTTCCTCAGTTCGGCTCGATAACAGAACTATAGGTTTTCTGCCAGTATGTGACACCATACTCTCCCTTTTATTAAACAATTTACCATTTTATTGAGACTTTTAAGCTGCGACTTATTTGAAAATCGTGCTTACCCACAGTTCCGGCAAAGGTATGTAAGTGATTTTTTACTAAATAAAGGTTAAACTCTGTTTTTACAATCAGGATAAACTGGAGCACATTATGATTATGTCTATCAGTGTTGTTGAAACCAGTGGTAAGATATTTAAATCACTCAGACGCACATACAAGTATTCAGTACGTGTAACATTAACAGACACATGTAACGATTCATTTTGCACCTCACCTTCTGCCCTGCTCACGTATTACTGTGAATCATACATAAATTTTTGTATAACCAATTCCAAATTTATTTAAAATTAATTTTCGGAGTGCTTGAAATAGGGTTGTACCACTCAGTAGGGAGGTACGGGAAACGGTTTAATCCATGGAGAGGATTTGTAAGTAATTAAGCGAAACTGTAATATAATAAAGAAGGCTTTTTACTCGGTTTTTTTAATTAGTTAATATACACACACTTGTGAAGATTGCAAGTTCGGACCGAGTCGTCACCAACAGAATGTTGGGAAAGGGTCAGAAATGTTTTACGTTATCTAAAATAAGAAGTCAGAAGCTGCTGTAAGACAACAAACACTTTTAATCGTATTTAATGTTTACTGTGACCAGTACACCTTACAATATGACCGTGAATTTTTATATCGGAACTTCGTATTTCCTAGATGCAGGTTCTTGCGTTAGTTAACAGTTCCACCTACTTGATAATGAGTTCGACCATCGACAGTTATTAATTACGCGAGATCACACACACTGTTCCTCACAATGAAGTGGCTGTCTTTTCCCGTTTCACCGCCTACTTTCACTGTTCTGGACTGTTTAATCAACCCGGCACCATGCCGAAACATTACCTCACCATATCCCGCACTAATTAATTCATACTTCACGTTTTTGTCGGAACCGCGCATACAAGTAACACGACTTGCATTCCGACAAGCAATCGCGACCGCTATTCCCCGACACCCTATCATTGGTCGAGTTGGTCACGTGACTATCCGGGCACAGGTATACTGCCTGTTTGTCCCTGTATACTTACACGCTGAAAATATACGAGTTTTCTGGTGGAATGTTTTATCCGCCTGGTTGATAAGATCAATTGTAAAAAGTTTGGTCAAAATTTCTAGACATTTTTCTGTAGGGACTTACGCTTCTTTGACGTCGAATACATTTATTAGCGGGAGATGAGTGGGTACAAGAAAAAAATCGATCATTAACTTCTTGAAGGACTCATCCTAGTATTCGCCTGGAATAATTTCAAGAAACAATGGAAAGTCGAAATTCTGATGGTTGGCCGGAGATTTGAACCCCCACTCACCCGAATAGCAAGCCCGAGCGTTGGTCGAACGGTGTGGATTTGTATTTTACACAACAAACATCTAGAATTTGAGATTAATATTTTACTCCTGCTTCATTCATGCCTATTACATCTACGCGAATACGTTATCCCTCTGTTTTCAGGTTCTTCACGAACTAAATTAAGTTTCTACTTTTGTAACTCACATCGATTATAAGACGTTTGGCTTAAATAACACTTGTAGAATGTTTCCCACGTGAAGATTTGTGTTTTTTTTAAGTTTCATGTAGTTTCTGATGTGACTCAATGACTTTTTGATATTTTGCGGTTTCCTAAAAGTAGACTTGCGTGGAACGCCGTAATACTGACTATCCAGATGAATCCATTGAGAATCAGCGGTTATTTTCTTCATTATGAGATGTTTGACTGCTACTATCTCAGGCATTCTGATCTACTCTGCAGCGCTGCGCCCCGGGCTGTCTGTCTGTAACTCGGTAATTAGTTGCCGGATTTACGGCATCCTCTATTAGACAGGAGTTCTGTGTTTACAGCAGACGCACTCTGTCTTCAATTTTATTCACTCAATGAGGCCGCGGGCTCGGAGATAGTTTGCAGAGTGGATTACCACAGGTTTCCGTAGGTCACCGCAACTGGATAGTGACGACGTTAGGTGCCTGGTGTTAACGTCATTAACGAACTGAAAACAGGATTCCGAAAAGCAGTGAAACTAGGACTGATTAGCTAGCTGCTCCACATTGTATTAGTATTAAATCGTGCTTGTTTATTTGGCTCTTAGTTACTACTGACAACATGGAAATTGTGTAAGCCGTCTAAACAACAGGTTTGAAACCTTTTTGACATACCGCCCCCTTGTTTAAAAAAAAAAACACCACCACACTTTGTTGTAATAAATGATGTGCTTCAGAATTTTTGCCTCCTAACCAATTTTTGAAACAGTGATTGCATGGTGCCTCTCTTAGTTCAAGTGTACAATATCATATATATATAAAAAACGACAGATTTCTAAAATTACTTTATTGAAAGATAACTTTTCTTTTTTCTTATTTCTTTAATCCTCGTCGACGTTAGAGCCGGTAAAGAACTGGGGGGCTAGGAACGGGAAGTAATTCGTCTATTACCTTTTTAAAGGAACTACCCCTGCATTCGCCTATAGTGATTTGGTGAAATCATGAAAAACCCAAATCTGGATAGCCAGATGGGGATTCAAACCCGTGTCCTCCCGAATGCAAGGCCAGAGGGTTAACTTCCACCCGCCATACTTGGTTTGAAAGATATTAAAAATATTGGTGTGTTATGTAATCGTAGGTTTTCCAGGCGGATCTGATGCGTTAATATCACTCTGGCGTGCGGTCGGATCAATTGATTGTAGTTCAACGAATTTTCGACCGAGTAACGTGCCATCATCTTCAGGTTGCGTCTGCTGACCGGCGTGAGGAGCGCAGTCCAGGACGCGACTGCCGGGACGGACCTGTTGGGGCAGAATATATACCCTTCGACCCATCCCCTCCACTCCCGCTGCGATACTCCGATAGCCAAACACCAGAGCCAAGGCACATTGCGCGACGAGGGTGGCATGCAGAATGAAAATGACTGCTCGATGCATCTGTTCTTTTCTTAGTTAATAATTGCTGATAACGGTAAATCTTCTTTTGCCTATATATGATATTGGGAATGCAATAAAAAATGTCTTTGATGTAGCCTTTAAGGCCGCATATAATACTTTAAACCAAGGGACAGTGATTGGTCCACAACGGCCTCTAATTTTGCCTTAGACCAGAAACGCTTCCTATGATCTCTTCAACGACCTACTAAGGGCGGTACTGCCCCCGTTTGTAGCAACTGGACTAAACCATCTAAAGAGAAACAATTATATGCTGTCACTATATTTATACATAGTTAAACTATGTTTTTTCCAGTAAATCAGATAACTAAACATTGTAAGCCTAAAAGCGCAGAATTCGTGCATCACGGGTCCTTGTGGAGTGTGGTAAACCATTTTACCATCAGCTACAGTAAAATTACAGATTTAGCATCCTATTATTTGCTTCTATTTAGTTGTTAGTAGATTCTCTCAATTATTGGGCTGCTGGAATCAGTTGATCAATTGCCTTTTTCAGTCACTTAGCTATTATACTAATGTTTATGTAGAATTTTGTAATCTTGTAAACGACAAAACAAAAACTGTTTTTTTGACAACAATATGAATCTGTAACTTACTTAATAACAGCACCCGTAGGACAACTACAAAAATTAGATGTGATGCAGTTGTAGACGCTCCTGCACTATGGTTTTAATTCTTGAGCTCGTTGAAGTCATTAGAGGCGCGAAAGACTTGGTGCAAGTAACGGAGAGGAATTACGCCATAGACTCTTGAAACAACCGTTCCTACATTTACCTGGAGTGATTTCGGGAAATCAAGGAAAAACGAATACTGGATAGCCGGACGGAGATTCAAACCTGCGTTCTCTCGATTGCACGCTCGGTTGTTAGAAAAATGCAACTTAGTATAATACCCTTAAACTACTGATGCAGGCACTAAATTTTTAATTATTAGAAACAAAGTATATGAATCACAGACCCGTGTCTAGAAAGAAAGTCAATTTTATCTGTAATGTTACTGGTAAATTCTGAAAACACTTTAACCATCCATCTTCTAGACTGAATTTTTATAAAATTTTAACTATAACAATTCCCTCCGTTTAAAGTCACTACTTATTTGTGGTGTTGTAAACAAACTTGCTGTTTGTATTTTTAAATCATGTTGGCACAGTAAACAAATGTTTAACATCAGCCATAATTACATTTGAGGAAAGGTTAGCAGAGACGGTGGAAAGAACCCCCATAATATTTTAACTTCGTTTATGTTTTATATGTTTCTGGTAAAGCTTATCCTATTATTATTTTGAAAATAAATGTTTGTGCCGAATTTTCTGTTTCTATTTTTAACGTTTCTGCGAAACAATACAACTATGCAAAAGTAAATAATGGTTATCTTCGGTAAATCCGTTGTTTGTTCACAGCCTCAAATATTTGTCTCGATTAATCGATGAAAGAGCTTATCATAACTAACTACTGTCTGTTTGAAACAATATAGAGTGGTTGGACGAACGGAAAGTTAAAATGAACAATCAACAGCAATACAGAGTTCCGGAAACTCTTGCAGCAATCCTATGAAATCCTGCATTGCGCAATAGCAAGTACTCGCAGGGATAGAAAACATACTCAGGAATATAGAAACGAGAAAGTGAAAGTACATATTTAAAACCCTTCTCTCCCCCATTCGATATAATACTTTTTTGTACGTTTCAGAGGTTGATTGTGACTGTCGTAAGTATGAAATGGAGCGCAAAGAATCCCAGAGATTATGAACTGTTCATTCAGTTAGTGATTAATCCGGAATAAAGATTATACTACTGACAGATATAAATTAAGAGAAAGAGTTGTGTTTTACAGATGGGACATTATGAAGAAACTTCTCTTTTTGGAAACTAAGAGTTGCAATAAAATAAGTAGGCTATATGAAACATACACGGACATTTGTAGCGTGTAACATACTGTTTTGTTCTTATTGTTACTGTCATTAGCTTTTGTGTCCATTAAATAAAGAAAAAATTGGGCACCTTTCTATTGTTAGATTATAAAACTAAACTGGTATAATGGTTTCTATGATTTTTGACAAATGTACGCCATAATATCGAAGAATTGTTACAGACGTTTGCCTAATTTATTGTTGGACTTGCCACCCCGTAGTACCGCACTGACCTCTTCAGAATACTATCCGGTGAGGAACCCGTGAAGATTAAATCTCTTCAAAATACTTCCACCTGTCTCTGTGCCAAGCTATGTTGAAGTTTATTTCCCTCTTCGTCTCTTTGCATCAAGAGGAAATCAGCTCGTTGTTAGTTTGATCGCAAAATAATCTCATTTTCTCATAACATATAGGCCTACTGCACACTTTAATTTCACTAACCCTCGCTGAATTATTTAGTTTTCTCATAACGTGAAAAGCAAACTTAATTTAACTAACCAATCTTGAATAAAAGTATCTCCTTACCCGTTGTTTCCCCGTATGTTTATAGATGAAAATTAATAGAAAATTGAATACATATTTTTAAAATATATATAATTATGTTAGTAAAAATTGGAATACAATCCTATGTATATGACCCGTCTCTGATAACATCTTGCATGGTACCTCATAACAAAATTTTGGTAGAAACTTCAGTTATACAGAACTTATAAGAAAAAAAAAAACGTTGTCACTCAGATCACGAAACCCTTAAAATCATTCTGCGTAGGTACAGTAATTTCGCTGTTCTACAACCTACGCCAAATAATTAGTTTAATCAAACAATACACGGTGAACTGAAAAGTTTTTGGCCCTGAACATACACGAACATTTGTAGCGTGTAACATACTGTTTTGTTAATTTACATGTATATGAAGTTACTGAGCTAATCTGCGTACGAAATTTGGTTGATCCCCATGTAGAAGAATCTTGCTGTCCTGGTAGAATACTTTGAAGTGATTATAGAAAATATTAACTATTGGCTGTTTCACCTTCAATACGTAAAATCGCGCATTATTGGGCGACGAGATTTCGTAGTCGTAGTAGGAGACTTCTTACAGGCTGAGTTTGCTGCATGTCTGTTACAAGCACAGTCACTTCTCTCTGTAATTTGGACACCCTACTGTACTTCACAAGTATGCCAGCAATCAAGGTACAGAAAAAAGGGTAGGAAATTTTTTCGATTAATCCCAACAACTTTGACAGTATCGTATAGAATTCAATAGTGCCTAATCACCCTCACGGAAGCAGTGCGTACACATATGTCAAAGCGCATTCCTTCTGGCCCTAGTGAAAGGGTGGTGTTCCTGAAGCGGCGGCATGCGACATTCCGGGCGGGGCAGGCTCATAGCGGCAGAGCCCCGGGCGTGCTACTGTGTTACGACAGCCGTGGTCTGGTGTTTACAAGAGGCCTCTGCACTGTGACATTATACTAAAAGCCGTCAGCAGCGACATGAACAGTTTAGTTCAAGAATACTAGTCCTCTTCATGAATGCATAGTTTCCAGCTGCCGAGTATTCCGTTTCAGTCGTGATTGTACCTGCTTAAAATGAGACCCGAATCGTGTAATACTGATAGCTTACTTCACACAGCTAAACACCTCACTATGGCAGCCGAGCAGCTGAACATTAGGGAGTGTAAAAAAAAATTTCAGTGCCCAGTATGTGAACTGTTAAGGGGGGACATACGCAAAACTGCAGTACTTCGAAAAGTATTTTATATAATCTAAAATTTTTTAAGGTAATCAAACCAAATTTGGTACAGTTATTAAGAAATTTTATGTGAATACTTACGTAAATTTTCATGTTTATTGACCTTTTATATCTTTACTTATTAAAAATTGATTTTTTTAAATAATATAATTACAAATGTTCCTTTCTCAAAAAAACTATCAGAACAAAATTGAAGCATTTTTGTACACAATTTCATACAGCATTATTACAGACATCTGTGGAACAGAGTTTTTATATCTTCTTTTGTTCAATTTTTACAGGTCTCCAAATTTCCCTGAAGAATAATATATAGAATTTAAGGACCTCATTCTACCATAAATGCCTTACTATTTTATTAAATGAAAATTCCTTCCACAGAATTTTTCACTGTGGTACTGACTCCAAATTTCATTACTCTACCTTCTGTGGTTTGTGAGAAAAAGGTACATAAAGTACTGTACAAAAATGTAAGTTACGGGAAAACTGAATCAAAGATTCAACAGTGTTTTTATTAGGTCTTACCTTCTCTGTGTGAACTAGTGCAAGCCATATGCATACTCCTCTTCATCCTCAAGCAGTCTTTTCTTTGCACCACAGTCAGCACATACAAAAGCAAATGATATAACATTTTCAAATCAATAAGCCTAAAACCACTAGTAGCTTGAGTGTCCGAGCCACAATCATCAAGTGACAAACCGCTGTAAATTTTCCTTTTTGAAGCACTCTCTACCTTGGCTGAGGTCAAGTTTTCATTTGTTGTTATAGGACTAGTTTTCAAGTTGTCTTTATGACATCGAGAAGCACGACATTTCCTAACCTTTTTAAACACTTTTACTAGAACGAGGCGAAAATATAACAACAGATCTATTCACCACTTTTGTAAAAATTAATCCGTAACATTCACTTGTAAACAAACGCTATAAACCAAAGAATACAAAATCAGCGGGCAGAGATGTTATTCCACAGCCTTCTTGATGTAGTATACGGCCATTTACTACTTGTGACTGCAAAAAACTGGAAAAAACGCCCCATAAATAGATAATAAATAATAAGAGAGAAGTTATTTTAATTTTTAATTTATAATGTAACTAAGGAACTTATTTTTGAGGTATTCCCGAGCGACATTATAATACAACAACATAAGTGTAATTCAGGTAAAAAAATTAGTATATAGGTAGAGGAAGCAAGAAACTTTTGTTATCAAACATGTCATGGATATAAATTGACTGTCGGTGTTATTAGCTACTTATATTTTTCTTACTGTTTCCCATGTGTTTCTTAACAAATGTTGTTGAACGTCTTTCAAGAATTATATTCAGCAAACGTATCTGGTGATTATAAAGTCGTTACAGAAGTTTGCCTAATTTATTGTTGAGTTGCCACCCCGTAGTACCGCACTGACCACTTCAAAATACTATCCGCTGAAGAACCCGTGAAGATTACATCTCTTCAAATTACTTCCACCTGTCTCTGTGCCAAGCTATGTTGAAGTTTATTTCCCTCATCGTCTCTTTGCATCAAGAGGAAATCAGCTCGTTGTTAGTTTGATCACAAAGTAATCTCATTTTCTCATAACATATAGGCCTACTGCACACTTTAATTTCACTAACCCTCGCTGAATTATTTAGTTTTCTCATAACGTGAAACGCAAACTTAATTTCACTAACCAATCTTGAATAAAAGTATCTCCTTACCCGTTTTTTCTTCGTATGTTTATAGATGAAAATTAATAGAAAATTCAATATATATTTTTAAAATATATATAATTATGTTAGTAAAAATAGGAATACAACCACATGTATATGACCCTTCTCTGATGATAACATCTTGCTTGGCACCTCATAACAAAGTCTCCTTAAAATCATTCTGCGTAGGTACAGTAATCTCGCTGTTCTACAACCTACGCTATATTATAAGTGGAAACAAACAATACACGGTGATCTGAAAAGTTTTTGGCTCTGAACATATTTGGAGACTAATTGGCATTGTAATAAAAAAAATTAGAATTTTAAGAAAATCACAGTATTTTAGTTCGAGGAGGTGCTGGTTTTAATGAAATTTCTTGTACTAGAGTTCTCGAGACCATGGCCGTCTATTGTGACAGAATTTTTCAGAACATTATCCTATGTATTGTTTTACCAGCATCCACGTTTAAGCGCGCTTCGCGAAGTTTCTCTTAACGTAATTAAAGAAGCAGATGTGTTGAATAACCACAAACACGAACAATATTGCATATTTCGTCTGCTCCTTGATGGTTCCAGTCTGTATTATTTTTAATAACTGTCTGTGAAGAGCGCTCTGTTTTCACAGCAATCAAAAGCGCGCGCCGCTTGTCCAAAACCGCAGAAAGCGGTTTAAAGTAATTGGAAATGTAGTACCGCGTTAATGGTATTAGGGAAGCCCTTGTTGAGTTGCCTTCCTCAAGAAGCACAAGTGAGCTTCATGCTGGCAACCTCTGAATGCCACACGCAACGAATGGACCTTGCTTGCGATTCCGTGTTAATTAAGTTCTTTCAGAGGGACGTTAACAATTTCTCCTTTCACTTCTTCAAGTGTGTTTATCTTAAATAAAACTACGCATAAATGATTTGTAAAAGAACTGATTGGCAGCGTAATTTGGTGATTTTATTCAATTTATCGGCTCAAAAGGTGATATAACAATAAAGAAATTAACATAATGTTCTAGGATGACTATGCGAGTGAAGACATGATATTTCTCCGATCGAAAGCGCTGTTGCCATCTTTTAATGAAGAAGGCGACCGAAAACATTATATTAATTCTCAACGCTGGGAAAAAGTTCGTTCTTAAATAACGAAATTGATTCTTCGAAGCTGCAGTTAGATTGAATTGATTTTCATGCTCCGAAGGCAATTTACCTAGTCATTTAATTACCCCTATCTTATTTTTTTTATTATGATCATACATAATTTTATGTTAAATTCCTCCACTCATCTACTTTTTCCACTAATTTTTTTTATTTTTACACACTTTATATTAGCTTGACTTGTATGTATGTATGTATGTATGTATGTATGAATGTTTGTATGTTTGTATGAATGTAACGGAATATTACAACTCCATTTTGACCCACTTCCAGATGTCCGAGCTCGTTGAAATTTGGCACACATATTAAGAACCGGTGACAATACAAGAATTTCATATCTATATCCTGCGATTCTCATTACTTTGACAGTAACAAAAGAAAAATGGTTGAATGTCGTGAAATTTTGCAATTTAATTTTAACCCAATTCCAGATGTCCGAATTGTTTGAAATTTTGCTGATGTATTGATAACTGATTACAATACAATAATTTCATAGCTATATCTTGATATTATCATTACTTTTACAGTAAAATCAGAAAAAATTTGCACACTTTTTAAGAACCATTGACAATACAGCAGTCTCTTAGCAACGTTACTTTGACCATCTCCAGTTTCCCGGGTGTGATTTACGAGCCTTGATTGCTGACGACGATCGTCTTCCACTATCCAGAAAGGTTTCTCTGTCTGCAGTCACTTAACGTGATGTTGAATAGTGAGTATTCGAAACATTACTTCGTACTATTATAGAAGAGTAGTCTTCCACATTTACCCTGCTATTGGACCTCTGGCTGAGCTGCCATTTAATTGTATTTAACTCGTGGAAGTAATAATTAAAAATGAAACTACAACACAAAGATAAAGAGAGATTGGCGAAGAAAAGCCAACAGTAGGAAACATACTTTTGAAACTATCTGAACTAAAGTTAAAAATAAAATTGTAGTTTAAAAAACTAAAAACACGCTTTCGTAGTAATGTGAACTAAAAGGTTAAAAATAATCTTTAAATATAAAGATTTTGTTTAACAGTGATGGGACGTCCCACAATACAGGATAAATTTTTTTTTTTGAATAAGCTTAAAGAATAAAGTCACTGATTACAAAATTAACTTTAATGTAAAAAAAAAAAAGCATGGTGTGCTCTCTACACAACTTTTGTCAATGACTCTACCTTTACAAACAGCGAACGACAAAAAATATAACACAACTTATATAGCACCCCATACTTTTTTACATTAAAGTTGATGTTGTAATCAGTGACTTTATTCTTTAAGCTTATTCAACAAAAAAAAATTATCCTGTATTGTGGGACGTCCCATCACTGTTAAACAAAATCTTTATATTTAAAGATTATTTTTAACCTTTTAGTTCACATTACTACGAAAGCGTGTTTTTAGTTTTTTAAACTACAATTTTATTAAATTCCATCAGCGTTTTTAGTTGATAATTCATTAGTTCCCATGGTAATTTAACCCAAACTCTGACACACTTATGTAATAAAGAAAATTTTCTTACAGCCTTGCGCCTGTAACCACAGCTTGTGGTCATGATCATCTTTTCACTTCCAAGCATTTCTCCCAATTCTTCGACCGTTATCTTTCCAACCCTCATCGCCAACTACGCCTTGTACACTCCAACATTCTCTTCGCCCTCCAATCTTCCAATGACTCCCATTCCAGCTCCTTTATCATATCAGATGCCGACTGGGTAATGCGGTAATTTCCAGAAACAAATCTAGCTGCTCTCTTTTGCACGCTCTCCAACTCTGTATTTGATACCCAAAACGTGGGTCCAAATTAAAAATGCCATAATGCAGCTTCTTCTTTTATTTAATACTCCATTACTAGTAAAGGCAGATTTACCAAATACAGAACACATGTAATTTGACAACGAGAATTGGCTGAAAGCAGCAAAAATTCTGAGTTCGCTCTCCAAGCAATTCTTTCAGGACTTAATGTTTTGGAAACACATTGAGTACTCGGGCCAGACAAAATGCAGCCCTTTGAGAACTGTCGAAAACATTACTGGAAACCTTGTTTAACTGTTCCACATCCTTAAAAAAAACTCTTTAACCGTCTATTGATTCACAAAAATCATTGAAAGTCGGAAGTTTAGTTTACTATTAATTCAACCAAAATTTAAGTTGCTGTTATTGTGACTGTGATAATGGCCAGAGATTACATATAAATGATTTCACATTTTGAATGTAAGCCTTATACAAATCCACAATTCTAATTTGCCTCCCGCATTCCAATAACTCCCAAACCAACTCCTTTAACATTATGAGATATTGCGTTCTACGACCAATCTCTGAACAAAACTAACTACTCTTCATTGCATCCCCTCTATTATTCGTACTCAATGTGTGAGTCCCTTTCTATTCAATGACAGGTGGATAACCTTTCAGTATTTTTACTATCGTCTCCACCATTTCTCGCTACTAAGTTTATTATCTTCGTCAATCGAAATCTTTAGATTTTTTTATCATTATTTATTACTCTTGTTCCATAGATTTCTGCTCAGTAAGGACCTCTAAGATGTGAAACATTTTATTATATAAGATGAATAATAATAATTGGGAATAAAATTATTATTATGTGTTGTAAAAATAAAAAAAATAATAATAAAAATATAATCTTTAATTTTACAACTGAATTTTGTTAAAGTAATATCAGATATAATTAATTCTTTTGTAAAAATTCTTGAATGGAGTGTACCTAATAAATTGATTCGTTTGTATTGATTTTCATTGTATTTATTTTCATTGCATGTTTACTAGCCAAATAGAAGTACCTGCTCAGAATCCTCTCTCATTTTAATCCTATATCATTTTAATCCTATAATTCTACATTTTATCGTCTTACATAGTTATCAGAATCCTCTCACAATCCCCTCTCATTTTAATCCAATAATTCAACATTTAACCGTCTTACAGAGTATTCTTTTTGCTGAGAGTTAATGGTCAAATCATTCGTGTTTAAAAGTTATGGCAAACTCGTCGCTTACTGAGAAGGCGATTACTTTTCGAATCAGATTCTTTTCCATACAAACTAAATTTTTAAGCAACAACAAATTTTGGTTTGTGTTAAATAAAGTAAGTTGCTTCTGCGTCGTGTACCTTAGCACCCGTATGTCGCCAACAGTTGGCAGCTCTGTTGTACGTTTTCTCGGAGGCATTTGGCTCAGTCGGAGGAGGGCGTTGTGGCTGGTATGTAGACGCAAACTGGCCTGTGTCTACTACACCAGATATGGCTCGCTGCTGCAGGTAGGCAACATACAACAAAACAATAAAGATTCGCCGTTACTTCAAATTCTATCTTCATTCACATTAGTCCATGCGTCTATTCTGAAGCATTTCTGGATCTCGTGGAATACGATCCTAAATTGTCGACCCCTGAAACGTACGGCGGTTTTCTCGTGTAACAATGTTCGTATGGTCAAGACCGACATTGGGCATAAGTATGATTAATTAGATTTTAAGAGTTCATGCTATTTTGTATATCTTTAGAAGAAGGAAGAAACACCGTAGAAAGTAGAAGGAAAATAGATACACTGTCGGCGGTGATTCATATACACAATGAGAGAACTATAATACACAATTCTTAGGCTAGCTGTACAGCTTAGTAACCAAATAAAAGACTTACAACATTTCTGTGAATTTTAATGATACGTGGAAGTAAGTATCTAGGTAGGAAAATATCCAACAATTTTGCAGAAGCTTAGCTATTTGAAAGTGCAATACGCTCTAAATCAAATGCTGAGTAGCTGGAAGAGTAATAACAATGTTTCTGAATACGCAGAATCTCTGGTATCTTATGTAATGATATTGGTAGTGAATAAGTTCACAACACATAGTGATGATAGTGTTCTCCTTAGTTACGAATTGTAATGAAATTTCTCAGTGAACTGGTAGAGACAGGAAATTAAACGATCACACAAGTTGTGGTTTGGAAAATGTTAAGGTATTTTTAATTTTTGTAAACAGAGGTTGGACATACCATATTTGTTCGTATGACTGTTGCAAGAAGGTGGATAATGCAGGGATAAGTGGTAGTAGTATGAAATGACACTTTAATATAAATAGCTGTGCCGTGAGCATTGTTAACTGAAATTTGTTGTTGCAGAGAATTGTATCACTCCGTGTGTGAAAGTAAATTCTTCACTGGCGAAGATGGTTGTGAATTTCTTGAAATCATATTTTTGTTACTTGTTTTAATATTAACCGTTCCTAAAAAAAAAATATTGATTTGGTGTAATACTCAATGTTGGCGTTGACACAATTTTCTATCCAATCTTCCACATTGTATAATTGTGGATGTAACTTAAAGGATGTAAGTAATTTCCATAGCACCAGCGTACATCGCAGAAAAACCCGTATCATTGTTCAATTTTACAAGGTTAACATATTTTTCATGAACGCAAGTCTGTCTCGAAACTGAATAGCTGATCGTACTTTGAACTTACTATTATAAATCTGGTAGTAAAATATTTTTCAGATGTTTCGTATCCGTCCCATGTTCTTACAATGATTGTCATTTTTAAAGATTTAGAACCAAATAATTCAGTTATAAAATGAACACATTTTATTATCACAATCATAATAATGGCATCGTAGATTTCAACTTGACGTTTAAGCTAAAGTATAGAGTTCTTAGATATATCTTTTTCCCCATTTAATTGTCGACAGTGATTTCTGCAGGCATATATTACCAGATTATTTCAGCGTCGGTTTAAGGATTTTGTTCTTTTTCTCGTTTCCATTGCAAAATTCAAGAACTAATGGACGTCACGTATAATTAACTCATTTGTGAAACAGGAGAACGATGCAAAGACACAAGGGAAGATACGTCTTGCTGCTCTAAATTAGTAAGTCTTTATTAAGTATTTTTTGTGAACTAAAAGTAAATTTAAAATTTTCACTTTTTATTGTTGTCATTCACCGTAGCAGGTTTCATAAAAGTGTATTCCACTATCTTCACTTCTCTTGTCAGTTGTAATAGATATCGACTGCACCTCGTCTCCAGCAAGCTTACAGATTCTCTAGCATTATAACTCTGCTTGCTTACTAAACTTTTTCGGCTTCTGGGAGTTGACATCGTTGGAGCAGCAGAATTGAAAAATGTATTGAAAGTGAAAGAATGAGAACAAGCATTATGTTTTAATTAGTTTGTTTTAATTGTTACTAAGCCGCAGTGTCATAGTGTACCCCTGATCATGAGTGAATTATTCAGATAGCATCACGTATGAATTGGAACATAAAGAACAAAAGCTATGAAAAAGAGAAAAATACATCATTTATATTTAGAGATACCTTAAGACGTGTATTTGAAAATGTTATGTAAACAAAAGTATAATATACTTTGAAATTCTTATTAGGTTCAGTTTAATATGACTTTCGAAGGAGGGAAATTCAGCTTTCTGACATTAGTGGTAGTTGTTAATAATCTGTATTAGTTGGCTGCCGTCAGTTATTGGCAATAAGAATGTTGTTCATTGACCTCATCCTATTCACGACAAATGAGGTCTAGGTGACCGAGCGTGGTGGGTTAGCGGTTAACGCATGGCCTCGCATTCGGTAGGACACCGGTTCGAATCCCTGTCCTGACATCCAGATTTGGGTTTTCCGTGGTTTCCCCAAATCACTCCAGGCGAATACCGCAAATGGTTCCTTTTGAAGGCCATCTCCGAATTCCTTCTCGTTCCTTTCCCGTTTCTAATGACCTCGACGTCAACGAGGCTTAAAGCCGTTAGCAATACATAAACATATAAATAAATAAATAATTGTAACGTAGCCAGCGACTTTTTTCCATCTGCGGTGCGTGAAAAGAAAGTTATATTTGTTAGTCACACCAGTCGTTCTTGGATCATAAAGCCTGCTGTATGCACGTGATCGAATCGGATGATTCAGTGATTTACTGCCCTGGTGGAAAAGTTCGATAGGAGTACGGAAACCATCACATGAAAAATGTAAGAAACCCGTATCACTGGGTCACAAACTTCTATGGACGTCGCAAAGGACAACTCATTACGTGAGTTTTGTGTGCATGTCAGAAGATGGTAAATACAGATCCGGTAACGTTCTGAAATGTTTCTAAAATGTCTTCAAATTTTATCAGTAATATGTATAAAATGTTCCAAGACTTTTCATTCGGGTGTGAGTTGAGCAACCGGGGTGTTGTAGAAACACCTTCCACCTTGAAGATTTAGGATGAATGTGCCTTGGCAAAGTCTCCAGTAATCTTAACGGCTGGATGTACACAGTGTGAGTTTAAGTGTCGCAAAATGGCTTCTTGTCGAATTATTGGCGGTTTACACATATTTTTTTTCTGCGCAAATTCGTTTCGGAAAAAAAAATCATAAGGAGGACAGTGAAACACACGCTACTTTCTCTTTTCCCAGACAGGTGACAACTCTTGGCTAGAGTAATGTATATCGCTCTCATTTTTATCTCGACTACACACATATACCAAAAGTCGCATCATATTTGACTATAGGAAATACAAATATTCGTGAACTGATTATTTCTCTAGACTTGTTACCACTTTATACTAATTAAAAAAGAGTTAGTGTTTAAGTAATTAATTGGTGAAAAGAGTAATACGAATTCCAAGATAAAGAAATTTGAGATGATTCAGGGGAAAGATGGGTGCCCTTCGTCTGGCATTATATGGCTTGGTTTAGAGATTTTAAAGAAGTAGACCTACTTAGTAGGTCCCTTACTCTTTAAATTCTTTTCACGAAAGTTAGTCATAAAAATGGAATAATAAACCTGCCAGTATTTTTGCCAATAAAAACCTTTTTTACTATCGTTTTTTCTATTCATAAACACTTTATACGGCATTTTTGAATCCTGTGATATTATACAGTAACAAAAAGGTCGATGTATTTTAATTCTCTGTAATTTTTCTTTTTCTTTCTTATGGGGACTATGGTGATTTTATTCTTCTCCTAGAGCTGTTTATAATCTTTACAGATCTCCCACAGACCCTTTAATTTTTTCAGAGAAGTCTAATTAATGTTGTCTTATCTTGGTGTTCGTAAAGCATATTTAGTCCTCAAACTTCATTCACATCGTGTAATTTGGTTGGATCGTTTTCAGAAGGTTTACAAGCCCATTGATTCTCAGGGAGATCAATTGTTTCTTACAGACACCAATATTTGTTATGTCCTTGAATTAGGCATTTTACTACTGCCTTTACTAAGTTTATTTACGGCATTTGCTGTTAATCGATAACATTTTTACACGCTTCTTTAAACAAGTACAAACTTGTGCAACTATCCAGAAATCTTGATGCATGTAAAGGTGTAGCTTAAGACCGTTTGTTAGTCAGGTTTTCTTAAGTGCATCAACAGGTTGGTAAGATCTAAAATGTATTCCAAAAAGATATAAGAACTAAACATCAGAAATGCTTTTACTCTACCCGATTTCCGTCATGTAATACAGACGAGTGGTATTGACAGGAAAAATTTAGCGATTTACAAAGGCGAGTGTTGTAATTTAATACATAATGAGGAAAGTACATTTTTTTTAACAAAAAGGTGTCTTTGAATACAGCGCAGCTATGACTTATGAAAAATTATACTAAAGAAAAAATAGGATAGCTTTTAGCTAGCAATGTTTCTATCAAATCTAAAAAGATGTTGGCTTTCGTAGAATGAGTCAGGATAGGAGGTTGAATAGAGCTACTAACATACACATTCCACATTTTCGAAATTAGTAGGATTCTTTGATTCCTCTTTAATGCCGGGCATAAACAACATCCACAACTTTAACTCAAAACCAATTAGCATGAGGGCAAAATAACAACCATTACTCGAATGAATTCTTTTTTCGCAGCTATTTTAATAATAACATTTCAAATCAAAGTAATAATTCTTATTCCATTTTCACAAGAATAATAGCCGAAATCTGCATTTTTGAACCGGTAATCGAAATCGCCATCCCGCTTGCCCGTTAACCGCGTAACCACGTGGCATGGTCCGAATGTTTGTGATGCCAGAACAGACGGACTTAATACATGAAGCTATACTTTTTCCAATATGATGGATGGGCAGTTTGATTAAAAGTATAAAAAAAATTTTTTTCCAAGTCCTTTTTTCGTTCCGAGAAGAATGTTTATATCAAAATATGGATTGCCGGATAAAAAAAAAAATTAAGATGACGTAAACGCTTAATGAACAAAAATTGACGATATTTTGAGTGCTAGAATGAATGATCTTAAAAATTAATAACCTACTTTAGACCCGTTACGTTAATCTCGGCATATTCAGTACCTGTCTGCAAACACCCGTGTTTCCGAATTTTTTAGTGTGTAAGGAAAAAACATCGACTTTGAGCTGCTAATAGTGTTACATATCTTTTTTACAGTATTATTTTTAGTTTTTTACTTTACTAAACAGAATTTTAAAACACTACATGTAATCTATAACTTCTTAAAAATGAAATTCCTTAAAACAATAAATCAGACTGAATTTATAAAGTACAAGCTTCACATGAAAACCTGGTTATTTAAAATAACTAGCATTCTCCTTTCCACTTACAAAACGTGGCTACAGGTTAGACTTTAGAGCAGGGATAATGTCGTAGTGTTGCTTTCGTGAATGAGAAATATGTATTTTCCAAAACCTATGGAAAACTGATTAAAAATTAATGAGAGCGTACAATTTAACCTGACTGTTTTATCCAAGTAGATTACTCCTGTTTTATAAAAATTACTAACTTTAACTTCTGAAGTGATGTGTAGAAACGAATAACATCGAGTCGAGTAGAATGAATGAGTAATTGATAATTTTAGTGAAAAATTTGTCGTAGGCTGGTTTTATTGTTGTATAGATTAACAGATGGTGATATTGATGTCGTGATAAAACTAATCAATACCTTCAGAATTACAGAAATGAAGTGTTTAAAAATTATTTTATAACATTGTTGTAACTTTAACAATTACTTCCCAAGGCAATGGGTAAACGGATATACTACTTTAGGCCTCAGCTCATTCTTTTTAAAGCTGCTATCATTACTTTCAAATGAAAACATGCGTCGAGCTAGATATGACCAACGAAAGAAGACGCCGCTATTCTTGGATACTACAGCAGCGGAGCTAAACACTTGTTAGTAGAGGTCACAGAGCTCAGCGGGTCGTTGGCTGTTTACAAGCTGCCCGCTGGAGGTTACTAAAGAATGAGCCCGTAACCGCCTTTACACTACGAAACCGGGTCGTTACTTTTCAGCCCTACCGAAATGAGAAAGCGAGCGGCTGTGGAGCTTTTATAAGGTGTTATGGATCAGTTTTTGAAATTAGTGGTTTACAGTGCATTGAACAAAGCTGAAATGTCACTTCCTCTAAAATGAAGAATATGTCTATGCCATATGTATAATGACACTACATGAACTGAATTTAATAGTGCAGTGGAAGTACCCCTGAACTGAACCTAGGATGATTCGGTCTTGTTCCAGTGATTTCCCTTTCCACATGACTTTTAAACTACGATGACAAAATTCCACATTAAGCTAAAATATGTAATAATTAAGTCGAAGCTATTGCCCTTTTAAATATCTAAATATTGGCCCATATTTGTCACAGTTGCATACAGCCTGTAACTGTTCTCAGACCCAACCCTGGCATGAAATTATATTTTAAGTATTACGCATAGCAAGTTGATTAATTGGCGATTTTTTTAAATTTTCGTACGATTAATTGTGAATTTGTGTATATTCGTCATGTAAATGAACATTGGTTTATGGAGAGAAACTGTGTAAATGATATGTAATACTATCAAGGACAGTATTATGGATGAAACATTAATAAAAAGTTTGTAATTGTAGGTGTTGATGCCAGCCTCAACGTTTGGAGTATAATTCTAAACTGTATGACTAGTTTACTTTGATAATTTTGTGTGTAAATATATGTAAATATCTTTAATATTTTAATATTCATTTCCTGCTGTTTCATGATTATCGTGAATGGTTTTGAATTAATTCTGATTGTTTTAATGTGGTTCTGATTTTTTGCTGCATTGTCGCCGTTCGAAAAACATCGGTCGGATTTGTGTTATTAGAAATGTTTCTGTAGCGTCTTTTAAGCGAGCGGCAGAGACGAGTAGCGAGCTGTAAGTTAGTTGTCAGTCATTGTCAGAAATTTGTTTTGAGTCGGCAAGCAGTTTAATCGCTGGAATATTTCTGTATTTGTGTTTACTGTCTTCGGACGAGTATTGTTCCTTAAGTTATCTTAGAGCTCATGGAGAAATAAATATGAAATGAAAAGTGATCCTTCAGTGTTGTCATTTTATAGAATTATTTAATTCAGTGAAGAGCAGTAGTAATCATTAATATAACCTTTCGAGGGAAGGTGAAACCCTCTGGCGACCAACAACAGCAACCTGTGTAAGACGAAGTTATTAAAGGAAATCATCGTAAACTGACTACAGGACGAAGGACGAATTGGCTAATTAGCGAATAACGTATCAAGCCGAATAAGAAAATATTTTGAGCATGAAATTACAGGAAATTTTTCAACAAAAATATTCAAGTTTCTTAATCACGCCCACACCTAGTTGACAACTAGATCATTAGGACCGAGAAGAAATTGTAAAGTGGCAGCCATTGCTTTTAAGATGAAACCTCTTAAATTTCGCATGAAATATTTTCTGGTAACTATATAAAACTAAAATCTGTTTTGCAGATAAATAAGCTGAAACGTATGATCAACTACCAACGTTCCATTAAAAAAAAATACAAACAAAAATTGTTGGTTGGAATGTAGGTGGCAGTGGTCCGTGCATCCTCAAAAAGATCAGATCAAGGGCCGCGACCCTTCTCAAGCAACGGTCATCGGGTCTTCCAGTCCCCTTATTCTTCACGTTTGGTAAATCCTCTTCTGCATGCACTATCGGTTTAGCCGCAAGCTGTGACTCAGTACGACAGCTTCCTGAGTGAGGCAGTGAGAGCAACATTTGCACACGTTCTATTTCAACTGTGAGCGACGGCAAAATGAGAACAGTTTTATGTCTACTGAGTTTAAGTGTACGCAAGAGACACGATACGGTATTATATGCTGAGTCTCTTTGCAAGAAATAAAGTCTTCCAAGAAATAGTCCTCAAGTCTACTGTCTGGCGTACCCGTATCCAACAGCCTTCCATCTCCGTTCGCAATCATCTCTTCTACACAGCATCCTTTAGATAAGTTTGCTAGAGTCTCTCTCACAGGACAGACTTTGTTACGCATTTGCCTACGTCTAAGAAAGACGACCCGTCTCCCTCGAATCTTTAATTTCTCTGTTTTTGTTTGCTAATATTATGCCGCTGGAGTTGAAGTTTAGACCATTAAAAGCAATTCCCGTCAACAAATTTCGTCTCTTCTTGGTTTTGTAAGCAAAAGTTATTTCCCAGAAAGTTAGTTGACCTGTCTTCACAGGACAGTGTAGCGGCATCACTAAATCGACAGCCCACTAACAAAACAAATTCGCCAGCGTGGGACCATACAATCCGTGCATATATTATCTGTACCATACGCTTGATTGCCCAAGCTCAAACGGATTCACTTCCATTTGAAAGGTACATAGATGCGCTTCTTTTAGTTACAAAAATTCAATTCCATAGGAAACATGCTTTCCCACAACATGAGAAAACAAATATAAGCTTCCATGCAGAAGGTAAACACAGCAACAAGTTGCTAGGCTTACTATCCATGTAGTATATCCTGTGAAGACTTGTGTCCCGAAATATATCATCCAACTCGAAAGATTTTGAGTATTATGCCATGTGACTTCAGTTTTCTCTAGTGTCTACATATTCACTTTTTTCTTCATATTTTTGATCTTGTATCTCTTACGGACTCTAAGCTGTTAACACTTTACTATAGTATGTAATGTGAACTTTTAGTTTATCATGTTTCAAAAATCAGATTTTTTTAAAAAAAATCATTCTGTGCCTTGTGTCTGTTACCACAAGATGTTTTCATTGTTGCTACCAAAATTAGTTTTAAAAAAAATCCAATCATGTTAATCTCAGTTCAAGTCATGTAGTCCAGTTCGTATGTCGTAATGAATAAAAATCTGGTTAAAATTTTGTTGGTGGTCACTCTAATAAATGAGCATCATAGAAAGGTTAACCGCAGCCGGTATTAAACTTCCGGTATAAAAGTTCCGTTATTCCTAGTATCGGTTATTTAGTGTTTGATCCTGATGTTTTATCTCCGGGGGAAAATCTTATTCTTTTCGTCAATCATACGTTTATAGTAAGCCATTTAATAATAACCTTGGTGTTTTATCGCAGGCGTAGATTAGCAAGTGATTAGGTGAAATCTTCCCAGCTGAAATCAAGTTCATACGTTGAGTTTTATTTTACATTGTTCTCAGCTAACTCAAAGATATTGAACGGCAATACTGCAATATCTGCTAAACAAGAAACCGTAGAGACCAAGACTGGACGATGTATGTTTTATAATTTAAAACATTTACTCTTTTAGTAATCATTCTTTGAGTAAAATAAACTTCAGCAACCGAGTTGAGCATATACACTTTCTGACTTTTTCCACTAAAATATTTTGACAGACTGTTGAGTGGCTGAAAGACTGAGTGCACCAAGGTAAATGTAACATGATAGCCAATAAAAACATATGCATTATTGATAATACGATCTCCCAACGTTATAGTTCTGTTACCGTACGACGATAACATCTTCAGATTATCGGTGATTTGAAGCAAATACATTCATTTCACTTTTCGAGTGCTTAATGTGGTAGAGATTTTACTAAAAGTCCTTCTCTCCATTATTTTTAATTCGTAACTCTATTTGCGTGTGTAGATGGATTTTATCTTCTGTTTTCCCATATAATTCTACGTCTGTAGGCACACGGTTTATATATCTAACAACACGTTACGTTATATTACGGTGACGTTCGTAGTGCTTCAGAATACATACGATTATGAAACTATAAACGTAAACTTTAAACTTGATAAATACATTGTGTCTTACGATTATTTTTTAAATTTTACTTTGGTTTATAGTGTTACATAATAAACTTTTTTGGTAGTTACAAACTATGACGTGCGTGCACAACGTTTTCGAACTGTTTGAGGGAAGACTGGTTCTATGGTCACCAAGGATAAAAAATAATTAAGGTATAACTAAATAATGTGCGATTTTCTTGTGTTTCTGCATCAATTATAATAGTTTATTTTTAATGGTAATTAATTAAGGATGTGTGATTACCAAAAAATTAGTGAATATTGGCTAGAAGATTAACTCACATTTTTCCCACTGATTAGTTTCAGTAAATTTCACTGGGCGAGCATGGAACAGCAGTGCTTTCGAAGGCTTCCAGAAGGCAATCCAGTCTTTGTTCAGGTTTCCCTTGTCTCACAGTAACTGAGTATACTGTTCATTTCTTTGAAATCTATGCTTTTCGAACGACTATTCTACCAGTACATGCCTGGTGGTTTCAGGAAACTTGTGAAGGATATATGCTGTTATGCAGTGATACGTGTCATTACTAATTCATTCAACTATCACCAGAAATAAATTAATCAGTTGCTGATACATGAAGATAAATTAATATTTCATAGTATCATAATAGCCTAAACATACATCTCTAGAATTTTTGCAGCGAATAATAAATACCTACTTAGGAAATAATCTTTTATTTCGCTCCCTAAGAATAGTAGTAAATGTTTATTTATTTGTACAAACAAAAAATGTGTAGTATAAGTGTTTCTGAAAGATACCTCAAAGTATGAAATATTAATGGCTGTGTGTGGCTCAATAGGCGTTGATTCGCGTTTTGAAACAGCGTAGTTGATTAAAGTCGCTGTGTTCTAACTTAATCAGGAAACTAATTTGCCCAACACAGTAGTTTATATGATGCTACACTATAAAGCAAGTATGACTGAAGCATCAGAGTGAAGATTCGAGAGTTTAGGGTTGGATTACTGGCAGTGTTGCGTAGAGCTACGTGGGTTCAGCTGATGAGTTTCGGTGGTAGTCAAATGTATAAGCCAGCAGTTAGTGGTTCATGCTACTCGAATGTTAGCGTAACCAACAAAAGAACCTTCTCTTAACCACTTAAAACTGGTCTGTACTTCGAGATTCGAATTAATTAATGAAACAGTACTCTCAGAGTAATATGTGTAATACAAGATATCATACTACCTAATAAGAACGTTCTTTTTTAATTTTGGTCTGCAACGTGAAATGATGACAGTTTGGAGAGGGATTAATGTATAAAGATCCATTGTAATGTTCACAAAGGATACCTTTTTTTTTTTTTTTTTAAAAAAAACTGCTTTATGTCTTTCAACAGCGAGGTCTTTAGAGACGGGAAAGGATGGGGGCAAGGAATGGGAAGGAATTTGGCCATGGCCTTTTTAAGGAAGCATCCCGGCATTTGCCTGGAGTGATTTGGGAAACCATGGAAAACCCAAATCTGGATGCCCCGACGGGGATTCGAACCACCGTCCTCCCGAATGCGAGGCCAGAACGCTAACCGTTACACCACCACTCTCGGTCACAAAGGATACCCACTAAACAGCAAGAGTTTAACATGACTCGCGTTATGGGGCGTCCATTAATTACGTGAGGTGAGATCTTGAGGGCCCCCTCCATCTTGCCAACGAACTAGTAGGTTTTGGAGGCATTTTTTATTTATGTTTTTTAGCTCTCTAGTTTTCAAGGCCCTTTATACTCCCCCTTACGTTGCATTGGCGTTTTTTTAAAAAATTTTTTAGCTTTCGGTTGAACTCTCTCCCCTCCCCAACCTAGATGAGATTTGTTGTGATTACGCCGGAACCCCCCCCCCCCCCCCAATTTAACCTCACGTAATTAATGACCGCCCCCCTACTGGTCTGTTAATCTCCATAGTGTTAGATTAACAAGTACAACAAAAGCAATAATTTGACAATGTTTACTAGAACAGTACAGGTAGTCAATACTTTGTTAATCTGTATTCAGAAATTAATATTTAAAGATGTTGAATGTGTGCAATCTATTTGATATTAACTGTTGTATTTTTAAGTTGACTCTGAATCACCAAACATTTATAAATTAAGTAATTTCAAGTAGTTTCGCGCAGTCCAGGAAACAGGTATTTGTATCATTATACTAATCCAAGTTTTATAAAACCCAAAATCGTACTCGTAAAAAGACGTACACCAAATTGATTTGATCAGGACTCCCAGGTTTTAAGATTATGAATACGATTGATGCAGAGGACATTGTAACTTAGAAGTAATATCATGGAACTTATTACCTATAAATTAGTGCTACACTCAAAAGTAATGTGATTTAGGAGAAGAAGAACAACGCTTTTCTCAAAGCAACGATTCTTCATTAAATTGATAAAATGTGACCGATTTAATGCCTTTAGGAAAGTCGTTTAATTTAATGTCCAGGTTTCGCCTCTCTACGATTGTATTTAATGGGATTGGAAAGTTCCAACGAAATGAAAGCCTTTAAACATCGATTTCCCGAACTGTAGATTTAAATTTTGTTATTTGCAGAAGAGTGTGAGACAAGTGACGTTGATTCATCGTTCTGTTTTGTAAAGAGTAAAATTTCTCTTGGAATAATGAAACAAATTGTTTTGAAAATGCAATCCGGTATTGCCGCCTGAAGATTGTGTTTTCCTTCTTTAAACTTAATTTAATTGCTATAGTAATTATGTATTCGCTAAAGAAAATTCTTTTAACAGCATGTATCTACCTGCAAAACGAAATGAAATATGTAGAAAACTGTTACCATGACAATAAGGAATATTCTGTTAAGTAAAAGAATTCTCAATATTTCGAAATTTATCTCAGGCCCTATATATTTGTTCTTCTAGTGCTAGAAAGTGATGGTTGATCGTTTGTGCGGTTATTAACGAAATTAGAGTGAGCCGCGGGGACATTTCTTAATTGCGAAGATGAACACTCAGGATGGAGCCTGAGTTTTTTGCTCCTAAATACACCACCGCTTTGTTCTGTACTTGCAGAAATTTAATTCGTTAAAAACGTTTCGTGGTAAAATGATGTTTCTCGCCGGAGAAAAATGTGTGAGAGCTGGTAAAGCACATTAAGAGTCCATTGAAAATTGTTCCTGTGAGTTCTCCCATTAGATTAAATGCATAACACTCCGTTCAAATTTGATGAGTATCTCGTAAATACACTCAATTTTGTTTAGCAAAAAGAAAACTTGTTATGATAGTACTTACATATTTTGGTGATTGCAAAAAGTGTTGTATGCACGCAACAGTGTTAATCATATAATTAATTACTGAAAATTATTCATTATTAAGATATTTGGGATTCCATTTGCGAGTGATTGAAGAATTCCTTTAATCATAAAATGTAATGCAATGTTTCTGTTTTGTGACTATTAAGATTTATTCATTAAAGTGTTTTCTATATTTACAAAATATTTAATAACCAATTTCATCATCTGCAAATCATTCCAGGTCGTTAGTTACATTGCGGAATTGTGTTTTATTATTATTTTGTTCTGATGAAAATAGTAGTTCATAGATAAAGCATACGAAAGAAATAAAATAGCTGGAAGGTTGTTGAAGTAAAATTCTGTAGTGTTAGTAAATTGCAATTTAAGACATTGTTTGCAAATCATGAAACTGTATTCTTCATTTTCTACGGACCGGCTTGTCAAATTTTCTAGGAGCTTTATTTCTGCTGTTTGTCTAGTATTGAAAGAATCATGAAATTTTTATAGAAATTCTGATTATAATTAAGTTTCATGAAATAAAAATGAAATTAAACTTTAATGCCATGAAATTAAATAAATATTTAAAAAGACAAATGGTTCCAAAAACCTTAAAAAAATCGCTTCTGCAAAGAGAAAATACAGCTTTTTTCGTTATTGAGCATATCTAGGGCGAATAGTTTTGCAGAGTTTTCTGAAGCTAAATATAAAAATCGGCTCCTTTTGAAAATAGAGCAACTATTGATCACTCTAAGATTAAAATAAGTTTTCCATCTGTATTTTAACCTAAATATAGGTCATAAACTTAGGAAAATTTTTTAGTTAATGATCGCAAATATAAAAATTCGTTATTTAATTTTTTTTAATAGAGAAATGCGAAGTTTGATTGTTAATAATTCAGTTGCAGTTAACGATTTCGTTTCTTATTTCTTGTCTTAAACAGTAAGCGATTTTCTCGCATTTTAGGCTCGAATTCTTTCACTCAAATATGATTCCCAAACATAGGTTTCTGTTTCATATTACAACTCTAAAACTAAAACCTACAAAGAAAATGATTAACTTGCCAGAAAATTAATAAATGGAAACGACTGATTTTCGCGTCGCATGGGCTGTTGTCTTACTGAATACTGTACAGTTGTGAGATACGTTTTACAATTTTCATATTGTTTTCCAACTTAGGTTTGAGATATATGTATTGTTATTATTTTAGCGTATACAGGAGATTCATTGTAGTGTTCATCTATATCAGTGGACCCAAATACTTTTTCTACACTTATAATGAAATCTTGAAATTGATTTTATGGAATCGGCTTGAAACAGAGGGTTACTGAAAAATCCTTAAAAAAATTTTCCTAGTAATATTTTTGTCAGTACCTTACACCTGAGATTTAAAACATACGCCTCAGAATAGTACACAATAAACCTTACATAAAGCGCGTTAAAAAACAAACGTGTAACTCTAATGAGAATCTATAGCACTGGATATTCGAAATTTTTGTCAAAGATTAATCGGCAGCTGTTGACTGAAAGTTTTTGGTGATTAGTAACTATCGGGTCTCCCATACAGGATAACGCGGGTTCAAATCTCAGTTTGACCATCCAGATTTCGGTTTTTAATGGTTATCCGAAATTGCTACATCGAATGGCAGGTTGGTACCTTCAAAACACCATTCCGCAATATTTCCCATTTCTCCTCCCTCCCCCCCAAAAAAAATCCCCTCCTGGCTATAACGCCGTCGCCGATCCGTAAAGCTAAAAAATTTTTTAAAAAAATACATCAGTATAATCATGTTTTTTCCCTTATTTCACTGGAATATCACGCCGAAAATCGTCCAAGTTACTACTAGGCGATTCCAAAAATAGAAAACGGTTGAAAAGTTGAGATCCAAAGTTTCCTTGCTAACATTACTTTCTTTGCACTCTAGAACCTGGAAACCGTAATACGTTTTGCCAGATTGATTCACTCATAAATTTAAGCTGAAGCTGTCCCGTTACTGTTCTCACTGTGCTAGTGGTCTATTCATTGTGACTTTGGTCAGAGATGCACAATATGCCCGGAGGTATTTATCCGACGAAGCCGACAAGTTCCAGCTCGAGGCGATACAGTACTAATCGGATTACTGTACAAATGTCGCCTTCCTTCTCTGTTGTAACAGACAATATGCAGCTATCGCACAGAGCAAGTCTCGTAACAAAATCCTTCTTGCTTACCCTGGAATTTGTTACGATGAAGCGAAAAGTTCTTGAACCTTCATATACACGGTGTATTGAGTCACTTGCATGAGATTAACTAATATTTTCATAAGGTCTGATGTTAATATGCAAGACACTTTATTATAACAGCTTCCAGACCCAGTCATTTTAAGAACTATGAGTGTCAAGCTGTGAGTTGATTAATTATGAGTTTGTATATTTTTTTGCGTCATTTTAAATGAACATTATTTTATGCAAAGAAACTGTGTCAGTGATTTGAAATACGATAAAGGACAGTATTATGTATTAAACATTAAATAAAAGTTTGTAATTGTGAGTGTTGATGCGATCCACGATGTCTGGAGGACAATTCTCAGTGGTTTGGACCGGTTTATGTTGATAATTATGTGTGTAAATGCACGTAAACAGTAGTAACGTTTATTTTAAGGTGTTTTTTTTTAATGATTGTGAATGATTTGGTTCTAAATCTGATTGTTTTAATGTGGTTTTGATTATTGCCTGCATTTTCGCCGTTCGAGAAATATACGATGCCTCTCTTTGTGGTTTTCTGGATGTTTCTCCAGCGCTTATTTAAACGCGCGGAGATTGCGAGCAGAGTTATTTATAAGTCAGATGATTGCGGAAGTTTTGCAGTACACATTACAGTTAACATTACTATTACTACTAACACCACTATTGCTACTAATACTACTATTCGGTTCCACTAATGTTCATTTTTTTCTTGGTGTTGTTGATTGCGTTCTAAAGGTAGAGGTCCTCCGGAACTGGCAGCGAAGTCAGCCGCCCAGGCCATCAACAGTTGACCTCCTGGAATACCAAGACGGCCCCAGCTGTCGCTCAGAAGACGGCCTCTCTGGAGCATACTGATCACATGTTCTTCTACCTGTTTCACTGTTGTTCCATTCTGGTTGTCATTCCGCCAGTAGGAAACTCCGAATGTGCAACTCAAATGTTTCTTCGCGGTCGATAATTTCTGCTACCTTATTTTGTTTCCCTTTTCTAAACCAGTATATGGCACCCCGTTTTCTTACTTCAAGGTCCATTGGCCAGACACCAAAGGCAACGGTATTTTTTATTATGTTCATTAAGAAGAACGACGGAAAATGGTAACGTTTTGATCCAGCCCTTTCAGGACTGTTTTTCAGCATTATTACAACAGGAGCCACCTAATTTTACGTAGCATCCTAAGGACCAATTACTTTCAACTGTGTAGTGAAATTTATCCCAGACATTTAGCGTATCATATGAAATTTTGTACCATGGTAAAGTGTTGAGAGAAGAAAATTCCTTGTAGCATAAATTCTCAAACTAGCCTTAAGATAATACCTCGTTCATACTGGGATTTTATTTTAGTGGTTTCTCTACCGCATCTCCAATTAGAAGATTTTGATCCGTGTCAATAGTTATCCAGAGAGATGATATTTATTTCCTCCTCAGCTCCAAAATGTCGACATTTCTGTGCTCTATCCCAGCAATGAGGAATTTGTTTTTGTTCTTATTCTACAGAATACGCCATATCTTCTTCTCAAACACAAAACTAAACTGTCTGGCTTTCCAGGTGAAAAACTGCACTCAAAAGATGCACCAGGTCCCGCCATTGTCCGGAGAATCGCCACGAATCTGTTTCTGTGGATGAATGGCATTTATCGTGATGAATAACCTATGTTTCAAAGCTCTTTACGGACGAAGCTTGCCTAATGCTGTATTTAATATTTCATTTGAGCACCTACGCACTTCAGCCATTCAGTTAAACAAAGACTCGATTTGGCATTTATAAAATTTTATTATGGGGCCAAACGAAAAGACAAACGTGAAACTTTCATATGTTGCTGTTCTTCTCAATCTTATTTTATGAGTTTGCTCTGGAAATTTTGCATTGAATATTCTATCTGTCTATCTACTACCTATATAAAACGCTATTCTTGGTCATGATGTCACACTCTGGACATCATGCTTCCCGCTTCCGCTACATCCGAAATATATACACATTATAAAATAAGGTAATGAGCATTACATCACAACAATTCTATTTATTTAGTCACTCGCAATCAATTGCCAGAACATTCCTTTCACCCGTCATTTTGTACGGGCTTAGAGGCTAGTACGGTAAAAAAAAGGGATTTGTTGGTGTTATTAATTTATAATTAATTAATATTTACTTTACTGAACAATTGCGAGACAGGTGCGAAATGATTTATAAACATTTGTAAATCCAAATGTGTCATAAATCTACAGTTTATTGTAACATCAAAATGACCAAACAGACGGAAGATGTATTTACTTTTAAGATGTAACAAAAAATTCTTAATAAAAACAACACCCTGTCCTACAAGAATGGCCGTTAGAGTGTGAAATTAATTATGCTCTAGTAATATCGAAAATAACATATTTGAAATCGAACATTACAGTAGAATTGATATCCAATTGACTTTATAAAAAGATACCACATAACAAAATATGATACTTTTCCAAAAGAGACACGCAATGATATGTGGCCCTAATGATCACTATTAGGATACTCAATTCAATTTGGTGTATAATCAATACAAATCTCAAGCACAACATATGCACGTCATTCGAGAGAAACACTCCTTTGCAACACTCGTTAAAGAAAACAGTGTGCAGGCCTCATGAAGTCGCTGCATCATCAAATCGTCCTCACCCACACAGCACCAAGTGAAAACCATCAGAGTTAAAAGTGAAAGTAAACTCTGATAATTAACTCTTTAAACTCAGTCTGGTCGCTTATTAATCTGCCAGCTTGGTAAATCGACCGGCCAGGACGCCCGCTCGAGAACCAAGACCCGATTTCTGCCGCCACCGTTCCCGAGTCGTCGTTACTGCTTAGGTTCTTAAGTGCTCCAAGTTTGTTCGAATTGTCGTTCCCGTCATCAGGCTGCACTCCATATGTGGACAGAATTTATAAACGGACAAATAACAAGTTCTTAACAAATTGCTTATCAGAGGAAACATTTTCTCTTTCCCAGACGCTCACGACATTGCCAGGGCACCTTTATGGTGGCTTTCCACGGCCTGTGGTTTCGTATGCCGCACCAAGCAGCCAAATTGTACGAATCAGCTCGCATCACAGGCTAGCCATCGCCTTCTCACAGCCACCTCCCCACCATGTTGCCGTTTCAGCTATTCGGGCGTTTGATGTTTACCGACTGGGTGACGGATAGAGTCACATCATCACTGCCAGTAGAGACGGCCCCTTTCCCACCGCCCTCTGTTAATAGCTGGACAGGCGCGGTCGGAAAATCCACAGACCGTGGGAAGCAACCTTTACCAGGATTTCCGCTATGACTTCTTGTTGTTTCGTCGAAACTCATTGCTGTTCGAAAATACAGCGACTTAGTGTCTGTCATAGATTGATATGTTAAGCAGAGCATGCTTTTCAGATGAAAGGCTAAAAGGGTTGGAGACTCTGATCACCAGGCTTGTGAGACATTCATCCTCAGCCCCTTGTGCATTGACAGGAATACCGGTCCCCCGTTTCTCTTATTTCCGGTTGAGGTAATTGCCGCAGTGGCGGAGAACAGTATCCCTTGCTGAAAAATGACTTAGCATCGTTACGTTACGCGTCAAGGTGAATATCTCAGACTTTCACATACACCATACATATCGCGTAATACCTCGCCTTATGGTACAGCCGATATTAACTCACTATTCCACAATTGTATGATAAGCTTATACTTCATTGTGTTTTCTAATGACGCATAAATTTTCGAAATCTTGTAAAATTAAATTAAATTCGTTTTATAAAAATCATGATCAAAAATTTACATCTGAGAAGTTATCAGAACACTGTAATACATATTTTATAAGGTGAAAACTTATCAAGATGTTGCTGAGAATATCAACGAGTAAGCAATTCTCAGGAGATTGAATAATAACGTCACTCGTGACACAGTCTAATTTTTCAGTTGCACACAGAAAGGCATGATAAGAATCGAAACTCTTGACTTACTTTGAGAATAAAGATCACGTTTTACGAAAGAGAGAATGACGAGGGTTCATAGATTCAAGGTATATTGACGCAGTAGAAGTAATAATAGGAATCTAAAGCAGATAATACTTTTGAAATAAACGTTTGATGATAAACTTTTTTAACTCTTATGATGACAGCTGTACAAGCATTCAAATTGTAAGGTGTGTAATGGTGACTATAAAACGTTTACATCATATCCTCTAGAGAGGAGAGAGAGAGAGAAAGGAGCAACTGTTAGGAATTCTAATTAAGATTCAGTCGGGTTGGTAATGGTTTCTTACAAATGTTTATTGTCCACAAATTTTGTGTGAAAATACTTGACTGCAAGCCGTTTCGGTCTTCTGCGGCTGTAGTAAATAATTCCTGCGGTGTCAGCTTGCCAGACTCAATCCGAGCACATCCACTAGTTCAGTAATCTTCTTTTGCTGTTATCTGTCAACGCAGGAGTTCTATAAATGTGCGACCAGTTCTCAGTTACAAATTCTGAGCGATGATTCTGTGTTCGACTGAGCTCTAGAAAAATTTCCTCAAACCTCTCAACCATTTCTCTTCAAATTGCATGGCTTCTTTCCAATCAAAAGACAGTGATTTTCCAAAACGACGCTAAGCCAAAGAACTAATTACCAAAATATAGCAATTTACTGCTTTCCACAACGTCGGTCGTGACGTAAATATAACTCTAGATGATAACTCAGAATAATATTAGTACGCTTGCTGAAGGTTTGGCCAGCAACTAGTGCAGGTAAGTTCTTTACGCATTCGCTTTTAACTAAATTAATTAACAAATTAGTTCATTAAGTAACCCCCTTAGACACTGAGCGTGGTGGTTGAACGGTTAACGCTCTGGCCTCACATTCGCGAGGACGTCGGTTCGAATCCCCGTCCGGGTATCCATATTTGGGTTTTCTATAGTTTCCCCTAAATCACTCAGGCTAATGCCGGGGTGCTTCCTTCAAAAGGCCATGTCCGTATTCCTTCCTGTTCCTTGTTCTCAGTTCTTTTGCGAGCTGCTTTCGGCGTGTAATCTAGAGGTTGGCCCACAACACTTTTGTACACTTGCAAGCCGTCAGCTCAGAAATTAGAAATATTATATAAACAATGATCCGATTGAGATATTATTGATTTTTTAATTACTTTTATATAATGACACTACTATTACATTTCGATTCATTCTCTCGTAGCGTACAGCCGCCTCCTTTCGGCAAAAGCCGTAGAGCCAGACTGCTTCGCTCTGCGCTATATAAAAACAGACGCCCAAGTCAACAATCTTCGCCCTACAGCTGTGCTGGTCAGGGTCAAAGATTATTACTTAATAGAAAAACACTATACTACACTGGTTACTACACATGCTACAATCTCTGCAACTATATTTACATCTCATTACAATTATTTATGTTTTTTTTTTTTTTTTTTTTTTTTTTTTTTTTTTTTTTTTTTTTTTTTTGCTGTCGTCAGTCTTTAGACTGGTTTGATGCAATCCTCCATCCCTTCCTATCCTGTGCTAACCTCTTCATTTCTACATACCCCTTACAATCCACGTCCTCAATTATCTGCTTCATATATTCTAATCTCTGTCTACCTCTGCAGTTCTTACCTTCAACTGTTCCCTCCACTAACAAATTAACCAATCCAGCATGTCTCAAAATATGACCTACCAGCCTGTCTCTTCTTCCTGTAAGCTTCTTCCATAAACTTCTTTTCTCACCCATCATTTCTAAAACTCGTTCATTTCTTACTTTGTCTGTCCACCTAATTTTCAGCATTCTTCTGTAGCACCACATTTCAAATGCTTCAAGTTTCTTTCTTTCCGGTATTCCTAAAGTCCATGTTTCGCTACCGTAAAGTGCTGTGCTCCACACATAGAGTTTTAAGAAGTTCTTTCTAATTCCTAGATCAATATTTGAAACTAAAAGGTTTCTCTTTTTCATGAAGGCTATTTTTGCTAGTGCTATTCTGCTTTTAACATCATTCCTGCTTCGGCCATCTGTTGTAATTTTGCTTCCCAAGTAACAGAACTCACTCACTTCTCCTATTGCATCAGCTCCTATTTTTATATTTCATCTGCTAGTATTGGTGTCATTTCTGCTACATTTCATCACTTTTGTTTTACTTTGATTTATATTCAGTCCAAAATCTTCCTTCAGTATTTTGTTCATGCCATTCAATAACTTCTCAATATCCTCAGCCCTCTCTGCTAATAAGACAATGTCGTCAGCAAATCGTAGCATACTGATTTTTTCTCCCTGAAAACTTATGCCACATGGAAATTTTTCTTTGACTTTCTTCATTGCTTCTTCTACATACAAGTTGAATATTAACGGGGATAGACTACAACCTTGTCTCACACCCGTTTTAACTGATGCATGTCTCTCGTGATTCTCTACTTTTATCACAGCCACTTGATTCTTATATAGTTTATAGAGGATTCTTCTATCTCGATACTTTAGACCTGACTTCTTAAGAATTTTGAACATCTTGTCCCACCTAACATTATCAAAAGCTTTTTCTAAATCAACAAATGCCATAAAAGTATCATTGTTTTTCTTGATCCGCCCTTCAAGTATTAATCTTAAAGACAGAATTGCTTCCCTTGTACCGCGATTTTTCCTAAACCCAAACTGATCTTCACCTACTATCTCTTCTACTACCCTTTCCATCCTTCTGTATATTATTCTGGTCAGCAATTTTGAAGCATGTGATGTGAGACTAATTGTGCGATAATTCTCACATTTGTCAGCTTGTGCTTTCTTTGGAAGTGTGAAGATGATATTTTTATTAAAATCACTTGGAATTTCTCCTGTTTCATAACTTTTTGATATCAGCTTGAATAATCTTTCGATTCCTTCCTCTCCTAGAGATTTAAGAAGTTCTGCAGGGATCTCATCAATTCCAACTGCCTTATTTGCTTTCAAGTCATTCAGAGCTTTATTAAATTCTGTTCTCAAAACAGGATCTCCTAAGTCATCCATGTCGACATCGCCTTCCTTTTCCAATACACTATTGCTCAAGTCGTCCCCAACATACAGTTTCTAAATGTATTCCTTCCATCTGTTAGCTCTATCTTCTGACCTTAAAAGAGGTTTCCCATCGGCAGTTTAATGTTCATACCTCTTTTCTTCATTTCTCCAAAATTCTGTTTGATCTTTCTATATGCAACATCTACTTTTCCTGCAACCATTTCCTTTTCCTACTTCTTCACACTTTTCTTGTAGCCATTTTGCTTTTGCTATTTTGCATTTCCTATTTATTTGATTTCTAAATTGCCTGTACTGCTCTTTCCTGCTTCATCCTGAGCATTTTTGTACCTTCTCCTCTGATCGATCAGCTGCAAAATTTCTTCTGTGATCCAAGGTTTTCGGGCAGCTTGTTCCCTAAAGCCTAAGGTTTCTTTGCCAGCTTTCATTATTTCGGTCTTTAATGCATTCCATTCGTCCTCGGTTGAGCTCCTTTCACAGTTAATTCTTAGACCTAAGTCTACCATTTCTGCAAATTTTTCTCTTGTGCTAGATTGTTTCAGTTTATTCAATTCCAGTCTGTTCTGCTTATGTTGCTTCCTTATTCGCTTGAATTTCAGCCTGCACTTCATTACTATCAAATTATGGTCTGAGTCTATGTCTGCTCCTGGGTATGCTTTACAGTC
>JARYHS010013631.1:81783391-81892164 GCA_031002005.1 Vandiemenella viatica
TTCAGTTGAACTATGCCAATTTTATATCCTGGTATCAATATAAATATTCTGTATTCTATTAAAAAAAATCGTACAAGGTCCATAAAATAATGATGTTTCTCACTTCCAGTTTCGTTTGAGAAATATATATATCTGTCGTTGCTAGCAATGGGTACTACAGAAGACGCCACCCACTGTTTCAGTGAAGAGAATTCTGGATTCATACTCGATAGCTTTAATATCGAGTGTTAAATTGAAGCTGTTGAACGGTGTATTTGTAGCTGAGATGTAATCAGGTGCTAATTCCATCACGCGCTCGGAAGGTGATACCACTGCAAGCACTAACGGAGCACCGCCGGACATTGCGCGGAAATGTGACTTATTGACTCCGTGATCGGCACGCGGAAAATGTACCACGCCACGGTGCCGAATTTGTAATGCTAAAAAATTCTTTGGTTATTATTTAGAGAGTAATAACACTTATGTATATGTTGCGAAAAATAATGTTCGTTTTGTGTGTACGCTATTGCCTTAAAAATTATTAATGGAAACTTATTTATTTATTTATTCATTTTTGGAAAATGCTCCGCTTTGTCTGTAGAAGTAGAGCTACAGATCATTTTTCCATAAAATTATTTGATGCTGGAAATAGGAAAATTACTTCATGGACTGGATGCTCTTGTGTAGGAAAACCAAGATTTTTTTTTTGGTGTATGTGCCAAATGAAATCATACAGAAACATAATATATTCAAAAACATTGCAATTAACTTAAAATAGAATAAACCGTAATTAGAATTTATGTAATCCAAAACACAAAAAGTAATAATGTATATGTAAGTACATAATTTTAACAAAAATTGATATTAAACTTTCAATTGTGTTCATTTAGTCTACATGTACACTCAAATCAAGCAATAGCCGGTCAGCTAGCTCTCGATAAATAAGAGAAGATTAAATACTGCCTACATGAAATAGTTTTTTTTTATATGACCTGACACCTCTATTCACAAAAACATCCGACATCTTCTAGGTTCCCTATTTTCCCGTTCACGCTACAGTTGTAAAATGTTTTCCATAAAAATTCAATGGACTGCCTACAATGAGCCCCAGTTAACAGATAATAATATCGAATGTACAAAAAAAAAAAAAAAAAAAAAAAAAACAAAAAAAAAACAAAAAAAAAAACAAAACAAAAAAAACGAAGCACCGAGAAGGAGAGGTGGAACCGTAATGAAACGTCACAGGCTGAGAGGGAATGTGATGTTGTTTTAGTTATTACAAAATCTAGTGAAATTTATAATTAACTTGGCTGTATGAGCCCACTCATCATGATGACGTTGCACCCGGTCTGACCTAGATGCCTAGATCGTATTCCACGTTAAGCTTGGTCCAGCCACGAAAGAGCTGGAATGGGTAATGAATCGAATCTCTGTTACCAGGTTGCAAGACCACATGAACTTACTTTATCTGAATTTCTTACAATTACCAAACAGTTCACCAAAACAAGTAGAAAACAAATGCTTCCGGAGAAAATTACAGCAGATTTGCCGCCATAGTATGTACTACGTAATATACATTCAGATTCAGTCACCGGTTACCAAGTATCTTGGGCTTTGTGTTTTAAATTAAACCAAATAAATTTAACTATAGAAATATTTGATAAAAATTCTAAAGGTCAACTGAATTTTTCTGTGCTGTTGTTTAAGCAAAATAAATTCTTGCTCATTCCAAAGAAAGTTTTGCTTAACATCTTCGCCAAATTCCCATTTCTCATGCAGAACATCTTGCTGTAATACATAGGCCTACTTCTTGCTTCAGACGAATTCAGTTCGTACAAGTATTCTAACTTCCTGAAGAAAGTTTCTGAAGCAGGCGATTGAGTAACATAAAAAGTTCAGTACAACTAACAATGTTTTCTGTGTTCCCACTCCACAGTTTCCCACAAATCGTTTCCTTCATAAGTCACAAGGCATAGTGAAGGAACAAGGCAGATATGGAGAAAATATAACATCATTTAAAAGTTAAATAGAATTCTTCACCTGAGGTCCCAACATAAAGAAAGCATTGTACAAGGCTTTGGACTACATACACATCGCTTGACCTCAAATTTGGATGGCATTATCGACTTCTCTGAGACCTTCCGCCGTAACTTCGCAGAGTTCGATAAATTTTGCATATCTTTGTTCTCGTCCTCTCCCAGAACTGCCTTAAAGCGGAAGAAACCGCTACAATATGGTCAAGAAAAATCGTTACTTCTTTGTTCCTTTAGAAGAGCTCACAAAAAGGAGCTGCTGTAGTCAATTTATTTTTGTCATCCCATTTATCATGTCATAAGCTGTAAGCCACCGATTTACGGAAAGAGCAGCTGCATAAAAACATGTATAAAAACGTCACTTGTAGGACATATTTGTCATTCAACACAATTAACTTCTTGTTTGTGTCTAACTACAAGTTGGACTTGATACAGAAGGATATGACTCAAAGTATCTGCTCTTTATAGGGATAATACGATGAGACAGCTATTTAGATAAAGCAAATGATAATAAATTGCCGTTTGTAAAGAGAAAATAAACTTACAATTTCCTATTTGTATCTCGACAGTTTTTAAAAAAATAGTAATAAAAAATTTAATGGCCTATAGAAAACGCCAAGGATAAGTCTGTAAAGAAAAGGTAAGATGTAATTCTCAAACATTTTATAGGATATGTATCAACGTTCCGTCTCGACTTTATATACAACTTTATTGTTGTAGTCTGCAAGGTAGTTCCGGTGATATACCGGTTAGAGCACAGGTATTGCCGTTGAGCATTGGAGTTCAGATTGTCTCCTAAAATTTTTCACACATCTTACGGATAAAACTTTTTTTTTTCATGTAAGGAACTATCAACTTATTCTGTCTATTATAATCAGTAATAACATTTATTTATCGATCAATTTTTCATTTATAATATTTTTTTTTTTTTTTTTTACAAAAATTAACGTAAATTTTCTGCAAATCAAATGGAAATCTACTGTATAGTTTCAAGACTTACGTGTCTCTTATTTTAAAATATTCCAGTGGACAGATGGCAAACCAGTTACGTAGGTACTAGTCAACCAAGTGGAAGAAACTCACCGGGAAATCAAGAAGGATGGTTCGGCAAACTAATCGTTGCAGGGGTTTTTCGGAATAATGTTTGGAAAGTTATGACAGTGTAAAAATTTAATGAAAAATGTAATATAATGTTGTAAGCCCCTGACGGTGTTATGGATAATGTCATGGGTCGAAAATAGTTCGGGTTTTTAGGGTCAAAGGTATGACAGTTTGACCTGATCTGGCTAAAATACGAAGTTGATCTGTGTTTCACCCTGACAGTTCCTCTCCAAAATTTAAATAAAATTCATTATTTTGAAGGTACTTAGAAATAATAACAAAAGTATTAAACATTAACAAATGCGATCTCACTAAATACCTAAAGGCAGCATAGTAAATAACGTAATGATCCAGTTACAGTGAACACGCAACCAACGTAGTATGCAACGAAAATGCAATCAAAAAAATCACTTAGCTTTTTACTTATGATATCTTTAACATCAAATCTGACATGTAATCTAAGGTTTTCCCGGCGAATCTGATGCTCGAAGATCAGATAAAATCTGATGTCAACTGTAAAAACTTACGTATCTAAAGATGTACTACCGACGTGGTAGTAGTGATAGAAATCTGACAACGACGGTAAGGTGTTCATTGAATGGTAAAACACAATTTTATTCCATGTTTTTTCAGCCGTAATGTTTTTCCATACTTTAACTATGAATTCCTGCGAAAAACAAACTCAACGAGTGTTTTGTGGCAATTCATTTAATCGCAGTTGCTTAGCTGTTAAACTTTGCACATAACCTCGAATTTCTAGTATCATCCCTGGTCGCCGTTAATTTACGAACCAAGGCTGGCGCGTGACGTCACGGTTCTCCAGCCAATAGCAATCAAGGTGAGTGAATGGGCTTACGAAATTATAGTATAGATTAATAATTGAAGTAGTTAAGAGACAGCAAATCGAAAAATTTTCCCAAAAAAAATTAAGAAAACCATGCAAGAAGTGCAGTACCCCTCACTTTCAGTTAATTGACCGGCAAAGGATGCAATATTTGTAACGTTAGCGATACATAAAGTTTTTTTGTTGCATTTGGATTTACGCCTTGTTGACGTCGAGGTAATTAGAGGCGGGAAAGGACTGGAGGCAAGGAATGGGAAGGAATTCGACTATGGTGTTTCTGAATGAAGCATCCTGGCATTCGCCTGAAGGATTTGCGGAAACTCCATATTTGGAAAATCCATATCTGGATGCCCGGACGGGGATTGGAACCCGCATCCTCTCGAGTACATAAAGTCTTCACGAGGCCAATATTTTAGGGATCCCAACCTTAGGAACGCGTCCAATTGAGGCAGTGTAGGAGAATTTGAGAGGTGGCATGGTGTGCTAAGAAGTGAAACATACATAAACTTAGTAAAAACATAAACGTCTGAAAAACGGACAAACAATGAAATCGTTGTATTTATTCACTAATATGATTAATAAAACCTTACAAAACATAATTAAAGTTTCTTTTTAACGCAAATTACAAAGTTCATTTGTATTTCAGTACAATAATAGTATTATGGAATGGGGAAGAGCAACCACAAACAGCAGTACAGAAGGGGGGTGGGGGAACATATGCCCTAAATTCCCTAAAAGATTGAGAACCTCTCTTTTAGAGAACTTGTGAATTGTAACTTGCAGCTGCCCCGCCGCAATATCCTTCAGTAAATCTGTGATCGAACAATCTATTAGCACCATGGTGGTGAAAAATTTAGATATGCGATAAAGAAATTTTGGTATTTGAACACATTTTGGTTACACCTTCCCATATTCCTTTAATCTGACGGATCTTATGTTAATATGAAGATTCAAGTACGAGGTATATCCCTGGTGACCATTATCTGAACTTTTCAGTGGAGCAATCAATATATGTAACTGTTATTTCGTATCTGGAATGAAAACGGAACCGTGTGAACTATTAATCAGGTGTTACACGTTGGAACCCGCGAATTCCAGGCGAGGCATTTTAAGTCCCGCGCGTCATTAATACGTGGCGGCAGCAAATTGTCCTGCATGATTAATGAGGCCTGCCGACACGGCAGTTGCTGTTGTTCGACAGACAGAGCGGCGGCTGCCGGCATCCGCAACTGTAAACAACCTTGCTGCAATATCCAACCGACGGGAGAAGGAAACTCCCTTGTCCTACTCATTTTACACATTCTAGTTATTATTTCCTTTCTGTTCAAAACAAATCTGGTAAATTATTTAGAACGAACAAGGATCTTCGTTCCTAGAGTGACGTGATCTGCATCGCCGATCGCCTAAGGGTTTTTTTCCTTCTTATGGCTTTACGCCTCGTCGACGTCGAGGTCATTAGAGGCGCAAAAGTGTGACATTTACGTCTGACGATTTGTACATTAGTTTAATTTTTTCTCCTTATCTTTGCTCAATAAATAATTAAATTTGTATTTATAATGTGTATTTAATAATTTTTTGATTGTAATTAACATAAATAATTGTAATAAGATGTAAATATAGTTCCAGAGATTGTAGCATGTGTAGTAACCAGTGTAGTATAGTGTTTTTGTATTAAGTAATAATCTTTGACCCTGACCAGCACAGCTGTAGGGCGAAGATTGTTGACTTGGGCGCCTGTTTTTATATAGCGCAGAGCGATGCAGTCTGGCTCGACGGCTTGTGCCGAAAGGAGGCGGCTGTACGCTACGAGAGAATGTATCGAAATGTAATAGAAATGTCATTGTATAAAGGGAATTTAAAAAAAGAAAAAAACAATAATATCTCAATCGGATCATTTTTATAGAATATTTCTAATTTCTGAGCTGACGGCTTGCAAGTGCACAAAAGAGGAGAATGTGGGCCGACCTCTAGGTTACACGCCGAAAGCAGTTCGCAAAAGGACTGAGAACAAGGAACAGGAAGTAATTCTGACATGGCCTTTTGAAGGAAGAACCCCGGCATTAGCCTGAGTGATTTGAGTAAACTATAGAAAACCCACATCTGAATGCCCGGACGGGGATTCGAACCGGCTTCCTCCCGAATACGAGGCCAGAGCGTTATCCGTTCACCTATCACGCTCCGTGTCTAAGGGGGTTACTTGATGTACTAATTTATTAATTAATTTAGTTAAAAACGAGTGCGTAAAGAACTTACCTACACTAGTTGTTGGCCAAAGCTTCAGCAAGCGTACTAATATTATTCTGAGTTAGCATCTAGACTTGTATTTTTATGTCACGACCGACGTTGTAGAAAGCATTACATTGCTAGATTTTGGTAATTCGTACTTTGGCTTGACGTCGTTTAGGAAAATCACTGTCTTTTGATAGGAAGGAAGCCCTCCAATCTGAATGCAAATGGTGGAGAGGGGTTTGAGAAAACATTTCTTCTAGACCTCAGTCACACGTTTATAGAACTTTAAGGCAGAAACTATCACTCCTGCGTTGACAGATAACAGTAAAAGAAGATTACTGAACTGGTGGATATGCTCGGATTCAGTCTGGCAAGCTGAGACCGCAGGAATTACTACAGCCGCAGAAGACCGAAACTGCTAGCAGTCAAGCTTTTCACACTAAATTTGTGGACAATGATCATTTGTAGAAAACCATTACTAATCCAACCGAATCATAATTAGAATTCCTAACAGTTGCTCCTTTCTCTTTCTCTTTCTCTTTCTCTCTCTCTAGTGGATCTGGTTTAAACGTTTTATAGCCACCATTTCACACCTTACAATATGAATGCTTCTATAGCTGTCACTATAAGAGTTAAAAAAGTTTATAATCAAATGTTTATCTCAAAAGTATTATCTGCTTTAGATCCTATTATGATTCTAGGGCGTCAATATATCCTTTAATCTACGAACCTGGTTGTTCTCTATTTCGTACAACATGATCTTTATTCTCAAAGTTAGACAAGAGTTTCGATTTTCATCACGCTTTTCTGTGTGCAACTGAAAAATTAGACTGTTCCATGAGTGACGTTATTATATCTCCTGAGAATTTCTTATTCGTCGATATTCTCAGCAACATCTTGATTAGTTTTCAACTTATAAAATATGTACTACAGTGATCTGATAACTCTCAGATGTAGATTTCCGATCACGATTCTGATAAAACTAATTTAATTTTTTTTTTTTAACCAGATTTCGAAAATTTATGGGTCATTACAAACACAATGAAGCATAAGCTTATCATACAATTGTGGAATATTGAGTTAATATCGCCTGTACCATAAGGAGAGGTAGTACGCGATAATTAGCAGGATACGTATCGTGTATGTGAAAGTCTGAGATATTCACCTTGACGCGTAACGTAACGATGCTCAGTCATTTTTCAGCAAGGGATACTGTTCTCGGACACTGCGGCAATTACCTAAACCAGCAGTAAGAGAAACGGGGGACCGGTGTGCCTGTCAACACACAAGGGGCTGAAGATGAATGTCTCACAAGCCTGGTGATCAGCGTCTCCAACCCTTTTAGCCTTTCATCTGAAAATCATGCTCGGCTTAACATGTCAATCTGTGTAGATCTGTGGCAGACACTAAGCCGCAGTATTTTCTATCAGCAATGAGTTTCGACGAAACAACAAGAAGTCATTGCGCCAATCCAGGTAATGGTTGCTTCCCACGGTCTGTGGATTTCCCGTCCGCGCCTGTCCAGCTATCAACAGCGGGCGATGGGAAAGAGGTCGCCTCTACTGGCAGGGATGATGCGCTCCTATCCGCCAACGGTAAACATCAAACGCCCGGATCGCTGAAACGGCACTAGGCAACGTGGTGGGGAGGTGATGGCTAGCCTGTGGTGCGAGCTGATCCGTACAATTTGGCTGCATGGTGCGGCCTACGAAACCACAGGCCGAGGAAAGCCACCATATAGGTGCCATGGCAATGCCGTGAGCGTCTGGGAGAGAGAAAATGTTTCCTCTGATAAGCAACTTGTTAAGAATTTGTTATTTGTCCGTTTATAAATTCTGTCCACATATGGAGTGCATCCTGCTGGTGGGAACGACAATTCGAACCAGCTTGGAGCACTTAAGAGACGAAGCAGGAACGACGACTCGGGAGCGGTGGCTGCAGAAATCGGGTCTTGGTTCTCGAGCGGGCGTCCTGGCCGGTCGATTTACCAAGCTGGCAGATTAATAACCTACCAGACTGAGTTTAAAGAGTTAATTATCAGATTTTACTTTCACTTTTAACTCTGATGGTTTTCACTTGGTGCTGTGTGTGTGAGGACGATTGATGATGCAGCGACTTCATGAGGCCTGCACACTGTTTTACGGTAATAACATTTCCTCGAACTTTAACGACAAGTGTTGCAAAGGAGTGTTTCTCTCGAATGACGTGCATATGTTGTGCTTGAGGTTTGTATTCATTATACATCAAATTGAATTGAGTACCCTAATAGTGATCATTAGGGCCAAACATCATTGCGTGTCTCTTTTGGAAAAGTTTCATATTTTGTTATGTGGTATCTTTTTATAAAGTCAGTTGGATATCAATTCTACTGTATTGTAAGGTAATGTTCGATTTCAAATATGTTATTTTCGATATTACTAGAGCATAATTAATTTCACACTCTAAAGCGGCCCATACACGGACAGCCGTTGCTTGCCAGCGGTTGTATGTCCAGCAACGGCTGTGTGTGTATGGGCTCCACGAGCCAATTATGACGTAGTTTCCAAGCAGTGGCTTGGCTCGGTCGGCTTTCCAACCGGTCCGAAATCCGTTGCTGGCGCCAGCTGTGGCTCGGTGTCTATGGGCATTCCCAGCAACGGCTTGACTTCTCCTCGCCGCTCAGTACAGTCCAGGCAGTGAGTGAGTCAGGTAGTTCAGCTTGTGAAGTGTAGTGCATTCTTCCTGGTGAAATAGCTCTTGTGGTTTTGTGTCGTTTTATTTTGTTTAATATTATTTGTTTGCAATGACCGACAAAGAAAGTAACAGTTTTATGAATCCACAGTTCCTTAATAACTTTATTGACGCGTACAGGAATTATCCTTGCTTGTGGAAGGTGAAATCAGACGAATATCGAGATAGGAACAAGCGTGAAGAAGCGTTAAACAACCTGCTTTCTTCTTTCCCGTAACCACTGTTTCGACCACTCTGATCTCTTCCGTTTACGTTTCATCGCGAACACTCCACACTCATCCAACACTAGCACAGCAGCAGCTATTTTACTACTGCTCATCTTGACGGTCGGTGAGAAACTGAGTGAAATCGCAAGCCGTTGCTGGGTTTCTCTTTCTTCGTTAGTGGCGACTTCCAGCAGTCGCTGCCAAGCCGTTGCTGGACATTCTGAAGAAATCGCAAGCAACGGCTGTCCGTGTATGGGCCGCTTAACGGCCATTCTTGTAGGACAGGGTGTTGTTTTTATTAAGAATGTTTTCCATTTTTTGTTACATCTTAAAAGTAAATACATCTTCCGTCTGTTTGGTCATTTTGATGTTACAATAAACTGTAGATTTATGACACATTTGGATTTACAAATGTTTAATAAATCATTTCGCACCTGTCTCGCAATTGTTCAGTAAGTCAATATTAATTAATTATAAATTAAAATAACACCAACAAAACCCTTTTTTTTTTTTTTTTTTTTTTTTTTTTTTTTTTTTTTTTTTTTTTTTTACAGTACTAGCCTCTAACCCCGTACAAAATGACGGGTGAAAGGAATGTTCTGGCAATTGATTGCGAGTGACTAAATAAATAGAATTGTTGTTATGTAATGCTCATTACCTTATTTTATAATGTGTATATATTTCGGATGTAGCGGAAGCGGGAAGCATGATGTCAAGAGTGTGACATCATGACCAAGAATAGCGTTTTATATAGACAGATATAATATTCAATGCAAAATTTCCAGAGCAAACTCATAAAATAAGATTGAGAAGAACAGCAACATATGAAAGTTTCATGGTTGTCTTTTCTTTTGGCCCCATAATAAAATTTTATAAATGCCAAATCGAGTTTTTGTTTAACTGAATGGCTGAAGTGCGTAGGTGCTCATATGAAATATTAAATACAGCATTAGGCAAGCTTCGTCCGTAAAGAGCTTTGAAACATAGGTTATTCATCACGATAAATTCAATGATCCACAGAAACAGATTCGTGGTGATTCTGCGGACAATGGTGGGACCTGGAGCATCTTTTGAGTGCAGGATCCCACCTGGCAATATCGACATTTTGGAGCTGAGGAGGAAATAAATTTCGAAAATTCCTCACTCAGGATGACTATAGACACGGGTCAATATCTTGTAATTGGAGAGGTGGTAGAGAAACCACTAAAAATGAAATCCCAGTGTGAACGAGGCATTATGCCTGGTCTTCTACGAGAGGTTGGGTAGTTTGTGAATTGATGCTACAAGGAATTTTCTTCCTTCAGCGCTTAGCCATGGTGCAAAATTTGATATGATACGCTAAATGTCTGGAATAAATTTCACTACACAATTGGTCCTTAGGATGGTACGTAAAATTATGCGGTTCTTGTTCTAATACTGCTGAAGAACAGTCCTGAATGGGCTGGATCAAAACGTTACCATTTCCCTCATTCATCTTCATGAACGTAATAAAAAAATGCCGTTGCCATTGATGTCTGGCCACTGGACGTTGAAGTAAGGAAACGGGGTACCATATACTTGTTTCGAAAAGGGAAACAAAATAAGGTAGCAGAAATTATCGGCAGTGAAGAAACATCTGAGATGCACATTCGGAAGCTCCTATTGGCGGAATGGCAACAAGAAAGGAACATCAGTGAAACAGGCAGAACAACATACGTTTCCATCCTTAGAGGAGAGTTTAAAATTAAAGTACCGGTACCTTCAGTCCTCTATCGGATTGTTACACTACATTACTGGTCATGGGCCATGCAATAGCTTCCTTCGAAATCGAATTATTGTGTACTCAGGCAGATTCGGATGTAACGAAGAGAGTACACCGGAGCACATGGTATGGGAAGGTGGAATAACAGCCAGTTTGAGAGAACCAACAAACTTGGCTGCAAGTGGGGAGAATATTGGACAAACTACATGATGAAAGTTTGCGGCATTTGCTGGATGAGGCAGCTGATCTAGCCTCAAAATTTTGGAAGGAGAAATTTATAGAAACGAAAAATGCGGAGCGAAATCAAAGGCCACTGATAGCAGAAGAAAACACAATTACAACACGTGGAAGAATGGAAGTTAATTTCAGAACCAACTGCAGAGTGAACGATGATGCTGGAAGTCTGACTTTTACAACACCGGATTGATGGAAGATATCCAACGACAATGTGCAACAGCAATCGTCGGAGGAACTTCCACATGCTCCAGAGAGGCCGTCTTCTGAGCGACAGCTGGGACCGTCTTGGTATTCCAGGAGGTCAACTCTTGATGGCCTGGGCGGCTGACTTCGCTGCCAGTTCCGGGGGACTCTACCGTTGCAACGCAATCAGCAACACCAAGAAAAAAATGAACATTAGTGGAACCGAATAGTAGTATTAGTAGCAATAGTGGTGTTAGTAGTAATAGTAATGTTAACTGTAATGTGTACTGCAAAACTTCTGCAATCATCTGACTTATAACTAACTTTCAACTAAACTGCTCGCTATCTCCGCACGTTTAAATAAGCGCTGGAGAAACATCAAGAAAACCACAAAGAGAGGCATCGGATATTTCTCGAACGGCGAAAATGCAGGCAATAATCAAAACCACATTAAAACAATCAGATTTAGAATCAAATCATTCACAATCATTTAAAAAAAAACTTAAAATAAACGTTACTACTGTTTACGTGCATTTACACACAAAATTATCAACATAAACCGGTCCAAACCACTGAGAATTGTCCTCCAGACATCGAGGATCGCATCAACACTCACAATTACAAACTTTTATTTAATATTTAATACATAATACTGTCCTTTATCGTATTTCAAATCATTGACACAGTTTCTTTGCATAAAATAATGTACATTTAAAATGACTCAAAAAAATATACAAACTCATAATTAATCAACTCCCAGCTTGACACTCATAGTTCTTAAAATGACTGGGACTGGAAGCTGTTATAATAAAGTGTCTTGCATATTAACATCAGACCTTATGAAAATATTAGTTAATCTCATGCAAGTGACTCAATACACCGTTTATATGAAAGTTCAAGAACTTTTCGCTTCATTGTAACAAATTCCAGGGAAAGTAAGAAGGATTTTGTACGAGACTTGCTCTATGCGATAGCTGCATATTCTCTGTTACAACAGAGAAGGAAGGCGACATTTGTCCAGTAATCCGATTACTACTGTATCGCCTCGAGCTGGAACTTGTCGGCTTCGTCGGATAAATACCTCCGGGTATATTGTGCATCTCTGACCAACCTCTAGCACAGTGAGTAGGGGAGCAGCTTCAGCTTAAATTTATGAGTAAATCAATCTGGCAAAACGTATTATGTTGGCCAGATGCTAGAGAGCAAAGAAAGTAATGTTAGCGAGGAAAATTTGGATTTCAACTTTTCAACAGATTTTTATTTTTGGAATCGCCTAGTAGTTTTCGGCCTGATATTCCTGATATTCGAGTGAAAAAAGTGAAAAACATGATAATACTGCTGTTTTTTTTTTTAACTTTACGGATCGTTGACAATGTTATAGCCGGGAGGGGATTTGGGGGTGGGGGGAGAAATGGGAAATATTTCGGTATGGCGTTTTGAAGGAACCATTCTGCCGTTCGCTTGGAGCAATGGAAAACCGAAATCAGGATAGTCAAACTGAGATTTGAACTCACGTCATCCCGTATGGGAGACCCGAGAGTTACTGATCATCAACAAGGTTCAGTCATTAGCTGTCGATTAATCTTTGACAAAAATTTTGAATATCCAGTGTTCTAGATTCTCATTAGAGTTACACAATTCTTTTTTAACGCGCCTGGTGTAAGGTTTATTGTGTACGATCTTTTGTGCTAAGGCGTATGTTTTAAATCTCAGCTGTAAGGTACTGCCAAAAATATTACGAGCAAATTTTTTTAACGATTTTTCAGTATCCCTCTGTTTCAAGTTGATTCTATAAAATCAATTTCAAGATTTAATTATATGTGTAGAAAAAGTATTTGTGTCCACTGATATAGATGAACACTACAATTGATCTCCTGTTTACGCTAAAATAATAAAAATACATGTACATAAAATCTAAATTGCAGAATAATATGAAAATTGTGAAACTCATCTCAGTGCTGTACAGTATTCAGTGAGACAGTAGTCCATGCGACTGGAAAATCAGTCGTTTCCATTTATGAATTTTCTGGCACGTTAACCATTTTCTTTGTATGTTTTATTTTTAGAGTTGTAATAAGAAACAGAAACCTATGTTTGAGAATCATATTTGAGTGAAAGAATACGAGCCTAAAATGCGAGAAAATCGCTTACTATTTAAGACAAGAAATTAGAAACGGAATCGTTAACTACCACTGCATTATTAACAATCAAACACCGCATTTCTCTATTAAAGGAAAATTTAAACAACGAAGTTTTATATTGGTGATCATTAACTAAAATTTTTTTCCAAAATTGTTGATCTATATTTAGGTTAAAATACCGACGAAAAATTTATTTTAATCCTAGAGTGATAAATAGTTGCTCTATTTTCAAAAAGAACTGATTTTTATATTTAGCTTCAGAAAACGCTGCAAAACTATTATCCCTAGATATGTTCAATAACGAAAAAACTGTATTTTCCCTTTGCAAAAGCGATTTTTTTTTTTTAAAATCTTTAATGTTTTTTGAACCATTTGTCTTTTTAAATATTTATTTATTTTCATGGCGTTAAAGTTTTATTTCAATTTTATTTCATGAAACTTAATTATAATGAGAATTTCAATAAAATTTTAATGAGTCTTTCAATACTAGACAAACAGCAGAATTAAAGCTCCTAGAAAAGAGTTGTTAAGCCCGTCCGTAGAAAATGAAGAATACAGTTTCATGATTTGCAAACAATGTCTTAAATTGCAATTTACTAACACTACAGAATTTTACATCAACAGCCTTCCAGCTATTTTCTTCTTTCCGTATGCTTTATCTATGAACTACTGTTTCCATCAGAACGAATTAACAATAAAACACATTTCCGCAATGTAACTAACGTCTTGGAATGATTTGCAGATGATGAAATTGGTGATTTAATATTTTATAAATATAGAAATACTTTAATGAATAAATCTTGACAGTCACAAAACAGGAACATTGCATTACAGTTTATGATTGAAGGAATTCTACAGTCACTCGCAAGTGGCATCCCAAATATATTAATAATTGAAAATCTTCAGTAATTAATTACATGATTAACACTGTTGCGTGCATGCAACACTTTTTGCAATCACCAAAATACGTAAGTACTATTATAACAAGTTTTTTCTTTTTGCTAAAAAAAAATTGAGTGTATTTACGAGATACTCATCAAACTTGAACGGAGTGTTAAGCACTTAATGTAATGGGAGAACTCACGGGAACAATTTGCTTTGCCAGCTCCCACACATTTTTCTCCGACGAGAAACATCATTTGACCACGAAATGTTTTTAACGAATTAAATTTCTTCAAGTACAGAACAAAGCGGTGGTGTATTTAGGCGCAAAAAACTGAGGCTCCGTCTTGAGTGTTCATCTTCGCAATTAAGAAATGGATGGTAGATTGTGCCCGCGGCTCACTCTAATTTCGTTAATAACCGAAAAAACAATCAAACACCACTTTCTACTTATTTGTAGCACTAGGGCAACACATATATGGGGCCCGAGATAAATTTCGAAATATTCAGAATTCTTTTACTTCACAGAATATTCCTTGTTTTCGTGGCATTAACAGTTTTCTAAATATTTAATTTCGTTTTGCAAGTAGATATATGCTGTTATAAATGTTTTCTTTATCGAAAACATAATTACTATAACAATTAAATTAAATTTAAAAGAAGGAAAACACAATCCTGAGGCGACAATATCGGATTGCATTTTTAAAACAATCTTTTTCATTGTTTCAAGTGAAATTTTACTCCTCACAAAGCAGAACGATGAATCAATGTAGCTTGTCTCAAACTCTTCTAAACATAACGAAATTTAAATCTACAGTTCGGGAAATCGATGTTTAAAGGCTTTCATTTCGTTGGAACTTTCCAATCCCATTAAATACAATCGTAGAGAGGCGAAACCTGGACATTAAATTAAACGACTTTCCTAAAGGCATTAAATCGGTCACATTTTATCAATTTAATGAAGAATCGTTGCTTTGAGAAAAGCGTTGTTCTCCTTCTCCTAAATCACATTACTTTAGAGTCTAGCACTAATTTATAGGTAATAAGTTCCATGATATTACTTCTAAGTTACAATGTCCTCTGCATCAATCGTATTCATAATCTTAAAACCTGGGAGTCCTGATCAAATCATTTTGGTATACGTCTTTTTACGAGTACGATTTTGGGTTTTATAAAACTCGAATTAGTATAATGATACAAATACCTGTTTCCTGGACTGCACGAAGCTACATGAAATTACTTAATTTATAAATGTTTGGTGATTCAGAGTCAACTTAAAAATACAACAGTTAATATCAAATAGATTGCAGACATTCAACATCTTTAAATATTAATTTCTGAATACAGATTATCAAAGTATTGACTACCTGTACTGTTCTAGTAAACATTGTCAAATTATTGCTTTTATTGTACTTGTTAATCTAACACTATGGCGATTAACAGACTAGTAGGGGGCGTCCATTAATTACGTGAGGTTAAATGGGGGGGGGGGGGGTTTCCGGCGTAATCTCAACAAATCTCATCCAGGTTGGGGGGGGGGGGGAGAGAGTTCAACCGTAGAGCTAAAAATTTAAAAAAAACACTAATTCCAACGTAAGGGGGAGTATAAAAGGCCTTGAAAACTGGAGAGCTAAAAAACATAAATAAAAAATGCCTCCAACATCTACTAGTTCGTCGCCAAGGCGGAGGGGGCCTCAAGATCTCACGTAATTAATGGACGCTCTATAAAGCGAGTCATGTTAAACTCTTGCTGTTTAGTGGGTATCCTTTGTGAAAATTACAATGGATCTTTATACATTAATCCCTCTCCAAACTGTCATCACTTCACGTTGTAGACCAAAATTAAAAAAGAACGTTCTTATTAGGTAGTATGATATCTTGTATTACACCTATTACTCTGAGAGTACTGTTTCATTAATTAGTTCGAATCTCAAAGTACAGACCAGTTTTAAGTGGTTAAGTGAAGGTTCTTTTGTTGGTTACGGTAACATTCGAGTAGCATGAACCATTAACAACTGGCTTATACATTAGACTCATCAGCTGAACCCACGTAGCTCTACGCAACACTGCCACGCCAGTAATCCAACCCTAAACTCTCGAATCTTCACTCTGATTCTTCAGTCTTACTTGCCTTACAGTGTAGCATCATATAAACTACTGTGTTGGGCAAATTAGTTTCCTGATTAAGTTATAACACAGCGACTTTAATCAACTACGCTGTTTCAAAACGCGAATCAACGCCTATTGAACCACACACAGCCATTAATATTTCATACTTTGAGGTATCTTTTAGAAACACTTTTACTACACACTTTTTGTTTGTAGAAATAAATAAACATTTACTACTATTCTTAGGGTGCAAAATAAAAGATTATTTCCTAACTAGGTATTTATTATTCGCTACAAAAATTCTAGAAATGTATGTTTAGACCATTATGATACTATGAGATATTAATTTCTCTTCATGTATCAGCAACTCATTGATTTATTTCTGGTGATAGTTGAATGATTGAGTAATGACACGTATCACTGCATAATAGCATATATCACTCGCAAGTTTCCTGAAACCATCAGGCAGATACAGGTAGAACAATCGTTCGGAGAGCACAGATTTCAAAGAAATGAACAGTATAGTCATTTCCTGTGCGACAAGGGAAACCCTGACCAAAGACTAGAATGCCTTCTGGAAGCCTTCGAAAGCACTGCTTCTATGCTCGCTAAGTGAAATAGCTCCTTTACTGAAACTAATCAGTGGAAAAAATGAGAGTTAATCTTCGATAAGATACAACTTCTAGCCAACATTCACTAATTTTTTGGTAATCACACATCCTTAATTAATTATTAGTCAAGATCAAATTAAAAATAAAGTATTATAATTGATGCAGAAACACAAGAAAATCTCACATTATTTATTTATACCTTAATTATTTTTTATCCTTGGTGACTATAAAGCCAGTCTTCCCTCAAACAGTTCGAAAACGTTATGTACGCACGTCATAATTTATAACTACCGAAAAAGTTTATTCTGTAACACTATAAACCAAAGGGACATTTAAAAAAATAATCGTAAGACACGATGTATTTGTCAAGTTTGAAGTTTACGTTTATAGCTTCATAACATTATGTATTCTGAAGCATTACGAACGTCACTGTAATATAACGTAAACCGTGTTACTACACACGTAGAACTATATGGGAAAAAAGAAGAGAAAATCCATATACACACGCAATTAGAGTTACGAATTAAAAAGAATGGACAGAAGGACTTTTAATAAAATCTCTACCACATTGAAATGGAAGTATTTGCTTCAAATCACCGATAATCTGAAGATATAATCGTTGTACGGTAACAGAACTATAACGTTGGGAGAGCGTATTATCAATAACGCGTATGTTTTTACTGGCTATCATGTTACATTTACCTTGGTGCACTCAGCCTTTCAGCCACTTAACAGTCTGTCAAAATATTTTAGTGGAAAAAGTCAAAAAATGTATATGCTCAAATCGGTTGCTGAAGTTTATTTTACTCAAAGAATGATTACTATTAAATTATAAAACATACATCGTCCAGTCTTGGTCTCTACGGTTTCTTGTTTAGCAGATATTGTAGTGTTGCCGTTCAATATCTTTGAGTTAGCTGAGATCAATGTAAAATAAAACTCAACGTATGAACTTGATTTCAGCTGGGAAGATTTCACCTAATCACTTGCTAATCTACGCCTGCGATAAAACACCAAGGTTCTTATAAAACGGCTTAAGATAAACGTATGATTGACGAAAAGAATAAGATTTTCCCCCGGAGATAAAACATCAGGATCAAACACTAAATAACCGATACTAGGAGTAACGGAACTTTTATACCGGAAGTTTAATACCGGCTGCGGTTAACCTTTCTATGATGCTCATTTATTAGAGCGACCACCAATAAAATTTTAACCAGATTTTAATTCATTACGACATACGAACTGGACTACATGACTTGAACTGAGATTAACATGATTGGATTTTTTTGAAACTAATTTTGGTAGCAACAATGAAAACATCTTGTGGTAACAGTCACAAGCCACAGAATGATTTTTTTTTTTTTTAAATCTGATTTTTGAAACATGATAAACAAAAAGTTCACATTACATACTATAGTAAAGTGTAACAGCTTAGGGTCCGTAAGAGATACAAGATCAAAAATATTAAGAAAAAAGTGAATATGTAGACACTAGAGAAAACTGAAGTCACGTGGCATAATACTCAAAATCTTTCGAGTTGGACGATATATTTCGGGACACAAGTCTTCACAGGATATACTACATGGATAGTTAGTCTAGCAACTTGTTGCTGTGTTTACCTTCTGCATTTTGTTTTCTCATGTTGTGGGAAAGCATGTTTTCTATGGAATTGAATGTTTGTAACTAAAAGAAGCGCATCTATGTACCTTTCAAATGGAAGTGAATCCGTTTGAGCTTGGGCAATCAAGCGTATGGTACAGAGAATATATGTGTAAAATGTATGCATGGATTGTATGGTCCCACGCTGGCGAATTTGTTTTGTTAGTGGCCTGTCGATTTAGTGATGCCGCTACACTGTCCTGTGAAGACAGGTCAACTAACTTTCTGGGAAATAACTTTTGCTTACAAAGCCAAGAAGAGACGAAATTTGTTGACGGGAATTGCTTTTAATAGTCTAAACTTCAACTCCAGCGGCATAATATTAGCAAACAAAAACAGAGAAATTAAAGATTCGAGGGAGACGGGTCGCCTTTCTTAGACGTAGGCAAATGCGTAGCAAAGTCTGTCCTGTGAGAGAGACTCTAGCAAACTTATCGAGAAGGCTGCTGTGTAGAAGATATGATTGCGAACGGAGATGGAAGGCTGTTGGATACGGGTACGGCAGCTAGTAGACTTGAGGACTATTTCTTGGGGAAACAAGACTTTATTTCTTGCAACGAGACTCAGTATATAATACCGTATCGTGTCTCTTGCGTACACTTAAACTCAGTAGACATAAAACTGTTCTCATTTTGCTCACAGTTGAAATAGAACGTGTGCAAATGTTGCTCTCACTGCCTCCCTCAGGAAGCTGTCGTACTGAGTCACAGCTTGCGGCTAAACCGATAGTGCATGCAGAAGAGGATTTACCAAACGTGAAGAATAAGGGGACTGGAAGACCCGATGACCGTTGCTTGAGAAGGGTCGCGGCCCTTGATCTGATCTTTTTGAGGATGCACGGACCACTGCCACCTACATTCCAACCAACAATTTTTGTTTGTATTTTTTTTTAATGGAACGTTGGTAGTTGATCATACGTTTCAGCTTATTTATCTGCAAAACAGATTTTAGTTTTATATAGTTACCAGAAAATATTTCATGCGAAATTTAAGAGGTTTCATCTTAAAAGCAATGGCTGCCTACTTTACAATTTCTGGCCCATAGTTACTTCTCGGTCCTAATGATCTAGTTGTCAACTAGGTGTGGGCGTGATTAAGAAACTTGAATATTTTTGTTGAAAAATTTCCTGTAATTTCATGCTCAAAATATTTTCTTATTCGGCTTGATACGTTATTCGCTAATTAGCCAATTCGTCCTGTAGTCAGTTTACGATGATTTCCTTTAATAACTTCGTCTTACACAGGTTGCTGTTGTTGGTCGCCAGAGGGTTTCACCTTCCCTCGAAAGGTTATATTAATGATTACTACTGCTCTTCACTGAATTAAATAAATCTATAAAATGACAACACTGAAGGATCACTTGTCATTTGATATTTATTTCTCCGTGAGCTCTAAGATAACATAAGGCACAATACTCGTTCGAAGACAGTAAGCACAAATACAGAAATATTCCAGCGATTAAACTGCTTGCCGACTCAAAAACAAATCTTCTGACAATGACTGACAACCAACTTGCAGCTCGCTACTCGTCTCTGCCGCTCGCTTAAAAGACGATACAGAAACATCCCAAATAACACAAATCCGACCGATGTTTTTCGAACGGCGACAATGCAGCAAAAAATCAGAACCACATTAAAACAATCAGAATTAATTCAAAACCATTCACGATAATCATGAAACACACGGAAATGAATATTAAAATATTAAAGATATTTACATGTATTTACACACAAAATTATCAAAGTAAACTAGTCAAACAGTTCAGAATTATACTTCAAACGTTGAGGCTGGCATCAACACCTACAATTACAAACTTTTTATTAATGTTTCATGTATAATACTGTTCTTGATCGTATTACATATCATTTACACAATTTCTCTCCATAAACCAATGTTCATTTACATGACAAATATACATATATTTACATGACGAATATACACATATTCACAATTAATCGCACGAAAAATTTAAAAAAAATCGCCAATTAATCAACTTGCTATGCGTAATTCTTAAAATATAATTTCATGCCACGGTTGGGTCTGAGAGCAGTTACAGGCTGTATGCAACTGTGACAACTATGGGCCAATATTTAGATATTTAAAAGGGCAATAGCTTCGACTTAATTATTACATATTTTAGCTTAATGTGGAATTTTGTCATCGTGCCCGAATGTAATGTGCTTGGTAGTTTAAAAGTCCTGTGGAAAGGGAAATCACTGGAACGAGACCGAATCATACTAGGTTCAGTTCAGGGGTACTTCCGCTGCACTATTAAATCCAAATCATGTAGTGTCATTATACATATCGTATAGACATATTCTTCATTTTAGAGGAAGTGACATTTCAGCTTTGTTCAATGCACTGTAAACCACTAATTTCAAAAACTGATCCACAACACCTTACAAAAGCTCCACGGCCTCTCGTTTTCTCATTTCGGTAGGGCTGAAAAGTAACGACCCGGTTTCGTAGTGTAAAGGCGGTAGTAACCTCCAGCGGGCAGCTTGTAAACAGCCAGCGACCCGCTGAGCTCTGTGACCTCTACTAACAAGTGTTTAGCTCCGCTGCTGTAGTATCCAAGAATAGCGGCGTCTTCTTTCGTTGGTCATATCTAGCTCGACGCATGTTTTCATTTGAAAGTAATGATAGCAGCTTTAAAAAGAATGAGCTGTGGCCTAAAGTACTATATCCGTTTACCCATTGCCTTGGGAAGTAATTGTTAAAGTTACAACAATGTTATAAAATAATTTTTAAACACTTAATTTCAGTAATTCTGAAGGTATTCATCAGTTTTTATCACGAGTTCAATGTCACCATCTGTTAATCTATACAACACAAAAACCAGACTACGACAAATTTTTCAATAAAATTATCAAATACCCTTCATTTTATTCAGCTCGAAACTATTCGTTTCTACACATCTCTTCAGAGGTTAAAGTTAGTAATTTTTATAAAACAGGAGTTATCTACTCGGATAAAACAGTCAGGTTAAATTGTATGTTCTCATTAATTTTTAGTCAGTTTTCCATACGTTTCGGCAAATACATATTTCTCATTCACGAAAGCAACACTACGAAATTATCCATGCTCTAACCTGTAGTCACGTTTTGTAAGTGGAAAGGAGAATGCCAGTTATTTTAAATAACCAGGTTTTCATGTGAAGCTTGTACTTTATAAATTCAGTCTGATTTATTGTTTTAAGGAATTTCATTTTTAAGAAGTTATAGATTACATATAGTGTTTTAAAATTCTGTTTAGTAAATTAAAAAACTAAAAATAATACTGTAAAAAAGATCTGTAACACTATTAGCAGCTCAAAGTCGATGTTTTTTTCTTACACACTAAAAAATTCGGAAACACGGGTGTTTGCAGAGAGGTAATGAACGTAACGGGTCTAAAGTAAGTTATTAATTTTTAAGATCATTCATTCTAGCACTCAAAATTTCGTCAATTTTTGTTCATTAAGCGTTTACGTCTTCTTAATTTTTTTTTTTATCCGGCAATCCATATTTTGATATAAACATTCTTCTCGGAACGAAAAAAGGACTTGGAAAAAAATTGTTTTTATACTTTTAATCAAACTGTCCAGCCATCATATTGAAAAAAGTATAGCTTCATGTGTTAAGGCCGTCTGTTCTGGCGCCACAAACATTCGGACCATGCCACGTGGTTACGCGGTTAACGGGCAAGCGGGATGGCGATTTCGATTACCGGTTCAAACATGCAGATTTCGGCTTTTATTCTTGTGAAAATGGAATAAGAATTATTACATTGATTTGAAATATTATTATTAAAATAGCTGCGAAAAAAGAATTCATTCGAGAAATGGTTGTTATTTTGCCCTCTTGCTAATTGGTATTGAGTTAAAGTTGCGGATGTTGTTTATGCCCGACATTAAAGAGGAATCAAAGAATCCTACTAATTTCGAAAATGTGGAATGTGTATGTTAGTAGCTGTATTCAACCTCCTATCCTGACTCATTCTACGAAAGCCAACATCTTTTTAGATTTGATAGAAAGATTGCTAGCTAAAAGCTATCCTATTTTTTCTTTAATATAATTTTTCATAAGTCATAGCTGCGCTGTCTTCAAAGACACCTTTTTGTTAAAAAAAAATAAAGTACTTTCCTCATTATGTATTAAATTTCAACACTCGCCTTTGTATATCGCTAAATTTTTCTTGTCAGTACCACTCGTCTGTATTACACGAAGCAAATCGAATAGAGTAAAAGCATTTCTGATGTTTAGTTCCTATATCTTTTGGAATACATTTTAGATCTTACCAACCTGTTAATGAACTTACGAAAACCTGTCTAATAAACGGTCTTAAGCTCCACCTTTACATGCATCAAGCTTTCTGGACAGTTGCCCAAGTTTGTATTTGTTTAAAGAAGCGTGTAAAAATGTTATCGATTAACATCAAATGCCGTAAATAAACTTAGTAAAGGCAGTAGTAAAATGCCTGATTCAAGGACATAACAAATATTGGTGTCTGTAAGAAACAATTGATCTCCCTGAGAATCAATGGGCTTGGAAACCTTCTGAAAACGGTCCAACCAAATTACACGATGTGAATGAAGTTTGTGGACTAAATATGCTTTACAAACACCAAGATAAGACAGCATTAATTAGACTTCTCTGAAAAAATGGAAGGGTCTGTGGGAGATCTGTAACAGAGAATAAATAGCTCTAGGAGAAGAATAAAATCACCATAATCCCCATAAGAAAGAAAAAGAAAAATTACAGAGAAATATTTACATCGACCTTTTTTGTTAGTGTATAATATCACAGGATGCAAAAATGCCTTATGAATAGAAAAAACGATAGTAAAAAAGGCTTTTATTGGCAAAAATACTGGCAGGTTTATTATTCCATTTTTATGACTAACTTTCGTGAAAAGAATTTAAAGAGTAGGGGACCTACTAAGTAGGTCTACTTCTTTAAATCAAGCCATATAATGCCAGACGAAGGGCACCCATCTTTCCTCTGAATCATCTCAAATTTCTTTATCTTGGAATTCGTATTACTCGTTTCACCAATTAATTACTTAAACACTAACTTTTTTAATTAGTATAAAGTGGTAACAAGTCTAGAGAAATAATCAGTTCACGAATATTTGGATTTCGTATAGTCAAACATGATGCGACTTTTGGTATATGTGTGTAGTCGAGATAAAAATGAGAGCGATATACATTACTCTAGCCAAGAGTTGTCACCTGTCTGGGAAAAGAGAAAGTAGCGTGTGTTTCACTGTCCTCCTTATGAAATTTTTTTCCGAAACGAATTTGCGCATGTGTAAACCGCCAATAAATCGACAAGAAGCCATTTTGCGACACTTAAACTCACACTGTGTACATCCAGCCGTTCAGATTACTGGAGACTTTTCCACGGCACATTCATCCTAAATCTTCAAGGTGGAAGGTGTTTTCATAACACCGCGGTTGCTCAACTCACACCCGAATGAAAAGTCTTGGAACATTTTATACATATTACTGATAACATTTGAAAACATTTTAGAAACATTTCAGAACGTTACCTGATCTGTATTTCCCATCTTCTGACATGCACACAAAACTCAAGTAATGAGTTGTCCTTTGCGACGTCCATAGAAGTTTGTGACCCAGTGATACGGGTTTCTTACATTTTTGATGAACGGTTAGTAACTGATGGTTTCCGTACTCCAATCGAACTTTTCCACCAGGGCAGTAAATCACTGAATCATCCGATTCGATCACGTGCATACAGCAGGTTTTAAGATCCAAGAACGACTGGTGTGACTAACAACTATAACTTTCTTTTCATGCACCGCAGATGGAAAAAAGTCACGGGCTACGTTAGAATTATTTATTTATTTATATGTTTATTTATTGCTAACGGCTTTAACCTTCGTTGACGTCGAGGTCATTAGAAACGGGAAGGATGGCCTTTAAAAGGAACCATTTGCGGCATTCGCCTGGAGTGATTTGGGGAAACCACGGAAAACCCAAATCTGGATGTCCGGACAGGGATTCGAACCGGCGTCCTACCGAATGCGAGGCCATGCGTTCACCGCTCACCCACCACGCTCGGTCAGCTAGACCTCATTTGTCGTGAATAGGATGAGGTCAATGCACAACATTCTGTTTGCCTATAACTGACGGCAGCCAACTAATACAAATTATTAACAACTACCACTAATGTCAGAAAGCTGAATTTCCCTCCTTCGAACGTCATATTAAACTAAACCTAATATGAATTTCAAAGTATATTATACTTTTGTTTACATAAAATTTTGAAATACACGTCTTAAGGTATCTCTAAATGTAAATGATGTATTTTTCTCGTTTTCATAGCTTTTGTTCTCTATGTTCCAATTCATACGTGATTCTATCTGAATAATTCACTCATGATCAGGGCTACACTATGATACTGCGGCTTATAACAATTAAAACAAACTAATTAAAACATAATGCTTGTTCTCATTCTTTCAGTTTCAATACATTTTTCAATTCTGCTGCTCCAACGATGTTAACTCCCAGAAACCGCGAAAGTTTAGTAAGCAAGCAGAGTTATAATGCTAGAGAATCTGTAAGCTTGCTGGAAACGAGGTGCAGTCGACATCTATTACAACTGACAAGAGAAGTGAAGATAGTGGAATACACTTTTATGAAACCTGCTACGGTGAATGACAACAATAAACTGTTAAAATTTAAAATTTACTTTTATTTCACAAAAAATACTTAATAAAGACTTACTAATTTAGAGCAGCAGGACGTATCTTTCCTTGTGTCTTTGCATCGTTCTCCTGTTTCACAAATGAGTTAATTATACTTGACGTCCATTAGTTCTTGAATTTCGCAATGAAAAACGAGAAAAAGAACAAAATCCTTAAACCGACGCTGAAATAATCTGGTAATATATGCCTGCAGAAATCACTGTCGACAATTAAATGGGGAAAAAGATATATATGAGAACTCTATACTTTAGCTTAAACGTCAAGTTGAAATCTACGATGCCATTATTATGATTGTGATAGTAAAATGTGTTCATTTTATAACTGAATTATTTGGTTCTACATCTTTGCAAATGACAATTATTGTAAGAACATGAGACTTCCACGGATACGAAACATCTGAAAAATATTTTACTACCAGATTTATAATAGTAAGTTCAAAGTACGATCAGCTATTCAATTTCGAGACAGACTTGCGTTCATGAAAGATATGTTAACCTTGTAAAATTAAACAATGATACGGGTTTTTCTGCGATGTACGCTGGTGCTATAGAAATTACTTACATCCTTTAAGTTAAATCCACAATTATACAATGTGGAAGATTGAATAGAAAATTGTGTCAAAGCCAACACTGAGTATTACACCAAATATATATATATATATATTTGATAGGAAAGGTTAATTTTAAAACAAGTAACCAAAATATGATTTCAAGAAATTCACAACCATCTTCGCCAGTGAAGAATTTACTTTCACACAAGGCGTGATACAATGCTCTGCAACAACAAATTTCAGGTAACAATGCTCACGTCACAGCTATTTATATTACAGTGTCATTTCAGACTACTACCACTTATCCCTGCATTATCCACCTTCTTGCAACAGTCATACGAACAAATATGGTATGTCCAACCTCTGTTTACAAAAATTAAAAATACCTTAACATTTTCCAAACCACAACTTGTGTGATCGTTTAATTTCCTGTCTCTACCAGTTCACTGAGAAATTTCTTTGAGAACACTATCATCACTATGTGTTGTGAACTTATTCACTACCAATATCAACACATAAGATATCAGAAATTCTGCGTATTCAGAAACATTGTTATTACTTTTCCAGCTACTCAGCATTTGATTTAGAGCGTAGTGCACTTTCAAATGGCTGAGCTTCTGCAAAATTGTTGGATATTTTCTTACCTACATACTTACTTCCACGTATCATTAAAATTCACAGAAATGTTGTAAGTCTTTTATTTGGTTACTAAGCCGTACAGCTAGCCTAAGAATTGTGTATTACAGTTCTCTCATTGTGTATATGAATCACCGCCGACAGTGTCTTTATTTTCCTTCAACTTTCTACAGTGTTTCTTCCTTCTTCTAAAGATATACAAAATAGCATGAACTCTTAAAATCTAATTAAACATGCTTACGCCCAATGTCGGTATTGACCCTACGAATATTGTTACACGAGAAAAACGCCGTAAATTTCAGGGGTCGGCAATTTAGGATCATATTGCACGAGATCCAGAAATGCTTCAGAATAGACGCATGGACTAATGTGAATGAAGATAGAGTTTGAAGTGACGGCGAAACTTTATTCTTTTGTTGTATGTTGCCTACCTGCAGCAGCGAGCCATATCTGGTGTAGTAGACACAGGCCAGTTTGCGCCTACATACCAGCCACAACTCCCTCCTCCGACTGAGCCAAATGCCTCCGAGAAAACGTACAACAGAGCTGCCAACTGTTGGCGACATACGGGTGCTAAGGTACACAAGGCAGAAGCAACTTACTTTATTTAGCACAAACCAAAATTTGTCGTTGCTTAAAAATTTATTTTGTATGGAAAAGAATCTGATTGGAAAAGTAATCGCCTTCTCAGTAAGCGACGAGTTTGCCCTAACTTTGAAACACGAATGATTTGACCATCAACTCTCAGCAAAAATAATACTCTGTAAGACGATAAAATGTTGAATTATAGGATTAAAATGAGAGGGGATTCTGATTACTATGTAAGACGATAAAATGTAGAATTATAGGATTAAAATGGTATATAGGATTAAAATGAAAGAGGATTCTTAGCAGGTACTTCTATTTGGCTAGTAAACATGCAATGAAAATAAATACAATGAAAATCAATACAAACGAATCCATTTATTAGGCACACTCCATTCAAGAATTTGTTCAAAAGAATTAATTATATCTGATATTACTTTAACAAAATTCAGTTGTAAAATTAAAGATTATATTTTTATTATTATTTTTTTATCTTTACAACACATAATAATAATTTTATTCCCAATGATTATTATTCGTCTTATATAATAAAATGTTTCACATCTTAAAGGTCCTTACTGAGCAGAAATCTATGGAACAAGAGTAATAAATAATGATAAAAAAATTTTAAAGATTTCGATTGACGAAGATAATAAACTTAGTAGCGAGAAATGGTGGAGACGATAGTAAAAATACTTGAAAGGTTCTCCACCTGTCATTGAATAGAAAGGGACTCACACATTGAGATCGAATAATAGAGGGGATGCAATGAAGAGTAGTTAGTTTTGTTCAGAGATTGGTCGTAGAACGCAATATCTCATAATGTTAAAGGAGTTATGTTTGGGAGTTATTGGAATGCGGGAGGCAAATTAGAATTGTGGATTTGTTTAAGGCTTACATTCAAAATGTGAAATCATTTATAGATAATCTCTGGCCATTAGCACAGTCACAATAACAGCAACTTAAATTTTGGTTGAATTAATAGTAAACTAAACTTCCGACTTTCAATGATTTTTGTGAATCAATAGACGGAGTTTTTTTAAGGATGTGGAACAGTTAAACAAGGTTTCCAGTAATGTTTTCGACAATTCTCAAAGGGCTGCATTATGTCTGGCTAGAGTACTCAATGTGTTTCCAAAACATTAAGTCCTGAAAGAATTGCTTGGAGAGCGAACTCAGAATTTTTGCTGCTTTCTGCCAAAGCTCGTTGTCAAATTACATGTGTTCTGTATTTGGTAAAATCTGCCTTTACTAGTAATGGCGTATTAAATAAAAGAAGAAGCTGCATTATGGCATTTTTAATTTGGACCCACGTTTTGGGTATCAAATACAGAGTTGGAGATCGTGCAAAAGAGAACAGCTAGATTTGTTTCTGGAAATTACCGCATTACCCAGTCGGCATCTGATATGATAAAGGAGCTGGAATGGGAGTCATTGGAAGATTGGATGGCGAAGAGAATATTGGAGTGTACAAGGCGTAGTTGGCGATGAGTATTGGAAAGATAACGGTCGAAGAATTGGGAGTAATGCTTGGAAGTGAAAAGATGATCCTGACCACAAGCTGTGGTTACAGGCGCAAGGCTGTGAGAAAATTTTCTTTATTACATAAGTGTGTCAGAGTTTGGGTTAAATTAACATGGGAACTAATGAATTATCTACTAAAAACGCTGATGGAATTTAAAAATAAAATTTTTTAGTGGAAAAAGTAGATGAGTCGAGGAATTTAACATAAAATTATGTATGATGATAATAAAAAATAAGATAGGGGTAATTAAATGACTAGGTAAATTGCCTTCGGAGCATCAAAATCAATTCAAGCTAACTGCAGCTTGGAAGAATCAATTTCGTTATTTAAGAACGAACTTTTTCCCAGCGTTGAGAATTAATATAATGTTTTCGGTTGCCTTCTTCATCAAAAGATGGCAACAGCGCTTTCGATCGGAGAAATATCATGTCTTCACTCGCATAGTCATCCTAGAACATTATGTTAATTTCTTTATTGTTATATCACCTATCGAGCTGATAAATTGAATAAAATCACCGAAATACGCTGCCAATCAGTTCTTTTACAAATCATTTATGCGTAGTTTTATTTAAGATAAACACACTTGAAGAAGTGAAAGGGGAAATTGTTAACGTCCCTCTGAAAGAACTTAATTAACACGGAATCGCAAGCAAGGTCCATTCGTTGCGTGTGGCATTCAGAGGTTGCCAGCATGAAGCTCACTTGTGCTTCTTGAGGAAGGCAACTCAACAAGGGCTTCCCTAATACCATTAACGCGGTACTACATTTCCAATTACTTTAAACCGCTTTCTGCGGTTTTGGACAAGCGGCGCGCGCTTTTGATTCTGTGAAAACAGAGCACTCTTCACAGACAGTAATTAAAAATAATACAGACTGGAACCATTAAGGAGCAGACGAAATATGCAATATTGTTCGTGTTTGTGGTTATTCAACATATCTGCTTCTTTAATTACGTTAAGAGAAACTTCGCGAAGCGCGCTTAAACGTGGATGCTGGTAAAACAAGACATAGGATAATGTTCTGAAAAATTCTGTCACAATAGATGGCCATGGTCTCGAGAACTCTAGTACAAGAAATTTCATTAAAATCAGCACTTCCTCGAACTAAAATAGTGTGATTTTCTTAAAATTCTAATTTTTTTTATTACAATGCCAATTAGTCACCAAATATGTTCAGAGCCAAAAACTTTTCAGATCACCGTGTATTGTTTGTTTCCACTAATAATATGGCGTAGGTTGTAGAACAGTGAAATTACTGTACCTACGCAGAATGATTTTAAGGAGACCTTGTTATGAGGTGCCTAGTAAGAAGTTATCATCAGAGACGGGTCATATACATGGGGTTGTATTCCGATTTTTACTAACATAATTATATATATTTTAAAAATATATATTGAATTTCCTATTAATTTTCATCTATAAACATACGAAAAAAAAACGGGTAAGGAGATACTTTTATTCAAGATTGGTTAGTGAAATTAAGTTTGCGTTTCACGTTATGAGAAAACTAAATAATTCAGCGAGGGTTAGTGAAATTAAAGTGTGCAGTATATGTTATGAAAAAATGAGATTACTTTGCGATCAAACAAACAACGAGCTGATTTCTTCTTGATGGAAAGAGACGAAGAGGGAAACAAAGTTCAACATAGCTTGGCACAGAGACAGGTGGAAGTATTTTGGAGAGACTTTGGAGAGTATTTTGAAAAGGTCAGTGCGGTATTACGTGGTGGCAACTCCAATTATAAATTAGGCAAACTTCTGTAACGACTTTATAATCACCAAATACGTTTGCTGAATATAATTCTTGAAAGACGTTCAACAACATTTGTTAAGAAACACATGGGAAACTGTAAGAAAAATATAAGTAGCTAAATAACACCGACAGTCAATTTACATCCACGACATGTTTGATAACAAAAGTTTCTCTGTTTCTTGCTTCCTCTACCTATATACTAATTTTTTTACTTGAATTACACTTATGTTGTTGTATTATAATCTCGCTCGGGAATACCTCAAAAATATGTTCCTTGGTTACATTATAAATTAAAAATTAAAATAACTTCTCTCCTATTATCTATTTATGGGGCGTTTTTTACAGTTTTTTATAGTCACAAGTAGGGAATGTCCGTATACTACATCAAGAAGGCTGTGGAATAACATCTCTGCCCGCTGATTTTGTATTCTTTGGTTTATAGCGTTTGTTTACAAGTGAATGTTACGGATTAATTTTTACAAAAGTGGTGAATAGATCTGTTGTTATATTTTTCAGCATGCCTCGTTCTAGTAAAGTGTTTAAAAAGTTTAGGAAATGTCGTGCTTCTCGATGTCGTAAAGACAACTTGAAAACTAGTCCTATAACAACAAATGAAAACTTGACCTCAGCCAAGATAGAGAGTGCTTCAAAAAGGAAAATTGACAACGGTGTGTCACTTGATGATTGTGGCTCGGACACTCAAGCTACTAGTGATTTTAGGCTTATTGATTTGAAAATATTATGGGTCTACCGGAGATCGCGATTCCGCTCCAACAACATTCAGTAATATCGTTGGAATACTGTAACCGTTAAATGTACTTCGGAAAGAATTTCGGTTTAATTCTAGATGGGGATACCGCTGCCTCGCGACTGTTAACGTGACGTCATCGTGACGTCACGTTCACGTACAGTCATCATTTATTATTGTAGTGTGCCCTCGCTACGCTCGGTCACAATAATTTAAAGCTATACAATATCAACACAAACTGATATCCTGAAGGTAGATGAGAGGCAGGCGGCCGCAGATGTCCGATAACACAACCGGACGTTCAATGTTCAGGTGAAGCTCGCATTTCAATAAAAAATTATGTGCTGTTAACTTCGACAAGAAATAACACGTATTTTACGCAGATTACTGTACGTGAACGTGACGGTATCCCCATCTAGAATTAAACCAGAATTTCTAGTGGAGTCTTGCGTTTGACCACTGCAGTATTTTGATGTAAACTCCTGGTGGAATCGCGATCTACAGTAATCCCAATATTATATCATCTTCTTGTGTATGTGCTGACTGTGGTGCAAAGAAAAGACTGCTTGAGAATGAAGAGGAGTATGCATATGGCTTGCACTAGTTCACACAGAGAAGGTAAGACCTAAGAAAAACACTGTTGAATCTTTGATTCAGTTTTCCCGTAACTTACATTTTTGTACAGTAACTTTATGTACTTTTTTGTCACAAATCACAGAAGGTAGAGTAATGAAATTTGGAGTCAGTACCACAGTGAAAAACTCTGTGGAAGGAATTTTCATTTAATAAAATAGTAAGGCATTCATGGTAGAATGAGGTCCTTAAATTCTATATATTATTTTTCAGCAAAATTTGGAGACCCGTAAAAATTGAACAAAAGAAGATATAAAAATTCTGTTCCATAGATGTCTGTAATAATGCTGTATAAAATTGTGTACAAAAATGCGTCAATTCTGTTCTGATAGTTTTTTTGAGAAAAGGAATATTTGTAATTATATTATTTAAAAAAATCTATTTTTAATAAGTAAAGTTATAAAAGGTCAATAAACATGTAAATTTACGTAAGTATGCACATAACATTTCTTAATAACTGTACCAAATTTGGTTTGATTACCTTAAAAAATATTAGATTATATAAAATACTTTTCGAAGTACTGCAGTTTTGCGTACGCCCCCCCTTAACAGTTCACATATTGGGCACTGAATTTTTTTTTTACACTCCGTAATGTTCAGCTGCTCGGCTGCCATAGTGAGGTGTTTAGCTGTGTGAAGTAAGATATCAGTATTACACATGTTTCAGTATTACACATTACGACATGTTTCCATCTGTAGCTGAACGAATCAGCATGAAATTCCTACAACCTTCTCCAGGGCTAATCCAATACATAACCGGCCATGGACCATACAGAAGCTTCTTAAACAAACGTGGACTTACACCAACTAGTAACTGCGACTGTGGCGAGGAAAGCACACCAGAGCACGTGGTGTGGGAATGCAGAACAACAGCAGAGACGAGAATCACTCAGCAACAACAGCTACAAGGTCTGAGGATTTTTGACCTACTGCGTTCAGAGAGACTATGGCACTATCTAAATGAAGGTGCGGAAATAGCCTCTCAAATTGAAAAGCAGAAATATCTGGAGCGGAAGAAAGCTGAGGGCAGAAACCGACGTAGACATCCATCATGACCTGCTGTAGCCACATCTGAGTTTCCAGAGGAATCTCACTTCTGAGTGACTGCTGGAGTACTTCATGTATTCCAGGAGGGCAGCTTCCTGAAGAGCTGGGGTCTACGCGCAGTCGATACCAGGAGTGAGAGCTATGGTCTCACGTCACACACTCACCCTTCGACCAACCACCTGGATGTGAGGATAAGAATGAGACTTCATTCACAAGCTGGACAGTCAAAGACCTGTTTAGTACCTAACATTTTATTTTTTCAGTTTTTTTGTGTTATTTAGTGTAGTTTTGTAGTGCTGATTTTATTAGGATTAGATATTTAACTGTAACTTTTTCCTGTTTTAGTTGCTACCGCATTTATGGGATTATTTACATTAATAGTATTAACATAATTTGTTTTTTAAACATGGTCTTAAGGGAAGTTTAGCGGCCCAGATTAGCCTCTAGATGCTGGGTCAAATGTAAATGGAAATAAATAAATAAATAAATATCAGTATTACACGATTCGGATCTCATTTTAAGCAGGTACAATTACGACTGAAACGGAATACTCGGCAGCTGGAAACTATGCATTCATGAAGAGGACAAGTATTCTTGAACTAAGCTGTTCATGTCGCTGCTGTCGGCTTTTAGTATAATGTCACAGTGCAGAGACGCCTCTTGTAAACACCAGGACAGGGCTGTCGTAGCACAGTAGCACGCCCCGGGCTCTGCCGCTATGAGCCTGCCCCGCCCGGAATGTCGCATGCCGTCGCTTCAGGAACACCACCCTTTCACTAGGGCCAGCAGGAATGTGTCTTTGACATATGTCTACGCACTGCTTCCGTGAGGGTGATTAGGCACTATTGAATTCTATACGATACTGTCAAAGTTGTTGGGATTAATCGAAAAAATGGCCTACCCCTTTTTCTGTACCTTGATTGCTGGCATACTTGTGAAGTACAGTAGGGTGTCCCAATTACAGAGAGAAGTGACTGTGCTTGTAATTTTCAGCATAACAGACATGCAGCAAACTCATCCTATAAGAAGTCTCCTACTACGACTACGAAATCTCGTCGCACAATGATGCGCGATTTTACATATTCGAGGTGAAACAGCCAATAGTTAATATTTTCTATAATCACTTCAAAGTATTCTACCAGGACAGCAAGATTCTTCTACATGGGGATCAACAAAATTTCGTACGCAGATTAGCTCAGTAACTTCATATACATATAAATCTCTACTGACCAATTAACAAAACAGTATGTTCATGGCCAAAAACTTTTCAGTTCACCGTGTATTGTTTGATTTCACTAATTATTTGGCGTAGGTTGTAGAACAGCGAAATTACTGTATCTACGCAGAATGATTTTAAGCAGATCTTCTTCGTGATCTGAGTGAGTGACAAACGTTTCTTTTTTTTCTTCTTATAAGTTCTGTAGAACTGAAGTTTCTACCAAAATTTTGTTATGAGGTACCATGCAAGATGTAATCAGAGACGGGTCATATACATAGGATTGTATTCCGATTTTTACTAACATAATTATATATATTTTAAAAATATGTATTCAATTTCCTATTAATTTTCATCTATAAACATACGAAACAAACGGGTAAGGGGATACTTTTATTCAAGATTGGTTAGTTAAATTAAGTTTGCTTTTCACGTTATGAGAAAAATAAATAATTCAGCGAGGGTTAGTGAAATTAAAGTGTGCAGTAGGCCTATATGTTATGAGAAAATGAGATTACTTTGTGATCAAACTAACAACGAGCTGATTTCCTCTTGATGCAAAGAGACGAAGAGGGAAATAAACTTCAACATAGCTTGGCACAGAGACAGGTGGAAGTATTTTGAAGAGATGTAATCTTCACGGGTTCTTCACCGGATAGTATTTTCAAATGGTCAGTGCGGTACTATTGGGTGGCAAGTCCAACAATAAATTATACAAACGTCTGTAACAATTCTTGGATATTAAGGCGTAAATTTGTCAAAAATCATAGAAACCATTATACCAGTTTAGTTTTATTATCGAACAATAGAAAGTTGCCCAATTTTTTTTTTATTCAGTGGACACAAAAGCTAATGACAGTAACATTAAGAACAAAGCAGTATGTTCGTGTATGTTTCATATAGCCTACTTATTTTATTGCAGCTCTTAGTTTCCAAAAAGAGAAGTTTCTTCATAATGTCCCATCTGTAAAACACAACTCTTTATCTTAATTTATATCTGTCAGTAGTATAATATTTATTCCGGATTAATCACTAACTGAATGAACAGTTAATAATCTCTGGGATTCTTTGCGCTCCATTTCATACTTACGACAGTTATAATCAACCTCTGAAACGTACAAAAAAGTATTATATCGAATGGGGGAGAGAAGGGTTTTAAATATGTTCTTTCACTTTCTCGTTTCTATATTCCTGAGTATGTTTTCTATCCCTGCGAGTACTTGCTATTGCGCAATGCAGGATTTCATAGGATTGCTGCAAGAGTTTCCGGAACTCAGTATTGCTGTTGATCGTTCATTTTAACTTTCCGTTCGTCCAACCACTCTACATTGTTTCAAACAAACAGTAGTTAGTCATGATAACCTCTTTCATCGATTAATCGAGACAAATATTTGAGGCTGTGAACAAACAACGGATTTACCGAAGATAAGCAATATTTACTTTTGCATAGTTGTATTGTTTCGCAGAAACGTTAAAAATAGAAACAGAAAATTCGGCACAAACATTTATTTTCAAAATAATAATAGGATAAGCTTTACCAGAAACATATAACACATAAACGAAGTTAAAATATTATGGAGGTTCTTTCCACCATCTCTGCTAACCTTTCCTCAAATTTAATTTTGGCTGATGTTAAACATTTGTTTACTGTGCCAACATGATTTAAAAATACAAACAGCAAGTTTGTTTACAACACCACAAATAAGTAGTGACTTTAAACAGAGGGAATTGTTATAATCAAAATTTATATAATAATTCAGTCTAGAAGATGGATGGTTAAAGTGTTTACAGAATTTACCAGTCACATTACAGATAAAATTGACTTTCTTTCTAGACACGGGTCTGTGATTCATATACTTTGTTTCTAATAATTAAAAATTTAGTGCCTGCATCAGTAGTTTAAGGGTATTATACTAAGTTGCACTTTTCTAACAACCGAGCGTGCAATCGAGAGAACGCAAGTTTGAATCTCCGTCCGGCTATCCAGTATTCTTTTTTCCTTGATTTCCCGAAATCACTCCAGGTAAATGTAGGAATGGTTGTTTCAAGAGTCTATGGCGTAATTCCTCTCCGTTACTTGCACCAAGTCTTTCGCGCCTCTAATGACTTCAACGAGCTCAAGAATTAAAACCATAGTGCAGGAGCGTCTACAACTACATCAAATCTAATTTTTGTAGTTGTCCTACGGGTGCTGTTATTAAGTAAGTTACAGATTAATATTGTTGTCAAAAGAACAGTTTTTGTTTTGTCGTTTACAAGATTACAAAATTCTACATAAACATTAGTATAATAGCTAAGTGACTGAAAAAGGCAATTGATCAACTGATTCCAGCAGCCCAATAATTGAGAGAATCTACTAACAACTAAATAGAAGCAAATAATAGGATGCTAAATCAGTAATTTTATTGTAGCTGATGGTAAAATGGTTTACCACAATCCACAATTCTGTGCTTTTAGGCTTACAATGTTTAGTTATCTAATTTACTGGAAAAAACTTAGTTTAACTATGTATAAATATAGTGACAGCATATAATTGCTTCTCTTTACATTGTTTAGTCCAGTTGCTACAAACGGGGGCAGTACCGCCCTTAGGAGGGCGGTGAGGAGATCATAAGAAGCGTTTCTGGTCCAAGGCAAAATTAGAGGCCGTTGTGGACCAATCACTGCCCCTTGGTTTAAAGTATTATATGCGGCCTTAAAGGCTATATCAAAGACATTTTTGATTGCATTCTCAATATCATATATAGGCAAAAGAAGATTTACCGTTATCAGCAATTATTAACTAAGAAAAGAACAGATGCGTCGAGCAGTGATCTTCATTCTGCATGCCACCCTCGTCGCGCAATGTGCCTTGGCTCTGGTGTTTGGCTATCGGAGTGCCGCAGTGGGAGTGGAGGGAATGGGTCGAAGGGTATATATTCCGCCCCAACAGGTCCGTCCCGGCAGTCGCGTCCTGGACTGCGCTCCTCACGCCGGTCAGCAGACGCAACCTGAAGATGATGGCACGTTACTCGGTCGAAAATTCGTTGAACTACAATCAATTGATCCGACCGCACGCCAGAGTGATATTAACGCATCAGATTCGCCTGGAAAACCTACGATTACATAACACACCAATATTTTTAATATCTTTCAAACCAAGTATGGTCGGTGGAAGTTAACCCTCTGGCCTTGCATTCGGGAAAACACGGGATTGAATCCCCATCTGGCTATCCAGATTTGGGTTTTTCATGATTTCACCAAATCACTATAGGCGAATGCAGGGGTGGTTCATTTAAAAATGTCATAGACGAATTACTTTCCGTTCCTAGCCCCCCAGTTCTTTACCGGCTCTAACGTCAACGAGGATTAAAGACATAAGAAAAAAGAAAAGTTATCTTTCAATAAAGTAATTTTAGAAATCTGTCGTGTTTTTTATATATACTGTTTGAACGGCTGAGGGAGATTGGTTGTCCAAGAAGATTATTTTACACCTTCAGGGACTATTGCAGATTTAGAACTGCTTCCTTGAGATGCCAGAACTCGTTCATCACGAAGATCCTTACTAAAGGATGACCGAAAGGTTCCGTTTGCGGTCCCATATTCTGGGATATAGGGATGGAACCAGTGATTGAACTGTTACAAAGAATACCTGAACTTCTAGGTCTAATAGCTTTTGCTGATGACCTTTTACTACTCGTGGAAGGAGCAACAAGAGCAGAGATTGAGTACAATAGTAATCTAGTACTCAACTGCCTTAGCCAATGGTGCAGTAAAGTCAAACTGAGTTTAGCACCACATAAAACAACATTTATGTTGCTCAAGGGCAAGCTGACTCGAAAACCAACTATAAGAATCGACGGTAAATCAATTCGTAGAAACCCAGTGTGCAGGTACTTAGGCATTCAATTGGATGAACGTTTAAACTTCGAAGCCCACTTAGAGAAGACAATAGCAAGAGCAGTGGCGGTCATGAATAAAATCATTAATATTGGCCAACGAAAATTTACTGTTCCAGTCCAAACAATAAGACTATACCATGACGCAATTTTATCCTCTTTAGTGGGCTACTCAGCAAGTGTGTGGGCAAAGCAACTAAGAAAAGTAAAACTAAAACAGCGAGTCAGACGTGTCCAACGAGGATTGACAGGAGCATACAGAACCGTGGCAACAAATTCATTAACCGTTGCCATTGGTGTATGGCCATTGGACCTTGAAGTAAGGAAACGGGGTGCCATATACTGGTTCCGAAAAGGGAAACAAGATAAGGTAGCAGAAATTGTAGGCAGCGAAGCAACATCAGAGATGCACATTCGGAAGCTTCTATTGGCAGAATGGCAACAAGAATGGAACAACAGTGAAACAGGTCGAAGAGCATATGATATGTTCTCATCCGTAGAGGAGAGGTTAAAGTTGAAGTACCTTCAACCCTCTCCAGGATTGGTACACTACATTACAGGTCACGGGCCATACAATAGCTGGCTCCGAAGTCGAAATATTGTGGACTCAGACAGGTGCGAATGTGGTGAAGAGAGTACGCCGGAGCACGTGGTATGGGAGTGTGAAACAACAGCCAGTTTGAGAGAAGACCAACAAGCTCGGCTGCAAGGTAGGAGAATATTTGACAAACTGCGCGACGAAAGTTTGTGGCATTTGCTGGACGAAGCAGCTGATCTAGCCTCAAAATTTTGGAAGGAGAAATTTATAAAAAGGAAAAATGTCGAGCGAAATCAAAGACCACAAATAGCAGAAGAGGAGAACACAATTACACCGGATTGACGGAAGATATCCTACGACAATGAGCAACATCAATCGTCGGAGGAACTTAAGTGTGCTCCAGAGAGGCCGTCTTCTGAGCGACAACTGGGGCCGTCTTGGTATTCCAGGAGGTCAACTCTTGATGGCCTGGGCGGCTGACTTTGCTGCCGGTTCCAGGGGACTCTGCCTTTGGAGCGCACACAACACCAAGAAAAATGAACAATAGTGGACCGAAGTGCGGCTGTGACAATTGGTGGTGGTAATAGTAGTATTAGTAGTAGTAGTAATGGTATTAGTAGTAGTAGTAGTAGTAATGATAGTAGTAATATTAGGGGCAATAACAGTAGTAGTAGATTTAGTAGTGGTGCCATTCTGTTTAATAGCAGTAGATGTAATAGTTATTGGAAATCGAATCAAAATTTTCTTTCATTCATGTTTATATGTTAATATATTAAATATATATATATATATATATATATATAAGATACAAATATATGTAAATGTAAAAGAGTGGAAATAAGGGCCCAGATTAGATATTAGGTGCTGGGCTATGTTGCATATGGAAAATAAATAAATAACAATAAATATATTGTACACTTCAACTAAGAGAGGCACCATGCAATCACTGTTTCAAAAAATTGGTTAGGAGGCAAAAATGCTGAAGCACTATGTGAGACATCATTTATTACAACAAAGTGTGGTGGTGTTTTTTTTTTTTTTTTTAACAAGTGGGTGGTATGTCTAAAAGGTTTCAAACCTGTTGTTTAGACGGCTTACACAATTTCCATGTTGTCAGTAGTAAATAAGGGCTAAATAAACAAACACGATTTAATACTAACACATTGTGGAGCAGCTAGCTAATCAGTCCTAGTTTCACTGCTTTTCGGAATCCTGTTTTCAGTTCGTTAATGACGTTAACACCAGGCACCTAAAGTCGTCACTATCCAGTTGCGGTGACCTACGGAAACCTATGGTAATCCACTCTGCAAACTATCTCCGAGCCCGCGGCCTCATTGAGTGACTAAAAGTGAAGACAGAGTGCGTCTGCTGTAAACACAGAACTCCTGTCTAATAGAGGATGCCGTAAATCCGGCAACTAATTACCGAGTTACAGACAGACAGCCCGGGGCGCAGCGCTGCAGAGTAGATCAGAATGCCTGAGATAGTAGCAGTCAAACATCACATAATGAAGAAAATAACCGCTGATTCTCAATGGATTCATCTGGAAAGTCAGTATTACGGCGTTCCACGCAAGTCGACTTTTAGGAAATCGCAAAATATTAAAAAGTCATTGAGTCACATCAGAAACTACATGAAATTTAAAAAAAAACAAAATCTTCACGTCGGAAGCATTCTACAAGTGTTATTTAAGCCAAACGTCTTATAATCGATGTGAGTTACAAAAGTAGAAACTTAATTTAGTTCGTGAAGAACCTGAAAACAGAGGGATAACGTATTCGCGTAGATATAATAGGCATGAATGAAGCAGGAGTAAAATATTAATCTCAAATTCTAGATGTTTGTTGTGTAAAATACAAATCCACACCGTTCGACCACCGCTCGGGCTTGCCATTCAGGTGAGTGGGGGTTCAAATCTCCGGCCAACCGTCAAAATTTCGACTTTCCATTGTTTCTTGAAATTATTCCAGGCGAATACTGGGATGAGTCCTTCAAGAAGTTAATGATAGATTTTTTTCTTGTACCCACTCATCTCCCGCTTCTAATGTATTCGACGTCAAAGAAGCGTAAGTCCCTACAGAAAAATGTCTAGAAATTTTGACCAAACTTTTGACAATTGATCTTATTAACCAGGCGGATAAAACATTCCACCAGAAAACTCGTATATTTTCAGCCTGTAAGTATACAGGGACAAACCTGCGCCCGGATAGTCACGTGACCAACTTCGACCAATGATAGTGTCGGGGAATAGCGGTCGCGATTGCCGGATGCAAGTCGTGTTACTTGTATGCGCGGTTCCGACAAAAACGTGAAGTATGAATTAATTAGTGCGGGATATGGTAAGATAATGTTCGGCATGGTGCCGGGTTGATTAAACAGTCCAGAACAGTGAAATTAGGCGGTGATAACGGGAAACAGATAGGACAGCCACTTCATTGTGGGGAACAGTGTGTGTGATCTCGCGTAATTAACAACTGTCGGTGGTCGAACTCATTATCAAGTTGGTGGAAGTGTTAACTAACACAAGAACCTACATCTAGGAAATACGAAGTTCCGGTATAAAAATTCACGGTCATATTGTAAGGTGTACTGGTCGCAGTAAACATTGAATACGATTAAAAGTGTTTGTTGTCTTGCAGCAGCTTCTGACTCCTTATTTTAAAACTTAAACATTTCTGACCCTTTCCAACATTCTGTTGGTGACGACTCGGTCCGAACTTGCAATCTTCGCAAGTGTGTGTATATTAACTAATTAAAAAACCGAGTAAAAAGCCTTCTTTATTATATTACAGTTTCGCTTAATTACTTACAAATCCTCTCCATGGATTAAACCTTTTCCCATACCTCCCTACTTGGTGGTACAACCCTATTTCAAGCACTTCGAAAATTAATTTTAAATAAATTTAGAATTGGTTATACAAACATTTATGTATGATTCACAGTAATACGTGAGCAGGGCAGAAGGTGAGGTGCAAAATGAATCGTTACATGTGTCTGTTAATGTTACACGTACTGAATACTTGTATGTGCGTCTGAATGATCCAAATATCTTACCACTGGTTTCAACAACACTGATAGACATAATCAAAATGTGCTCCAGTTTATCCTGATTGTAAAAACAGAGTTTAACCTTTATTTAGTAAAAAATCACTTACATACCTTTGCCGGAACTGTGGGTAAGCACGATTTTCAAATAAATCGCAGCTTAAAAGTCTCAATAAAATGCTAAATTGCTTAATAAAAGGGAGAGTATAGTGTCACATACTGGCAGAAAACCTATAGTTCTGTTATCGTGCCGAACTGAGGAAAATATTCCGTAGAAAGCAGAAAGTGAGCTGTAAGAGAGGAAGATTTGATGTTCATTAAGTTACTTGCAACCATCCAGATTTTTGTTTTCTATGGTTTCCCGAAATTACTCGAGACGAATGCTGCTATAGTTCCTTCATAATGCCATACCAAAATTCCTCCCCCATTCCATGTCCAAGAAATCTATGTCGAGTAGACGTAAAGACCAAAGGAAGAAAAAATTAAGAGTATTGTTGTCCTTGCAGTGTTCAATCAACATCCCATTAAAGAATTTTCAGGACAATGGAGAGAAAAATAACAAAATTAGAACCACTAAAATCACGATAATTCTGGGAAGATTAGGCTAAGATTTACTTTTTTCTACACTTCTACCCTCCAACTACTTTCATGCATTTAAAAAATGATCCATTTCCTTGCAAATCTCTGTTTCCTTTTTTCTAAAAGAATTTTACGAGAATTCCTTTCTTCATCCATCACTTCCACAAAATGTTAATTTCCTACTTTATCTGTCCACTTAACTTAAAACACTAATTTATAAACGCGCGTTTCAAAAGCTTCATCTTTCCTTCGTCGTGCATCGCGGAAGTCTGTGAAACGCACTTTTATAAATTACAGCTTCCGAGTGTTTTTTCTTACTATGAGATCAATATTTGACATTAATAAGTTTCTTCTCTCGAGGAAACTTCTTTTTTCGTTGTTGTTATTCTTCTTTAATGCAGATCCATGCTGCGGCCATTATCTGATTGTTTTCTACTTAAACAGTAAAATTCAACTACTTTTTCCTTTCATCCCCTCCAGTTTTTTTATATGATCTTTTGTTATTGTTCTCTCTATCGATCTGCAATGGATGTTCTTTGGAGTTGTTCCTCTCGAAATATTTTACTTGCGCCATTTAGCAGTTTATATACATCCTCATTCCTAACAGAAAATAAAAAAAACACCAGAAAATCACTGAAACAGTATTTTTGTCCCTGAATATTAATGCAAAAAAAATAACTTTCTTGATTAATTTTCATAATGCAACTTTATTATCGAATTCGTTTACCGTTAGAATTAATTCTATATATAGTACATATGGAATGTTAAATAATTATTTTAGAGCGAAAAATAATCGAATGATGTGATAAGGACGCGGTAAGAGCATTTTCATAATGAATTCCTCCCTGCTGTTCAGCGATTTGAACGAGCACACAGTGGGCGGTTGAAATAAAAGCGAGTTGTGCAGTTGAGGACAGGTTAGCAGAGTCCCTGGCTTAGAGCCAAGCCCAGCCCACTATACGCGGTCAAATTAGAATGCTAATCCGATCTGCCAGAGCTCAACAGAGTAAGCAGTCGGCTTTTTTGTTTCAAATGTTGGTATAACGATTTGTCGTTACGAAGTGAACTTCATAAAATGATGCAGACTTGTTTGCTGCCATTATTTTTCCTTGCTGTTATCTCTGCTCGCTGCAAAAATAAAATTTGTATGGTTGAGCTCATTAGTTTTCGTTGTCTGCTAGATGTATTAGGTTTCGGTTGTTATACATAATCTCACCGGTCCAGTACGAGTAGTAGTTTGCAATTTTCCGTCTACTAAACTAAATGCAAATCTTATTCAGGATCACTAACGAAGGGGTTTAGGCCGAGAAGTTTACGTGATGTATTTAAAAGTGTTTATTTATATGAATAGATACGTCTCTTAATATTCCAGGAAATGAATTTTTAGAATCCGTTAATTACTAGCAGATTTTACACTCAATATAGTTTTGGAACACCTTAGCACAAGGGATTAAAAAAAATATCTAATAGTTTGAGTTCAGCGTCTATACGTGAAACTCGTGTTTAAGTTGGTAGCGGCATGTGTGTATTATTATTTTTGTAACCAGTATAAAAGTGTAAAAATGCCTTATTATTTGATTTATTAAATTTAAAACGTGAAGCGATGGGAAACTTATGAAAACCATCAAAAACACGATTGAAAAATATTGTTGCGCTTTCTACGTTTCTAGCCTGTACCATTTCCTTCCATCTGCTTCGGTCTCCTGCTATCGCTGATAATGTAGATCCCTTGGTGTGTCAATCTACCTTCTTCTGTGTCTTGTCCTATGTCACGTTGTATCGCATTACTTGCTTTGTCTTAGATCTGGTCTTCTCACGATTTGATCGCCCATCTCCATTTCAGTAACTTCAATTAAACAAGTGTTTTAATTCGTAAACCCATGTTTCAGACAAGTTAACTTCGACATTGATTCCGCTAACTTCTTTAATCGTCCTTTACGCGATACTTTCATTTTGTTAAAAGTCAGGTATGCAAGCCATATATGAGGTCAAGGTTCATGAAGTAGTTGAAAATTTTTGTCTTGTCGCAGAAAGTTACTGTACAATTTACTACGGTCTGCTGATATGTTTTTATGATGTTCTTTGTTCATCCTTCAGTTTCTAACTATAGATGATTACTAGACGATAAGACCTAACTAAAATATGTAAATTGCTCTGTGTAGTCAAGTAACACAAACTTTAATAAACGAAGTAAGGCCTTACGGGGTGATTGACAAAGTTTTTAAATTGAATCTTACTTTCAACCTCTGAAAACATTACAGCAAAAAGATTTTTCTTTAAATTATCTAATAGATATAATTTCGGAACAATGATGCTAATAAAATAAAAAAGGATTGATATATTTTATTCGAGAATAAAGGTAAATAAATTACTTGTTTTAAACTTCTTTTCTAGTAAAAATAAATCATAGCATTAATTCAAACACCCATCATAATTTCCAAATGCATGTTAACCTCACGATTTTTTATGTCCTTTTCCTGTTGACAGCTAAGGGCTGAACATACTTCTCTAACGTGTCACACCATTGTAGGATCCATTTTTGTATCGCCTCTATGCGTACAGAGTTCAGTGGAACTAATGAGTGCAGGCTGTGTAAGGACCAAACTCGTTGCGGAATTATGTCAGTAGACCGGGAAATGTGAAAAACTAAAGGCGGATATAATCTGAATCAAATGAGAATCTGATCGAAGAAAGATCGACTTTTTCACTTTACGGTGAAATAAAATATTACGTCCGTTCATAACATTCACTCACTCATGAGCGAAACTCTTATCGACTGTCGCTATATGCCGAAGGCGAAAAAAGTCCTGTTTACGTTCTAATGTCCCATACACATCTCCGCTGATGGGAACATTTCGTTTCCATTTGTTTCGTTTGCAATAAAATAATTACTGCACAGTGCTGAAGAATCACACCATTGGAGTTCCCTATGTACAGTATTAAGATTCTTTAAAACACTCAGCTAAACTGTCATTGATGACTTCCCTGTTCTCATTTAACGAGGGATAACTATATTATAACACGTTTCGCAACTATGGTACTCAACGCCGAATTAATTAACTGGGATCGGGAACATATTCACTGTAGTGTATAACGACAGAAGAGCACACACAAATAAAAGTTTATATTTAAGACACAAAGTACAAGTGAAACTTGTTTCCAGAGTAGTAAATTTTATTAAAAAATTAGAGAATGAGAACAGATTAAATTTTTTAAATGAAAAAAATTAGGACTGACGTTTGCGAATCGCTCATCAACAATGTCGCATTCCTTCACTCCATACTTACTGGAAAGAAGTACGCGATTTCATTAAGACGTTTCGCACTACGTTCACCACTAACGCTGACAAATCCTGTAACTTGAAAATGTGTTAGTCACGGGGGTTAGAAGCAAAAAAAAACCATCAGACACCTTGACAGTGACATCGGGCACAGGACAAGGTTTGAAGTTTTTGTACAGATCAATTTTTTAAGCTTTGTTAGTTTTTTGTATAGTGAGAAACCTTAAGTAAATAAATATATCACTAGGATGTAAATATATTAATACTAGCTGATACCCGCGCTTTCGTACGCGTGGATTAAGAATTTCGTTACCATAATTGAATATAGAAAGCTGTTAGTAACGTAGTATTGGTCCCAAACAATACCGAGTCGGCATAATATGACAGGAAAGTCATCAGTATTTCATTCTACCGTCGAACCTGTCTCATGAAGAGAATCAATTTCCAACATATTTACTAACAGAAAAACAAATGAAGGTGCGTGGATGTGGAAAGGGCAGGGGGTTAGCTAAGGGCAGCTTTATTTCAGCTTGGTCTTTTCTTCTTTCTTCAGCATGCGCATCCGATTCTTGGGTTCTGTTAACTTTAGCTGTTCGTGCTCTGCTAGGGATATACCTCAGGCCAGTTTACGACCTCAAGGCATATCAAAAAGAAGTAAAAATAAACTGGTGCCAGAAACACAAAGTAATAGTACACAGAAAATCGACATCAATGCTAAATAAAACGTTTTTACTAACAAATCAGACACCATTATAATGCACGAGAAGTACAGCTTGAGCAACTGACGTAGCATTACAGACTAACACACACATCCGTTTCTCCTTCACCATTCGATAAGTTCTCAAAATTTCGTGACTACAACTCTTATTCATACAGAAAAAAAATTTCCTATGCGTTTCCTACAGATACAAAGTATTTCCTTGCCAAATTCCATCAATATCGGTATAGCGATTTAGTCGTCAAAACATAACAGAAAGACAGAAATTTACTTCCGGATTTATAGTATTTTTAGTGCAGGTCACACACACACTGACTGCGAGAGAAACAATACTTGAGGGATCAATATAACGTAAAAAAAGTGTACAACTACGGCATTCCCAGATTACCTACGATTTGTCACGCATTGGACCCCTAAATTTGTGGTATTTACAGTTTAACCTGCAATCCGAACAACCGACAGTTCAGGCATGACTCATACGATCAAAAATAATGTTTTTTAAATCTTTGTTTCCACGGGGATTTGAACCGGAGACCAAGCTCCAAGCATCAGTAAGGAAGCGCTTTAACCACTGAGCTATCAGACCACTATATGGGAAAGGTAGTACAGAGACCTACACATCCTACGCGTCTGTCGGTATTTTTTTTTTCAAAATTATATGACAACATGTATTATTTATACAGAAAAAACTATGGTATGTGCATCCTAATGTCAAATAGAATATCCTCGTCAAATTTCATCACGATCGGATTATCCGATTAGCCCAAGAAACGTAAAAGACAGAGAGACAATGTTACTTTCGCATTTATAATATTAGTATAGATTATATAACGTTTGATCGTATTCCTATTGTGAAATCCGATAGTAGTGGTACAGAGCTGGTTGTTTATGGCTTTAAACCTCGTCAAAGTCTTAGTCATTAGCGGTGGGAATGTACAGGGGCAAGGAACGGGAAAGAATTCGGCGACCATCCCAGCATTCGCATGGAGCGATTTGGTGAAACTATTGAAGCCGAAATCTGGATTTGAACTCGTGTCTTTCTGAATGTAAGGCCTGAACGTTACACCACGGTAGCGGCCGTGGTTGTCTGGTTGTATCGCTGACCGGCCGCACCGCGGCGCTGCGAGCTGTATCGCGGTTTGCCGCCTGCCGCCAGATTTATTTGCGGCTGGCCGTCGTTTAGCAGCTCTCTTTTGAGGCCGACCCCTGGGCTATCTGTGCGCTATGCGATACCGCCCGCCCCTGTCGCAATTCATATCCCATTGTGTCACAGGCACCAGCTCCATCAGCTGCCTCGTTCCCTCTGCCCCTCTGTACATGAGCCCTACCAACACGTGAAAATTCTCCAACATTATCTCTTACAGTTGCTGCTTCCCAAATCAAAATTTAAATGCCCCCTAAAATAATTATGGATTGACTGTGTCCGTATCTAACTGCTATGTTTTCAACAGATAATAAACTACAAAAAGATACGAACGTTTGTAGTTACTGGATGTATTCCAGATGACTATTTATTCAATAGCAATTGGTTTTCTTTTTTTAATGGGAAGCATTCGAGGTTTTATCAGGCGCATTGAGCTGCCTTACTGCACTAGCCTTCAAAACTCAGGTTCCCATGTTCACACTCCGATAAGACCAGGAGTTTTTAAGAGCTGTTATTTGTTCATATGAGCACGCTAGGATGCTCCGTGGTTCGAATTCCACGTTAGTGCAAGCCACAAAGGGGCGAAATACGTAGCAAATCTAAATACTCACATATATACTTATACGTACATACGTATACCTCATATTTTAAATCAGACCTTATGCTTTCAAACAGTGAAATATTTCGAGTAGTTTTCACCGGGTGTCAAAACAGACACAGGCAGATAATATATATATGTTATTTGGATGTGTCAATTTCTCTGTCGTATTATATAACAACAAGACAGGACTCAAGTCATGCCTGAAATATTATTTCCTGCATTCAAAAAATAAATAAAAAATCTAATAACACCACTTGTCGTGACAGACAGTGGTGGAATGCCTATTGGTAAGAATTACCAATCAGAAAGGTACAGTAAAGAGAGCTAATCAACGACTGCAGCCGAAATAAAAAAATTATTACCAACAACAGCTACATTTTCCAAACATTTGATACGAAAATAACTCGCATACGTCTCAGTAGCGTAATATAACACAGTTCTTGAGGGAATTGATGGTGAAATTGGCCGCTTCCGTTAAGAACATTATCCGATTAATCGCTGATAAAGACGTAACTACTGAAAATTTCACTAAGCAAGTGATGAAACGGAAGTGTCATAAAGGAAGAAGATGCGGAAACAGATGTCAAAACTAAATCTTAGCGGAAACGGAAGCGGAAGTGTAAATACTATAAAGAAAGGGGCAATTTTTAATAAGTATTATGTTTTATTAAATAAATATTCAAAATTAAGTAGATGTAGACTAAGTTAAATTTTATTAAAGTAATTTGACCGCTTTTACACCCAGCAATCTGATCTGGTCTTCTTCAGATAATTGCCTACTGCCTACGCTGCTGGGAGAACAGATAAATATTGGCTCACGATTGGAAAAATATGATGGTATTTTTATGCATTTGATTAGTAACACAAGGGCAACCTCAGGGAGAGGTAATCTCTTATCTTTTTTTTTTTTGTACTCCCGAAGGTGTGACTCAAAAAGTGGATTGTCACTATCGTCAGTTATAATCGAGACTTGGAGGTCTTCATTCATATTTAACATGGATTCCAACATTTGTAATGATGATGAAGTAGACTGGACTTCATTTTCAATTTTATTTCGGCATCTTTTGGCGGTAGGTATGCCATCATTATCTTGAGTGGAGTTTGTTGTGTCTCTGGATTCTCTGGTTCTGCTAATCGTCATATTTAGTAATTTAGACTCAGCTTGCTCCGTAGTGAAGCTGGTGAAAAAATTAGATTTATATCGCGGATCTTAATACGTCGCAGTTGTGTATTTGTCGCCTTTGTTCAGTTCTCCACATCTTGCACTTGCGTTCAATTCATCGCATAACATTCTTGTCAAATTTTGGAATTGTTCTGAAGTACACCGCACATGCACCGTTCCTTTTTAAACTTCCGATTAAATTTTCTTTATAAACGTTGAGGAAACGGAATCAGAAACGGAGGTTTAAAATGCAGAACTTCAGCAGTTGAGGAAGCAGAGATGTGTTGCATCACTAAACGTAGCCAACTATCGACTCTTCCATCTATCCTATCAATATCAAAAAGACCTTCTCACAATCCTCATTTCCAGCCTTACTTACTGGGTACCTTCCTTCCCATTCCTTGTCTCTCAACCTTTTACCGTCTCTAATGACTCCACGTTGACGAGGCTTGAAGCCAGAGTCAAAAAAGTCGCTTACTTACACATTTACGATGACTACGGGATTTCCTCCAAGCAATCCTTAATTTCCCACTCAAATGGATGAGAAATTTTGAATCAATTTATAGAAGGTACTCATTTATTATGGAAATTCACCAGGAACCAAACGCAGCATCCAAAGATATTAATGATTGGATTTGCCTTCTACACTTCTTGATGATTTTTTATACTCACTTAGTTATATGATTCTAACCAACCTTTATTTATTACGCTTTTATCCATGCTTCTAGCCGCGCCATATAAGCGTGATTTGAAATCCCTCCCTTTGATTACTGTTTGTTGGCAGATGACCTTAGCCATCAAGATGTGTGTGGGAATAGTCTTTAATTTTTTTTACCATAAAACGTACCCTTGTATAAACAGTGCTTACAAGCGTTCACAGGCACATGCGCACATTTGAAAGTTTCAGGACCCAAAACAAATACCTGTCCCTCTTGCTGATTAAGGGACTTGATGGTACTAATTTATTGTAGTCACTTCTCTTCATATGTTTGATCATTATTCATTTCTTACAAAGAACTCCCCTTCGATAAAGAAACAAATATGCTGAAAAATCAATATAAGAACTAAAACTTGGTGAGTCGTAGGACAACTTATTTGAAACTCCGCGATAAATACGTAAATTTCATGAAATTCAAAGTACGAACACCCATTTTATTAAAATTCTTTCTTCAGTGATGGTAGTGATTTTGTAATGATTTCCTCTTTCACATAAAAATCAGAATACATTAAAGAAAATTTGACTGGTCAAATTTTTTTATCCATTACATACAGTTAACATTAAATTATTCTGTTGTAAACAATAACTATTCAATAATTAGGTAAATACCATTAACTCTGTAAATCAGAGACCGTCCTTAAATGGCATTTTAGTGATATAATTTGCGACAGTGGCAATATGACCGTCAGCCGCACGCCAACCGTTCATTAGACAGCAGAGGCCACTAACATTAACGTCGATAAATACAGTCGATTTTAAAGGAGAAAGCTACCTTTCCCAGCTGTACCTAAAGGTTCATCACATTCAGCGTTCCGTTGTTTGCAGAAACCTTTTCGGAGTATCTTATCGACATAAGCTGGATCATAAAATTTCTACCGTTATACTGATTAGACTCAAAAAATATTTTTAACAACCTTATTTATGCTGCCATTGTTTCTTCTAATAAATTAGTTGGAGTAACATTTAATTAATAACGAAAATATTAAATAACGAATTTAGAACGTAACTCCAATTCCTGCAAGAAATGGACGAAGGCCTATGAAAGTATTAATCCTTCAACACCAGCACTGAAATGAAAACCTGAAATTTAAACACACGCCAAAATAACAGCCCAGACACAATCTTTTTAGATCATTAGTATTGCATCGAGCATGGTGGATGAGCAGGAACGCTCTGGCCTCTCATTCGGAAGGACGTGGGTTCGTATCCCCTCCCGGGCATGCAGATTTGCTATGGTTTCCCCAAATCACTCCAGGCGAATGCCGGGATTGTTCCTTCAAAAGGCCATGGCCTAATTCCTTCTGTTCCTTGCCTGCAGTCCTTTCCCGTCTCTAATTACCTCGACACCGATGAGGAAGAAGCAAAATACATTACGTTGATCGGGCAGTAGAGCTGAAAAATTTATAAATATGTTTTTTTGTAAGATGTAATTCCGTGGGAAAGTATACAGATATGAGCAACAAGGTTCCTCTCCCCTTGAAAGGAATTGGATAGGGAAAAGGAGCGGAAGGAGTTCGGTCATGGCCTTTAATGTGAACTATCTCGGCATTCACATGGAGTGAGTCTGGAAAACCATGGAACAATAAATTATGATGGGTTACTCACCCGGCGCTAAAGCCTTCATCGTCACAAATAGATAACAAGACCGAAAACTGTAGCCGAAATGGAAGAGTATCCCTCCAGAAAGAGCAGGGGTTACTTCATCCGTAATGGATAGCAACAATGTAACTTGAATTTAATATATAAACAGAAACCCGCAAGTGTTGCTGCGCGCCTGAAGGCTCTACAGCGCTGGATCGGAAAGGTTCAACGGGACCATGTTCCAGTACTGGACGCCACGTATGGTACTGTCCGTCCTAATGGTGGTATTTACGCGGTTTTTCGCAGTTACATACGCGAATTCTGGAACGGTCCCCCATCTCCGCCTCGTAAACTACACATTTCACAAACAAAAATAATGTATTTAAAAAAGCTTTCACAACAGAAAACTCGGAGGAGATTCCGATATTTAACAATCGAACCAACAAAATTATGAATGATCTCGTTCTCGATGTCGAGGGAATAACTAAACTGCTTATGAATGTAAATCCCAATAAGGCTCCAGGACCAGACGGTATTCCTACAAGATTCTACTCTAGGTACGCAAAGGAAATTGCGCCGTATTTGATGAAATTATATACCGCCTCCTTGGATCAAGGAAAAATACCAGCCGAATGGAAGACCGCCATCGTAAGTCCAGTGTTCAAAAGTGGGAATGTTAATGATCCTCAAAATTATAGGCCGATCTCGTTAACCTCAATATTTTGCAAGATTTTAGAACACATCATCTATTCAAATGTCATGCGGTTTTTGGATGAAGATGAGCTTTTAAACCCAAATCAACATGGATTCAGAAAAAACCGATGCTGCGAAACACAACTTGCCCTCTTAATTCACGACTTGAGCCGTATTATAGATGAGCAATCCCAGGTTGATTTAGTTTTATTAGACTTCAAAAAAGCTTTCGACACTGTGCCTCACAGTAGGTTACTTAGGAAACTTCGCGGTTACGGTATATCTAGACAAATATGTGATTGGGTTGCAGACTTTTTGAAGGACAGAACACACTGTGTAGTTCTCGACGGTGAGCGTTCATCACTTGCCGAAGTGAGGTCCGGGGTTCCCCAAGGAAGCGTGATAGGGCCTCTGTTGTTTCTCATATACATTAATGATTTGTGTGATATAATAAGGGCAATGAAAAGATTCTTTGCCGATGATGCTATTATTTATCGTGAAATCACAACCCAGGATGACTGCGCTTTGTTACAAGACGATATTATGAAAATAATTGCGTGGTGTAAAGATTGGCAGTTGGAGTTAAACGCTAAAAAGTTCCAAGTCATGCGTGTAAGTAAAAAGGTGACACCATTTAGCTATGAATATACAATTAATGGCACTGTCCTTAGAACGGTAGATTCCGCTAAATACCTAGGGGTAACAATTGGTAATAATTTGTCGTGGAATGAGCATATCAAGAATGTAATTGGGAAAGCAAATCGTATGCTTCGATTTCTAGGTCGTAATTTAAAACAATGCACTCCGGAAGTTAAATCGATTGCGTACAAGTCACTAGTGAGGCCTCACCTGGAATATTGTTGCTCTGTATGTGGTCCCCATAAAAAGGGATTAATGAAGGCATTAGAGATGGTCCAAAGAAGAGCCGCCCGATTCGTGACAGGTATATATAGTTGGAGGGAAAGCGTAAGTGCCATGTTGAAGGAGTTAGGTTGGGAAGACCTGGAGCACCGAAGGCGTTGCTCTCGACGGAAGCTAATTGAAAAATCCTTGACTGACGTATTTCGGAATGACAGCAAACAAATATTGCTACCAGCAACATTCATATCTCGGAATGACCGCGAAAATAAGATAAGAGAAATCAGGGCGAGAACTGATTCATTTCTCTACTCATTTTTTCCACGAGCGATTAGGGAATGGAATAGAAAGGATTTACCGGGCGAGTAAACACAAAATCGGACAGGAGTAGCTTCCGATAAAGCACTCCGGCCATCCTGATCTGGGTTTTCCATGGTTTCCCTAGATCGCTCCAGGCGAATGCTGGGATGGTTCCTCACAATAGCCCATGGGCGCCACCTGCCATATCCCGTATATCCCTTCCAAACCATTACCTTTCCTGATAGGTGCAATGCACCCTCCGCCAAACACTTTTTGTGAATCGCGGAGTAATAGTAATAATAATAATAAAAAAAACTTATATTATTGAAAACATAAGTAACAACAATCGCAGACGAATGGCAAAACTCAGGCTCCCCTCATTGTTTCACGAACTGGCAATCCCTGGTTCTAACTTCCCAGTGGAAACACTGGACAAATTCTTAATTACAAGGCATGATTAATAATCAAGGTTTTGCTTGATCCGATCGGGCTTGTAGGCAAATGATAATAGATAAAAAGATTGATTATGCTATTGCGCAAACAACACCTGCTTAAGTATTTTTTGAAACCAATATCAAAATCAGTTTCCGCTATGCAAAATTAACTACAAAATGGTCAAATATATTTTTGCATTCAGTATTTGTAACGCTTGCAAATTCCATACCCACAAATTAACAAGATCGTGTCTGTCCGTGTTTAACCCTTCTGCAAAATCTGCTAACCCTTCAAACTTAACATCCATACTTAAACATTTTCAGAGGTCACATAGAAGCCACATTGCTCGTATTTCAGGCAGATCAGGTCACGCGTTCATACCCTTGAGCCTTTAATATTTAGTGTGTAGTCTCTGTTCGCGTAAGACCCTTCAAGCTAACCACAAATTTTGAATAAGGTAACGGGGTCATAGGCTTTGTCTCTAAAAAAAATTTTGTCCATAGAAATTAATTTTCTGTCACGTTTGCTTAAATCAATCTTAAGAGATCTAGCAATAATCAAATTCAAGAAATAGATCTGTTTCTTTTAAAAAAAAAAAAAACTGCTCTCAACAGCGAGGTCTTTAGAGACGGGAAAGGATGAGGGAAAGGAATGGGAAGGAATTCGGCCATGGCCTTTTTAAGGAAGCATCCCGGCATTTGCCTGGAGTGATTTGGGAAACAATGAAAAACCCAAATCTGGATGCCCGGACGGGGATTCGAAATAGATCTGATCGACTCACGTGGTCCTGGGACTCTAAAAACTCTTTTTTGGTTCTCTAAAATATTTTATTTATTACTTTGTGTCTTTTTGTTACTACTTTAATTGGTAACCTATGAACCGTCGTCGACCAGTGACAATACCCAAAACATGGTCATTTATTTTCATCTAGTTTACAGATAGATAAATAACAATTCCTACAAATGTGGTAATAAAAAGCTGGAATACAGTTGTAATAGATTGTAAAAACTATACAGTATGAACTCAGGCTACTTACACATATATCCCACAACACATCACTTTTAAATACAGTTGCTGTCAATGCTCCAAATTAGAAACACAAAATATGTTTTGGATTAGGCTGTCTTTTTAATAGAACCGTTGTTTTCACATGATATAGTGAAAGTTATTGATGCAGGATGACAAGTTGATGCTATTTTCTTGGATTTTCAGAAAGCTTTTGACTCTGTACCACACAACCGACTCTTAGCGAAGATCCGAGCGTACGGTATATCCGATAAGATTTGCGAATGGACACGCGATTTTCGAACTGGTCGGTCACAGTATGTCGTTGTAGACGGGGAAGCCTCTTCTAAACTAGATGTTACTTCGGGCGTTCCTCAAGGAAGTGTAATAGGACCACTTCTTTTCTTAATTTTTATAAACGATCTCCGTGACAACGATAATTGCAGGATGCGATTTTTTGCTGATGATGCACTTATTTATAGGGAAGTGCGGTGCTCCGACGATTGCTTAGAAATTCAGCGCGATCTAGATGTTATTTCGGAATGGTGCCGTGAATGGCAGCTTACACTTAACTGTAAAAAGTGCAAGGCGATGCACATAAGTAATTAAAAGACCCCGCTTGCTCAGGAGTACAAAGTTAACAATTCAGTTGTTGACACTGTGGATTCCCTGAAGTATCTAGGCGTAACAGTACAAAGCAACATGAAATGGGACTTGCACATAACTTTCGTTGTAGGCAAAGCTAATTCCAAACTACGATTCATAGGACGTATTTTGAGAAGTTGTAATGCTCATACAAAGGAAATAGCGTACAAAGCACTAGTGCGTCCGCATTTGGAATACTGTTGTGGAATTTGGGATCCGTATCGAAAGGGATTGATTGACACATTAGAGAAAGTACAGAGAAGAGCCGCTCGATTCGTGACTGCTAGTTACAGTCCTTACGTACGTGTCACAGAGCTGATTCGTGGGTTGGGCTGGGATTGTTTGGCGAACAGACGACGTCGTTTTCGTTTGAATTTGCTGGAGAATATGCGAAAATCTTTAAGTTACGAGTGCAACTTCTTCTGCCAGCCTATTTAGGTCGCAATTACAGGAGGGATAAGATTAGAGAAATAAGATGCCGTACTGATTCATTTATGTATTCCTTCTTTCCTCGATCAGTTCGGGATTGGAATACGCAGAGTTAGGATTGGTGCTTAGCACCCTCTGCCACCCACAGTATTTGTGATTTGCAGAGTATAGATGTAGATGTAGATGTACATCCATCAATTATTTCCTATGTTTAGTTTCAATCGAAGAGATAAGCTACTTCTTTACTTCGATCGCCGTTTACTATTGTCTTAGCATTAAATCACCGGTGTAAATATATGTAAGATTGCACCTAGAGGGCTGCTAGTAATGTGAACTCCTTCCGTATTCATCTATATAATATTTTTAAATCGCGGGTGATGCAGCTCGCAGTAGCAGCTATTATGAAACGATTAATCAACTAACATCCGAGTTAAAAGTTTTGCTACAAATCCTACCATGATAAGGATATTAAAGATTTAGTGGTTTATTTTTCTTTCAACTGTTGACTTCCTTCTGACTTTGTTCAACTTAACGGTTTATTAATTTGGTTTGATTTTAATCAATAACGAATTATGATACTTGCTCAGAAAGAAATAGTTAGAACCTAATTTAGTATTAGCTGTTTTTATTTATTCGTCTCTGTATTGTCATCGATAGAGATTGAAAAATCTGGATAAAGTATCATGCCAATGTTGTCATAAATTCTTCACTCATTTTAAAACATTTTATCCTGGTTAAAAACCTTTGTGTCACCTGTATGAAAGTCTGTAACTAAATCGAGAAACGGATTCAGTCGTTTTGATAATAAATGAAGTAAAGATCAACCGCCTTTTAGGTGTTTTTAAAGTAAGAAACATCCTAGGCTAAGGTTATTATTAATTACGAAATCGCTCCTAATGTTTCTTCACACATATATTTTTGCCACGGAAAAATTAATTCTGAAAGCGAATTCTACATTTTGAATGTGGTACACTGATTAATATGAAGGAAGTAAATGTTTTAGCGGCGTAAGGAGACCCTGTGCTTCAACGAAAAGAATGGAGGAAGTATACAAAAATCAAATAGAAATAAACGCCATAATTTAAACATTAATTTTAAGTAGTTAAGGTATCTCTGTTTCAGTTTGAGGATCATCAGATGAATATGAGATAAGATTTGAACTCTTACGGTATACTTGAGATAGGTGTAACCATTTCCCCGGTATCGGCATAATTAATTTCCTAAGAAATAATGAGTAGATCAGTTGAATAAATTATTTTAGAAAAAAGTTTTGAGCGCACTCTCTACTATAATAATTAGGAAGCTTATTGGTAGGCTACCAGTTTAATTAACCATTTGTGTCAAGAGAGAAACCGTGAGATGAGACATACCAGCTCACTACGTGGATAAAACATTTTTCTTTAGTTGGTATAGTCTAAGTACGAAGAAAGGGTTTCACAATACCAATCGCAATCTCATATATCCCCTCACTGTTGATGCAGGTATATGGAAATAATTATTTCAGTAAATGTTGCCATATATTGAATTTGATGAAACAGTCATAGTTTTTCCTTTAAATGTTCATATAACATTGCAACAAATCCACGACAAATAAGCAACCGCAGCGAAACTGGATGGCTTCTGAATAATTTTTCTTATAATTCATTTGATGGTTCTTTCCTTTCGTATTAGTATAGATATCTTTAAATAATTCATTAGTATGTTTTAAAAGTACTGCTAGAAATAATTCTCTTGAGTTGACGTGTTATGAAAGTCAATATCCCCTATGATATTTAGCTAATAGTGTTTTCTCAACAAGGTAGATACAACGATTTCTCGACACTGATTTTCCCATTCTACGAGGGTTATTCCAAAAGAATGTGCGGTTAAAAAAAAAAAAAAAAAAAAAAAAAAAAAACAATTGTTTTATTTACATTCCTTGCATATTTCTCTATTTTTCTACATAATTTCCATGCTTATTTAAACATTTGTCACATCGTTCAACAAGCTTTTGAATGCCTAAGTCGTAGAAATCGGCCGCCTGCGAAGATAACCAGTTTTTAACTGCTTCTTTCACTTCATCATCTGTGTCGAAGCGCTTGCCGCCAAGAAACTCCTTTAGGTAGCGGAACAAGTGGAAATCACTTGGTGCCAAATCCGGGCTGTATGGTGGGTGGTCAAGCTGTTCCCATCCAAATTTCTTGATTAGAGCTTGCGTTTCTTTCGAAGTATGGGGTCTGGCATTGTCATGCAACAACAACACTCCAGACGACAACAGACCACGTCGCTTATTCTGGATTGCACGTCGAAGTTTAGTCAGGGTAGCGCAGTAGGCTGCTTTATTGATCGTTGTCCCTCTTAAGTCGACTAACAATACTCCATGTCTATCCCAAAACACGATCGCCATAACCTTGCGTGTTGAGATTGTCTGCTTTGCCTTGACCTTGACTGGCGATGACGTGTGACGCCATTCCATCGACTGACGTTTAGACTCGGGGGTTATGTGAGAAACCCATGTCTCATCCCCTGTGACAGTATGGTCTAAAAGACTGCCACCTTCTTTATGATATCGCTCCAAAAAAACAAGAGCATAAGCCATTCTTTCCATTTGTTGAGACTCAGTAAGCAGCCTGGGAACCCAACGGGCACTCAATTTGTGAAAATTCAAATGTTCAGACACAATTCTGTACAAAGTCGTTCTACTCACATTCGGGAAATCTACTCGTACGAGTATTTCGAGATCTGACATAGTGAATCGTCGATCTTCACGAATTTTTTGGTCAACCGCATTGACCAAATCTTCTGAAATCACTGATGGTCGGCCAGACCGTGGTTCATCATGCACATTTTCCCGTCCTTCATTAAAAGCTCGCACCCACTTGCGCACTTTACAGTCACTCATTATGTTAGGACCGTAAACTTCAGTAATCTGCCGATGAATTTCTGCCGCTGAAACGTTTCTTGCAGACAAAAACCGTATCACTGCCCTTACTTCACAATCGGCGGGCCGATAAATTGTCTTAAACATTGTGAACTGACACTACAAACAGCACACAGCAACAGTAACAATGCTAATGGCGGCGCTTGAGGCGCAAGGCATGCCGGGAGTCGGCGCGCATGCGTGTTTTGTCCTTGGCGCCCAATTCAATTAGTTACAACGAATCGGACCTTCTTTTTGGAATAACCCTCGTAAACAAGATACTCAGTATGTCTGCAAAAGCAGAGCTCACGAAGCAGAATACGAAAAATTCACAACATCACTAATAGTTGCTTACGCGATAACTTTCCCCAACTCTTCAGCGTAGAGTCTAGCAACGAGACCTTATGCTGTCGGTTCAAATATCGTCTAGGACATCCATGGTTATAGTGAAGCGTTCTCTTAAATCCTATTGCCTAGTACACAGCCTATTTGCAGAAAAACTGTTTAATACAATCAATTTTTTTTTTAAAGTTCTTCTTACTATCTCCCTCCTATGGATAAAAACCCGTCCAGGCGATAGCAGCATCACCTGACGAGGAATGTCTGCTAGTCAGACACACGCAAGGTGCATGTAGTATCACGAGCGTTCTATCCGTGTTTAGAATAGGGAAGGCGCGCGATCTGTCTGATTTTGACCGAGGGTAGATTGTGATGGCCTGGAGGCTCGACAAGAGCATTTCGAAACTGCATGACTTGTCGGGTGTTCGAGGAGTGCTATGGCGAGCGTCTTCAACAAGTGGGGAAACTAAGGAGAAACCACGTCCAAACGTTGAGGGGTTGGGCGGCCACCCCTCATTATAGATGACTGACGTCGTAGGCTGGGCAGACTGGTAAAACAGGACAGGCGGCGAACTGTGGCGGAACTAACATCAGACTTTAATGCTCGGCAGAGTACAAGTGTGCCTGAACACACAGTGCACCGAATACTCCAAACTATGGGCCTCCGCAGCCGACGACACATGCATGTGCCAATATTAACACCACTCATCGGCAACTACGACTAAAATGGGCACTTGAGAATCGTCACTGGACGTTTGCGCGTTGGAAGAGCGTTGCATGGGCTGATGTATCCCGATACCTCCTAATCATGAAGATGAGAGGGTGCGAATCCGTCGTTTCCCAAGGGAACAGCTTTTTTACACCTGTACTGCAGGACGGAGACAAGGTGGCAGCGGCTCAATTATGTTGTGGGGAACATTCACGTGGGCATCCATGGGTCCAGAGGAGCTCGTGCAAGGCACCATGACGGCCAATAAGTATTTTTTTCTGGTTTTGACCACGTACACTTCTTCCTGTTGACCATGTTTCCCAACCGCAGTGGCATTTTTGAACAAGATAATGCGTCATGTCACAAGGCCAGGAGTGTGATGGAGTAGTTGGAGGGACACAGTGGCGAATTTCAATTGACGTTCTGGCCTCCCGACTAGCCAGATCTGAACCGATCGAACACATCTGGGATGTGATTGAACGTGGCGTCAGAGCTCATCACCCCACTCCCCGGAATTTGCGGAAATTAGGTGACTTGTGTGCAGATGTGGTGTCAACTAACTCCAGCGACCTACCAAGGCCTCATTCCTTCCATGCCAAGAGGCGTCGTCGCTGTTATCCGTGCCAAAGACGGACATACGGGCTATTAGGTGGGTGGTAACAATATTCTGGCTGATCAGTGAATGTACGACAAAAGTGAGAACATTGTGTCTCATTTTTTCGGGTATACTCCCATTTTTGTGCGTAACATTCTTTATTCCAATGACACAAGTACATTCTAATTACTGAACCCCATGTTATACTTTCTCTGGAGATACATTTTCTAGTGGATACAATACTTAACTGTCCCCATACAAGGCAACACTATGAAAGTGACAACAAATGTAATTCTAACAGGCAAATACTCGCACATGCGAAAATCCTCATGTAGTAAATTACATACAATTTTAACACAAGAAAAATATGATCTGGTAAGGTTTTACAAGGTCTCTAACGAACTATATCCTTTTAGACAAATACTTATATGAACAAATCCCACCTGTAGTAAGCTGCAAGCACCTAAACAATAGTGAAAACTAATTTATTGATCTTTAGTAACATCTGTCGCTATACAAAAGTCCTCTATCCTTTTTTGTGTATAGTTATTTGGCATTTTGTATAAACAATTGACGAATGATCGTAGAATATCAATATATTAATAAACATTGAGACAAACAAATGTGATAGAGCCGGCTGTGCATACGCCATTGCGTGTCTGCAGCCTTCTGACACATAACGCGTGTCGCCCCAGAGTAACGTCCCTATCCGTCGCCGAATCACCTCGCTGTAGGCGCCGCCATAGGGGTTCTCACTTCAAAATAATTGTTTGTCTGCTACGGCTTCTTGTAGAGTTAGCGAAGTGTCAGTTCCATAGTCCTATTTTGATCTTTGATATTAATTTAACTTAACTGTGATGGAAATTACATTATTCATCTATTTACCAATTTTTTATTTAATTTTTTAATTATCTTATATAGTTTGACTGTTGAATTCCTCCCCCATCTAGTTTTGCGATTTACAAATTTTAATGTTAAATTCCTTCAGCGTTCTTAGAAAAGTATTCACCACATCACTTGGTAATTTTTCGAATCCTTGATATCCTTGCCCACAAATATTAAGTAAGGTAACGACTTTCCAGTCTTTCTTTGTATCATCGAGAAAGAAACTCCTTGGTACTACTTGTTACGAGGCTGAGTGGACCTAGTGAGATGTTCCGGACTTATAGCTTATAATATAAAAGGTTACTACACGAAAGTTTTGTATCAATTTTCATTCGGTCTTGTTTGATAATAACGTTGCATTGGTAACACTTCATGATAGTATTGGTGTCGATGCATAGGTGTCGTGTAAGGTGATCGGATAAATTGGAGAAAGGAAAGATGGGTGAGCGTGAGAAGTTGAAACAATCATAGTGTCACTTCTCGTATTTAACCGAGCTTGTTGGTTGAGCAGCTATGCGCTAGCCTCGCATTCGAAAGGAGGCTGGTTCGAAAACCCCTCGTCCGGCCAGTAATATTGCAGTTTTCTACAGTTTCCCGAAATCACTCCAGACGTATACCATTATGGTTCCTTGAAAAACAAGCCATGGTCCAATTCCCACCCATTCTTTGTCCCGAGTCCTTTCCCGTCACTAATAACCTCGACGTCGACAAGGCGCAAAAGAAGCAAGTGTATTTTGATCCACAGCTTAACTGGATGGAAAAAAAAGTAAATAGCAAAGAGTACTCATATGCGCAAAAGGGATAATGTAACTATTTTAAGGTGATTACAAATGTCCTGCGAAATTAAAGTAAAATAATTATTTTTTTAATATAAAATACGTTTTCATAATGGTATGCAACATGTAAGAAACCAAGTCACTGCCTCTGCCGAAAACCCGATTGAACTTATTTAGGTTCCCTCCTTCAAAACCTTATTTATAGGAACAAGAGAAATATTCGTATTTTTTATACAAATTTTGGTCACACATCTTCAATTATCAAACATCTACCTCTCCTTCTTCTTATAATCCCATGTGCGGGCGTAGGCTGCTAATACCCTTCCAAAGGGAATCTCCTGGGAAGATAAAATGAGGCAATTTCCCGTTGCCATCGCCAGTCTAAGTTGATATGTATTATTGTATGTGTGCGTGACTTTTATAGTGTTGTGTTCAGTATAGACTGTTGTATGAAATAAGAGATGAAGAATGGAGAGGGTGAAACCAGTGACAACCAGTTAAGTCCTACTCTTCCGAAAGATGTCTGGGGACAGTCCGGCTTAACGGACGAATCATCAACAACAGTGTCGTATGTCCTATCTTTACATTCACTGCGGAGATTCATTCCAATCTGGTGATTAGGAATTGTATATCACCATCTCTCCTATCCTGCGGGCTTAATCCTGATGATAGAAATTTATTCCACTACCAGGACTCGGACGAGATATCCGGCGTCGACGCTGTATACCTTCACGGTGTCACAACTAACTTATCCAACTGGACGAGCAAAAAATCTACTACAAAGTATTTTTAAAAATCTCCGAATAAAGTCATCGATTTCTGAAAAATGTATTGGGCAATAATCAGCAGCTCTACAGGCTCAGCTACAAATGTGAATATCTGTTTAAAAACATAAAGTGGGGAGACGTGCTGGGATTGGTTACTAGCACATTAGCAGACCGGTTAACTGAGTACGGAGCGCGAACTTAAAGGTCAATTTGAGCTAAAGATATGGCGCGTATCGCTACAGCGGAGAGGCAGTTTGCAGTGGCGGTGCTGAATTCTGTGTTTACCGAGAGCGGGTCGGCTCCCTGCTACTCCGGTTGCCTGCAGAGTGGGCCACCCGCAACGTGATAGCAGCGCCGCCAGATCCCCGCTGCTAAGTCCGCGGCCTCGACGCCCGGCACGCCCCTCAAGGCAGGCTACTCCGCGCAACACGCCGCACGGAGAACAAGTCAGGTGCGACACTTCCTGCTGTGTCAATCCAATAGACGTCAGACCTCGAATTTAAGTTGTTAAATTTCAGGGTTGTTGTCGTTCCGCGGTATATCTGTCTGTCAGAGACTTCTACCTAAGAAACGGAATACTAAGTCGAAATTTACGCGTTTTATATATTTCGCTGATCCAAAACGAGTTATCTTATTTAAAATTTTGCGAAATTATACCTTAGGTGGTGCGATTCTGCCTCAGTGTGTGGTGTATAGCAGTTTAGAGTTCACAGTGGAAAACTAAAATTTAAGCGGACCTAAAGTATGTCAGTTTTAGACCATATTTCTTACCAGGTATATACATATCTACTATAACCACTACATAGCGAAATAAAATTGAGAATTAGGGTAGGAAAATGTACCACTACTTGCCTCAGATTATAACTGGATAGAGTGCACATATGTAACTGACACAAAAAAACAATAAAAAAACATTTCAATTTTCTGGTCTTAGCTTTTCATAAATAAATAGAACATCGCGGAGAGTGGGTGCCGTAGCAGATTGACTCAAATAATCAGACTATTTGAGGCAGTTTCCTACAGTGACATTCCAATTTTTGGGTCTTAGCCCCTCTTCAGAAAATAATACATAACAAAATTCCCCTTGCTTATGAAGGGCTAAGACTCGAAAATTCACATTTCTGTTACGCTCATTTCATTTACTCGTATCCACGCTACTCATCAATCATCTAATATAAACGGTGGTTCATAAACACACACTATTTTGTTCAATCGGTCTTAACTCAGAATGCATTGCTTCCTAATGTATGGTATGGGTACCACCTACAATAGAAATATTGTGGGAACGCAACGTTGTATTGGAGTGTTGCGAGAGGTAGGGTGGGGGAAAGGAGAGTGAATTATGTAATCTGAAAAGTGTTAAGCATAAATTTTTGCACCAAATGACCGGCGTCTGACCTACCAAATCTATGTCTGTGAAAGTTACGGAAGATTAGGAGTGACGCTCGAACCACAACTTGGCTGCATTGTTTTATACAATTGCACTACATTATTTTATTGTTAATTACAGATGTTATGTTGGTCTTGGAATATTAAGCAGATGTTCTACTCCTCTTCAACGATTGCCGGCGGCAGAGACCTCGACATTTAAATATCTGTATGTTGCATAGCGAATGACTAGGATACGTTTAAGATCGTGTTCATTTGATGACCTTACGGATGATAAAAAACTAGTAAATTCATTTCCTCAAAAAAAAAAAAAAAATCTTCGCTAGTTTTGACGTAACTGAATGATCCAAAAGAACATTCTTTTCTTTTCTTACGTTCTGTTTCTTTTATTTTGTTGTGTTCATTTGTATTTTGTTCTTTTTATTTGTTCCTTTTTTTATATAAAAAAAGCCCTTTGGACATCTCTTCAGGTGTATTGCCATGTTTATGCCTCAATCTTTCAACTGGCAGCTCAGTTATAAACACCATTCTGCACTCGGAGACGGTAAGCGGAGATCAAAGGGAGAAGTGAGGATATCTCACTTGCATCTCTAGGAGCTCACCCAAAGCTGCTCATCTTTAGGAGAAGAGACGTCTCCAACAAGTGCAGAGCGCCTCGCAGGTCTGAAGACTATTGACTGGAACCCTGAGCTGTAACTGAAATGCTGCCGCAGCAGTTTTTGGCACCAATAATCCTGATGCGGGAATACATTAAACCACTCATAATGTACTGTGCAGTAATTACTGACCGGCATCAGAGACTCACTGACAACTTTGCGACGTTGAGGCCTTTATAGGAGGAACAGAATTTCGCCGGAGTGAAGACAGAAAGCAACAGAAAGAGATTTTACCTGAATCAGTTTCAGTAATTCACGGAAAACTGAAATCTGAATCGAGCATCTACCTTGCGACCTACAGAACGCCAGTTCCAGGCATTAATCGCATATCTTAACGAGATATTTCCGAGGCTTTTATGGCTACAATGACAGAAAAACAACAAACAGTGCTTGATGAATGGCTGAAATGATCGATCGAGTTCAGAATATATGAATATTTAGGGTTTCGTTCAGAGAGAAAACCACACGGCTACTCAAAACAATGAAATTATACCATCAGAACTGACGAGAACTTTAATTCGAATAAAACACATTGAGCGGTAGTTGTTCTCCTCGCACTTCCAATAAAAGCCAGAATCTACAATCGTAAAGGGACAGTACACATAAAATTTTACTTTTCATGGCAGCGTCAAACATGTATTACAGATCATCTGTGGAGGACTAAGAAAGCAGGCTTGGACAACGATATTACTTCCTTTGTGGCTCTAACACAACTGCTGGGTACTTTCAATGGAGACTTAAGTAATTTCATTAATTTTCACAATCTCTATTCTGAAACCGAGTAAAATTATGAGGAGAGGCACAGAACAATAAACCGGAAATTTATGTAAATGAGATTTTAATAATAAAATATTATTTCCACGAATTCAGCCTCATCAGTGTAAAACTCGTTTGAAATTAAGAAGAATTCGTAACAAAAACTGCCTCGAGAATAGTATTTCTATTGTGATTACATGAACGGAAATATTTTGAATTGCAGAATTCTGATTTACAAGTTAAGATCTGTTATTCAGTACATCAGCATAACAAAAGGCCAAAAAAATCACTTTACAATAGTAGAAATAAATTCAAGACATGATTAGTGTGGATGTAATCTTTAAAAGCGGTGATATCCAACATTTTCTACTATTGTTCTACGTTTGTTAGCTATAGTTACTGTTTACTATGATAACACCTTCAGACTCAATGTGCTTCATACTACGTATTTAATGAAGATGGCATTTGATTTAGGATGAAATACAGGAATTTTTGAAACACTTCCATCAATAGTAAAATACCTAAAGTGTCATATTAGACAATAATATTCTTTGAACAATTTGTAATAAAGGACGAAAAATTACCTGATTACAATCTTTTATTGGGAGAAGCAGCACCTAGCCCCTAGATTTTCTAAGAAGCTGAATCTGTGAAAATAGTATATTGTATATCGGCTATGCTCATATTCACTATGTGAATATTGTTTTTTTATATTAAGTACCATGATCATAAGATTCAAAAATCTTTGCAAGAGAACCTAAAATTAGTGCAGCATCAGCTACAAATGTAGAGGTTAGATTGCCGAATTTTCTTTCTGTAATTTCAATCTATTGCTTTCGTGTTGTGTTTCATCCTTATTACACTGTGCCTATATACCTAGCCCCATTAATCATAGTCTACGTCCCCATATATCTACTGTATATATATATCCTAAAATTTCTCTGCCTGTACACTGTGTCATCGTCTCAGTTGACAATTCTGATTCGCCATGTCTGAAGATGTAAGCCACCATTGTATCTTTTTTTTAGAACATTTTAACGTCACTCCACACTTTCAGGGAAGTTCATTTCTCACATCGAGCATTGTGGGTATGCGGTAACGCTTTGGCCTCCCATTTTAGAGGACACGGGTTCGAACCACCATCCGGCAATACAGATTTGGGTTTTTATATAGTTTCCCTAAATCATTCCAGGTTGAATGCCGAGATGGTTCTTTCAAAAGGTCATGGCAGAATTCTTTCCTGTTTCTTGCCCCCGTCCTTTACCTACTCTAACGACCTCGACGTCGACGAGAAGTAAAGCTGGAAGCAAAAAAAAAAAAAAATCCTCTCGGTCTCTGTACCTGTCCATTGAATTTTCGTGTTCAACGCATAAATATTCTCTTCATAAATATATTTCTTTATTTAATCTCGATCTTCTTTAAAAATCTCCCTTGTTTAGACAAAGTGTTTTGGAATTACAATGCAAAAAAAATGGAAATGTCCCTCAAATTTTAAAAATCTTACATTACAAAATTTTGTATTTACTATGAAAGGAATCTGATACCTTTGCTCCCAAGGATTTCTTATGATTTGTATTTTAAAAAATTGGATTGGCTTACCGGTGTGCCTAAGCATTCGATATTATGGGAGAGCACATTTAGTAGGATTTTCAACCTTATGAAAACGATATGAATCAGCGTTTTTTTCACCCAAAAATGAATCGCCTTTGCCGATATTCGCACTCGATTAGAAACTGCAGTGAAGTTCCAGCCCACCTATCTCGGGAAGACAACTCTCGCAGGGTCGGCGGCTTTGATAAGCGAGCTGTATCCGATGGAGACGCGCTCACAAAGACGCTAAAACTGACAGTCGTATAGGCGATCCCCACCCTCCAACCCCATCCGCTCTTTCTACGTCACGCCATATTTTTCGGCTCACCGGATGGCGGGATTACACGCGAGTCGCTCACGACAGATCCCAACCTATTCAGCTTTTCCTGTACAGAGCTCCGCAAAGAACGTGATCAGGTCCCGGGAGTTGACAAATGTGGAGACATTTACAGAAACGTCCAAATGCCACTATCTGTACGTAAACAACACCTTCGAATCAGAAATGGACCGTACCTAATGAAATAAGTAAATGTAAGGATATAGGAGACTTCATTATCCTTGTGCTGAAAGGAATGTGGCTGCATCAAATTGAATCACACATATCTTATTAATATCGCTTTTTCCACATGTCAGATTTTTTTTTCCCAAAGGTGTCACAGGTTCGGTGATATTAAATACAATTCTTCACCTGCTGATTAAAAACATTTAGACTATTCAATTTATATTTTTTTACCACCATGATGTTAAGAAAATTGAGTAATTTCACCATCAGAAACTTCGCTCCATCATGACTATCAAAAGGGATGATTAGCTCAACATTACAGTTTTAAAAAAGGCACAAATGCGCAAGCATGGAAGCCTTCATCATTAGTCACCAACTCAGATGGATTAGACATGTTCAACATATGAGTAACAAAATTCTCCCTCTAAAATTTTTAAACCGTGAGCTCAGCACTAGCGAAACACCTCCTAGTGCCCTAAGAAGCGCTACAAAGACCAGATTAAAATGATCAGGAAGAGCAGAAACATAGATCTGAACACCTGGGACTACCTGCTGAAGACCGCGCTCTATGGCGCAAAACCTTTTCCGAGACTGTCACACTATTTGAAGGGGACCAACGAAGACTGGCAGCAGAAGTTCGTAATAAAACTGGACAAAACAAAACGTCTTCCGTCACCTATAATTAGGTTCAACGTGTGCGGGCGATTATTTTACTCCATGATCGCTCTGATCAGCCATCAACGACACTCACGTAAATAAGTGTCTGCAAGTGAAAAACATATACTCAGAAACGAGTACTGGTCAACGATATTATTTACTAGTATTCACTGTTATAATTACCGTCATAATTAAAAGTATTTCAGGAAGACAGCTTTGATATAAAATATACTGGGAAGCAGTGGATATAATCGACAACCACTCGACGGCGTTTTCAACTACAATCACGATATGTATCGGATCAATCGATAGCCTGATGGAAGAGAGGAATGTCAATAAAATCTAACTGCGGTGCAAACAATAAGCAGGTTCCGTGATTTCGAAGCAAATGAGAATCCAATGTTGGTAATTGCCACTATATGCTGTAGGCTGGAGAGAGCCGAAAAACGTTTGCCTGTAGTTCAACGAGGTAGCTGCAGAACCAGTCAGTGGTCGTTTTGGGACTGATCCTGAAATGACTGAGCTCTTCGGTAGGATACCAACAATTGGTGTTTTGACTTTTTTTTACAAAATGAAAGGCCTTATTAAAATTATTTTCGTTAGACTCAGTTGTTTTCAGCTTTTTTAGTTAGCAGTTATTCTATTGGTATACGACAGTAAACACAACAAACCACTAAAAGGAAATTTAGTTGAAACAAATCAATGTCAAGGCCTGACTGGAAACTGCTTGGCAATAGTTGAGATTCAGTACATATGAACAAGACAGGCCCCTTGCTGCTAGAAATTCACGTACAATACTTTCGACGAATTTTTAAAACTAGGGTTCTAGTCGAATTACTGTCGATGCTGCGATCATGATTGGAAGTAGGGACGGAGAATTGGTATACGTATTAACAGCAAGATTTCTTCTTGGTTAAATAGGCTGTTGTTCCCCACTGCCATGCGTTTTGTTATGACAGTTGAAATGACTATCAATGGCTGGTGTTGATAACACTGTGTGTTCCTACCACGGTCAGCTGCACGTTGCCTGTTCTGTAGTAAGACCATTACCAAACGGTGCTGGTGGTAAAAATCGGAACATTGGGTACCAACATGCTTCGTAATAAATATCCAGCTTATCTATCCTTTGATGATCTATCAAACAGTTTAAAATAATTATTTTTACATTTACACCGTACATTTTCTTAATCACTGCAGATATATAACCTATCAGCTGTATCACGAAAAAGCTTATGAGCTGAACATACTTCTATAAACTGGAAGGTGGGGGGAGGGGGAGGATTTCGATCCATCGTGTATTGAAGCTAGTTTTCTTATTCAGCACCTTATGATATAATACCACAGAGTGCGCTATTCTCGCTCCACAACACTTGTCCGCTCACAGATCTGGATTCACTCTTTCTGCCATAGGAATATCCAATATTCTTAAAAAAAAATCACTATCATTTCATGGTAATAATTGATTTGAAAACTAGCTATATTTCTCTAAATTTGATACCCAATAAGGGATATAGTATTTAAAATTTCGTAAAATTATATTTTTCATAGAAATAAATGGAATAAAAAAATCAAAAAATATATATCAACATGTAAGGTATAGACGTTTAGAGATATTAAGAAGAAAACTAATATTTTGTTTTAATTTTTTTCAATTTCAAATTAAAGACATCTGCAGTATTCAAAGTAGTAGCTTTTATATCATTTTTTGTTTGGAGTCTGTCTCATAACTGATATTATCTAGCAAGATGAAATTACTGCCCATGAACATATTTCCTATTTAAACGGCAGATACTAAAAACCCTTACATCTAATATAATTTCTATCTTTCGATCAAGATGATCAAAATTATTTCGACACTTATCTACTATATAATTTCGTAAGGTAAGTCACTCACCTCGATAGCTATTGGCTGGAAAATGGTGACGTCATGCGCCAGCCTTCGCTTGCAAAAGAGCTACCAGAGATACAGGGTGTCCAGAAAAGGACTCCCTAATTTCAAAATTAAATATCTCGAAAACAAAGATCGATAGAGGAATGCAGTAAACGGTATGTTTATTGTGACAGCTGTAAGAAGTGTATACAGCAGTGTGAAATAATAGTTACAAAAGCTGCTAACAGATGTACGCTGTACCGCTCATATCAGCATACATGAGTGAAATAATCGTATGAAAACAATCTTTGCAAACAATCGCATCACAATGTTTTCAAAATGTTCACCGTTGGCACTACAGAGGTGGCGAAAACGAAAAATGAAATTCGCCATCACATTTCGTAGTGTCTCGACCGAAATGGATTCACATGCCGCAGAGATCGCCGATTGCAGCTCGTCCAGCGTGGCGGGATGCTTCGGGTAGACCATGTCTTTCACTGTGCCCCACCAAAAAAAGTCACAGGGAGTCACATCCGGCGAATATGGAGGCCAATCCATGCCTGCACCAGTAAATTCGAGTTATCCCAAAGCAATGACTCGATTCCCGAAGTATTCCTCAAACTGCTGTATACACTTCTTACAGCTGTCACGATAAACATACCGTTTACTGCATTCCTCTATCGATCTTTGTTTTCGAGATATTTAATTTTGAAATCAGGGAGTCCTTTCTGGACACCCTGTACCATTACAAGATATTCGTGGTTATGTCCACAATTTAATAGCTAAGCAAATTCTACCAAATTAATTGTCATAATACAGTCATTAAGTTTGCTTTTCGTTGCGTTTCATAGTTGCTGCTGAAAAAAAGTGAATTTGTTTTTCAATAACATCTTGCAAATGAAAGCAATTTCTAAAATCTTTTAAAAATTTAAATTACGCATAGTCTCATAGTCTCTGCTGTAACCACAATTGTCATTTCGGCTTGGAAAAATTTAAAACTAATTAAAATTTTCACTAATGTTGTTGCTTGATCAAAGTTTATACATATTGTTTTGTTTGCTTTTTATAGGAATTTTACTGACACTTTCGTTAATGGCTTTTGTTCATGTTCGCTGTACATGAGTTATTAAGGCACCAGACCAAATATGTTACCGAATCGAGTATTATGGAAATTCATTTCTTCGGAGTAGCTCAGCTGTTTGATAATATGGAATGTGTATTAAGTTCTCTGGTCTTTACAGATACTATGGCCAATGATTACATTATGAATTTTTGCCCAGTCTCCATAAAAAACAACGCGATGCTTTCGAGGCAAACAGGATTTTTTTTAAATTTTTCAGAGTGAACTTTGAAGGTCAAATACAAGTTAGTTTCTATTTAAGCAATTATACGATTGAACAATCGTCCATGTTCGTGTTTCCCTATTAATGCTTCTGTGTTCTTCGAGCCCTAGAGATTTTATTCACACTGAAACACTGGTAAAGTTGTCATATTCTAGACCCGTGACGATACGCAAACAACGGTCACGGACTTACACTAGTTAATTAGAATTTATAGAAAACCTCCAGTGTGCCTCAGTGCATTAAGGCGCCGCACACTGAATTAGTGAGGAACACCTGATTATGGTGTTTACAATGTTTCCCACAAGCATCTAGGTGAATATTGAGGTGGTCTCCTTTATTCGCCTCATAAATTCCACATTACGCAAAAAAAATAAAAAAAAAATACACTTATCAAACACAGAACATAATTACAAGTTCCGCAGACAGATGGCAGCACTTCACTTCCCACATTAGTACGTAGCACGACCTGGCATTAGGTATCAAATGCTTGGCGTTAGCAAGAACATGCAACTGAAAAAAAACCTCCAAATTTGACAACGCTATTAATAAGTAAATGTCATCAAAGGCAGCCGACCCCAATGCTGGGAAGAAGAAGATGGCTTCTTGCATATTAGAATAACAAAGCACCATTGAGAGTTTAAGTACAAGTATTCTGCAGACCTCCAGATAAGAAGAAATTTGAAGGTATTCGTCCATCATACTCTTGGTACTGTATGTCTAGATGAAATAGGGATATAAATTGGAAGTGCTTTAAAAGTACTGTGAGTTAAACAACTTGAAGCAAAATTCCAATCTCAGTACATTGTCATTCCGCCGATTTACCTACGAGATGGTTATATCAATAAAAAAACAATTTACAACAATTTAATAATTGGACGATATATCTAGTACTCATATATCATGTTGCTCAATAACATCCAATCTACAAGCCAATAACCGCTCTGCACAATGATGTTTGAAATATATTGCCTACTATGTTTAAATACGACAGAAAAATAAGCATTGGATAATAAAATATATTCCTTCCATTTATATGATTTAAGTGAAGATTTAATGCCAAGAATGAATTAATTGAAACTGAGAAATAAACTCAACGTCTGTAAAAACGTAATGGCCGTGACACGCAATGTTTTGGTAATTCTTGAAGTTTCTGTCTTGTTTAACAAATATAGCTGAGCCAAGTCCATCTTTTCATCTATTAAAAATCTTTATTGTTCGGAAACTTAAGCTCTATAGCTAACTATTTTACTCTAGCTACAAATGTCACAACTAATTTAATGTATTATTTTCCGAAAGTAAAATTTACTGAAGATTATACCAAAAATAAATTTTGGAGTATGGACATTTACCTGTTTGAATTGTTTTTAGATTTTCTTATTCTCTCTTCTTTTTATATTCACCGAAAAACTTAAAAAATTAAAATTTGTTTTATGTAACATTTTTTGTTTCGTTAGTCTTCAAATTTGGTAATCTCGTATTAAGTAAAAAGTATAGTTGTGAACTTCAGAGCGAAGTAAATTTTCTTCTAATTTTCGACATTCACAATAGAATAATTAACCACTACTAATTAATAAATACTATTAGTTATAATTACATTATTCACACAGTCAATCATTTAAAAGTTTATGTATCTCGTGTTTCCAAAATAATCGGTAAATGACACTAACGATAGAGACACATGCCAGACTTTCCCGAACGTTGTATCCTATAACTTTACTGAGGATTAACTATCAGTTTCACGTGGTTGGCGTCCTGAAGGCGGAGTTTAATGGCTTATAGAGAGTCTAAGTTGTGTTCTTCCAAGTTCCACCACACAGGTGCGTACCTCTCTGTGTTTCCCAAACTTTAGTCCGCTCCCTATTCACCATACTCAGTGTGAAACACAAAGTTTCACTTATCTGCGAATGCATATACCAAATGTATGTACGGAAAATTATGAGCTGTAAAACTTAACATCATAATCTGTTCAATATAAATGAGACTGATATTTTTTAGGTATCGATTAAACATTTTATCTCATCCAGAAGGTCAACCACTATATACAACATGGCAACAGTACAATTCTCCTTAATAAGTTACACGTCTTTGTGTTAAGTAGGTAGTGAGAAAAAATTATCATATTAGTTCCACATACATATTTTGCCTGAAAACAAATTTAAATGCCATATCATCCGTCATATTCTCCAAATTAACCACATTATTGAATCTTTCGTGTTCCACAAATTGAAGTTATCACTCAAATAGAACATTCGTGTAAAGGTTCAAGATATGCGAAATAGTGATACATCAGTTATTCTTGCCAGAAAATGTGCAGAGGTTACTTCTGTTCTTGCTACATTAATATACTTCCTGTATTAATGTAAGATTTTTCTTTAAATAATTAAACTTTCTGATTTTAAAGAAATCTTTTATTTCATACTTAATCTATAAAGTCTTCCTTGTTGGACTGTTCAAGTTGACAGTTAAAAAACTTGATAGGTGTTATATTTTCTCTATGTTACTATATGTACAGGAGACCTGCATGGAGACAGCAACGCTCATAGAAATGCTCGAATGATTTCAAATGTGCGTCTGTCGGTGACTATTATTTAGTCGGGTCGAAAAGTAAGCAATGATCACTTGAATCTCGCACTAAAAACAGGCTAACTATTCATAAGAATATATTTTTTTGAATGTTTTCTAGATGTTGGGGTTCATTGTGGAAGGTTCTTTAACATTGCTGAGCAGGAAAAAATCAAATGCAACCCATGTCCTAGCGAAATAATAGGACTTGAAGTTCTGAGGAATTAGATAAGGAATTTTCGGAACAATTTACTATGAACTGCCTTATTTGCTTTCACGTCATTCAGAGCTCTATTAAATTTTGTTTTGAGGACAGAATTTAATAGAGCTTTGAATGACTTGAAAGCAAATAAGGCAGTTGGAATTGATGAGATCCCTGCAGAAATTCTTAAATCCCTAGGAGAAGAAGGAATCGAAAGATTATTAAAGTTGATATCAAAAAGTTATGAAACAGGAGAAATTCCAATTGTTTTTAATAAAAAATATCATCTTCACACTCCCGAAGAAAGCACAAGCCGAAAAATGTGAGAATTATCGCACCATTAGTCTAACATCACATGCTTCAGATTGCTGACCAGAGTAATAAACAGAAGAATGGAAAGGGTAGTAGAAGAGATAGTAGGTGAAGATCAGTTTGGGTTTAGGAAAAATCGTGGTACGAGGGAAGCAATTCTGACTTTAAGATTAATACTTGAAAGGCGGGTCAAGAAAAACAAAGATACCTTTTTGGCGTTTGTTGATTTAGAAAAAGCTTTTGGCAATGTTGGGTGGGACAAGTTGTTCAAATTTTTTAAGAAATCAGGCCTAAAATATTGAGGTAGAAGAATACTTTATAAACTACATAAAAATCAAATAGCTGTAATAAAAGTAGAGGACCTTGAGAGACATGCATCAGTTAAAAAGGGTGTGAGACAAGGTTGTTGCCTATCCCCGTTAATATTCAACTTGTAGAAGAAGCAATAAAGGAAATAAAGAAAAATTTTCATGCGGCATAAGTGTTCAGGGAGAAAAAATCAATATGTTACGATTTGCTGATGACATTGTCTTGTTACCAGAACGAGCTAAGGATATTGAGAAGTTACTGAGTATCATGAACAAATACTGAAGGATGATTTTGGACTGAATATAAATCAAAGCAAGACAAAAGTGATGAAATGTAGCAGAAATGATACCAATCACAGTAGATTAAAAATAGGATTGGATGCAATAGGAGAAGTAAGCGAATTCTGCTACTTGGAATCAAAATTAAAACCGATGGCCGAAGCAAGAATGATGTTAAATGCAGAATAACACTAGCAAAAAGAGTCTTCATGAAAAAGAGAAATCTTTTAGTTTCAAATATTGAAATTAGAAAAAAACTTTTTAAAACTGTACGTGTGGAGCACAGCACTTTATGGTAGCGAAACATGGACTTGAGGAATAGCAGAAAGAAAGAAAAATTAAGCATTTGAAATGTGGTGCTACAGAAGAATGCTGAAAATTAAATGGACAGACAAAGTAAGAAATGAATAATGGGCGAGGAAAGAAGTTTGTGGAAGAAGCTTACAGAAAACAGGTTGGTAGGTCATATTTTGAGACATGTTGGATTGGTTAATTTGTAAGTGGAGGGAACAGTCGAAGGTAAGAACTGTAGAAGAAGACAGATATTAGAATATATGAAGCAGATAATTGAGGACGTGGGTTGTCTAAGGGATATGTAGAGATGAAGAGGTTAGCACAAGATAGAAAGGGATGGAGGATTGGATCAAACCAGGCGAAAGACTGATGACAGAAAAGAAAAAAAAAGTCGACAGAAAAATCAAAATCGACATCCAGTAACGAAGCCATTCTGTCACTATTTGTTTTCTTAAATAATTTATTGTACTTCTTTTAATATGGATAAGTATTAAATAGCTGATCCATTTTTGTTAACTGTTAATTTTTTAATTACTTCGACGTTGAGTTAAAAGTAAACATTCAAGTTTCTGCGTGGGGTACAGCTCGAATGCTTGTAGAGTGTAAAACAGCCTAATTATTGCTGTGTTGATTTGTTCGTAGAAACGATTTCGTTGGTCATCTCCTGTCTTGTATCATCTCAGCCTTCTGAAAGTAAAGTTCCGAGCGATCCTCTGTTCTGGAATATGCTCTAACTAATTCATGCTTATTAAACTCTAAAACGCAGAGTCTCTTTTCGTAACAACGGTTCTAGCTTAACAACGAATGATTCATGGAAAGAGAAGAGCTGTCTAACCCCTGATGTTTGGAATATGTGTATTACTCTCTCACTTTTAGTGTATTTGTTTACGAATTATAAATTAAATATCTACTGGTAGTAAACGAATTAAAACGATGTAATACGGGCTGTCGCCTAAACCGTTAGAGCCGAATCAACGAGTTGTAGGCAGTTACACTCCTTGAAAATAAAACTTGCGAACGATGCTTCTTAAATGAATGGAATCTCTTGGATCATTTGTAGCAAATGCGAGATAACTGTGCAAAGTACTTCACTATCGTATAACTGTAACTGATCGAAAGTTTAATGTAAATAACGCATAAATCTCAGCATGTAATAGGTGTAGCTGACATTGCGTTACAATATACTGTTTGGAAAGTGTTAAGGGCGCAGTCACTAAATTAATATTTAATCTATTGAAAATAATTTTATCGATTACAAATAACCTATTAAATCTGTGATTAAAACTAGTTATTAGGAAATGAATTTTCATAAATATTCGGAAAGCATACTATATTCCATAAAAGATTCTGTTATCTTTAAGAGAGATCTATTAAAAAATGCTTTAGGCTGCAGTTGTCAATCAAAATTAATATAAATTATGGGAAAGATTACTTGATGGCGTTCAAATAATTAAAGCGAACGTATCAAAATCAAATAAAACGCTAGATAACAGCATAACATAAAAAATATTAATCTGAATAACGTGAATAACACCCTCGCAATGCCATCTCACATCCATTGGTACGAAATACATCAAAATCATGATTTACGGACGGTGTTTTAGAGCTGAAATACTGAATGAAATTTCCACGGCTCTATGGACATAAAATTGTAATTGGTAGGACCTATTTCGACTGCCGAGTACTGAATTTCGTTAAGTTTTGAATGTTCGTCCTTACCGGTATTCGAAAAGCAGGTATCGTAAATCGTTATTGACATTTACTGACAGGTAGTTTATCACAGATGCAGAGGCGTCATATATGAGGATAGTCATAAAATTTCACACCTCGACCACATTTCTTCATGCTGATGGAAAAAACTTCAAAAAAAAAAAAAAATCGTGATTATCCATCCGTCTATAATTATAGAGTCTCCTGTCCGAGATTTAAAGAAATTTTGAATTATACTTCTAAATTAGAAGCGAATTTGAAATTCAGTGGTTACGCCAAAGCGTTATCCGTACACTCGACTACTCTCAGAGTTAATATCCTTAAAAAGACACTATAGGAACGCTGGACTAAGTGGAAAAGCACCAACCCTGTTCGGACTACAATAAAAGTTAAAAGCTTGCGTCCCTATCATTATTCTCCGGGTTTTAGCTCATTTCTGAGCATCGTGATTCCCTTTAATTTCTCATGAACTCTTGACTATGTGTGGCCACCGATACCCACTTCCAACTTCCCTCAGCGACTACTGAAGAGGTAAATTTTAATACCCTACACCTGAACCATCAACTTGTCCGATAGGAACTGATAGCCTACACCAATTTCTCTTAGTATTGGTGTAAAGAATACCCTCCAAAAAACAAGACTATAGAAGGTAGATTTGACTAAAAAGATTACCCAGAAAAAAGGAATTAGGAAACTTTAAATTGGTCACATTGTTGCAAACTTCGTCACTTGTGGAATCAACAGCCGAACATTGGGATAGTATTTGTGGCGCCATCGGAATTAATATTCACTAAACTGTACGTATTTTTAAATTCCTTAAAATAATATTACCCACAATGAACAGGCGATAGAAAACGTTAACGTCCCTCAATTACAGTCACTGAGGTGGATGTATTTTTTTGGAAGTTGTTTGAAAGTATCGTCGGTCCCTTATGCTTAATACATTGTTTTCTATTTTGCCATCATTTATCAACTTTTGTCGTGGATTTTCTCATATTTGGTTCACAGTGTTCAGTGAGATTATTAGTTCTTAGACGAGCTGCGAACAGAGTTTTTTTGGAGGACTGGAAATATTTTTTTCAGTAGCACGTGAACGGAGCGATCAGCCTGCGTTGAGCGCGGACGCTGCGCGCAATCACTCACTCGAATAAATTGTAAAACAAACAAGAGGGTTTGTTTGAAGATGCAGTGTGTGCTGACAGAATTGACTTCAATATATTCCTAAAAAATTTCTCGTCGGAAGATTTTACGTAAACAAGCAGAACAGAAGATAGTCGGCGACAACATTTTACAGTACACAGACAGAACAACCAAGCGATTCATGTTTTTTTTTATTATTATTATTAATTTATTTATTTATCGTATGATACTTTACAAGTTTTACAAATCAACTTTACTGATCAACGCAACGTGTGTTTTCGCAATTGTTCCTCTGTATGCTCGAAGAGGACAGTCAGAAATGATGAGGTAAATTGTCTGAAAAGTGGCTCGACAGTCACAATTTACAGAATCTAATCTACACAGCCCCATTTGTGTGACAAGTAGCCGCAGCTGCCTTGCCACGTTCGAATCCGATTGATGACTCTCCATTGCCGTCTGGGAAGATCGAATCCTTGTAACCGTGCTGAGGGGTCCTCAACTAGATGTTTATTATCTAATGATGACTTCTCACATTGAGTTTTCCACAGCTTGCCGATGTTGAAAGAGAATTTTTTTTTAATAATGTGCTTCTATATTTAATGACTAAGATATTCTGCACTAATCTGTTAACATCCAGAAAGCTTTAAAAAAAAATAACCATTCTGTATCATTTTTTTTTTTTAAGTTCTTCCTGGTGGTTGATGTGAAGAAAGTAATTTTCATTAGAACGAGTTTTAATTTAGTCTTGTAAACGTTTGGAATTAAAACTATATCACCGATCGTGGTGGGTGAAAATTTAACGGTTTTGCTCGCATTCGGGATGACGACGGTTCGAATCCCCGTCCGGGCATCCAGATTTGGGTTTTCCATGGTTTCCCCAAAAGAGTCCAGGCAAATGCCGGGATGCTTCCTTCAAAAGGCCATGGCCGAATTCGTTCCTGTTCCTTGTCCCCAGTCCCATCCCGCCTCTAATGACCTCGACGTCGACGAAGCGTAAAGCCATAAGCAAAACAAAAAAGAAAAATACAATATATCACCTTGTCCTGCAAGATAAGTATTATTTTTACAATTTTTCCGTAGCTATTACTGAATGTTGAAATTTTATGCTGATTTCAATACTTTAGGGATTCGCCGTGGCCTTGGAAGGACTATTTTCGTAAATTCAGCTATAATAGCTGTAATAAACGGCGAAGACGAAGAGGAAAACAGGTTCATCAGGATAGCACTTGGGGAAATATTTTCAATAATCGGCACCAACTTCAGGTGATTTCAATACAAAACATGAAAGCTGCCACAAAGATGACGGCAGTGCATTGAAATAACAGTGCGGGAATTGTTTACGTTAGTTTGTTTGCGAATAAATAATTAATTATAATTTTAATCTAAACATTCGTGGCATCAGCGATTGTGAATACTGGCGCGAGTGAGCCGAGCTCTGCGGGTTGTATTAATTTAGGGAGCTCAGGAGACAGACAGACGGGCGGGTGTTGTGGCGAGCCGCTATTGCGTTAGCTCCCGCTTCCTTATCTCTGCGAGACGAGTGGCAGGCGACGGAGCAAGGTAAGGTAATATTCCGTGTCACCCCGACACCGCCGACAAATCGACGTCCGATCACATTGTGCCTCTGCCCGGCTTTACTTTTCAGGCTTCCGTGACGCAAACTTCGCTGCGCCTGAATAATAGATCGCAGCGCCAGCGGGGGTTAGATTTCTTTATTTGACAGTAAGATACCACCGACTGCATCAGTCTTCTGTCTCCCAGCCAAGTCTCGTGAAAATACACGGCAGACAGCATTCGGGAGCATGTAGAGGGAAACGACATCGAGGTGACTGTTATTTGATGATATAAAATTTAAAGGATGGCAGAGTACGCTAAAACAAACACTGTTAATGGAACGGCGATTTTCTAGTTAAACTTTGAATGTATTTAAACATTTAAGAAGTGTTTACGGACCCCTGCATAGAAGGAATCTATTTCACTCTATTTTATATTCATACAAGCTGTATATACCATCCAAATCGCTACTAAAATCATCTAAATAGTTTCTAGTTTTTTGAAATAATATCAGTACTGTTTCAATTAAATTAGCAATTACTGTATCTCGAGGGTTTGACACCGAGCGTGGTGATGTAATGGCTAGCGTTTTGACCTCGCATTCGGGAGGACGGCGGTTCGAATCCTCGTCCGGGTATCCAGATTTGGGTTTTCCATGGTTTCCCAAATCACTCCAGGCAAATGCTGGGATGCTTCCTTCAAAAGGCCATGGCCGAATTCCTTCCCATTCCTTGCCCCCCATCCTTTCCCGTCTCTAAAACCCTCGCTGTTAGAGAGACGTTAAGCAGATAAAAAAAAGAGGGTTTGACGAACGGTCCTATTCCAATTGCTGGCAGTCCTGTTTTTTTTCCCTCCAGTTTTCCATTCAAAGGGACTCCTTTTTTTTACTTATTTTTTTACGCCTCGTTGACGGCTAAGGTCATTAGAGACGGGATGGGGACAAGGAACTGAAGGAATTCGGCCATGGCCTTTTTGAAGGAATCATCCAGGCGACTGAAACTATGGAAAACCCAAATCAGGATGCCCGGACGAGGATTAGGAGGAATAGAACTTTTATCGAAGTGAAGCCTGAAATTGAGAAAAGCCAGAAAGAAGGAAAATAGAAGCTTTCAGAATTTGGATGTTTAAAATTCATTTGACACATGAAAAGTGAAGTTACCATTTTCTGAATAGATGTGTGAGGCGAGGCGCTGGTGGATATCCGACAGAAAGAAGAGACAGAACGACGGATTATAGTTTAAGGCATATGGAAAGAACGCGGTTTTGAATCTCCATCTGGCCATCCAGTTTTGGGTTTTCCGTAGTTTCTCCAAATCACTTCAGGTGAATGCCAAGATCCTTCCTTCTAAAAACAATGACCAAATTCGTTGCCGTTACTTACCTCCAATTCTTTCCCACCTCTAGTTACATCGGCGTCATCGATGTGTAAAGCCATAAGTAGAAAGGTAAAGGATACAAGGGAATAAATGACGAGGGAGACAAAATTTACAAAGTACTTCTTTTTTTTTGCTGTCATCATTCTCTCGACTGGTTTGAGGCAATCCTCCATCCCTTCCTATCTTGCTCTAGCCTTGTGGTAACCTCTTCATCTCAACATACCTCTTACAACCTACTTTCTCAATTATCTGCTTCATATATTCTAATCTCTGTCTTCCTCTGCAGTTCTTACCTTCGACTGTTCCCTCTACTAACAAATTAACCAATCCTGATCTCAAAATATGACGTACCATCCTGTCTCTTCTTTCTTTAAGACTCTTCCGCAAATTTCTTTCCTCGCCCATCATTTCCAAAACTCGTTTGTTTCGTACTTTATCCGTCCACTTCAACTGCTTCAATTTTCCTTCTTCTGGTATTCCATGCTTCGCTGGCATAAAGTGCGGTGCTCCACACATAGAGTTTTAATCTTTCTGACTCCTAGATCAATATTTGAAAATAAAAGATTTTTATGAAGGCTCTTTTTGCTAGTGCTATTCTGCTTTTAACATCATTCCTGCATCGGCCACCAGTTTAAATTTTACTTCCTAAGTAGCAAAATTCAGTAACTTCTGCTATCGCAGCTGACCCTAATTTATATTTAACCTACAGTACTAGTATTGGTATCATTTCTGCTACATTTAATCACTTTTGTCTTGTTTTGGTTCATATTTAATTCAAAATCTTCCTACAGTATTTTTTTCATGATATTCAGTAACTTCTCAATATTCTCAACCTGTTCTGCTATCACGACAATGTCATCAGCAAATAGTAGCATACTGGTGTTTCTCTCCCCGAACACTTATGCCACATTAGAAGTATATAAAATCAAGTAATTGAGGGTGAGGTAATAGCAGCTACATCAAAGTGAATATTAGCTCTATGTTGTAATAAATGAAGAAAATGGAGTCGACTCACTAAGAGGAGGGGATAAAAGAGAAAACTTGCAGACTTCTAGCTAAATGTAAAATTATAACCACTGTAGATGCTTTTCTGTGGCTATACAACTTGCCAATATCGTGGTCATTAGAGGCGGGAAAGGAGTTTTTTGAAGGAAGTATTAGACATTCGCCTGGAGTGATTTGGGGAAACCATGGAAACCAAAATCCAGATGACCGTATGGGGATTCGAATCCACGTCCTACCGAATGCGAGACCAGAGCGTTACCGCTCATCCTCCACGCTCGGTGCATATACTGTTGACATTCAGATACACATAATGTGGTTTTCCTGATGTGTATATCAGCTTAAGGAACAAAAAAATACTTTTAAGGTGGGACTCAAACTAGAGATATTTCGAAACACAATAAGAGACGGGACTATGCCATCTGACGGCTGCGAGGGTTAAATTTGCAATTCTGCAACAGCTGCCACTCATTGTATTTGATATTCAGTGCAAATCTGGAAGTGATTAAAGTACTCACCGCGACTGGATTCAAGTCACGTCTGCACGTGCACATTTTTCATGATGATAAGCCGAAAGAGGAAATGACCAAAATAATGCTGCAATGAGAACTGCCTCATACTGCATTCAGCCGAGGAAGCAACGAGCTTAACGTGCTATCCAAATTCAGAGAGTTTCACGAGACGTGAGAGGGTAGAGGTAATAAACTCCAAGCGGGAACATTTACGGTGTCTTTTGAATAATTAGGTCTCATAAACAACTTTCCTTCTTTCCGCCAAACAAGAGTAGGAATGTTAATAAATTCAGCAGCTAACAATAAGTGAATCAGTGGTGGTGCGTGATCATAATACAAATAATCATCTTCATTCTTCTCTTTAACGCTACACTAAAATCGAGTTTGTTACTAAATTTTGCAACGTCTTTCACAATTACTAGTTAAATGATAGCATTTTTAAACTACACATACCAGCACAAACACTGTTGAAAGCATCCTTACATATATAACTCTGGAAAAGGCTGTTTCCTAGCGATTTCTTTGTTAAGATGCTACTCGGAACTTACTGACCCAAATTTAATGGGTTTTACATTGTTTGAAAGCTCAGAATCTAGCTTAAAAACTGCAGTATTTCTTATGATTTCATGGGGGGCATCCATAAATTACGTGAGGTGAAATAGGGGAGGGGGGGGGTCTACGGAAATCTCACGTGAGATTTTGAGAAAAATTTGGGGACAGTAGAGCAAAAAAAAAAAAGGTCTCAAATTTGCGGCAAAGTCGGTTTTAGGAGGGAATTTCGTCAAAAAAAGTTAGGGTGTGACCTAAAAGTTTCCAGGGCGATTTCTAGGGGGGGTTCTCACGGACCAGATCTCACCAGAGGGGGTGGGGGTCCGGCCAGATCTCACCAGGGTGGAGGGGGGGGGGTCCAGAAATCGGGAAAAACACCTCACGTAATTTATGGATGCCCCCATGCGAAAGGTAGATGGAGCATTTAACGATAATCTATTCGTAACCTGAACTGATAGGGGCCAAACATTACACTACTTCAAATATAAGCAGTCGCTTCTTAACCTGACCGGATACTCACCACATTAGATAAAAGATAAACTCACTATTCTATGGATTCTGTTAATATTGTTGTTAAATACGTAACTTTGGTTATTTACTTCTTTCGTTTCTGAAGTTTAGTTCCTTTATATTCTTGGCAAATGTAAGTAAAATATTTCGGAAAGATAGAAGGACCCCCACATATATCAAAGTACGTAGCTATGTACGTAAAAAATTCTAACTCGTCATTTACGGGTATTAAAAATGCTAGAAAAAACTGCAGAAAATAGCATAACAGTGACGTCAGCAGGATGACACTATTGAAGGCAACTTAAATCATTAAAAACTAAAATCATCGTATCTTATGCTGTAATACGGAATCTTAACTCTCGTTCTTTTACAGGCTGCATTTAAATATAATTATAGCCTTTCCTAATATTGCAACTTGAAAATCCAACCATATACTTTACGCGTATCTAAGCTGCAGGGAAATGCTGTTTAACTCTGTAGATGTTCCATGAGGCCAGCTCCACAGCCGACAGACAGTCTGATGAAAATTAGATATTGGCACAGAGTTAACTGGCTCGTTCCACGGTAGTTGAATAATTTTTCATTACTTGGTTCTTGGTCAGTAACTAGTGTGTAAAAAATCTGTAGTGATTTAGGTCGATCACTTGCTGAAATGTCTCATATTAATCCCCAGTCAGTATCCAGGGCGGGCGAACATGAAATAGTTAAGCAATAGAAGCTATGACCTGAGAAGTAGCACGCCAATCAGCAAGCTGTAAGTCGCCAGTTGTCATTACTGCAAGCTGGAAAAGTGACTTCATACAGCAGGTTAGCGAGGATTATTGCCCACTCCACACAGTGGGAATAAGTAGGGGGATATTCTATTTAAACCCGTCTCGTCTGTCACTCTCCAGAAGTCTACAACCTACCACAACGACGCCGAGGGCGTCATCGTCGGCACTGCCGAGAGGGCTGTTGCAGAGAAGATGTTGATGCCTGTCTTCTGCTACTAAGGTGGGCTCTGCTGCGATATCTGGGTGTGGACAGTTAGAGGGTCAAACAATTGGTCATAGTCATGTGGGCACAGTTTTCAAGGAGATTATCAATATTCCATTTAGTTTGGGCTGCGAGGTGCACATCAGTTACATGCTCGCCTAGCTCTTGGCCCCATATATAAGGTTTTATTCAAAAGCCAATTAAACAATGTAAATATTCACGTATGCCATCAATCATTGCTCATGTAAGTAAATCTGTGATTATGCTACTGCCGTTTACAGTATATTAATGCCTAAAGGTACTAAGCCATAAAACCTGTCAGGTGTTGCAGTAGGGACCTACGACGAATATTCATATCAGAACCATAGTCGATTTCTATTATCGGCCCTTATCCACGGCTCAATTGGAGGCTACCCTGTCGGCTCTTATCAATCAGCTTGCAGGGTCACTACAAATCTGCTCTAAAAATCCCAAACCTCAACGCCGTGCGTCCGGAGTGAGTGTATGCTATGCTGCAAATGCAGATCAGCCGGTCGAATAGCAGCGTCAGGCTTGGTGAATACATTGATGTCGATGAAATGTTCCAGGGAAACTAGCTGAGTGAGAACGTTTGTATAACACGACGTTTCGGCGGCCATACCTCTGCCGCCATTGTCAAGTGACTGCTCTCTGTGGGTGATGTAGTTGCAACTACAACAGTTTACATTAAATCTTCGAAACTCTTACCATCGACTTCAATACACAAATTGAAGCACTTTATTGATTCTTGAAGTCGACACGAAAAAGCTGCACGCACTGTTGCGAAGAGAACTGCAAAGTATATTGAAGACGATGGTGAGATTTTCGAACATCTTACTTAAACTTTTGTAAAATATACGTTTTTTTTTTTGCATGAATAAAGTACTTTTGTAAGTTACTTGCATCCTGTTGGTCATTTTCTGGGGTTTATTTTATGCATAACATTCCAACACCTGTATCTCCAAAGCGAGAAATCGGACACATGTTTGCATAAACTTTTTTTACTCAAAATTTTTCATACCTAATACCTCCTACATATTTACCATACTTCCCGAATCACTCTGCACAAGCACAACAGTACTTAGATACGAGGATCAATGGCCGTCCAACTGATATCTAGGCTTACAATGGATTATCAAATAGCCCGAATAGGGTGATCAACTTCATTTCATCCTTATACATGAAGAGGAAGCCTCATCTTATTAGTTAAATATTGGTGACCTCGCATTCGGGAGGACATTGGTTCGAATCCCCGTCCGGAAATCCAGATTTGGGTTTTCCATGGTATTCCCAAATCAATCCAAGTGAATGCCGGGATGCTTTCTAAAAAGGCCATGTCTGAATTCCTTCCCGTTCCTTGCCTCCCCACCCCAAACCTTTCCCGCCTCTAATGACTTACACGTTGACGAGAAGTAAAGCTATAGCAAAAAAAAAAAAAAAATGATATATTACGCTACCGCTACATGCTAATCCAAGAATTAAAATCAACAATCATCTGCATGTGTGCTGACAAAGTTGTGATTATTCAATTAGCAATGCTACACACCCCAGAATTAATTCTTTTCATGTTTCCAGTTAATTTATTATTAGTAGCTTATCAATAGCCTTTAAAACAACTAGTAGTTTCTACCACGGTACCCTAACATTCGAAATCTTTTTAATCTCTATCAGCCAACCACCAGATCACGTGAAATAGTCGATGGCGTTCCGTCTCTTTCACCCGTTAACGACCCAACATGTCATCCAGAACAGTGTTTCTTAACCTGTGATTCGCGAAGACGGGACAAAGTGTTCCGGGGGTAGAATATTAAAAATTTAATTATAATTCAACTAAAGGTAACTTAATGAAAAATTAGTAAAAATTGTTTGCATAATATAGGTAACAGTACTCATAGGATACAACGCTAGAGTATTAACTATAGACCTATAAATCAAACTTTGTAAAAGCCGTGAATATGTCGACTACCAATAAAAAATGTGTTTATTGGCTACAAGGGCGTGGCTATATTGTTACTGTAATAAATTGATTCCAGCTGCCATCAAAGAGAGCGGAGATCTTTTAAAGATTAAATTAATGATCGTGGGCCTTATCTCAGGTGTAGGTCTTTAAAGGACCATGGTATGAGCCAATAACAGTTGGTAGGGCGCTTATAATTTAGTGGTCCGTAGACTTATTTTTCACATTTTACTGGTCCTCGGGTTACTTATGTCGAGCAACGTTGATATAGACACTTAACAGGTCGTCTGTTTAAGGTTCAGAGTGGCTTTTGAGGATCGCGACCACCATGGCTTCGAATTTTACGACCAGAGTACCACCTCATTTTGGTTCAGGTTTAGGAGTTTCTTTTGGATTCTATAATCTAATTCTTGGAAGTGATGTGCTCTTGTCATTTTGTACATGTCGCCAGCAATCCTTTCATGTACATTACAGGTCAGCTAAATCACTTACGTGGGCCAGAGCGCGGGCACGACTGGAGAGGTGAAGTTGGTCCGTGATAAAGCGTCTGAACTGCGGAGTTGGCCGCTCTTGTGGGGGCGATATTAGTTGGACAGAGGTGTAATCAGTCGCCAGGAAGCAGGGCACGGAGTAGCCCACAGTTAATTTCTGCTGCAGGGGCGCAGACACTCGCATTCTTCCGCACACGTACTTTTAAAACCGGAGCAGTGAGGGTTATAGGCACAACAAACATAAAGAAGGAACTATTCCTCTCACGCAATTAACAAAGAGGAAAGATGTATGAATAGGATCATTTATAAAAGCATTTACTTATTTTTTATATTCTACATCCCATTGCCATTTAACAGAATATAGGACACTTGCTTTTGTACTTTACATATTTCTTATCTGTAAAGTGAGCTTTAAATATAACTTACTCTTTCGAGAGTAAGTAATTTTGGTTGTATGAAAAAGAATCTGTATTGTCCTTACGATGAAGCACGCTACATTGCACAATCAAAGAAAAAGATATAAAAAAATGTCGCCTGAAGCAAGAAAATCAAAGATTGAGAATACAAAACATCTGTCACGTAGTTACTGGCAACCGGTGGCTTGAATTGGTTCATTTCTAAAATATTATTTTCAAACAAACTTATACCAATAATTATGTTTCTAGGCCATTCTGCTAGTAAATTTGGGAAAGGTCCAGAAACCATACAAACAGCTGCAAATATTATTCCCACCTCTCTTCATTTATCACTTCGAAGTGGAGGTTAAGATTGATATAACAGTTGATACCATTAGATTTTATCATTTTGCGAGCTTTATGTTTCGTCAACGTCAGTATCATCAGAGTTGAAAAATGATACGAAGAAAGGGACTGGAAAGAATTCAGTCATTTTCTATTCATTGAACCTGGAGTGATAGAAAAGTGACATCTGTATTGCCGGACGGGGATTTTAACCCGCGTTCTCCCTAAATCTAAGCTATAGTCTTACCGCCAACCCAGCGGGCTCGGTAAATGGAGTCTCAAATTTGGTTTTGGTCGCGAAAGTTAAAACGTTATCAACAAAAATCACATAATACACGAAAAAAGAGACGTAAATTCTTGAGCTTCAACACACCTTGTGTTCTCGAATTGCTTGGCTACAAGTGGTAACAAAATTTGAAGCTGTATATAAAATAGATTTCACGGCTAATAAACATGGATGTCGCGAGCTTCATTTTGCACTGATTGACTAATTTGCAACTGTAATCTTAGATAGTATTTGGTATTGACACTGCCCTCACAGCATCTGAATTCAGAGAGTAATTAAGCTTAGTTCCTCTGAATGAAATGTATTTCTGACTCTGTAGTAGTATCATATCGAAATCTTAGCTGAAGACTAGTTACGTTTGTTATTTTGTCAACCAATACAAATTAGCTGTTAATTTTTTTGTTTTGATTTCGCAACTCGGCTTCTTATTATTAAGCTTACATCTTACGTACGTGTCCTTGTTACTTATACTTCTTTCCCATTTTTACCATCCCTGAACGACGTGATAGCTACGCGTTTTTATTTTTCTCCATTTGCTTCATCTATTCACTCTTTTTTCAGCACTACTTTTGTGTTGCCTCATAACATTGCCAGCCTCTATGGAGCATACTTTATCGAACTCTATCGGAAAGTTCTGTTGATCCTCTCACCTATCTTTCGTTCCTTATCCTATATGTCGCAGTTTTCTCATATCGCTACCTCGAGTTTCTTTTCAAACATATTATGCAGATACTATGTATCACTATGATACATTAGCATTGGTTCTCACCACTACATTCTAAAATTTCCTTTTGATTCCCGTAAAAATTCTCTTTTAAGAGAAAACCCCAGTAACATGGCTGAGTTTCTCCAGTTATTCTGGCTAACCATCCACGAGCAGTAACATATGGTAGATATCTATACCATTTTGCTGGTTTTAATCCCTGTTTTACTTAATTAACCTATGATTCGATGTCTTATCATTAATAGCATATTGAGGTGTACTCTCTCTTGTTAAGAATTAAATAAATTTTTCTTTGGATAATTTATCAATATAATATTAGACCCTATCAATTATTCAAATTGCTGATATGAGAAATCGGAATGTTGCTTTGCATATTAACAATACCGTTGTACCTACATGAAATTAGTATACGCTTATTACAAATTTATTCTTGATCAAATATTATTAAAATAGTATGACACAATTAAACTAATCCCTGTTTTAGAATGTTTTCCTTCTTATATACATCTCTGACGAGTCCTTTGATGGAAGGTGCAAAATTTAAGATATTATTTCTGGCAAATTATTTAGTTTTATGTACGTTTATTAACACGTGAAAAAGTCAAAATTGACCTCATCTGTTGCGCCTGAGTCCCATATACGAAGCATTTGTTTGTGATTTTGCCAGAGCCTACGATTATATTTAAACAATCACTTTTCCAAAGATAATTTTAATTATGACAAACTGAGCAGTAGAGATACAAGAATGTTGCTGGCTATGAAAACACTTAGTACCATCAATATGCGAGAATCCGCTACAGACTGACTGGCGTATTAAATTATCTTCCTCATCCATCTCTATACATTCTGTCAATATATTTTATTGTTTGCAACTCAAAATCTGTGAATATGAGATGTACGTCTTAGTGTTTCGCAGGAGGAAAAATACTGAGTCCACTGTCCTTACTCTAGACATGAAACTAAAGTGTTCCATCTCTGTTCATATCTCTGAGCCAACTCTCGAAAGTTTGTTCAAATCTCAGCATTTGGTTGTAATTTGAAGTTGTTTTATTGCTTAGCAGTGAAGAAAATATCGCTATAATTTGATGACTAAAAAACTTGAAATATTGTTTTCCCATGGCCATTTATATGATTTTCGCCTAAATCGCACTGAGATACTCTAAGCCTTCAGCAGGTTTTAACACAGTTATACCGAGCCCAAATCTAGCGCAGTTTGACATCAGTTGATTGAATCACTGCGTTGTATAACGGTTAATATACGAGTTTTGTACTTTTTCCATTGTACCGGATCAAAGGTATTAAAAATAGATTTCGATTATAAAAATGGAAAATATAGTACAATAGTTTCAGGGAATCCAATTAGCTCACTTAATAGAAATACTAAATAGTGAACTGAATATTCAAATTGCCATTAAACCGACCATTATTTCTTATATCCTAAGGCACTGAACGGCCCTGCGGCTACATGAGACTTCTTTGGTATTTTTTGTCTTCTGTCATCTGTTTCTGCATCCTAACATAACAGTTTACAATCTATATCCTCAGTTGTCTATTTCATATATTCTAATCTTTGCCTTCCCCCACTGTTTATTAATTAAATCGTTCTTTTCATTAACACATGCCTGAAAATTTGACTATTACCATCTATCTTATTTCTGCGAGTCCCTTCCACAAATTTCTTTCCTCCCACATCATTTCCAAAACACGTTCGCGTACGATTTTTTTTTTTTTTAAACTCCTTTCCTAGTCTTAGAACAATACTTAATACTAAAAGATTTTTCTTATTCAAGGAAGTTCTTTTCGCTAGAACTATTCTGCTTTTAACATCTATCCTGCTTCGGCCATCATATGCAATGTTACTTCCTGAGTAACAGAACTCACTTACTTCTCCTTTTTCATCTGATTCTACATTTCATTACTTTTTTTACTTTCGTTTATATTTAGTGAAAGTTCCTCCCGTTGTTGCAAGAACGTTTAGAGACTTCCTGTGGCATTAAAGTCGATGGAGCGCAATTTGAGCACACCAGGTCATATTATTTCCAAGGTTAGTGCGAGAAACGTGGAGCTCTAACTCTATTAGCCATCTGTACTGGATTCTAAACTCTTAGCTATACCTTATATTTTTATCCAGACGTCAGATGCATCATTACGTCTAATTGTTTCCAGCCACTGGGTGAACCATTTCCTGTCGTTCCTCCTTTTCTACTACTCTCCAATATACTGCTATATCGTCCACACTTTCCCTTTTTCCTATGATACATATTACTAAATTCCTTGTCGCCCATTCAACACTCGTTCTGTTTGCGCCATCAATGTCTCTAACTTTTTACTGTATAGATTTTTATAAATAAAATGCAGGCTGTTGTTTTTTATGTTATTTTATTCCCTAGATGCATTTGGACCTTGTGTTGTGGGACATTTTCAGTGGAGGCTTGGTGATAATCTTCACATTATCACCGTACCTCCACTGATGATGTCCCACAGCATAAGGACGAAAAGCATCCGGGAAATAAAATAGCATTAAAAACAACAGTTGTTCGTTGACGGCATTTAATTTATAAAAATCTATAGATTAGCAATTTGGAATATGGCCTTCAGCCATATTTGTATTTTATTATGTATTTCATAGAGTGTTCATCTACAGATTTTATCACATGTTAATTTCACTTGGACACCATGTTTTCTCTAATCCTAATGCTCCGAAATTTCATTTCCGCAGACTAAAATGTACTAATGCACATCTTTCATCTGCCATATTTCCAAGTTCAATATAAGAAAACTGTTTCATCAACAAGGGCTCTTAGTAACGAGCGTAAACAATACATCTGGCCTTCTGTGGCAACACTCTGTTCATATCAGGCCTCTGAACCCCTTAGGAGCTCCTGGTGCTCTTACGTATCATTCAATTTTTTTCTCTTCTCTCATTCCATTCTGTCACACTTCCCAGACAGGTGAACTGTTCTGCCACATGCAGTTTTTCATCTCCACATACAAATCGGCATATTTTTCTACACTTCCCAGTTGTAATTATGGCTTCGCTACACTGTGTGGATCAAGAGAGTATACTCCCGAGGATTTTATACAGGTAAACAACGGAGGTGAAAGGAGACCATTGATTGTTCGAAACCTCTGAGGTGCTATGCTATTCGTCACGACCACCACAGTGGAGATGCATCTGGCCCGGGAGACTCCTCGCGGCTCGCAACAATTAAATAAAGTAACACGCTGCGCCGGAAAAATAATGGATCCGGGACACCGGGTAAGCAATTGGACTCTGAGATATACCCCGCAACTAGCACGGCAAAACACTGTCAATAAAATATAGGATGATGGGCTCCTTAGAAACGTCTGTAGTGCGAAACAGGTAGATCAAACTAGTAGACAATGAAGACGGTTACGGATGCTTTGATAAGCTGTATTTTATCTTTAACTTTTTAACAGTGAGCACGAATTTTTATTCGAGTGATAAACTGGCCCTCGGAGAGTATAAGGGTTACTCGCTGGAGTCACGTCCCTAAAGTCACCAGTTCGATTTTATTAACATTTTTTAAATTTTTTTCTTATGGTTTCACGAAATATCAAGGTAGAGGCCATTAGAAGTGTAAAAAGACTACGGTCAAGGAGCAGGAAGGAGTTCAGCCATGGCCTTTTAAAAGAGTGACATGGAAAATCATGGAAACCCCAAATCAGGATGACAAGACGGGGATTTGAATCCGCGTTCTTCCGAATGCGACGCCAGGTCGAATCAGGCCCTGAGCATCGGTAGGTTAAATCCACATTTGTCTCTCTTCTGTATTTTTGTTTTTTTTGTTTTTGTTTTTTTTTGTTTTTGAAATTAATCGAAGCAATATGCTAAGGAATTAAATCCATCAACGTTTGGGGATTAAAAATATGGGAGTTGGTTGTATTGCCAAGCAGCCAAATTCCATATTAAACGTACAGTGTTCGTATGCAATAAAAAGATGCAAGAAATGCCGCTGTGAACGTTCCGCTTTCCCTCTATCACTACGGGGCCTTGAGTAGTTTCAAAATATCGGATAGAACCTGTGTCCTTCAGAATACCCGAGCTTTGGCTGTTTGTAAATATATCTAGACAATACATATGGTTTACCTAGATTAGTAGGCGAAAAACTGTTTAAAACAATAAGATTAAATTTCGACTCAACATTTTAAGGTCCATTATTAAACTACTTTCCAAAGCAAATACCAGTTCGTACCATAACTCAGACTAGAGAAGATCATTTCAACAATCATGTAATAGCATGGCTAACATTTTATGTATTCCAAATTGGCAATCAAATCGTTTGGGAAACGATTCCTCTGTTCTACCTTGCGAGAGCAGCTTTTTCTGTAGTCCTTTGCATTCTGGGAGGGTACTAATTAACTGCAGTATGCATTACTCGGAAACCTGAGCTGTGTGCCGTCCATCACTGGCTGCTAGCGCCAGGCGCGTCGCATGCCTATTATTATTGGCCGCAAATTGGTGCCGGCATACGCACCCTGATGAGAGGGTTGGTTCGGACGGTACAAAGGTAAACACAGGCAGGAGCACGTCCGGCCACCCGCTGTACACAAGGTCTCCACGCACATGATGGCACTAGAGTTCACGTTCTAAAATCTATAAGCTACTAGAAACGCGTAAAATAGACAACAGTAAGACCTAATATTTTTTGCTCTAGACATACGACACATTAAAGTTTGTGTTGATGTACCACTAACAAAAATAACTGCGTAAATTTTATGATCAGCCTATAATTCTGATCCTCTTCTTGAAATCTGGAAGGTGATTGCCGGTATTGAGCTGTGTAGCCCTCAGTTATATTGTATGGGCCACGGCTAGGGACGCCATTATGGTTTCATGCTTAAGAGATGTGACAACAAGGAAGATCTCGTGCGTAAGCAGACTTCCACCCGCAACATATCCTCCCGCCTATTAGGAGCGCCGAAGACTTCGCGCGTTTGTCTATTTGAATGTAAGGCCAATGGGTGATAGTTTCAAGACCCACGCCACTTATGCATGTGTCTAGGCTGTTCCAAGTCGCAGTCCACATGAGTGACAACGGGGAACTTCCGCCTCCGCCGGGACCTCGCGACCAGGACCACGAGACGGGACTTGCTGGGCGATCGTCGCTGGGTGACGACGTGGGTCCACCAGCGGCTACCGCCACTAGGTGCTTCGCAAGTCGCACAACAGGCGACCTCGCCAGCAACGGGACGACCCCGCCTGCAGTGTGCGTGTTCGTGTTCGTGCAGTGACAGTTTTAAACCGCCTATGCGGCCGGTAGTGATGAAGAGCTGGGTGTCCGCCTGGCTTTCAGAATCCGTTCGATCCAGGACGCCGGACTCAACTGCCGCCTCACGCTGGTAACATACACTAGGTAATATCGCGACCACAGTGATTCGTGTGCCACTCCCAGAAAGCGCCCTGAGCCTATTAACATAGGCAAATTGCAGACGGTCTCCGAAATTGCGAGGCCGTATTGCGAGAGCTCTCACGCTCTCGCCGACAGTTCGTGTTAGCTAGTCGTGGCATATATTTGTCCGAGAACAATAGAGAAATGCAAGTATTTTTCGCCACACCCTGACCTTGCGCCACTTATTTTCAAATGTTTTCTTGTTTGTTTATATCAGAATGTATTAGATATGGCGCCTTGATGTTCTTGTAATTATCAGAATCCTTTGGGTAAAATTAAATATTTCAAAGTGTAGTTTTTCTGTAATTATTGGACTAAGTATAAGAACCCCGCAATATTCCAAGTATAAATGTTAACTTTGTATATTTCTGGTCCATCCTTATCGGTGTTAACGGGAAAATTAGTGACTGTTGCATCAAAATGTCCGTTTCACGGGTTGAAACATTACAGACAGTATCTTTCCTTTGTAAAGGCCATGACAGTTACCTTTACAGATAATTACATTCTGATAATTAACCGTAAAGCTGCAATAAGTTTTAGTCTAAAATAATATAACTGTTATCACCTTGTTACCGGGTTTTCAAATTATAACATTGCAAAGTTCATTACACAATTTTATTCAGTTTCAATGCGTTTTACCGAGCGTGGTAGGTGAAAGGCTCTAGCCTCGCATTCGGGAGGACGCCGATTTGAATCCCTGTCCGGGCACCCAGATTTGGGTTTTCCATAGTTTCCCCAAATCACTCCAGGCGAATGCGCGCATGTTTCCCTCAAAAGGCCATGGGCAAATTCCTTCCGGTTCCTTGTCCCCAATCCCATCCCGCCTTTAAAGATTTCGACGTCGACGAGGTGTAGAGCCACAAGTAAAAAAAAATCGATGCGTTTAGCCATTTTTTGTCAAGTTTATAACGCATGAGTATTGGATTTTATTAATAAGTAATGTTACCTAAACTAATACAACCATTTATCTCAATTTTAAATGAAAATTATTTGTCGCATCATGTGTTGCGAATACTTTCACTGTTTAATTAATCGTAGGATGACTACTTGTTATTATGTTGCCCGTGACTTCTCATTTACTTTCAGTTGTTTTGTGTTTTTTTTTTTACTTCTAGTTTGTCTTCAAATTTGTAAATTCAAAACAGATATTAGTGCCATTACATAAATAAAATCATCAATTGGCTGATTTCTTTCGGGATAGACAAAGATGATCGTCTGCAGGAAGTTATTATTTGAGAGAAATTTCAGCAAAGAAGGAGCCAAGATCCTGTAAGTGGATGGAAAGTTTCAGCCAGACAAAAACGACTTTTAGGTGAGCGGCACCTTAATAAACCTATAATAAATAGCCAAATTATATTGGAAATTGGTGTACGGTTCTAGAACATTATTATTAATCCACAAAGTTCAATGTTCACTATGCCTTAAAAAAAAAAAAAAAAAAAAATTTCTTGTAGTTGTAACATACAACTATTCAGGTAGCTCTCTTCCTTAATAAAGTAGATCAAATAATGTGACAATCTAATGTATTCTGTATTTGAATAACTGGAAACCTTCTGGAATAAGTTATTCTGTGTTCTTAATGAACACTTCTTATGCTGATTCCTCATTAAATTACTTGACCGAAAGGGAAAGAGTTCAGAGGAATATGCGTCATCATGACATCATTAATATTATACTGTGGAGCTTTGATAAATATATTATTATCTATAGTAAGAAAACCCTAAAGTAAGAATAACACATTCAAAATAGTAATAACAGCAGCCGATTTATTTAAAATCGTGTTTTAGAATACGTATAGGATGTTTCAGTTTTAAGCAGAATGTCTTTCTGCTTAGCTCACAGAAATTTTTCATTGTTTACAAATCTCCTTCATACGATACGAAACTGTTTGTGATGTGAGTGGCACTTACCTTTCTCTTAAAATACAATACAAGAGAACCGAATTACTGTAATGACTGTTTTATGTTGAGGTGTGAGGGACTTACTTTCGCCCTGTACCCCACGCCAGGTATAGCGACCGGCCGTCCACTTTTCCTAATTAATTTCAACAATTACCGACGAATCTGTGAAATGAGCGCTCGCCGGCTGCCTACAGCTTAATGAAATCGATTACTCCTCGCAATGAAGAGAGCTCTCTCTCTCTCTCTCTCTCTCTCACTTCCACGCACGCCGAACACTCTCGAAAAAAAACTTCCTTTTAATATGCTGAAAAAAGTAATTTGATCGTAATGATGACAATATGAAATAAGGCCGTAGAAACAAGTATTACTCATTTCTAAAGATGAGCTTTAACATCAATTCTTGTTCCTTCATTAATGGCGAAGCCACTGAAGTGTGGTGGAACCTAGCATTAACCAAATGAAGTCCTAACGTCCTGACTACTCAAGCCTTTGTCATTAATTCAGTGCTGAGGCTATCACGCAATTGGCCTTGTCATTTTTTATAGTACACCAATCATAAATCTGCTATTATGGGTAGGCTCTGAAAATTCGGTTTACAACTAAGGGAAAGTAAAAAATCTAATTTTTACGGTCTACTTCCTAATTGTTAATTCATTTCTACCAGGAAACACTCTTCCATATATCTTCTAACCTGTAATATATTCTCAATTTTCTTGCTTAGTATACCATCACCTCTTGGACTGTCTCTTCTACCAAGATATTACCTATCCTCAACTTGTCTTAAAACATTTTATCTCACCTCTCCCATTTCTGTACGATTTACAAGATGGCATGGTGATGTTCCAAACTCCGGAATCTATTGCAGAGTTTTATGAAGGTGACGGAATTGAGATACAAAATTTTGGTCATATCCTGGCTTGAATATCGTCAGGTAGTAAAAAAAAATTAATGATACCAAATACCCATACAATATGATTTAACACTCCTTCGTTTGTGGCATATCCATGCAGCAGTGTGCTCCACAATTAAAATTTCAGAAAGCTCCTTCTGAAACCCTGACCGATTTCTAATGCTTAAAAAATTCTGATTTGCAATTTGTATAAGAATAACTGAACTATGAAAAAAATTAAGTCTGTTGTTAGACACAAGCATAAGTTTAAAAAGAGAACAACCAAGGTAGTAGTCCATCTCCACTTATATTAAGCTTGTAAGCAGAGAAATCCATAAAGCAAGCAAAAGAAAAATTCATCTATGGCTAATGGTTAAAGGAGAAACAATCATTATGCTGCGGTATGGAGCTAACTTATCCTATCACCAAATAAGGATAAGGGTTTTGAAGTCTCATTCGGGATGATGCATTTTCGAATCCTCGTCTCGCCATCCAGATTTCGATTTTCCATGGTTTCCCCCAAAATAAACTAGGAAAATGACAGGATGGTTCCTTCAAAAGGGCTTGGCCGAATTCCTTCCAGTTCTTTACCGCCTCTATTAAACTCGAAGTATAGCGTAAAGCAATAAGCAAAAATGAATATTAACTAAACGCCAAAAACAAAACATCTGCCAAAGAATTTGGGAAAGCACAGCAAGACTGATAACATGATATAGAACTTGTAATGTACATTACATTACTAATCGTTAAATTTATTATTATAAGCGTATTTTGTGATTAAATAATTATGATTATATTGATTGACTTTGATATTTAAGTTTTCTATTACAGAGAACGTCAAGCTGAGGGGGAAGGAAGATCTTTGGTTAGCAGTAGGTTGTGGAAAAAAGATGTGCTGAGAGGCAGAAATATGTAGGCGTTCTAAATCCTGGCCAGATGAAAGCAAAGTAGGAAGTGATATTTGAGAAAATAAGCCAGTGGTCAGAGAAAAAGGAAATAGCACGAAGTATCATTGTATTAAAATATAATAATGTGTATTAAAGGATACCAAAAGATAAGTAAATGGGACTGGGGATAAGGAACTGGGAGGAATTCGACCATGGCCTTTTTGAAGGAAGCATCCCGGCGAAAGTTTAATAACAATATTTGAGCTGGTATTTGAAAAGTAATCGCACATCATTTAAAAGATATTTTACTTTCAGCCGTGGTAATAATCCCAGTATTGAATATAGAGGATAAATTAAAGTCTTATTAGAAATTGGAGAATAAATATAATTTTATAATATTTAATTATAAGGGTTAAAGTCACAATTACGGATAAGTATATACCGGGAAAAAGAGAGATTAACCAATTAAAAACTAAAAGGATATCAACAATAGTAGATTAAATATTTTAAAAAGATATTTCGATGTAGTCCAAGAAATATAAAAGTTCTGCAGCGAAAGAGCATTTCTATTAGTTTTTAAACGTTTATCTACGACTCAGACAGAACATCGTAAACCTGTATGCATATAACTAAACACTCTATGATGCGAAGCTTCGATAGATTTTCACGGTTCCCAAATATCATCGACATACCAAATATTTGAAGATATTTTGAAAATAAATTTTCCTTTTTGTAAGTCAAAGCTTATTGTGTTACAGGTGTCTAGAAGAACAGGCGAATAGAAAACTATTAAGGTTAAAACAGTACATAAAAACACTTTCATCGGTGATTTTTTTTTCCCAGACGTTTTCAGTTAACACTAAAAAGTACTCAAAATCTAAGTTTTACATATGTCATCTAAATTTTTAATTTCAGCGTTATATATCTTTAGGGTTGTAAAGTCTTTAGAAGTGAAACCGATGGACTGAACATCATTCCCAGAATACTACAAAGACTATTTCTTGCTGCATTTATTCGTAATAACTGTATGTGGACACAGAGCTCACATATAACTCTTCTAATCTACAGAGAACAATAGGTTTCACACGATTACAAGCCAAAATGAAACCAGACAGAGTTTCAAGATATAATAAGTTTCATAAAATTACAGCTGCTTTACTAATATTAACTTTACTTCCGAATTCCATTTATGAAAAAAATATTACCTATCATACAAGAGAAAAATGGGCTGAAACTACAGTTACTGCATAACTCAAAATGTTTGATAGTAGTGATTTTGTAAGTAGCTATTTAGATGAAATACAAACGTTCCTAATTTTTTTTCTTGCATCTCTAATGTAACGCGCGACATTTCATACGTTATTTCTTTACGTCATTTCATACGTTATTTATTTTCCGCGGTGCTTGAAGACCATAGTCACCCACATTAACTGTGGAGATATATAATTTTCATCAGTATCTCACCCTTAATATTATTAGAAAGTTTTGTTGGGGATGCGTCACAAATTTTTCATGACTGCAAAACTTGTTTCCAATATGAGAGATATATAGGTATCTCAATATTTTCTCCGACGTAAGATACTCGTTTTCTCGAACAGAATAGCATGCAATAAACTAGCATGAAACTTACACCACGATACTTAGACAAATTTAAACCTTCTATTTCCTCTCTTGAGACAATCCATTCTCTTTTCTAAAGGATCTTGGCTGCTGTGTTGGTCGTGCTTGGGTTCTTTATTTTTTTGAAATTTTCTTTAAAAAAAAAATTGATTGAATGGAGAAAAAATTTCCACAGAAGGTGATATCACAATTGGTCTGAAAACAAAATTATGAATAAATAAATAAAAATGATATTTGTATGTTTATCCTCTATGCACTCCTATACCGTTCATCCATTATGAGGAAACTTTGGTGAGTTGTTGAATGCGGACCTGCGAAGGTTCCTGACGAAGAAACTAAAAGAACCACCACCCCTTCCCCTTTACACCTCTTAATTTAAATAAACCCACATATTTCGATAGAAATTTGTACACGTATACTTTAAAACAAACAAAAAATACTGCCTACATATGGTTTCCAAAAATTCAGCACCTCTTCCCATTTACATCCCCCTATTTTTGGCCAAAGTTCTTTATAGATACCCAAAGTCTTTAATAGTTATCGATGCCCCAACCTCTCTTCCCCTTTGCTCCCTCCTCTCTTAATTTTCAATGTTCTTTACATAAACTCACAGTTTGTATTCGATTTGGATGAAACTTTGCACATTTATACATTAAAGCAAAGAGAAAAATACTGTCTATATTTGGTTTACAAAAATCCCACCCACTTTCTCCCATCACTCTAATTAAGCAAAATTTATACTTGAAACCATTTACTTTTTTTTTTTTTTTTTTTTTTTTTTTTTTTTTTTGCAATATCTCGAAAAAGTGGAGAAATTATCCAAAATGGATAGCGATATGCTCAGAGTATTCAACGTTTCCTGTTAAACAGCACTGGACCGACTCCGATCTGACAATTGCTGGCCAAGAAATTCGAACTTGAATTTTAAAAATTATGTTAAAGTTTTTGTTACAAAACTACAAATCTATTCGATATCGAAGGAAGTTTGCAGGAAAATGATGTTTACATTTAGTTTAACAAATGCACCCGCTCTCCCGTTTCACCCCTCTCTAGACTGATTTACACGTACAACTTTTCGTATTTAGCATATATCTCCAAAACGAACTGGGTGATTTATTTGTATATATGACGAATGGAATCACCAAAATATTCTATATCCATGGCATTGCAATGAACTTGAAATTGAATGAAACAGAAATTAAAATTTATATGTAAATATGTTATTTTAGTTAAATACAAATTTTCAAATGTATTCATTTAATCTATATTTGTACTCAAGTTTAGCAATAGTAAAGCATTGCCGGGTCAGCTAGGTATTGATAAAAGGTATTTAAATCCTGAAGCTACTCGTGATATCATTCATAGAAAAAAAGTGTTTCGAGAAGTTCTTGAATTTCTTGGATGAAATTTAAATATCCAGTACTAGCACCGTCCCAGGAATTCACGACGTTTCTCAGGAGACGGTATTCTCTCGACTGGCGCTGCCGTGTCGCGAGACAGAATCCGAAGTCAACAGCACAGCGCATGCGCACTCAGGCAAGTACTGTACGTCACGCTGCAGAAAATGAAGAAGGCTGTAGGCACTGTTTTCAGAGCTACAATACTACCTGTGGCACCGCTAAGAGAGTATATTCCTGTCGTGCAGTTTATAATGTTTTAAAATTTATTCAAGCACTAAGACAATCTATTTACTGTTATCTTTCGGTATAATTTTCCACATTTTAAATGCTCTGCCACAATTTTCCCTTTAGCCTACGTATCATTTTCCAGCACTCATTTCTATTATTATTATTCATCTTCTCTGAATTCAAGACACATTCTTTTTTCATCTTTCAAACGTTTATTCCATTTATTTTTTTAATAAAATAATAATAATAAAGAGAATTTGCTTGAGTATGCATCCAAAGCTTATTTTTTGGCATTTATATTTATTAAGTGAAAGAAACTATTGACGCCAGTTAACTTGAATAAAGCGTTAAAGCCTCCATGGAAAGTTGTTCATTACTATTCCATCCAATACCTGCCTTATAATTCACAGTGAATGGATTCCTTGAAAGCACCCGATTTTTTGTGCTTTTCTTGATGGTCGTGAGATTTTAAGAGTCCATACAGGGAAAAAAAATCTGATAGTGGAAAGTTGGAACCAGGCCAGGACAAATCGCCGTAACATGAAATGAGTTATATTGATCGAACTTGGAAGGACACCCACTTCATACCGAGTGTGGTGGGTAACATTCTGGCCTTGCATTCGGGACAACGCTGCCTTGAATCCCCGTCCGGCAATCCATATTTTGGTTTTCACGCTTTCTCCAAATCACGCCAGGTGAGTACCAGGCTGGTTTCTTCCGTTCCTCCCAATCCTTTCCCATCTTTAGTGACTTCGAGCATAAATCCATAAGAAAAAAACCTATTTGATTCCCTTGTATTTTGGGCAATGGTATCATCCAGAAGGAAAATGCATATTACTGAACTTACGCTCGTCGTTAATGCAAAAGCATGCCTCGAAGCAGAATGAGTTTCAATCCTCAATATTTCACTCTACCTGTATTGCCAAAAACCACTACCACAAACTTAAATTGGATGTGCGAACCTTCTTTATTCGATCATAATTCTGCGAGTAATTCTTTCAATTCTCACAATATTTTTCACCATCGTAACACAATACCTCTAACTGTAGCCATTCCCAGCTGTCAGTCTGGTTCTTCCTGATTTATTAACCACGCAGGCTTGGGATCCATAAGAGACAACGCGTTGAATCAGTCTTTTATAACACCTTTAAATACCTAGTTTAGCTTACAAGCTCGATAGAATCAAGTCACTTTCCGAAATAAAATACTGTCAGAGCGATTCTTTAGATACTTTATCCAGAGCGTTTGTACCGCCATTCACATGGAAAATTAGTAGTTGTCGATGACTATAGGAATAATTCACAGTTGCTGATATAGTTTTATTCTTAATCTCATACGGCATCCCTAAGGCGAATAGATTATTTAATTCCTGAACTTTATAAATAAAATGCTGCCTACAAACAACTGTTGTAGTGAAAGTTTTTTATTTCTGAGACGCATTTCGTCCTTATGTCTGGGATATCATCAGTAATAATCTTCATATAGCGGTCTGGAACAGTTGTTTGTAGACATCATTTTATTTATATAAAATCTTAGGTGCGCGTAAACCGCATCATGGACAAACAAAAGGACCAATTCAGGTCATATTCACAAGAAATGTTATTAAGGTATCACGAAATGTTCTTATTTATAATTCGTTCCTATAGGTGGTGCTGGCGTCCGAAAGGTATTTACACAGCGAGAATACTTCGCCAGGTAGTATTACATTGAGCAAAATTTGTACATAAATACAGACGTTACACTCCAGTTCCATCTATCGCGATGAAACGTTGTTAAAACTCCTACTCGCAACTCAATAACATATTCACCGAATATGGCATCAATAGGTCCAGTGGTTTCTCAATACAATAATAATAATGCCGTGTGGTCGTAATGGTGCCAGGGTTTCTATTGGCTACGCAATCCACAATCCTACCAGGTACAGGAGACCCACTGTTTAATGCGGAATCCGAACCACGAAAGCGTTCTGGCTTACTTCACATTACACAGCAAACTGTGGCAGAGGTGAAGGTCGGATTAAGGGCCCATGAAAATCCTCACCGAGTCAGCGATTAGGACTGGGGACCTTTTGATCTCCACTCAGACGCCTTAAGAACTGAGCCACCACACCGATCCGTTTTATCAGTTATGATGCTGAAAAAGAAGATGGCAGAGCTCTTTAGGTTCTAAAAGTCGAAATTTCAACTATAAGCGATGTGATTCTGTTGGTGAATTTATACGAGTATGAAGTAAAGCAATCTATTCGACATGAGTTAAAATATTGCTTGCAAAGATGCCATGTGAACTATAAGGCTGGTTCAAAAAGTAACGAGTCGGGGACGTAGGAACAGAATCAAGTACCTGTATTTCAGAAGTATTGGCCCTGGCCGTTGAGGTACTTGTACCACTGCGACACAAGACACTGACTGGCTGTCTCGCTCCGCACTGCTTCACGTCGTCGTCCAAGCTGAATCGTTTGCCCCTCAGAGCCTTTTTTGGGGGACCAAAAATGGCGTAATCACAGAGAGAGAGAGGTTTGGACTGTATGGAGGGTGACCGAGAACCTCCCACTTGAATTTCTACACGAATGCCATGATTGTGTTGGCCGTATGAGGCATTGCACTGACGTGGAGCAGAATGACCCCACAGGTGAGCTTGCCAGGTCGTTTTGATTTGATCGCTTGGCGACGGGTGGTCAAGGTTTGCGAGTGACGGTGGGCATTCACTGTTGTCCCGTGCTGCTGGACGACTGACGCTTGATTCTGCTAGCTTTTTAGTCACGTGACTTGCACTCGTGACCCGATAGTGGTGCGCATGATGAATTCCGAGACCTTGTCGGAAACCGTCTTTGTTACTGACGCAACGATATTACCATTCTGTCACCGGTTTGCACATTCCAGACTCCGGCTCGTTTCTTTTTGAACGTTCCGTATATACTGAAGTGTGCCGATCAGACATCAACAATCATAAATTTTTCCAATTAGTGGAGGTAGAGTAAATGATGCGCTCTAACATGATTAAACAATTCCGTGCATCATAAATTCAGAAGGGAAGGAGAAGATCCAAGAAAACGGAAAAAACAGGACTGCTCCTCTGGTTTTTCCTATCCAGCCAATATTTCTTTAATAGTTTTTCCGTGTATTAATAGAAAAAAGTCTCAATTCTTGCCTAACAAGGTCGCGGGCATAGCCAGTTTCATTTATAAAATTTATTGTCCAGCAACTGTGGAAAATGGCCTACAACCAGATTTCTATTTAATTCTGTTCCAGCTTGAACTCTATATCTCATGCTGGATATTAAATTAATATCGCAAAGACGTCCCTGCTTTTACTTACTCACAAATACACACAAGAACTGAGAGGCAGACAGAGAGGGAGAGAATACTCGTATCAAAGCAGCATTCCTTCTCCTGCCAAGAGCGACCGGAGCGACATTTAATAAGCGACTAGCGGCGAAAGTGTTGCCCTGAACACCGTAAAACATAATTCCACTTCCTTGACGACAATATTACTTCACTACATGGAGATATCATTTATTGTTTACACCCTTAATATGAAATCTTAGAGCAATATGGCTTAGAGAACTTGTCAAGTCAATTAAATGACTAGTATTACACTGAGAGGTAAACCGCTAAAAAAAAAAAAAAAAAAAAAAAAAAAAAAAAAAAAAAAAAAAAAAAAAAAAAAAAAATGTGTAGATGTCAAACGAAATGTTTTGTTTAGTATGATATGTTTCACACACAGTACCCTTTAATAAAATAACGTCACCCCGCTGAATTTTTAGGCTAAATTTTGCAGGTCGCTCCTATACTTGACCTGCGCATGGGTTCAGATTGTGTTACACTGGTCAAAGTAAGAAGTCGGTCAACAGGAGTATTTTGTCACACCGAGAGTGGTGGGCGAGCGATAACGCCCTGGCCTCTCATTCAGCATGACAAAGGTTGGAATTCCCTTACGGTCAGATTCCGGTTTTCCATAGTTCACGAAACAACTCTAGGCGAAAGCCAGAATGGTTCCTTCAAAAAAAAAAGCCAAGGGCAAATTCCATTCCTTTCCTTACGCCCCAACCTTTACCGCCTCTAATGACTTAGACGTCAATAACCAGAAAAACTTCGTCACCAATCCAAAATGATACCCATAAAACCTCATAGGAGCTAGATAAGTGGTCTAGGGAAATAAAGACGACACGGAGGCGTTAGCAAAACAGCCGCAACGACGGGAGATCGTTGTATCAAATATCAGTCGACAGATCATCTCCTACCGATTCCATAGATATTATACGGAGTCATGTGAAAAGAATGTGTGCTTGACGAAGATATCTTTAAGAGAAGGGAGCTGGTGGGAAAAATGTATTCTTACGTCGAATGACCGATCAGTTTTTTATAGTTTTAAAAAGTTAATTACTGACGCATTTATTTATCATTTCTGATTCATCTGCACTTAGAATTCTTTGCAATCAAATAAGCAATAGGATTTTTTGAGCCATTCCCACCTCCTGTTTCTATAGGCAGTTGCTGGCTCGTTTTTGGAAATTCAGTGCATCATATAATGGATTGGTTGATAAATGTTTCTAAATTTAAATTCATACCATAGTCTCTTCGAAAATGACGAATAAGAAGTAATTACCATATGCCGATTGTTGTGAAATCTAATGGCCTTGTTAATTGTAATCAAGCTAAGAGCTGAGGTTGTTATTCAAACTGGTGATTGGTTGGAACCTACCGAGAGCTGTACACTTTGCCTGGTGTCAGAAGCATGGTGATCAGTTCCTTTCTTCCTTACGTAACCTAACCTAACCAGGTAATTCCGTCGGGTAAAGGGGATCTACAATTTAACGTGTCATCCAAACCATATTCTGAAGTACTTCACATAAACAAAGGAAGCTATGTTAGTGAAGGTTGGGAGACAATGATTCGAACGTGGACCTGTTGATCGTCAGTCACTGAGCTACCTGGTCATTGTAAGTATAATTATGAATATGTTATTATGAAATTCATGTAATTGCAGAGAAAACATGATTATATAAATGGCTTTAGGTAGAAATTCATATAAATCAGAAACATCATGTTTATCTCAATATTAATAATTAAATTTACTTATTAACAAATCACACACAGATAGAAATAAATCTCAAATAGTTAAAACGAATTTGGGGGCTTCAGTACTTTCAGATTTATTAAAACTTAAGTTTTCAAAGAGCATAACACATTAAAAAACTAAAAACTGACGTTGTAATTGTGGAATAAGTTGAAAATTTCCAAAATATCTATTCCCGTTTATTTACAAATCCATCATCAGAGACAAACTGTTTGTATTACTAAAGGGGGATACCCCAACGAAGGTACTACGTTTGATTTGTTAAGTAACAGTGGCAAATGTCAACTCATTATCTGCTGTATAATTTCGTTGGCTCACTCCGTCCGCCACATCCGGCGGTGTACCAGGGAAATCTATTAGCTGGAGCTACGCTAGATTAGGCCGATATTTGTGGACGCGAGCCGATAACAGAATAAGTCTTAACTTTCATTGAGTTTGATTTTGGTAGAATTTCATTTTAAACTAAATACGTCGATTTAGCTAAAACAATATGGTCATCATCATCCTCAACAGCTTCCAGCCACCAGACGGGTCTGCCATTTTCTTCTTTCTTCCCACCACCACTCTGTCACCACCTTGGTCTAGTCTTCTTTTTTTTCCGTACACACGCCTCCACTGCTCTCAGTCGTCCATGCCTTGATCTTCCTCTGGGGCGTTTTCCATGCATCTTAATTTCGTTGATTTTTTTTATTATTATTATTTTTATTATTATTATTATTTTGATTCTCTGCTTCTCCATTCTCTTTATATGTCCATACCATCTTAGTCTGGCGTTCTCTGTTATTTTCTCTACGGATTCCTCTTTTATGGTATGTCTAATCGTTTCATTCTTTGTCCTGTCCATTCTATAAACACCCATTCTACCTCTTAAAAATTTCATTTCGTTTGCTTGTATCCAGCTAATGTCCCCGCTTCTTCACTGTCCATGATTCAGAACAATATTCAGGATAGGATCTTAGCATGTGAGGTAAAACTGAAAAAAAAAAAAACATATAATAAAATTGGACATTACGATACCCGCTATTTTTTAATCACCACAGTCATACTGCTGGGTCAACATTAGGTATTTATAGTGAATATCATACTAGACGTGAGGTTAAGATTGTTAAAAGTAAAAAAAATAGTGATTTTTTTATCATGCTTTATTTGCTTTTTACGTTGTGTGAGTGTTTTTTGTAGCTGGATCATTTGGCTATCACCTGCATTTCATCATTGTGTGTTTTTCTTGTATTTATTTATTGTGATTTTGATCCATTTCTCAAACTAATAGAATTTTTATTTTTAATCGTGACCCCGGCAGCATATATCGCGATAAATGTGGAACTGTTCTAGACCCATGACCGTAACCAAAGTATAGCCACGAGTAGGAGGTAGTAGCCGATTCAAGCCAGAAACCGGGAAAACCCGTGACGTCACTAAGTGGTGGGGGGGACCTCCCTTGGCGGGCTTTTTGAATCAGCCAATGGCGGCCAAGGTCGTATGACGTCACACGTTAGTTCCTCGACCTGTCGCACAGATGGCGGTAGCTGCCGGGCTTGCGCATATGTTAGTTCCCCGACTGCCCGGATAGATGGCACCATCTCCCAAGGGCTTAATTTCTTTGGGCGCAGATATTCCACACCGCCCACCCAAGCTATTTCTGTTCTGGAATGCGCGCGTTGTGAAATGTGTACACTGTTTCAACACACCTACGGAAATACCCACTCGATTGTTTGCTTTTGCGAAATGTGTACTCTACCAGTTGTGCAAGCGGTATCTCTTGTGTAAGCGCGGAGTGAGAGGCTCCATGCGACGCTATAAAAGGAGCGCCCGTGGCCAGCTCTGGCTCTGTACCATTGCGAACCTTGCCGTGTGCGCTTCTAGCAGTTACCGCAGTGTGTGTTTCTCGCAGTCTTCAACACAATGTCTCAGTCTTATGAAGGTAATAAGTTATAATAATAATTATTATATGTGTGTGTGTATGTATCAGTGATACTAAAGATGAATTTTATTTTACAGAGCTCCCAGTTCTATCTGCTGCCGATGTGGAAGAGTACCTCGCAAACAGTAAGCTAATTTCCTTATTGTTAGTAGTATTAGTTTAAATTATTATTATTATTAAGACTAATTTTTCTTTTTCCCTGTTTCAGATCTACAACAGATCTCACCGCTGTTTAGCGATGATTTAGATAATGGTAAGTTTTTGTATCTAAACTGGAATATTTTTGCTGTAGATGTTTACTTGTTGCATACTATAATTTATTTTCTATTGTAGAACCACGAGTTGTCTCAACTCCGGAGCTGCTGTTGCTATACAATTTTTCTGGAGGTATGTATTTGACTGTAATTAATTTTTTTAATTTCTCGTGCGTGTGTTGATACTAAAGAAAATTAATTTGTTCTGTTGCAGAGCCTGTGAATGCTACTGATGGTTCTGACAATAATTT
>JARYHS010013631.1:81893164-81950668 GCA_031002005.1 Vandiemenella viatica
CTTTCGAGAGTAAGTAATTTTGGTTATATGTAAAAGGAACTGTGTTGACCTTACGATTAAGCACGCTACATTGCACAAGCAAAGAAAAAGAATAATTTTACCGTTTTTATATAAAAAATGTCGCCTGAAGCAAGAAATTGAAAGATTGAGAATACAATACATCACAAAACAGCTGTCACGTAGTTACTGGCAACCGGTGGCTTGAGTGGATTAATTTTTGAAATATTATTTTCAAACAAATTTATCCCAATAATTATGTTTCTAGGCGATTCTGCTAGTAAATTTGGGAAAGGTCCAGAAACCGTACAAACAGCTGTAAATGTTATTCCCACCTCTCTTCATTTATCACTTCGAAGTGGAGGTTAAGATTGATATAACAGTTGATACCATTAGATTTTTTCATTTTGGCGAGCTTAAGTTTCGTCAACGTCAAGGACATCAGAGCCGAAAGATGATACGAAGAAAGGGAACTGGAAAGAATTCGGCCATTTTCTATTCATTGACCTGGAGTGATTTTGGGAAAAAACATAGAAAGTGACATCTGGATTGCCGGACGGGGATTTTAACCCGCGTTCTCCCTAAATCTAGGCTATAGCCTTACCGCAAACTCAGCGGGCTCGGTAAATGGAGTCTCAAATTTGGTTTTGGTCGCGAAAGTTAAAACGTTATCAACAAAAATCACATAATACACCTTGTGTTCTCGAATTGCTTGGCTACAAGTGGTAACAAAATTTGAAGCTGTATATAAAATAGATTTCACGGCTAATAAACATGGATGTCGCGAGCTTCATTTTGCACTGATTGACTAATTTGCAACTGTAATCTTAGATAGTATTTGGTATTGACACTGCCCTCACAGCATCTGAATTCAGAGAGTAATTATGCTTAGTTCCTCTGAATGAACTGTATTTCTGACTCTGTAGTAGTATCATATCGAAATCTTAGCTGAAGACTAGTTACGTTTGTTATTTTGTCAACCAATACAAATTAGCTGTTAATTTTTTTGTTTTGATTTCGCAACTCGGCTTCTTATTATTCAGCTTACATCTTACGTACGTGTCCTTGTTACTTATACTTATTTCCCATTTTTACCATCCCTGAACGACGTGATAGCTACGAGTTTTTATTTTCCTCCATTTGCTTCATCTATTCACTCTTTTTTCAGCACTACTTTTGTGTTGCCTCATAACATTGCCAGCCTCTATGGAGCATACTTTATCGAACTCTATCGGAAAGTTCTGTTGCTCCTCTCACCTATCTTTCGTTCCTTATTCTATATGTCGCAGTGTTCTCATATCGCTACCTCGAGTTTCTTTTCAAACATATTATGCAGATACTATGTATCACTATGATACATTAGCATTGGTTCTCACCACTACCTTCTAAAATTTCCTTTTGATTCCCGTAAAAAATTCTCTTTTAAGAGAAAACCCCAGTAACATGGCTTGAGTTTATCCAGTTATTCTGGCTAACCATCCACGTGCAGTAACATATGGTAGATATCTATACCATTTTGCTGGTTTTAATCACTGTTTTACTTAATTAACCTATGATTCGACGTCTTATCATTAATAGCATATTGAGGTCTACTCTCTCTTGTTAAGAATTAAATAAATGTTTGTTTGGATAATTTATCAATATAATATTAGACCCTATCAATTATTCAAATTGCTGATATGAGAAATCGGAATGTTGCTTTGCATATTAACAATACCGTTGTACCTACATGAAATTAGTATACGCTTATTACAAATTTATTCTTGATCAAATATTATTAAAATAGTATGACACAATTAATCTAATCCCTGGTTTAGAATGTTTTCCTTCTTATATATATCTCTGAGGAGTCCTTTGATGGAAGGTGCAAAATTTAAGATATTATTTCTAGCAAATTATTTAGTTTTGTGTACGTTTATTAACACGTGAAAAAGTCAAAAGTGACCTCATCTGTTGCGCCTGAGTTCCATATACGAAGCATTTGTTTGTGATTTTGCCTGAGCCTACGATTATATTTAAACAATTAATTTTCCAAAGATAATTTTAATTATGACAAACTGAGCAGTAGAGATACAAGAATGTTGCTGGCTATGAAAACACTTATTACCATCTATACGCGAGAATCCGCTACAGACTGACTGGCGTATTCAATTATACATCCTGTCAATATATTTTATTGTTTGCAACTCAAAATCTGAGAATATGAGATGTACGTCTCAGTGTTTCGCAGGAGGAAAAATACTGAGTCCACTGTCCTTACTCTAGACATGAAACTAAAGCGTTCCATCTCTATTTATATCTGTGAGTCAACTCTCGAAAGTTTGTTCAAATCTCAGCATTTGGTTGTAATTTGAAGTTGTTTTATTGCTTAGCAGTGAAGAAAATATCGCTATAATTTGACGACTAAAAAACTTGAAATATTGTTTTCCCATGGCCATTTAGATGATCTTCGCCGAGATCGCACTGAGATACTCTAAGCCTTCAGCAGGCTTTAACACAGTTATACCGAGCCCAAATCTAGCGCAGTTTGACATCAGTTGATTGAATCACTGCGTTGGATAACGGTTAATATACGAGTTTTGTACTTTTTCCATTGTACCGGATCAAAGGTATTAAAAATAGATTTCGATTATAAAAATGGAAAATATAGTACAATAGTTTGAGGTAATCCAATTAGCTCAGTTATTAGAAACACTAAATAGTGAACTGAATATTCAAATTGCCATTAAACCTACCATTATTTCTTATATCCTAAGGTACTGAACGACCCTGCGGCTACATGAGACTTCTTTGGTATTTTTTTGTTTTCTGTCATCTGTTTCTGCATCCTAACATAACAGCTTACAATCTATATCCTCAGTTGTCTATTTCATATATTCTAATCTTTGTCTTCCCCCACTGTTTATTAATTAAATCGTTCTTTTCATTAACACATGCCTGAAAATTTGACTATTACCATCTATCTTATTTCTGCGAGTCCCTTCCACAAGTTTCTTTCCTCCCCCATGATTTCCAAAACACGTTCGCGACCGATTTTTTTTTTTTTTAAACTCCTTTCCTAGTCTTAGAACAATACTCAATACTAAAAGATTTTCCTTATTCAAGGAAGTTCTTTTCGCTAGAACTATTCTGCTTTTAACATCTATCCTGCTTCGGCCATCATATGCAATGTTACTTCCTGAATAACAGAACTCACTTACTTCTCCTTTTTCATCTGATACTACATTTCATGACTTTTTTTTTACTTTCGTTTATATTTAGTGAAAGTTGCTCCCGTTGTTGCAAGAACGTTTAGAGAGTTCCTGTGGCATTAAAGTCGATGAAGCGCAATTTGAGCACACCAGGTCATCTTATTTCCAAGGTTAGTGCGAGAAACGTGGAGCTCTAACTCTATTAGCCATCTGTACTGGATTCTAAACTCTTAACTATACCTTAGATTTTTATCCAGACGTCAGATGCATTATTACGTCTTATTGTTTCCAGCCACTGGGTGAACCATTTCCTGTCGTTCCTCCTTTTCTACTACTCTCCAACTTACTGCTATATCGTCCACACTTTCCCTTTTTCCTGTGATACATATTACTAAATTCCTTGTCGCCCATTCAACACTCGTTCTGTTTGCGCCATCAATGTCTCTAACTTTTTACTGTATAGATTTTTATAAATAAAATGCGGGCTGTTGTTTTTTATGTTATTTTATTCCCTAGATGCATTTGAACCTTGTGTTGTGGGGCATTTTCAGTGGAGGCTTGGTGATAATCTTCACATTATCACCGTACCTCCACTGATGATGTCCCACAACACAAGGACGAAAAGCATCCGGGAAATAAAATAGCATTAAAAAAACAGTTGTTCGTTGACGGCATTTTATTTATAAAAATCTATAGATTATCAATTTGGAATATGGCCTTCAGCCATATTTGTATTTTATTATGTATTTTATAGAGTGTTCATCTACTGATTTTATCACATGTTAATTTCACTTGGCCACCATGTTTTCTCTAATTCTAATGCTCCGAAATTTCATTTCCGCAGACTAAAATGTACTAATGCACATTCTTTCATCTGCCATATTTCCAAGTTCAATATAAGAAAACTGTTTCATTAACAAGGGCTCTTAGTAACGAGCGTAAACAATACATCTGGCCTCCTGTGGCAACACTCTGTTCATATCAGGCCTCTGACACCCCTTAGGAACTCCTGGTGCTCTTACGTATCATTCAATTTTTTCTCTTCTCTCATTCCATTCTGTCACACTTCCCAGACAGGTGAACTGTTCTGCCACATGCAGTTTTTCATCTCCACATACAAATCGGCATATTTTTCTACACTTCCCAGTTGTAATTATGGCTTCGCTACACTGTGTGGATCAAGAGAGTATACTCCCGAGGATTTTATACAGGTAAACAACGGAGGTGAAAGGAGACCATTGATTGTTCGAAACCTCTGAGGTGCTATGCTATTCGTCACGACCACCACAGTGGAGATGCATCTGGCCCGGGAGACTCCTCGCGGCTCGCAACAATTAAATAAAGTAACACGCTGCGCCGGAAAAATAATGGATCCGGGACACCGGGTAAGCAATTGGACTCTGAGATATACCCCGCAACTAGCACAGCAAAACACTGTCAATAAAATATAGGATGATGGGCTCCTTAGAAACGTCTGTAGTGAGAAACAGGTATATCAAACTAGTAGACAATGAAGACGGTTACGGATGCTTTGATAAGCTGTATTTTATCTTTAACTTTTTAACAGTGAGCACGAATTTTTTATTCGAGTGATAAACCGTCCCTCGGAGAGTGTAAGGTTTATTCACTGGAGTCACGTCCCTAAAGTCACCAGTTCGATTTTATTAACATTTTTTAAATTTTTTTCTTATGGTTTCACGAAATATCAAGGTAGAGGCCATTAGAAGTGGAAAAAGACTAGGGTCAAGGAGCAGCAAGGAGTTCAGCCATGGCCTTTTAAAAGAGTGACATGGAAAATCATGGAAACCCCAAATCAGGATGACAAGACGGGGATTTGAACCCGCGTTCTTCCGAATGCGACGCCAGGTCGAATCTGGCCCTGAGCATCGGTAGGTTAAATCCACAATTGTGTCTCTTCTGTATTTTTTTTGTAATTAATCGAAGCAATATACTAAGGAATTAAATCCGTCAACGGTTGGGGATTAATAATATGGGAGTTGGTTGTATGGACTAGCAGCCAAATTCCATATTAAACATTCTAGTAATGACGTGCAGTGTTCGTATGCAATAAAAAGATGCAAGAAATGTCGCTCTGAACGTTCCGCTTTCCCTCTATCACTACGGGGCCTTGAGTAGTTTCAAAATATCGGATAGAACCTGTGACCTTCAGAATACCCGAGCTTTGGCTGTTTGTAAATAAATCTAGACAATACATATGGTTTACCTAGATTAGAAGGCGAAAAACTGTTTAAAACAATAAGGTTTAATTTCGACTCAACATTTTAAGGTCCATTATTAAACTACTCATTACATATCTTTCCAAAGCAAATACCAGTTCGTACCATAACTCAGACTAGAGAAGATCATTTAAACAATCATATAATAGCATGGCTAACATTTTATGTATTCCAAATTGGCAATCAAATCGTTTGGGAAACGATTCCTCTGTTCTACCTTGCGAGAGCAGCTTTTTCTGTAGTCCTTTGCATTCTGGGAGGGTACTAATTAACTGCAGTATGCATTACTCGGAAACCTGAGCTGTGTGCCGTCCATCACTGGCTGCTAGCGCCAGGCGCGTCGCATGCCTATTATTATTGGCCGCAAATTGGTGCCGGCATACGCACCCTGATGAGAGGGTTGGTTTGGACGGTACAAAGGTAAACACAGGCAGGAGCACGTCCGGCCACCCGCTGTACACAAGGTCTCCACGCATATGATGGCACTAGAGTTCACGTTCTAAAATCTATCAGCTACTAGAAACGCGTAAAATAGACAACAGTAAGACCTAATATTTTTTGCTCTAGACTTACGACACATTAAAGTTTGTGTTGATGTACCACTAACAAAGATAACTGCGTAAATTTTATGATCTGCCTAAAATTCATATCCTCTACCGATGGTTTCTTGAAATCACTCCAGGTGATTGTCGGTATTGTGCTGAGTAGCCCTCAGTCATATATGTATGGGCCACGGCTAGAGTCACTATTATTGTTGCAAGCTTAAGAGATGCGATAGTAAGGAAGATCCCGTGCGTAAGCAGACTCCACCCTCAACATATCCTCCCGCCTATTAGGAGCGCCGAAGGCTTCGCGCGTTTGTCTATTTGAATGTAAGGCCATTGGGCGATCGTTTCAAGACCCACGCCACTGACGCATGTGTCTCGGCTGTTCCATGTCGCAGTCCACATGAGTGACAACGGGGAACTTCCGCCTCCGCCGGGACCTCGCGGCCAGGACCACGAGACGGCACTTGCCGGGCGACCGTCGCTGGGTGACGACGCGGGACACTAGGTGCTTCGCAAGTCGCACGCCAGGCGACCTCGCCAGCTACGGGACGACCCGCCTGCAGTGTTCGTGTTCGTGTTCGTGCAGTGACAGTTTTAAACCGCCTATGCGGCCGGTAGTGATGAAGAGCTGGGTGTCCGCCGCACTTTTCGAATCCGTTCGATCCAGGACGCCGGACTCAACTGCCGCCTCACGCTGGTAACATACACTAGGTAATATCGCGACCACTAGTATTCGTGTGCCACTCCCAGAAAGCGCCCTGAGCCTATTAACATAGGCAATTGCAGACGGTCTCCAAAATTGCGAGGCCGTATTGCGAGAGCTCTCACGCTCTCGCCGACAGTTCGTGTTAGCTAGTCGTGGCATATATTTGTCCGAGAACAATAGAGAAATGCAAGTATTTTTCGCCACACCCTGACCTTGCGCCACTTATTTTCAAATGTTTTCTTGTTTGTTTATATCAGAATGTATTAGATATGGCGCCTTGATGTTCTTGTAATTATCAGAATCCTTTGGGTAAAATTAAATATTTCAAAGTGTAGTTTTTCTGTAATTATTGGACTAAGTATAAGAACCCCGCAATATTCCAAGTATAAATGTTAACTTTGTATATTTCTGGTCCATCCTTATCGGTGTTAACGGGAAAATTAGTGACTGTTGCATCAAAATGTCCGTTTCACGGGTTGAAACATTACAGACAGTATCTTTCCTTTGTAAAGGCCATGACAGTTACCTTTACAGATAATTACATTCTGATAATTAACCGTAAAGCTGCAATAAGTTTTAGTCTAAAATAATATAACTGTTATCACCTTGTTACCGGGTTTTCAAATTATAACATTGCAAAGTTCATTACACAATTTTATTCAGTTTCAATGCGTTTTACCGAGCGTGGTAGGTGAAAGGCTCTAGCCTCGCATTCGGGAGGACGCCGATTTGAATCCCTGTCCGGGCACCCAGATTTGGGTTTTCCATAGTTTCCCCAAATCACTCCAGGCGAATGCGCGCATGTTTCCCTCAAAAGGCCATGGGCAAATTCCTTCCGGTTCCTTGTCCCCAATCCCATCCCGCCTTTAAAGATTTCGACGTCGACGAGGTGTAGAGCCACAAGTAAAAAAAAATCGATGCGTTTAGCCATTTTTTGTCAAGTTTATAACGCATGAGTATTGGATTTTATTAATAAGTAATGTTACCTAAACTAATACAACCATTTATCTCAATTTTAAATGAAAATTATTTGTCGCATCATGTGTTGCGAATACTTTCACTGTTTAATTAATCGTAGGATGACTACTTGTTATTATGTTGCCCGTGACTTCTCATTACTTTCAGTTGTTTTGTGTGTTGTGTTTTTTGTTTATTACTATTATTTCTAGTTTGTCTTCAAATTTGTAAATTCAAAACAGATATTAGTGCCATTACATAAATAAAATCATCAATTGGCTGATTTCTTTCGGGATAGACAAAGATGATCGTCTGCAGGAAGTTATTATTTGAGAGAAATTTCAGCAAAGAAGGACCAAGATCCTGTAAGTGGATGGAAAGTTTCAGCCAGACAAAAACGACTTTTAGGCGAGCGGCACCTTAATAAACCTATAATAAATAGCCAAATTATATTGGAAATTGGTGTACGGTTCTATCCACAAAGTTCAATGTTCACTATGCCTAAAAAAAAAAAAAAAAATTCTTGTAGTTGTAACATACAACTATTCAGGTAGCTCTCTTCCTTAATAAAGTAGATCAAATAATGTGACAATCTAATGTATTCTGTATTTGAATATCTGGAATAAGTTATTCTGTGTTCTTAATGAACACTTCTTATGCTGATTCCTCATTAAATTACTTGACCGAAAGAGTTCAGAGGAATATGCGTCATCATGACATCATTAATATTATACTGTGGAGCTTTGATAAATATATTATTATCTATAGTAAGAAAAGCCCTAAAGTAAGAATAACACATTCAAAATAGTAATAACAGCAGCCGATTTATTTAAAATCGTGTTTTAGAATACGTATAGGATGTTTCAGTTTTAAGCAGAATGTCTTTCTGCTTAGCTCACAGAAATTTTTCATTGTTTACAAATCTCCTTCATACGATACGAAACTGTTTGTGATGTGAGTGGCACTTACCTTTCTCTTAAAATACAATACAAGAGAACCGAATTACTTTAATGACTGTTTTATGTTGAGGTGTGAGGGACTTACTTTCGCCCTGTACCCCACGCCAGGTATAGCGACCGGCCGTCCACTTTTCCTAATTAATTTCAACAATTACCGACGAATCTGTGAAATGAGCGCTCGCCGGCTGCCTACAGCTTAATGAAATCGATTACTCCTCGCAATGAAGAGAGTTCTCTCTCTCTCACTTCCACGCACGCCGAACACTCTCGGGAAAAAATCTTCCTTTTAATATACTGAAAAACGTAATTTGATCGTAATGATAACAACATTAAATAAGGCCGTAGAAACAAGTATTACTCATTTCTAAAGATGAGCTATAACATCAATTTTTGTTCCTTCATTAATGGCGAAGCCACTGAAGTGTGGTGGAACCTAGCATTAACCAAATGAAGTCCTAACGTCTTGACTACTCAAACCTTTGTCATTAATTCAGTGCTGAGGCTATCACGCAATTGGCTTGTCATTTTTTATAGTACACCAATCATCAATCTGCTATTATGGGTAGGCTCTGAAAATTCGGTTTGTAACTAAGGGAAAGTAAGAAATTAGATTTTTACGGTCTACTTCCAAATTGTTAATTCATTTCTACCAGGAAACACTCTTCCATATATCTTCTAACCTGTAATATATTCTCAATTTTCTTGCTTAGTATACCATCACCTCTTGGACTGTCTCTTCTACCAAGATATTACCTATCCTCAATATCTTAAAACATTTTATCTCACCTCTCCCATTTCTGTACGATTTACAAGATGGCATGGTGAGGTTCCAAACTCCGGAATCTATTGCAGAGTTTTATGAAGGTGACGGAATTGAGATACAAAATTTTGGTCAGATCCTGGCTTGAATATCGTCAGGTAGTAAAAAAAAAAATTAATGATACCAAATACCCATACAATAGGATTTAACACTCCTTCGTTCGTGGCATATCCATGCAGCAGTGTGCTCCACAGTTAAAATTTCAGAAAGCTCCTTCTGAATCCCTGATCGATTTCTAATGCTTAAAAAATTCTGATTTGCAATTTGTATAAGAATAACTGAACTATGAAAAAAAATTAAGTATTTTGTTAGAGACAAGCATAAGTTTAAAAAGAGAACAACCAAGATAGTAGTCCATCTCCACTTATATTAAGCTTGTAAGCAGAAAAATCCATAAAGCAAGCAAAAAAAAAATTCATCTATGACTAATGGTTAAAGGAGAAACAATCATTATGCTGCGGTATGGAGCTAACTTATCCTATCACCAAAAAAGGATAAGGGTTTTGAAGTCTCATTCGGGATGACAAATTTTCGAATGCTCGTCTCACTATCCAGATTTCTATTTTCCATGGTTTCCCCCAAAATAAACTAGGAAAATGACAGGATGGTTCCTTCAAAAGGGCTTGGCCGAATTCCTTCCCGTTCTTTACCGCCTCTATTAAACTCAAAGTATAGCGTAAAGCAATAAGCAAAAATGAATATTCACTAAAAGCCAAAAACAAAACATCTGCCAAAGAATTTGGGAAAGCACAGCAAGACAAATAACATGATATGGAACTTGTAAGGTACATTACCTTACTAATCGTTAAATTTATTATTATAAGCGTATTTTGTGATTAAATAACTATGGTTATATTGATTAACTTTGGTATTTAAGTTTTCTAGGACAGAGAACGTCAAACTGAGGGCGAGGAAGATCTCTGGTTAGCAGTAGGTTGTGGAAAAAGATGTGCTGAGAGGCAGAAATATGTAGACGTTCTAAATACTGGCCAGATGAAAGCAAAGTAGGAAGTGATATTTGAGAAAATAAGCCAGTGGTCAGAGAAAAAGGAAATAGCACGAAGTATCATTGTGTTTAAATATAATAATGTGTATTAAAGGATACTAAAAGATAAGTAAATGATCATCGGGATGGGACTGGGGACAAGGAACTGGGAGGAATTCGATCATGGCCTTTTTGAAGGAAGCATCCCGGCGAAAGTTTAATAACAATATTTGAGCTGGTATTTGAAAAGTAATCTCACATCATTTAAAAGATATTTTACTTTCAGTTGTGGTAATAATCCCAGTATTGAATATAGAGGATAAATAAAAGTCTTATTAGAAATTGGAGAATAAATATAATTTTTATAATATTTAATTATAAGGGTTAAAGTCACAAATACGGATAAGTATAAATCGGGAAAAAGAGAGATTAACCAATTAAAAACTAAAAGGATATCAACAATAGTAGATTAAATATTTTAAAAAATATTTCGATGTAGTCCAAGAAATATAAAAGTTCTGCAGCGAAAAGAGCATTTCTATTAGTTTTAAACGTTTATCTACGACTCAGACAGAACATCGTAAACCTGTATGCATATAACTAAACACTCTATGATGCGAAGCTTCGATAGATTTTCACGGTTCCCAAATATCATCGAAATACAAAATATTTGAAGATATTTTGAAAATAAATTTTCCTTTTTGTAAATCAAAGCTTATTGTGTTACAGGTGTCTAGAAGAACAGGCGATTAGAAAACTATTAAGGTCAAAACAGTACATAAAAACACTTTCATCGGTGTTTTTTTTTTCAGACATGTTCCAGATGTTTTCAGTTAACACTGTCTCGTATACTTATCAAAAAGTAAAAAGTACTCAAAATCTAAGTTTTACATATGTCATCTAAATTATTAATTTCAGCGTTATATATCTTTAGGGTTGTAAAGTCTTTAGAAGTGAAACCGATGGATTGAAAATCATTCCCAGAATACTACAAAGACTGTTTCTTGCTCCATTTATTGGTAATAACTGTATGTGTAAACAGAGTTCACATATAACTCTTCTAATCTACAGAGAACAATAGCTTTCACACGATTACAAGCCAAAATGAAACCAGACAGAGTTTCAAGATATAATAAGTTTCATAAAAATTACAGCTGCATTACTAATATTAACTTTACTTACGAATTCCATTTATGAAAAAAATATTACCTATCATACAAGAGAAAAATTGGCTGAAACTACAGTTACTGTATAACTCGAAATTTTTTATAGTAGTGATTCTGTAAGTAGCTATTTAGATGAAATACAAACGTTCCTAATTTTTTTCTTGCATCTCTAAGATCCTAATGTAACGCGCGACATTTCATAAGTTATTTCTTTACGTCATTTCATACGTTATTTCTTTAAGACATTTCATACGTTATTTCTTTACGTCATTTCATACGTTATTTCTTTTCTACGGTGCTTGAAGACCGTAGTCACCCAGATATATAATTTTCATCAGTATCTCACCCTTAATATTATTAGAAAGTTTTGTTGGGGATGCGTCACAGATTTTTCATGACTGCAAAACTTGTTTCCAATATGAGAGATATATAGGTATCTCAATATTTTCTCCGACATAACATACTCGTTTTCTCGGGGGGGGGGTGGGGGAAGAAAACAAACAAAGATCTTGGCTGCTCTGTTGGTCGTGCTTGGGTTCTTTATTTTTTGAAATTTTCAATCAAAAAAAAAAAAAGAAAAGAAATTGATTGAATGGAGAAAAAATTTTCACAGAAGGTGATATCACAATTGGTCTGAAAACAAAATTATGAATAAATAAATAAAAATGATATTTGTATGTTTATCCTCTATGCGCTCCTATACCGTTCATCCATTATGAGGAAACTTTGGTGAGTTGTTGAATGCGGATCTGCGAAGGTTCCTGACAAAGAAACTAAAAGAACCACCACCCCTCCTCCTTTACACCTCTTAATTTAAATAAACCCACATATTTCGATAGAAATTTGCACACGTATACTTTAAAACAAACAAAAAATACTGCCTACATATGGTTTCCAAAAATTCAGCACCTCTTCCCATTTACATCCCCTTATTTTTGGCCAAAGTTCTTTACAGATACCCAAAGTCTTTAATAGATATCGATGAAAATTTGCACACTTCACTCTAAAACAAACGGAAAAATATGTTTACATTTGTTTGCTAAATCCCAACCTCTATTCCCCTTTGCTCCCTCCTCTCTTAATTTCCAATGTTCTTTACATAAACTCACAGTTTGTATTCGATTTGGATGAAACTTTGCACATTTATACATTAAAGCAAAGAGAAAAATACTGTCTATATTTGGTTTACAAAAATCCACCCACTTTCTACCATCACCCTAATTAAGCAAAATTTATACTTTAAATCCATTTTTTTTTTTTTTTTTTTCAAATATCTCGAAAAAGTGGAGAAATTAGCCAAAATGGATAGCGATATGCTCAGAGTATTCAACATTTCCTGTTAAACAGCACTGGACCGACGCCGATCTGACAATTTCTGGCCTAGAAATTCGAACTTGAATTTTAAAAATTCTTTTAAAGTTTTTGTCACAAAACACAAATCTACAGTTTCTATTCGATATCGAAGGAAGTTTGCACACATATGATTTAAAATAACTGAAAATGATGTTTACATTTAGTTAAACAAATGCACCCGCTCTCCCGTTTCACCCCTCTCTAGACTGATTTACACGTACAACTTTTCCGTATGTAGCATATATCTCCAAAACGAATGGAGTGATTTATTTGTATATATGACGAATGGAATCACCAAAATATTGTATATCCAAGGCATTGCGATGAACTTGAAATTGAAGGAAACAGAAATTAAAATTTATATGTAAACATGTTATTTTAATTAAATACAAATTTTCAAATGTATTCATTTAATCTATATTTGTACTCAAGTTTAGCAATAGTAAAGCATTGCCGGGTCAGCTAGTTATTGATAAAAGGTATTTAAATCCTGAAGCTACTCGTGATATCATTCATAGAAAAAAAGTGTTTCGAGAAGTTCTTGAATTTCTTGGATGAAATTTAAATATCCATTTCTAGCACCGTCCCAGGAATTCACGACGTTTCTCAGGAGACGGTATTCTCTCGACTGGCGCTGGCGTGTCGCCAGACAGAATCCGAAGTCAACAGCAGAGCGCATGCGCACTCAGCCAAGTACTGTACGTCACCTTCAGAAAATTAAGAAGGCTGTACGCACTGTTTTCAGAGCTACAATACTACCTGTTCTACAAAGGATTTTAGTGGCACCGCTAAGAGAGTATATTCCTAAATGCTAGTGTCGTGCAGTTTTTAATGTTTTAAAATTTATTCAAGCACTAAGACAATACTTGTAATCTATTTACTGTTATTTTTTCGGTATAATTTTCCTCATTTTAAATGCTCTGCCACCATTTTCCCTTTAGCCTACGTATCATTTTCCAGCACTCATTTCTATTATTATTAATATTCATCTTCTCTGAATTCAAGACACATTCTTTTTTCATCTTTCAAACGTTTATTCCATATTTTCAAAAATAAATAATAATAATAAAGAAAATTTGCTTGAGTGTGCATCCAAAGCTTATTTTTTGGCATTTATATTTATTAAGTGAGAGAAACTATTGACGCCAGTTAACTTGAATAAAACGTTAAAGCCTCCATGGGAAGTTGTTCATTACTATTCCATCCAATACCTGCCTTATAATTCACAGTGAATGGATTCGTTGAAAGCCCCAGATTTTTTGGGCTTTTATTGATGGTCGTGGAATTTTAAGAGTCCATACAGGGAGAAAAAATCTGATAGTGGGAAGTTGGAACCAGGCCAGGACAAATCGCCGTAACATGAAATGAGTTATATTGATCGAACCTGGAAGGACACCCACTTCATACCGAGTGTGGTGGGTAACATTCTGGCCTTGCATTCGGGAGAACCTTGGCTCGAATCCCCGTCGGGCCATCCATATTTTGGTTTTCACGCTTTCTCCAAATCACTTCAGGCGAGTACCAGGCTGGTTTCTTCCAGTTCCTCCCAATCCTTTCCCATCTTTAGTGACTTCGAGCATAACTCCATAATAAAAAGACCTATTTGATGCCCTTGTATTTTGGGCAATGGTATCATCCAGAAGGAAAATGCATCTTGCTGAACTTACGCTCGTCGTTAATGCAAAAGCATGCCTCGAAACATAATGAGTTTCAATCCTCAATATTTCACTCTACCTGTATTGCCAAAAACCACTACCACAAACTTAAATTGGATGTGCGAACCTTCTTTATTCGATCATAATTCTGAGAGTAATTCTTTCAATTCTCACAATATTTTTCACCATGGTAACACAATACCTCCAACTGTAGCCATTCCCAGCTGTCAGTCTGGTTCTTCCTGATTTATTAACCACGCAGGCTTGAGATCCATAAGGGACAACACGTTGAATCAGCCTTTTATAACACCTTTAAATACCTAGTTTAGCTTACAACCTCGATAGAATCAAGTCACTTTCCAAAATAAAATACTGTCGGAGCGATTGGAAAAACATCAACACTTTTGAGGTGGGAGGGGGGGGGGAGGATCTAAAATTTCTTTATATACTCGTACTTTATCCAGCGCGTTTGTACCACCATTCACATGGAAAATTAGTAGATGTCGATGACTATAGGAATAATTCACAGTAGCTGATATAGTTTTATTCTTAATCTCATACGGCATCCCTAAGGCGAATAGATTATTTAATTCCTAAACGTTATAAATAAAATGCTGCCTACAAACAACTGTTGTAGTGAAAGTTTTTCATTTCTGAGACGCGTTTCGTCCTTATGTCTGGGATATCATCAGTAATAATCTTCATATAGCGGTCTGGAACAGTTATTTGTAGACGTCATTTTATTTATATAAAATCTTATGTGCGCGTAAACCGCATCATGGACAAACAAAAGGACCATATTCAAAAGAAGTGTTATTAAGGTATCACGAAATGTTCTTATTTATAATTCGTTCCGATAGGTGGTGCTGGCGTCCGAAAGGCATTTACACAGCGAGAATACTTCGCCGGATAGTATTACATTGAGCAAAATTTGTACATAAATACAGGCGTTACACTCCAGTTCCATCTATCGCGATGAAACGTTGTTAAAACTCCTACTCGCAACTCAATAACATATGGAGCGAATATGGCGTCCAGTGGTTTCTCAGTACAATAATAATAATGCCGTGTGGTCGTAATGACCTGGTGCCAGGGTTTCTATTGGCTGCGCAATCCGCAATCCTACCAGGTACAGGAGACCCACTGTTTAATGCGGAATCCGAACCACGAAAGCGTTCTGGCTTACTTCACATTACACGGCAAACTGTGGCAGAGGTGAAGGTCGGATTAAGGGCCCATGAAAATCCTCGCCGAGTCAGCGATTAGGACCGGGGACCTTTCGATCTACAGTCAGAAGCCTTAAGAACTGAGCCACCACACCGATCCGTTTTATCAGTTATGATGCTGAAAAAGAAGATGGCAGAGGTCTTTAGGTTCTAAAAGTCGAAATTTCAACTATAAGCGATGTGATTCTGTTGGCGAATTTGTATGAAGTAAAGCAATCTATTCGGCATGAATTATAATATTGCTTGCAAAGATGCCATGTGATCTATAAGGCTGGTTCAAAAAGTAACGAGTCGGGGACATAGGAACAGAAACCAGTACCTGTATTTCAGAAGTATTGGCCCTGGCCGTTGCGGTACTTGTACCACTGCGACACAAGACACTGAATGGCTGTTTCGCTCCGAACTGCTTCACGTCGTCGTCCGAGCTGAATCTTTGCCCCCTCAGAGCCTTTTTTGGGGGACCAAACATGGCGTAATCACAGAGAGAGAGAGGTTTGGACCGTATGGCGGGTGACCGAGAACCTCCCACTTGAATTTCTACACGAATGCCATGATTGTGTTGGCCGTATGAGGCATTGCACTGTCGTGGAGCAGAATGACCCCACAGGTGAGCTGGCCAGGTCGTTTTGATTTGATCGCTTGGCGACGGGTGGTCAAGGTTTGCGAGTGACGGTGGGCATTCACTGTTGTCCCGTGCTGCTGGACGACTGACGCTTGATTCTGCTAGCTTTTTAGTCACGTGACTTGCACTCGTGACCCGATATTGGTGGGCATGATGAATTCTGCGCTCTTGTCGGAAACCCTCTTTGTTACTGACGCAACGATATTACCACTCTGTCACCGGTTCGCACATTCCAGACTCCGACTCGTTTCTTTTTGAACGTTCCTTATATGCTGAAATGTGCCGGTGGGTCATCGACAGTCATAAATTTTTCCAATTAGTGGTAGTTTCAAAGAGAGGTAGTAAATGATGCGCTCTAACATGATTAAATAATTCCGTGCAACATAAATTCAGAAGGAGATGAGACGATCCAAGAAAACGGAAAAACTTTTTTTTTTTTGTAACAGTTTAACGTCCCTTTTTTTAACAACGTGGTCTTTAGAGACGGGAAAGGATGGGGGCAAGGAATGGGAAGGAATTCGGCCATGGCCTTTTGAAGGAAGCATCCCGGCATTCGCCTGGAGTGATTTGGGGAAACCATGGAAAACCCAAATCTGGATGCCCGGACGGGGATTCGAACCGCCGTCCTCCCGAATGCGAGGCCAGAACGCTATCCGTTACACCACCACGCTCGGTAACGGAAAAACACCGGACTGCTCTTCTGGTTTTTCCTATCCTGCCAATATTTCTTTAATAGTTTATCTGTGAATTAACATTACAAATATCAATTCTTGCGTGACGAGGTCGCAGGCATAGCCAGTTTCATTTATAAAATTTATTGTCCAGCAACTGTGGAAAATGGGCTTCAACCAGATTTCTATTTAATTCTGTTCTGGCTTGAACTCTATATCTCATGCTGGATATTAAATTAATATCGCAAAGACGTCCCAGCTTTTACTTACTCGCAAATACACACAAGAACTGAGAGGCAGACAGAGAGGGAGAGAATACTCGTATCAAAGCAGCATTCCTTCTCCTGCCAAGAGCGACCGGAGCGACATTTAATAAGCGACTAGTGGCGAAAGTGTTGCCCTGAACACCGTGAAACATCATTCCACTTCCTTGACGACAATATTACTTCACTATATGGTGATATCATTTATTGTTTACACCCTTAATATGAAATCTTAGAGCAATATGGCTTAGAGAACTTGTCAAGTCAATTAAATGACTAGTATTACACTGAGAGGTAAACCGTTAAAAAAAAAAAAAAATGTGTAGATGTCAAACGAAATGTTTGGTTTAGTATGATATGTTTCACACACAGTACCCTTTAATAAAATAACGTCACCCCGCTGAATTTTTCGGCTAAATTTTGCAGGTCGCTCCTATACTTGATCTGCGCATGGGTTCAGATTGTAATATACTGGTCAAAGTAAGAAGCCGGTCAACAGGAGTATTTTGTCACACCGAGAGTGGTGGGTGAGTGATAAAGCTCCGGCCTCTCATTCAGCATGATAAAGGTTCGAATTCCCTTACGGCCAGATTCCGGTTTTCCATAGTTTCACGAAACAACTCTAGGCGAAAGCCAGAATGGTTCCTTAAAAAAAAAAGCCAAGGGCAAATTCCATTCCGTTCCTTACGCCCGACCCCTTACCGCGTCTAATGACTTAGACGTCAATAACCACAAAAACTTCGTCACCAATCCAAAATGATACCCATAAAACCTCATAGGAGCGAGTTAAGTGGTCTAAGGAAATAAAGACGACACGGAGGCGTTAGCACAACAGCCGCAACGACGGGAGATCGTTGTATCAAATATCAGTCGACAGATCATCTCCTACCGATTCCATAGATATCTTTAAGACAAGGGAGCTGGCGGGAAAAAATGTATTCTTACGTCGAATGACCAATCAGTTTTTTTATAGTTTTAAAAAGTTAATTACTGACGCATTTATTTATCATTTCTGATTCATCTGCACTTAGAATTCTTTGCAATCAAATAAGCAAAAGGATTTTTTGAGCCATTCCCACCTCCTGTTTCTATAGGCAGTTGCCGGCTCGTTTTTGGAAATTCAGTGGATCATATAATGGATTGGTTGATAAATGTTTCTAAATTTAAATTCATACCATTGTCTCTTCAAAATCACGAATAAGAAGTAATTACCATATGCCGATTGTTGTGAAATCTAATGACCTTGTTAATTGTAATCAAGCTAAGAGCTGAGGTTGTTATTCAAACTGGTAATTGGTTGGAACCTAACGAGAGCTGTACACTTTGCCTGGTGTCAGAAGCATGGTGATCAGTTCCTTTCTTCCTTACGTAATCTAACCTAACCAGGTAATTCCGTCGGGTAAATGGGATCTACAATTTAACGTGTCATCCAAACCATATTCTGAAGTACTTCACATAAAAAAAGCAAGCTATGTTAGTGAAGGTTGGGAGACAATGATTCGAACGTGGACCTTTTGATCGTCAGTCACTGAGCTACCTGGTCATTCTAAGTATAATTATGAATGTGTTATTATGAAATTCATGTAATTGCAGAGAAAACATGCTTATATGAATGGCTTTAGGTAGAAATTCATATAAATCAGAAACATCATGTTTATCTCAATATTAATAATTAAATTTACTTATTAACAAAACACACACAGATAGAAATAAATCTCAAATAGTTAAAACGAATTTGGGGGCCTCAGAACTATTAAAACTTAAGTTTCCAAAGAGCATAACACATTAAAAAACTAAAACCTGACGTTGTAATTGTGCAATAAGTTGAAAATTTCCAAAATATCTATTCCCGTTTATTTACAAATCCATCATCAGAGACAAACTGTTTGTATTACTAAAGGGGGATACCCCAACGAAGGTACTACGTTTGATTTGTTAAGTAACAGTGGCAAATGTCAACTCATTATCTGCTGTATAATTTCGTTGGCTCACTCCGTCCGCCACATCCGGCGGATCACCAGGCAAATCTATTAGCTGGAGCTACGCTAGATTAGGCCGATATTTGTGGACGCGAGCCGATAACAGAATAAGTCTTAACTTACATTGAGTTTGCTTTTGGTAGCATTTCATTTTAAACTAAATACGTCGATTTAGCTAAAACAATATGGTCATCATCATCCTCAGCCACCAGACGGGTCTGCCATTTTCTTCTTTCTTCCCACCACCACTCTGTCACCACCTTGGTCCATTCCTCTCCTCTCTTCCGCACACACTCCTCCACTGCTGGCAATCGTCCATGCCTTGATCTTCCTCTGGGGCGTTTAACATGAATCTTAATTTCGTTGATTTTTTTTTTTTTTTTTTTATTCTCTGCTTCTCCATTCTCTTTATATGTCCATACCATCTTAGTCTGGCGTTCTCTGTTATTTTCTCTACGGATTCCTGTTTTATGGTGTGTCTAATCGTTTCATTCTTTGTCCTGTCCATTCTATAAACAACCATTCTACCTCTTCATAATTTTATTTCGTTGCTTGTATCCAGCTAATGTCCCGCTTCTTCACTGTCCATGTTTCAGCAAAATATTCAGGATAGGCACATAGCATGTGAGGTAAAACAGAAAAAAGTAATAAAATTGGACATTACGATTTAATGAAATCATTCCCGTAGCTGCCATTTTTTAATCACTACAGTCATGCTGCTGGGTCAACATTTGGTATTTATAATGAACATCAAACTAGACGTGAGGTTAAGGTTGTTAAACGTAAAAACATTGGTGATTTTTATTACGTTTTATTTGCTTTTTACGTTTTGTGAGTGTTCCTTGTAGCTGGATCATTTTGCTATCACCTGCATTTCATCATTGCTTCTTTTTTTGTACTGTATTTATTTATTGTGATTTTGATCTATTTCTCAAACTAATAGAATTTTTAGTTTTAATGGTGACACCGGCAGCATATATCGCGATAAATAAGGAACTGTTCTAGACCCGTGACCGTAACCAAATCATAGCCACGAGCTTATACTAGTTAATAAATATTAAACTAGTGCAGCATCTCTGTCCGGATGAAGGTGACTTCTCTAATACTGCAGCAAACCTGCTCCAGTACACAAGGCATTCTTTCTTCATGTTCACCGTCAATTTTTTTTCAACAGAGAACTTCCAAATAGCCGGCCTCGGTAGCGTAGGAGCTAGAGTGCCGAAGGTCGCCGGATCGAATCCGGCCGGAGGCATGGATGTTAAGTGTTGTGTGTCTGTGTGAATGTCCTGTCCGTCCTGTGGTGTCCATACTTAGAAGATACAATATATAAACACTGGTTGATGACTGATTCACTTGAAGCTATAATAATCACATTGAGCTGGCTGCATGGCCTCAGCTGCCGAAAGCCATTAAAAAAAAAAAAAAAAAAAAAAAAAAATCCAAATAGGAGACTTTTCCTCTCTGGTCTATAATTTGTTATCTTCTTGCTATACCTCACAAGGGTTATTTGTAGCGCAGATGATCCTGAACGTGACTAATAATAACTGTGTACAGTATATACTGATTTCTGTCTTTTTGCGTTAATATTTCGTTGCTGTTGGTTCACTTGTGCATTCTGCGATATCAAATGATCACCGTCTTAGGAATTTGCATAACAGCGTCGAGTTGCATCAGTCATCAGTTCGAGAAGGGTTGAAGGCTGCAGCCTTTTTAATTAAGAGTCAGTACTGTGTTGGTGTGAACGTCAGGGAAGAATAATAGTGAAATGTATGCACATACAAGAAAGCCAGTTGAAATCAATTGAAGCAAGCGCAACATAACACTGTACAGCGTATATACAAATGATCTACCCCACCAAAAAGGTGAAGAAGTCGCACTATTTGCAGACGACACTGCGGTCTACAGGTCGAGTCGCAACCCAAATTACATCGTTTATAAATTGACACAGCACCTTGAAAAAATTACTCAGTGGTGCAACCTTTCTAAAATCAAAATTAATTCCGGCAAAAGTCAGGCTATCATCTTCACCATCAGAAGGATGGGACCCAGCCACCGAATCAAGCTCTACGGCATGGACTTCCCCTGGTGAGACTCTGTTAAATTACTCGGACTAGAAACTGAGAAAAAAAATAACCTGGATTTAACACATAAAAAACGCGTGTAATATAGGTTCGGCTCGACTTTTTAAATTATACCCCCTCCTCAAGGGGAATAAGCTTAGTGTTAGGAGAAAATTAAAAATCTACGCAGCAATAATTAGGCCGGCCTTGCTATATGACTCAGAACTCTTCAGCATGGCTTCAGACTACCAAATCAAAAAACTGCAGGTCGTACAAAATAAATATCTAAGAATTATTACCATCGCCCCAGCCAAGTCATGGAAAGGAGAATACTGAACTCCAACAAGAAGCCACAGAAGCGGAGACCGATTGCAACGTTACATCAATGCTTTCGCTGCCAAGGCTTCGGGCATCAAGCTTCTGACTGTCTCAAGCAAGTGCGCTGCGTTCGCTGTGGAAGGAGTCATAACAACCTGGTTTGCACACGTCCACGTGATGCAACGCCGACGTGTGCAAACTGTGGCTCTGATCACGCCGCCAGCTATGGGGGATGCCCCATAAGAAGAAAGCTTCAAGCAGCCATCAGAAGCCGTCAACGCCAGCGCCAACCAAGTCACTCCCAACAAATCGGCAGACCAGAGGGACCTCAGAGATGGTTATCAAGCCACGTCAATATTCATCCGTCGACCAACTCAAATGACCATCACGGGCACCAATGCTGTAATCAAGAGCCAAGACGAGCAAATCAACTGGGGAAAATTGTCGAGTTGTTAACACAACTGATTGCGGCAATGATCCCGAACTGACCATTTGAAACCAGTCAACTATAAACAAGAAGAATATCAAAAGGGTTTCCACACAGGCCGTAATCACTACGGTCAAAGCCGGTTTTCCCCCAAAGCGCACAATTAGCGAAAACAAAATCCACCACCATCAGTGAACCCACAGATAAAGCTACAAATCGTAGCGGGGCTGTAAAACAAAACAAAAAAAACAAAAAAAAAACAAAAAAAAAAAAATCGCCCGGCGGTACATGCCAAACACACAAATCCACTACAACTTAGGTATACAAAGGCTCACAGATTACATTAAGGACAAATAGATAAAATTCTTTCAGCAAGCACATTATTTCCCCCATCAAATAATTCAAGACTTAAGACAAAATGAATATCAACAACAATACAACCAACCATTTTCAACACTTACCAGAAATTATAGGGTCTGATAATAACGCCATAATAAAAGAACTAACACCATGGCTTCCATAAAATAACCAGCCCGAAGCCCCATATTGCATCATAAGTTAGAGAGCCACACTGCTCTGTCACATTAAAAACTAAATGGTTTCATGCCCAACCAGATGTCTGTCTGTCTACAGTAGTAGATTCAAAAACATACAGTAGCTGGATGGTGCTTAGATTTGGCAGCCAAATGGCCTCTCAATTAGACAGCAGAAACAACGGGTGACATTTCACGATTTCTGATGCTAATTTAGTTGGCTACCTGTTTTAATCAGTACAAATACATTAACTTTCAACATTTAACTCCATATTTCTCGCAAAGGTACTGGCGATTTTAAGAAATTATCCACATATTTTTGAAAGCCGCGAACGAGTTTCCGTTGTCTACTTAAGTACTCGTTAAGATAAACAGCGTACAGAGAAATTACCAAAAAATTATCTTGGTAACAAATTTGCGTTGGTAAATAAAAAAATGGTACTTTATTATCTTTTTTAATACTGAACTACCACACAAGCAGCTATCAAAATGCGTTAATTCGTTACTAACCAAAGAACGCGGAACTCTGATCATTCGGTTGTAACGTAAGAGCTGTAATTAGACAAAATCGGTGCACTCATTGACAAGTTTTACCAAATTACACAGTCAATTAGTTATGCTGCCAGATTCGTTTGAAATAACGTTCAACGTACTGACAGTTTTTGCCCATAACTTTGTGAAATTAACTTTTTATTTTGTAAAGAGTTATGAGTTAAGGTAATGTCTTGTATACAAGTTATTAAAACGGACAATTAGATGTAATTTTGAAGTCAACTCACATAGTGATTTAAACGACTCATAATAAATAATTTCAATTCCAATGCTGTTGCTATTTATCCCGGTAAACATTTCTATGCCAGAAGTAAATTACCGTTAAGTAAATAGTAACCCGTCTACACTTTAGACTTAATTTCTCAGCTATTTTACATCAAATTAAAATTAAACATTACCTATTAGCTATTGGGACCTCGAAATCTAGTCAAAATCCGGCCAGCAGATTTTGCATAAATGTGGTTCAACGAAGCAAGCAGACAAACGAACAGACACGTTTTTCTTTATTCTTCGGTTTCCCGACGTATCAAGATAAAAAAATACTTCATTTTAGTCCGGAGACCATGAACTGCACTGTCTGAAACCCTGTGAAAAGCCAACCAAATACTTTTCCGTGAATTGCGCTCAACCAATCATACTTTTCTTCTCGCAGTTGAAATAATTATTACCAATTATATAACAAAGCCAAAGCCAGTCACCTACCGAGATGGGAGGAGGCCAATATTGGCCTCCTACCTATCATTCGGGAGGACCGGGGTTAAACTCGGTTCGGCCATCCTGTCTGAGGTTTTCCGTGGTTTCCCTCAGACACTTTGGCGAATGCTGGGATGGTTCCCTACAAGGCCACGGCCGACCTTCCATCCCCCTTCCCTCCCCGTAGTAGTAGATTGGCTGAAAAGAGTCCCCTATGACTCTCCAGCAGCCCGCCTCCCAGCCTTCTGCTGGGAGGAATGAAATGTAAAAAAAAAAAAAAAAAAAAAAAAAAAGTTAATAACTATTGTAGAGTTACTATACCAAGTATCACCGTAGTAGATCAAAACTGCCCAAACTCAGGGCAGCATATTTTAATTTGCCCGCCATCAGCAACGGTCGAGAATAAGCGAGATCAAAGAAACCTCTGAAAAGGCCTTACTGATTTTTTTTTTTTTTTTACTTTTTGATTATAATTTTAAAAAATCTGCTAAGTTCTTGTTGACTGTTTTGATTGTAATTGAACTGTGTTACTTATATCTTTGTGATATTTAAATATCCATTGTAACTATAGGCAAATATTATGTGGCCCGCAGTCTAGCTTAGAATCGAAATTGTGGCCCATCTCCAAGATTGATTGGGCAGCCTTGTTGCAGATGGATACTAAATAACCTGTGCTGCTGACTGTCTCGATTTCAAAGCTCTTTAGATACCTCCTACATCTAAAATATGTTCTATCATCATTCAATTAGCGATCTCGTGGCTCAGTGATCAGTTCACATGAAGCCGCCGTAACGTGGGGTTCCTCGATACTTCTTCAAGCGAGGTGCAGTGAGTGACTCCTTAAAAATCTTGCTTGTGTGTTACTAAAGTGAAAATGGAATCGACGATACGGAAGAATACACTGAAATTCGAGTTTGATAGAAAGGAGACACGACCATTTGCATATGACTTCCATGAACGGCTGTACGAATAATTCAACTTGACAGATGCGGATGTATATGGAATCCAAATGGTCTTCTTGTTCTATGCAGTATATGTTAAAATGACAACTTGTGCAATACGATCGTACAGGAAACTGGAGAATAAGTCGACTACCAAAACCGAGACACAACGAAGTACCGTATATACTACGAACTCAGGGCGGGGGCTCCGATTGGTAAGAGTTTTTAATATACCCTTTCAAATCATTAATGTCAGTGTAACGGCAGTAATCCAAAATTATGGAGACATAATAACGGCGACGGACAAAAAATGGAGCCCTAAGTTCAGATTCAAATTTTTTTTTTTAACTGCTTTATGTCTCTCAATAGCAAAGTCTTTAGAGACGGGAAAGGATGGGGGGAAAGGAATGGGAAGGAATTCGGCTATGGTCTTTTTAAGGAAGCATCCCGGCATTTGCCTGGAGTGATTTGGAAAACCATGGAAAACCTAAATCCGGATGCCCGGACGGGGATTCGAACCGCCGTCCTCCCGAATGCGAGGCCAGAATACTATCCGTTACACCACCACACTCGGTTTCAGATTCAAAGCAAACAACGGTATACGGTGTATGAAAATTGATTGAATAAAAAATACACATACCCTCCTATGTAATGATGCAGGGTTTCAAAGCATTGATAATATATGAGGTACAGCCACACACATACTCCATCTGCAATGAACCAGGACATCTATTTATCTACGGTTTTTTGCCTCCTTTTATCACTTATATTCGTATACTTATTAAACTCTCAGTGTATAGTGATACTGACTCATTTAATTGTCAGTAATTATGAACCGTTTCCTTGCAACCGTTGGCGTAAACCAATGACTGAAAAGAAATAAAGCTCCTATTTTGTATGCTAATAGATTGAAATTCAAACTTAAAAGACCGTACTACAGAACTATCGTTGCAGTATTTACGCACACACAGTGTGTACTTTGCTCATAATTTAAAATTGCAATCTCAAAATCTTTTGTGTACAATACAAGAACAACCAGTAAAAGAAAATGTAACTGAAGTTAAGGATCTAGAGGAGACAGACGAAGAAACAGAAATTTCCGACACAGACAAAACTGGTGGTGGTAGTGCTGATACTAGTGAGTGTGGTACTGACATAGAGGATGAATAAAAATTATGTTACCTATGTAGATACATTTATGAATCATTATGTAAGACATAATATGATTCAGTAAGATTTAAAACACACATGTAAAATGCAAGTTCCATAATTAAAACTATAATTTATCAAATATATAGTTTTCTGACAAAAAAAACAAATTTAGAAGAAAAAACAAGGGTGCTAAGTTTTTATTTCATGTTTTTTTTCACAAATCTGAAAAAAAAATATTTTTTTTTTCAGATTGCAACACTAGTCACACTGTAACATCAGGAAGTGAGCCACACACAGAAGCGTTTGACAACACGGAAAACATGGAGATCGACGTAGAGGAGAAGTTGGAACAGCACAACGCTAAACAGGAAATACGAAATGAAGAACTGGGACAAAATGAAGAGGAAATTAAAGAACTAGAACAGAATGGACATGAAATGGAAGAAGAGAGTACCACAGAATATGTCACACAGACAGAAACATACAAAATAAAACAAGTCACCAGGCAGAAGAAGATTCCGAACTAAACAACGGATTGAGATGCACACTGCAACAATCAATAGCAAAGCAGAAGAGTAAATATGCGAGAAGAGAATAACACGACAATCTAGCAGAAGTGCAAATAAGTATGGTGCCAATACTGCAAGTGAATACGTATCCAAAAAAACGCTGCGCCCTTGACGAATGAACCGAAAATACCAGTAAAAATAATAGAGGAGAAAGTTGAAAGGACGACAAATAATGTCAAACCAAGACAAACAGAATGAGAAATAAACACAGTGAGAATGGAAGGATAAGAAATACCGAAATACGTGTACGATCAAAGGATAGGAGAAGAAGATGAATCAATACCTCTCTGAAAATACAGCTGGTACGAGGAAGTAATGAAAGGAATTGATAAGTCATACAATAACCAATGACAACCATTAAAAGTTATAGCATTACAAGGATAAATATGAATAGAATAATTACGTCATTCAGAATAAAATGACTAGCGCATTATATTAAACAAAACAGTATTGATATTGCAATGCTGCAAGAAGTAACTTTCATGGAACTAAACATCCCTGGATACAAAGGAATAATCAATTATTCCAAAGAAACCAACAAGGGAACGGCCCTCATGATTGGAGAGGGAATTGAGGCTATTGGGGCAGAAAGATTAACAAACATATGGCCATTGCAGCTACAATAAACGGCATGTGAATAATAACAACAACAACAGAGCCAAAAGAGAATACTTATAAAAAACAGAAATACATTATCTCTTACGAAATACCACAGGTGCAATAATCGTGGGAGGCGACTTCAATTGTGTATTAACTCAAGAAGATCAAACCCAAAATTTCAATGGGTACAAGCAGCTGAATAACCTCATTTGAGGGATAGACGTTCACGAAGCATGGGAATGCATTCGCGGAAATGCCACAGTCTACACATTCGTCTCATGTACGTCGGCAAGCCGACTTGACAGAATTAACGTGACGGATATTCTCCGAACCAAAACAACCGCGTGCCGCAGATCGCCGGTTCGAGTCCGACCAGGGGCATGGATGTGTAAGTGTTGTGTCTGTCAATGTCATGTCCGTCTTATGGTGTGTCTAATTATCTGGAAAAATTCATCAGTCTGGCTGTATGGCCTAAGATGCCGAAAGCCATTTTAAAAAAAAAAAAAAAAAAAAAAAAACCACACACACAAAGCAACTAGTGCAAACATTTTTCCTCTAATCTTCTCGGATCACAACAGCATGCAATGCATTTTCAACATATAGAAACAACTAGATAGCAGAGAGAAGGGATACTGGGAATGTAACATCTCTATGCTTGAAGACACGGCGATAGATGAAGAAATCATAAAATAATTGTTTAAAAAACATAAAAACCGCCTTCAAAAAATGGTACTAAAAATTTTAAAATAACTTTATACATACTTAGAAGAAAGTAAATCTAAATGGACAATATTTTACATTACTGTTATTGAAATGTTTACATTAATTAGTTATTTTTGGAGTCGGTGCCAGCTGTCAGATCGAATTACTGAACTTTATTTGGTGTTCGAGGCGAACCGAGAGTACGAACAAAAATTCCAAATATTTTACAGCATGTCGTTAGGAAGATAGTTTTATTGCGGGAGACAGCTTAGGGAAACAAATTAATGGCATGTTATCTGTGGCTCGGCCTCATTAGTCATCCAGGCATATCTCTGGCGCTATAGTGTCAGTTGGTAGGCTGTATCATGCAGTAAATACTTTATAGTTAGTATAATATCGGTGTATCATCTAAATGTTTCAGTTTTGTTGAAAAATGTTTCTAGAATTAATTGTAGGTAAGTAGTAACATGATTTTTTATGTATAATTGTTTTTATCTTTTTATTTTTCTTGTTTTGGCTGGCACTGACTCCAAAAATAACTAATTAATGTAAAAATTTCAATAACAGTAATGTAAAATATTGTCCATTTAGATTTACTTTCTTCTAAGCATTGCATATAGTTATTTTAAAATTTTTAGTACCATTTTTTGAAGGCGGTTTTTATGATTTTTAAACAATTTTTTTATTTTTAAATTTTTAGTGGTATTATAGTTAATTTGTATTTAAATATGGCGCAGCAGTTCTTATTTTGTGAACTTCCTGGTAGCTCAGCGGTTAAAGCGAAAGCTTTTTTTAAAGAAAACTGTCTTTACAACAACTTTCAGAATGGGGAAAATTGGATGCTGTGTTAAGGAATGTTAGTTTACATTTTGATCCAGGCTGTGTTTCGTTCTAATCATAACATCTGCTAAAGCTGCTGCTCGATAATCGAAACATATAACATCTGGACATTAATACACACTACAAACACAAATCTGTCTCTGGAATATATCTGTTCGATCCAGCATCACACAGAAAATATAGATACTTAATTGGTTTTCACAGCGTAAAAGCTTGGGGTCCAAGTTGAAATCTGAAGTACATGTTGAGACATTAGGACACATACATTTTATAAATATTCTGCAATGACTTAAAAATAACTTAATTGATTTTGACGGTACTTAAAACTGTGGATTTTGTAAAGAACATTGGAAATTATAAGCGATGGGGGTAAAGGAGAAGAGGGATTGGGCTTTTGTATACCAAATATAGACTGTCTTTTCTGATTGATTTAAAGTATGCATTTGTAAATTTCTATTGATATCACATAAAAGTTTTAGGTGTGTATAAAAAAAAATAATTAGGGGGTGTGGAGGTGAAGAGTAGTTTGATTTTTGTTAAGGTAGTGTGGACAGCATTTTTCTCTTTGTTTTAAAGTATACAAGTACAAAGTTCCATCAAAACCAGATAAAAATTGTAGCTTTGTGTAAAGAACATTTATAAAAATTAAATGGTGTAAGGGAGTGAGCGGTTGGGTTTTGTAAACAGAATGTTTCTCTTTGTTCTTAAGTATACATTTGCAGTGTTCCATCGAAATCTGATAAAAACGGTAGGTATCTATAAAGAACATTGGAAATTAGGAGGGGTGGGGGTAGAAGGGAAGAGGGGTTGGGCTTCTTCAACCTAATTTAAACACAATTGTTATGTATTTTTTAAAGTATACATGTGCAAATTTTCTTCAGAATCAGATAGAAACTGTGCTTTGTGTAGATTAAAGGGGTGGAAAGGGGGAGAGAGGTTTGGCTTCTCTAAACCAAATGCAGACAGTATTTTTCTGTTTGTTTTGAAGTATACATGTGCATACTTCCTTCAAAATCAGGTAGAAATGGTAGCTTTATATAGTGAACATTAACAGTAATTAAAGGGGTAGAAAGGGGAGTAGGGTTTGTGTTTTTGTCAAAGTAATGTGAGTAGTATGTTTCTTTTTCTATTTGCTTTAAAGTATACACATGCTAAGTTCCACCGAAATCGGATTAAAATATGGGTTTGTACAAACATTAAGGGATGTAAACGGGGAGCTAGGGTAGTTTATTTCATTTTAGGTGAGAAATCTTCTCCATAAAAAAATACATATATGTGCCAACTTTCATAAAGATCGGTCAAATGGTGTCAACTATAGCTTATCAAAAAGAAAATTGACAAAAGTGAAGGGGCGGAAATGGGGGAAGGGTTTCAGTTTTTGCAAACCAAAAGCTGAAATTATGTTTCTCTTTGTTTAAGAGTAAAAGTTTGCTAAGTTCTATCTAAACTGGATAAAAACTGTGGGTTTGTACAAAAATTAAACGGTTTAATGAGGATTTGGGGGTGGTTTTTATATTTTTTGGTCAGAAACCTTCCTCGTGAAAAAATACATATAAGCGCCAACTTTCATGATAATAGGTCAAATGGTGGCGCCTATAGCTTTTTATATATATAAGAAAAAACATTGACAAAAATTAAGGGGTTGGTAGGAAAGAGAGGGGTTGAGCTTTGGCAGACCAAATGTTGACAAGATTTTTCTGTTTGTTTGAAAGTATACATTGACAAAGTTCAATCAAAATCAGATATGAAATATAGGTTTCTATAAAATTAAGGGATGTAAAGGGGGATATGGGGTGGCTTTTATTTATTTTTTGGTCAGAAATCTTCTCCATGAAATATTACATGTATATGACAACATTAATGGAGATCAGTTAAATGATGTCGACTATAGTTTTGTATAAAGAACTTTGGCAAAAATTAAGAGGTGGATAGGGTGAGATGGGCTCAGTTTTTTCAAACCAAATGTTGACCGCATTTTTCACTTTATTTTTAACTATACATGTCCAAAGTTCCATTGAAATCGGATTAAAATGTGGGTTTGTATAATAATTAAGGGGTGTAAAGGGAGAGAGGGGCGTTGTTTTATTTTTTTGGTCAGAACCTTTTCCATGAAAAATTACATGTACATGCCAACTTTAATGGAGATCAGTTAAATGGTGTCGACTTTAGCTTTGTATAAAGAACATTGGCAAAAATTAAGGGGTGGATAGGGGGAGAGGGGTTCGGTTTTTTTAAACCAAAAGTTGACAGTATTTTTCTGTTTGTTTTTTAATATACATTTCCAAAGTTCCATCAAAATCGGATAAAAAGTGTGGGTTTGTATAAAAGTTAAGGGGTGTAAAGGGGTAGAAGCGGTGGTTTCTCAATGAAATTCATATGGGACCACTTTGGAGGTATACTCTATCCACTATAAAAATTTCCTTTAAATCGGTTCAAAATTGGCGAAGATATCGCTGAACATACATCCAAAAAAAAAAAAAAAAATCAGAAGAATTGAGAACCTCCTCCTTTCTTGAAGTCGGTTAAAAAGTGTCTGGGACGAATGTCTCAAAAACTGTAAACAATATAAAAGCACACTAATATTGTGGGTCGAACATGTGAAACCGAAACTAAAACGCACCCTAATCTCCTGTGGGAACTAAAAGAACTACTGCATGAAGGGCACAATGGAGAACTATTTCAGATGCATCAAGGAATATTATACCAAGAGCCCACCATAACTGTAGACACAAACATAAAAATACAAAGTCAATATCCTATCCTTACAAAACATGCAAATAAAATAACTTCTGACAACGTAAACCCGGCTGACGTCGCAACAAAGAAACAGCAGTCTTATACCTCCTAATGAGGAGCACAAAAAGGAGGAAAAAAAACTATAATAATCAATATAATTAAAGAAAATGGTGGAAACATCATGGACAGAAAAGATATAATTAAAGAAATTACTGTACGCTATCAAAATAGTTTTAAGTCAACCTCGACCATTACGGAGGCAATCACCAAGCTAATATCCAATTCAAGTAACACAGCAAGTGCGGAAGAATCGGCAACTCTAAAGAGGATTTTTGACCAGGACGAAATTCTAACATCGATAAAAAAAAAAGCAGCAAGAGGGAAATCTCCAGAGCCGGACGGGCTACCCATTGTATTTTACATGCATTACTGGCCCATGCTACGAAACAAGTTTTCAGAGATTCTTAATGACTTATGGGCAGAGGCAAATCTTCCCACGGCCTTCACGGGGGGCATCATAGTAGTAGTACCCAAACGAAACCAAATCAAACATATCAATGAAATACGAACAATAACTTTATTAAATTAAGATTTCAAAATACTAACAAGAATCCTGAAAACTAGACTGGAACCCCTTACGAAGAAAATCTTAGGACCTCACCAACCATTGACATCCGGCAACCATAAATGACCCAAACGGCCTAACAAATAACATGATAAACAAAACCAAACCAGTCACTGAGGAAATACCATTCATCATGGCCTCGATAAAGTTCACATTACCAGAAAATTCCACTTCGAAACAATCTATGCGTAAACCAAAGGATGAGCCTTACATAACAAAACAACAAAAGAGATTTACAAAATAATCAATATATCAAACCACAGAAACAAAATCGAAGTTAAAAATAAACAATACACCTGGTGCAACATCTGTAAAAATATAAAAAAATAAGACTCTAAATCACAATGTGGTATGACGCGGTAAATGACAACATATCAACCAACAGAAAACTTTATGAAATTCGTCTGTCCACGAATGACAGGTGCACAAAAATGCTGGAATACTGATGCACAGAATTACGTATGACCAAAAACAGAGAAAATGGACATGGGCAAGGCGACGAATAGCCTTCCTTGACAGAGCATCCCCTTTAACAGTGAGTATCCAGGAAATACTGAAACCCGAGAGCTTGAGATATGCTGAAACGAAACACAACATGGTTCAATGGAAACTAGGCAATATCCTAGCCTATATCCAACAAACAGAAAAGACTACCTATGACGAATATGTAGCACATATTAATATTCTTTACGGCGAAATAATTCCAACTGAAAATTATAAAAAAAAAGTCTTTGCACGGATGCTCGATATAATAATCACAATTTAACCGAATAAAGCTATTTATACAGCTCGTCAAGAACAAACGAAAGCCTCGCTGAATCAAAGTAACAGGAGTAGGCAAAATCAGTCAGAACATTAAGGACCTGAAAAAAATCTAACAGATGGAAAGTACCATTAATAAATACAATTCTGGGGAAAAAAGTGGTTAAGGTGTCTGACTTGGAATTGAAAGGGCTACAGTTCCAATCCCTGTCTCGGTGGGGATTATCATTGGCCTTCACCTCTGGCACAGCTTGCCGTGGAATGTGAAGTACGTCAGAAAGCTTTCGTGGTACCGAACGTGATGACTGAGCGGTAACGCTCTGGCCTCGCATTCGGAAGGACGTATGTTCGAATTCCCCTGCAACCATCCACATTTAGGTACTATCATTAAATTATTTTTGGGGTGCAATTGGTATGTTCAGCACAAGCTCAAATTCCTAACTCTGCGTTTGACGTCACCATAATGGCACGGCATTCTGCCTTAGTGTTTAACCATATGGGCGCGCGCCGTATTCAGGATGTAATTTTCATTGAATATCGTGTAAACGAGCGTTCCTCAAAATTTTTGGAGACCGAGCCCTTTTTAACAATTAAATATTCTACGGAGCCCTAACATAAGCAAAAACCAGTTTTATGTTTATTCTTTAAAGTTTAATAGAAATGATACAATAATGTAGGTACTTTACATAATACTGTATTGATTGAAAGGTAAGTTTATAGAATTATTATGTGACAATCTGATGGTAAGCCCCAAGACTTCGCGGAACACACTTTTAGCATGCCTGGTGTAAACTATACTGCCTTGTTGTGTTGTTTCCAGCTGTAAATCTTACAACAGGAAAAACAAAAGGAATGGGTATTACACCATTCATTTCCAAAGGAGCTACACTCAAGGAAAATATGGACACATAAATACTCTCTTAAGGACAATTTCAGGGCATAACAAAAGCAAATGTGTGCTCTCAATATTCTTGTACCAGAGGATGTTAGTGACTTGCAAGCACAGTTACTGAATTTGCCTCCCACGAAATTACTTTAATACATGATTTGCGTCGAATGTTATTCTTCCTGACAATTCATTTTCACTCCACTGGTACAGCTTTTATCACTCATAATTCACCAAACCAACATCGTTAGTAAAAAAAAAATGTAGAAAAGTTAATAGATATCAATCACGACACCCTTACACCATTTAAAAAATATTGAATAGAACAATGCAAGCTGACCATAATAATTGATACTGACGATGTTACTATTATCATTTTTTTATTTGTTGCGATGGGGTTCATTACCCCATGGCAAATTACTTATACACCTACTTACAATTCATACGAGTTTTTAGCATGAATTGCTTCAAAGTGTGAGGTTTATTGTTCATTAATTCCTTAGGTAATTTGTTCGAAACCTAGTGTTGCAAACTGAAAAAAAATTTTTTTTTCAGCTTTGTGAAAAAAACAAGAAAAAAAACCTAGCACCCTTGTTTTTTTCAGAAAACAATATATTTGATAAATTATAGTTTTATTTAAGGAACTTACATTTTACAAGTGTATATTAAATCTTAATGAATCATATAATGTCTTACATAATGATTCATAAATGTATCTATATAGGTAACATGATTTTATTCATCCTCAGTGTCAGTATCACATTCACTAGTATCAGCACTACCAACATTAGTTCGGTCGGAATTTTCTGTTTCTTCTTCTGTCTCCTCTATATCCATAACTTCAGAAGTAGTTACATTTTCTTTTACTCGTTGTTCTTGTATTGTACGCAAAAGATTTTGAGGTTGCAATTTTAAATTATGAGCTAAGTACACACTCTGCATAAAGACTGCGCAGATAGTTCTGTATTACGGTCTTTTAAGTTTGAATTTAAATCTATTATCATACAAAATAGGAACTTTACTTCTTTTCAATCGTTGGTTTAGTAGTTGTGAAAAAAAACGTGTCCCAGAAAAGAACATGTTTTTTTCATAGTTTTTTCATGTTTTTTTAAGCCAGAAAAAAACAGTTTTTTTGTTTTTTTTTTTTTGCAACATTATCCAGTCCATTGCTCGTCTACTTTCAAGTGAAAACTTTCCTACTCAGTTGTGCTAGAAGACAATTGCTAACTTCTTATTATTGTATTCTCTTCTCTTTGACATGCTGCTTCTAAATCCTCCACCAACATTTATTCTGGTTTCATCACCAGTACATGCCCACAATACTTTTCATCCGCCTTGTGTTGTGCAGTGGCTCCCAACCCAATCTTTTACCATCTCAGTTACTGAGTGCATTAAACCAGATAAACAGTCAGGTGAGCAAAAACGAAAACCTAAACTGGAACTTACATGCTTGACTCTGAAGCTTGTGAACAAATGTCTGCAAGAGGAATTGAGAGTAACTTCCAAGAAACGAAGAGCACTCAAGAATAATATAAATTAGTTAGTACACAGTGAGCCGAAAATCGTACTAAAACCTCGCGGTAATGATCTAGTGACGCGTATAGCGAACCTACGGTTTAACTTGAATTCCGAACGACGGAAGCGTTCTCATTACACATCAAGCTCTGCGATATGTGAAGGCCGGGATAAGGATCTTCGAAAATTTCCTTCGATACAGGGACTCGAACCAAGGATCTTTCGATCTCTAGTCAGACGCCTTAATCACTGAGACACCAGACCGCTCGACAATGTTACTGAAGAGCACATTTTTCTGGAAATCAGATTAAATGTATACTAAGAGGAAAGAAACATGTTAAGTGTATCAGATATGATCTTTATAAAGCAAATACATTACCAAAAATTCCAAAAAAAAATTAAAAAAAAACGTTATTTGTTTTTAAGATAACGTATGCAAAAAATATATTTTATTTAATTTACGGCCCATTGACGGCAATGTAAGTGGATAATGGGTAAGGATCGTCGCCTTTTGAAGGCATTTCACTGGATTGATTTCTAGAAACTGAAATTTCGATTATCGGCGAGGCTAATTAAACCGCGTCCTTCCTTGAATCAAGTCCAAGCACTAATCGCTCCTCCAGAAGGCTCGGTCCTTGTTCACGAAGCACATTCTGCGACTGGTTATCGAGTGCAATGATCACAAACCACTGCCGATTTAATATGACAGATCAACTGGAAACGCTTTAGTCGATCAATGGAATTTGACGATTTGCTATATTCGGTACCATAAAAATTTTATGTGTTTTTGGCAGGGTTTTGTGATTTTCATCATTCTTATCCCTAAAAGACGGCAAGTTATAATATAATCTGTTCAATAATTATGAAAATTGCAGGAATATATATACAAAAACTGATATATTACGGTATTTTAGTATTGAAAAATGGACTGAAAAGTTTTATTCAGTTGTCAATATGCAGAGACAATATAGAAAGCTCTGGGGAAGAATAAATAAACGATTACTGGCCTTGTGTGCTGTGATTTATTTCTACGTTGATTGACGTAATGAGATAGATGATACAGTGTTGTGGGTTATGCAGTCAATAATAACTTTTACTAGCGAAGGCAAAGGAGCTACTTTGAGGAACTTAAAGTGAGGCACTGCTAAGGCTAACTAGCCCGAAAAAAAATGCTTCCACAAGGATTAATGTGTGATATGCAAGTAAGAACGAGAACACTTGTATTGTGAGCTAGAGAACATGTTACTATCTTCACCGCAGTTGGAATTGACTGGAAGCACAATCCTAATAAGTAAATAAAATTTCATGAATTGTACCAAAAGTGTAATAATAGCCACATTGCCTATGGGACACTAGACATGTCTTTCTCGACAGAATTTCGAACATCTCCAGCTTTTATTAAACCATTTCACAGGCACCATCAGGTGTGATTGTGGTAAAAAAGTACCTAGCACCGAAATTGTAAAAAAATAAAAAAAACTGAACAATTATGAAATCCTATGCCATATATGCTGGAATCTGAAGGTCAAAACAAGTAGTATGGGATCAGTGCACGAAATAGTAAAAACAGAACATAAGAAATGAGTTTCCATCTGAAACAGAATCAGGCGGTCAACGGGCGCAGACAAAGGAAGGAGTGTCTCAGGAAGCCCAGACTTTAAATCAGCAGCTATATCATGAAGCAAGCTAAAATGGTAGAGACCCAAACCTCCTCGGAAGGTCAAGGCGTGGCTTCCACTGTTATCTTTTACCGATGGTGAAGGGAAGTCAGATTGTGTATTGGAAGGCTACGAACCTTGAAACAGCAGTGGCACGGGAAGGCAATGGACTGAGCTGCCGACCGCCTTGTCAGCAGTCGACTTGCAGCGTCAGCGTAGAAAGCCGGTGGACCAACAAGCAGATACGAGGGTTCGCGTCCGCTGGAACTACTTTAAGCAGGCCGCGGGGCAGTATCGACATATAGAAGTAAGAGACACACAGAGATGAACTGCATAGCTTTTAATAATTGTGAAGAAATATAGGTTCATTCAGGATAGAAAAATCTGTTATAAAAAAAAATAAGCTGAAAATTTTTGCGTTTTTTTAGTGACATTATAATAGTCAACGCTACAACTGAGTAACAAAAAAGTAACATCTGTAAACACCGGGAAAATGTTTTAACTGCATAATCAGTTGTTTTACGAGACATTCCGTAAATCTTGTGGTCTCTAACACACAATTCTTGAAGTAAGTGAATTAAGTAACTATACGATACATTATTTACCGATTGAAAAAAGTTAAAATAAAGATAATTATCTCACTTCTGAAAACGGAGTAGTGGCGGAAAATAGTAATTCGTCTTCTGAAACTAAAATCTGTTTTACTTTTGATGTAATCAGTCTTCTAAACTGCATTCAATTCCTAACACAAAACTGCAGCAACAAAGTTTATTCTGAGATTTTAGTAGAAGGTTAAATACATCAGGAATGTTTGATTCGTTACCATGTGAGAACTGTCTCGGGGATGCGGAACAGTAACTCAACATTAAAAACCAAAAAAATATTACCAACTGTTGAATATAGGTCAGTGTTGGACACGTGTTAATTGTTGAATTTGTGTAGTTTCCAAATTATAACCACGACCGTCAAAATGACGGGTATCAACCACGCTGGTGATATGAATTTGTTCTGGAAAAGTACCTCAGAAAAAAAGAAGAACGATTAATCGTTATATTTTTGCTGATATTTATGGTGATTTCTGGAAACTTTCTCTGTCTACATTCTCGGAGTATTTGGTTAGAATGTTTTTAAATAACTGTAGTTGATTATAAATTATGGAAATTTTTATCGTTATTAAGGAGAGCATAAATACAAAAAACTAATATTATTATTATTTTTTTTTTTTTTGATTGACGTATTTCGTGATTACCTACGTTACGTGCAACCTCTCGCTGTGTTTTAATAAAATTCCCTGTTCACTATCTTCCGTCAAAAAATTCTTATGATGTCACTTGGTTCCAGTAAGTTCTACAGAAAAAAACAGCGTAAAGGAGGGATATTATTCTCCTTACATGAATTTCTGCATCTAGCCGTCGTAAATAAACAAAAAGCAACATGTAAATTTAAGCGAACGTTACGTTATGATTTTTTATATCTGCCTCGTATTACAATTTTTATCTTTGTTACACAACAAATAATTGCATTTTAGCTGCCATTACAGTTACACATTCTTTTAACGATGTATGTGCAAATAAAATCAAAATCAATTATTTATTGATATTTACACTTCCTTTTAACAATACAAGCGGTGTTGTACATTGTTGAAATTTACTGGTTAGTCAAGCAACGCTGAGGAGGCGGGCAAGATAACTAACAATTCGGCGATGTTGAGAGACGTAAATACAATAAAAAAAAAAAAAAAAAAAAAAAAAAAAAAAAAAAAAAAAAAACAATTCGGGTATCACCGGACTAGCCGAAGGTTTCCGAGTTTTCGAGGACACGTCCAACCTCAAATTTTTGGTGTATCGTTACACCCATAGTAATATTCGCGATATGCTAAGCTTTTGGCTCGCACAGGTTCACAGTTCAAACAAAGGGTGACAGGGCTGCTTTGGTATGCGACCTTGAGGCAGGTATCCTGGAGCCGTTAGGGTGTGTGGAGAGCACAGTAAACGGGCAGCTCTGTGATTGTGGGCATCGCTAGACAACGGGAGAACATGATGTACAGCGACTAATGTTAGCACGATTGGTGGTGGTGCTCTGTGTTCCATCGGAGTAGATGAGGCAGTCCGACAGCCAGCGGATGGGTCATCGCCTGGGAATGCTAGTGGAATTAGACTTGGTGCCTCCGGAAAAAATGGTAACTGCACAGAGATGTTGATAACCACCGCAAAGAAGTGTCGTATTGATAAACCCTGTCGCCCTAGAGACTCTCATCACCCCCCTGCGCATAGTGAAAGGACATTTAATTTAATTTCCCTACACTCTCATCTTCCCCCTATCCTGCACTCACCTACATTTGCCCTCTACAAATTTTATCTTTAAATTATTTCAAAGTTTTCGGTAAATTATTCATCATTTCTCTTGGTAACTCATTCCAGTCCCTGACACCCTTACCTAAAAAAGAGAATCTTCCCACACCCTTGTGCCTGAAATCGAGTGCCAGCTTGCGGTCATGGTCATCTTTTCCCTTCCATGAACTACTTTTCATACCTATTGCAATATCTTTCCATGCTTCATCGCCAGTATATGCCCTGTACACTCCCATGACCCTCCTCATCCTCCTTCTGTCTTGCAATGAATCCCATTCCAACTCCTTTATCATATCCGTCACTGATTGCATTCTGCGATAATTTCCAGAAACAAATCTAGCAGCCCTTTTTTGCACCCTCTCCAACTCCTGTATTTGATACGTAAAATGAGGGTCCCATACTACACTACCATATTCGAGCAATGGTCTGACCAAAGTTTTGTAACCCAATTCCATTTCTTCTCTCGTACATCCCCTCATCACTCTCTCCAACAAGTGCAGAATTTTGAAACCTTTTCCTACCACCTGTCCTATGTGTCCTGCCCAGTTAAGTTTGTTATCAAAAGTAATTCCAAGATATTTGCATTTCAAGTCTTCAGCAAGCAATTCTTTCCCCACCTTATATTCATAATTAACCTTTTGTTTTTTATTTGTGTATCTAATAAGCTGACTCTTCTTTGCATTTATCTTCATTCCATGTTTACCAACCCAATTAGATATCCTGTCCAGATCACCCTGCAACTGTTTACAATCCTCTATCGTTTTGATTTTTTTATACAGCATTATGTCATCTGCAAACAATCTACCCTGTGGCACACCCATTTTTACTTCACTTCTTTTGATACTACATTTCTTACCCTAACTTTCTGTTTTCTACCTTTTAAAAATTCTTCTACCCAGCAAATGACTTTCTTATCCACTCCAATGGTTTTTACCTCATTTACTACCATTTTATGGCTTACTCTGTCAAACGCCTTAGACAGATCTAGTGCTACACTATCAATTTGGCCTCCCTTGTCCATTTCATCTGAAATATCTTGCATATATCCCACCAACTGAGATTCGCATGAATATCCTTGCCTGAAACCATGTTGCCTGCTTGAAAACCACTTAGTTCCTCACATATATTTCTGATGTGGTTGCATATCAATCTTTCCATTAATTTACCTACCACTGATGTCAAACTGATTGGCCTGTAATTCTCAACTCTATTTCTCTCCCCTCCCTTATGTACCGGTACTACTATTGCACTTTTCCAGTCCTGTGGTAAGCAGCAAGTGTCTAGACTCAATTTAAATAATATTTCAAGATAAGGTACAATGTCACATCCGGCTATCTTTAAGATATCTGTAGTAATATTATCTTCACCAGCCCCTTTATGTTTTTTCAGCTTTCTTATTTCCTTCATGATATCCTCAGGATGGATATCAAATTTTTTACTATCGTCATTTCTAATTGTGTTGTTAAGCTCGTTCTCCGAATTAGACCCTCCTGTTTCTGATTCATTGTCCCTAATGCTTTCACTGAACCAGTTACTTAAAATCTCTGCCTTTTTAAAATCGTCAGTAACTTCTTCTCCATCCTTATCTATAAGTGTCTCTACACCCTCCCTTCCCCTCAGTTTCCTGATATAGCCATAGAAATTTCTAGATGCATCAGTCAATGGTCCTCCTGCACTGTCAATACTCTTCATAAACCCATCTTTAGCCATTTTCTTTGCTGTTATTAAGTCCTTGTTTAGTTGTTTTAAATATTCCCTACTTCCCTGCTGTCTCTTAACTCTGTTATGTTCTTTTCTTACCAACCTCTTTAACCTCCTCACTTCCCTCTAGGTTCTCTACTTCTCTTTATTTTCTGCTTTTGAATAAATTTTTCTTCACCCTTTCTTATTATCTCCTTGAACTCTTCTCACCTTGACTCTAATGTACCTGAGCCTTCCTTCCATTTGCTGAATTGTTCTCTGAAATATCTCTTCAAATTTGAAACCTGTGCCTTTTTATAATTGTACCTATTTCCCCCTTCAATTTTGGCTGCTGGTTTACTGAATCCTCTAATATCCATCAGAACTGCTTCATTATCACTTATATAACAAAACCCCTGAGAACTGATAGATATTGAAACTATTGTAGTACATATTGATTGTTTAATTGTAATTGAAAAGTAGTTGTTGTAATAAATGTTAATGTCAAACGTACGAGAAACGGTGTTGCCAACATGTAAAGCAAATTCCCAATTTCCCTTCTCAATTACTTCATTCAGTAATAATATTGTTGGTAAAATAATTAAAATAAAAGGTAATTTAATTTTAAAAGAGGAAGTACAAGCTGTACGCTTCAAGCTTCAACGTATTTTACTAAAATGGATACCACACTATTGCATAATCAGTAACCGAGAGCATATTTACGTCAATTCCTCTTCCTATAACACAGGGCCGCATTTAAGCATAGGCTACATAGGCGGTAGCCTAGGGGGCCCGCAACACAAACCACAAAGAGGGGCCGAATTTCGAATTTAAGCAAGCAGCCAGGGCCACTGCCGGCATGGGGGCCCGCACCATATATATAGCCCAGGGACTCACAGAGCCTAAATGCGGCCCTGCTATAACATATTTATTGCTCTCCTATTCTTGTGTAGTTACCAAATTTCAGGAATAAACTTTTTTAAGATAGTAAAATAGGTTTTAAACCAGAAACACTTTTAGTTTTTAGTTAACATTATCATTTTTCTGTAATCAACATTTTATTTCTTGAGACAGATAATCCAAATAAGAAGTTGCGAAAAATTTATCTAGCTTGGAATGTTTGTGGATGTCTCATTTTTTCCTTGTTAACGACATTTAATTTCAGCATTAAGAGTGAAATGTTCAAGATTATCTGCTCAGTACTATTTGTATTGAGTAAGAATACCTAAATACTTCTACTCGTTGTTTGTGGGTGCCATGTTTCGTTAAACTAATCAGGGCACTACGATAAACGCCTAGCCACACCCGATTTACTCACTTTAGGCATAGCCAAGAGGCAGTGATTTTACAGTGAATATTTTTCCCTCCCTCCTCCTTTCTTTTTCCCCTTTTCGTGTTTGCAGTCCGCGGTCTGCCCTCCAGGTGTTGGTGCTTGCTACCACTGCGTTTGGAGTTTATCTTTCAGCACGCACATCAAATGTCCTTACTGGGAGTGTTGCATGCATTAAGCAAACATGTACACAAAATCTGTTTGATTACAGTTAACGCAGTCACGAAACTTCAAAGGACTGGAACTTCAAATAAGCTAAACATTTATACCAAGACGGCTGCTTTAAAATACGGAGTAATTTCGGCTTTGCTTCACTCTGTATCTTAACCTCATTCATGTATCATTTAATTTCACAGCTATTTCACTTATATACCAGTAAAGTTTCATACTGACAAAATAAATAAAAATAATATCAATAATGACATCCAAAATGTATCCTAGTAATACGAAATTAATTCGTTAAAAATAAATTGCTTAGCATACTCACTTGGTCACTACAGTGTTTCGAATCGTGAGTAGGTAAAAAATGTTTGGATTTTGGTTCTATGTAGCTGCCTGTAGCAAATAGCAGTTCGGATACAAACTAGTTCTTCTGAACAATTTGTTCTTCGAACAAAACATAAATGATCTAATACATTTCAACCACCGTCATAACTCCTTTAGTAATTGATTTCCTAGCTATGTTTTTTGTTATACTCAGAAATATGACATAGCATATTAAAGCACATTAATTAGGTGGAAACTATAAGACATTTAATTGACGTCTCTAAAGGATGCAATCACCGATTGAGTTATAAACACAAAACGGGAACAGTTAGACACAGGATCGCTCAGGGTTCAATTCTTGGTCCTCCGCTGTTTCTGACGTAGACAAATAACCTCCAGCTTTATTATAGGATAAAAAACACAAGTTTACCTTTGCGGATGAATGGATATCTCTTATAAGACCAAAAATACAACGAAAATTCTTACATAATGAAGTTACCATTTGCACCTTTAAAAATAAGGCCAAAACGTTTAGGTCAGTTACATCAAAAAGGTAGTAAAATATTACTAAAAGTAAATTCATCAGTCTCGCTACATTCTAAGTTAACAGAAACGTTCGTAGTTTAATGAAAGCGAACAGGCAGACATAAATTACAAACTATCTTTTGGATTAAGCAGGAACTGCACCTGTTTTTCACTTATTTACTTTAATAAAAACTTGTTGATAACGGAAAAATAATGGCTCTATCTGCAATGTTGTGTATCCTTTGCAAAAAGAAGCCGCCAGAAATTCTCGAATTTTAGCAAACATAGTGTAATTGAGAAGACAAAGAATCAACATACCTCATAACCCAGTTGAGAAAGAAACATTGCAGTTTAGATAATTTTTAGGAAGAAAGAAAAAGAAGCAGCAACGAAGAAAAATAATAATCAGTTTTGGAAGAAAGGAGAAGAAAGCCGAAGGAGAAAACGGATGTTTGTAGAATAGATGTGGCAAATAGAGAGTACAAACAGAATTTTTGTGATACACCAAAACATTACGACCACTGCCCACCTCGATACTGAATGCCGTCTGGTGACGTTTAGGGTACTTCATGCTGTATGGAAAGTGTATAAGCGGAACAGAGTGGGTATAACTCATTTGCCCCCCTGTCGTTGCATGATGACATGTGATTATTTTAATCTAGAAATTTATAATAGCGCACTATTTTATTTCTAATTAAATTAAATGAAAGTAAATAAAATTTATAAAAATCATTCGGTAGGAAGCAAATAATTATATTGGTCTTATCAAATAAGGTTGACACCCCTTTTACTCTAAAGCAGTTAGAAATTTTTGTTTACACTATTTGAACGAATTCTTGGTAAATTTAGCCTCCTTATTTCTGAAAATACTGATTCCAAAATTATTTTGTAATTTAAAGTATGTGCCCTCTATTATATATTACAGAAAATCTATAGCTAACCCCATGAAATGTATAAAAAAAAATGGGCGTAACTATAGAAAATTTTATGCTTCTTCTCACATAACTCAATAGTTAATTTGTGAAACATATAATAAATATGCCAGTAAAATAGTTTTATTTGAAAAAATTTTAAATTCCACCATATTTTTTTCAACTGAAATTATTTGTATGTGATTTATTTACTTATCACAAAAGTATATCGATTAGGTTCAAATAAGGAAGTTTAAAGAGATATTTGAGACATATCTTAACTATTTTCTAATCCAGAGATGAAATAGAGATATAACATAGCAATTATTTTCGGTGTTGAATAATAGAAGAATATACATTCAGAGTACGGAATTCACAGCTCGTGAGAGTAAGTCGCAGGTAGCGATAATTTTTCTGTCTGAAAGAACAAAATAGTAACTTTAAATCTCCTGCTTTGAGGCACAATTTCACCATTAAAATTAATGGGGACTCTTGAAAAACTTTTCGTGTCAGTATTAAGAAAATTTATATATTAGGAAAGAATTGATACAGATTTTGGATAAATCTTCTGTTCCGAAAAATAAACAATGATCAAAGTGAAAGCTCTTATAAGAAAAAAACTACACAGTATGCATCATGATGCTAACTCTAATTAAGAGATCTTAATTGAAACATAATCTATATTTATTAACTCCGGGATGCAAGATTTGGATTTTTATACAAACGAATAACTCACCTACGAATCAAAAAAAAAAAAAAATTGTATTACTGACTTTTTTTCCTTCATATCTGACAAACCTTGTTCTCTTTATAGGATATGAACTAAATATAAAAGGACGACCTATGATTACCTGACTCCAAAATGTAAAGTCATGAATGAGAAGATTTGATGCCGAAGAGAAATCTTTTGAGAAATGTTTTGAGAAGATAAAGTCTGGTTCTGTGTTTCGAGTTTTAATTTTTACGTTTTGGGAGCACCATTGTGGTCCGGAAGATCCCTTAAAATAATAAGAACTAGTTTGCCATCATAGTTGCAATTCAATTTAAAACTGTTGGCCTCCTTAAGTATTTAGTACGATAGTAAGCTCAATAAAATGATAGAACCATTTTTTTCGGAGTTGAGCTTAGTCCTTGTACCGCTTAGAACCTTAGCTTCTTTGGACAGTTTCCCTGTCTACCCAAAAAAAATATTACTTTGTTTCTTACAGTTTTCTGCTGTTCGAATGTTAGAAGTATGGACCTACTTATTAGATGTTTCTGCTTGAGTTTAAATTGCCTTTTCGACTGCTGAATTCTTGCTGGTAACGATCGATCCAAACCTCGGCCCATAGGGACGACGTTCTTTCTCTAATCATCACACCCCACCAATCTGACGCCGTATTTTATGTTTGGAATAGTGGGATAAAATTTTAGAGGAAGGGTGGCCCTACATACGTCAGAGACCGATTTATATGTAGCATAAATCGAAATTAAAACCGTTCGCCTGATACAACTGTGGGAGTGTCGATTGAGCGCTGTGTGTAGCTGCACAGTGGCGGGTCTCACGGAGAACGCGACACCAGACACCCGACACCGCGCCGCTCGTCACGGAGACAGCCCAGACCCACCCGCGTTCTGTGTGCCATTCTCAATGACCGCCCGCACAAAGAGGCACCTTGTGTACGCTGCTCCACTGCGGGAGGTCTCACTCCAAATCCAGCCCGCTGCACAAAAGCGATCCCTCTGTACGGCAAGTGCGAACTCCTGTATGCCACCACAGTTTCTTCATTGCTTTGACGGTATTTCGCTAGTGAAAGACGCTGTTACTTCAACATTTTACAAGTCAAGAATTTGTGTTGTGGGCAGCTGGATAGTTCAAGTTATCATGCTAATTTGATTTTATTTACGGTTAAAAATGGGAGGCTCAGGAACGCTCCTGGCTGATTTTGATCACACAAAATATCTCTGTTTTCTTGGCTGTCAAAAAATGGTTTATGTGGAGACTCTCAGTATTATTTTAAATACGTTTCTTTTTTCATGAGTTTGGAGTATTTTTGCAAGGTTCAATTTGAAAAAAAAAAAACAAAAAAAGATTAGCTTTCTCCAATATGAACCAGTCTGCAAATAATACTTTTTTTCCGAGATTTGAGTGTTTTTTTACAAATTTTGTTACTACTATTAAAAAGATTCAACGACTTTCAATCAGTGGCGGTGATTCTGTTGTCATCACGATCTCATACGAAATACAAACATGTGAATTGGATTACTGGTGTAAACGTTTTAATCAGGATTTCTTTAATTAAACTATTTCTCTTTTTCTTTAAATTATTATTGCTACAATATTACTTCCAGCTGCGATATCCAATTTTGTGCAATATTTAATGGTGTAAACATAGTGAATAAAAATAATACACGATATTTGTAGCTATTTAAAATAAGCAGAGCTGCGCTTGTCACAAATAATGGTGTTGAAAGTACAGTAACAGCTGAAAATGAACATGCGGTACCATTCCCCTTTGTTCGTAGTGCCGTAAATAACTTTGCAAGTGTTTTTATGTTGATTACCTTTCATGAATAAGCCACCAAATCGGACGATGTAATGAATTTACATAATAAGATTTACTAAATTAAATTCATACAAATTATTTTAAAGGGTTCAATTGATTTACTACTTCGAACATTTTAACACAATTTGAATAATTTAATAATGAAAGAAAACTACTAAGCAACCAGTTGATATTAGTAATATAACCAACGCCCAGAGACGTTGAACCGAGCGTGGTGGATGAGCGGTAACGCTCTGGCCTCACATTCAGGAGGACGCGGGTTCGAATCTCCGTCCGGGCATCCAGATTGGTTAAATCAATGGTGAGCTTATTAAAAAACTATCTAATGTCATGTAGCATCATAAATAAAATAAAAAAACTACTAAAGAGAATGTAGCTCCGTTATCAACTTTGATTTAACTGTATTTCAAACCCCTACCAGGGTCTTTGTGACATGTAAATGGGAGCTATCAAAAATTTCATCTAAGTGACTTTGATTTATTTACTATATGCTGTTACTGTGCACCTATTTTCTATTTTGGATCCATATTTTCAATTTATTACATATGTTTGGTTTGAAAATATCGATGGAATTTAGTTCAGGCTGTACGGCTAGATAAATCACAGTTAAATGAATAGTGTTTTTTTTATCTCAATTAACGTTGAGATTGAATATCTGCTAACAAATTATAATATCCAGTATAGCTATGACGCTTTAATTCCCTCGGCCTAAATATCCGATTCCACATTCTTACCTACGCTGCACAGTAACACTCAAATAAAATAAGTCAGAACGAAAGTTCAATATTTTAGGTGAAAACAGAAATGCTACAATAAACATGAAAATTAATGTAAACATGTACCTTACACCAAATGTTTTTTGAGATGGAGATCATTTAATCTATGCCATTCTTACTTGATCTCTCACTACATATTACATCATACAAAAACCTTAGATGAATACACAATTTAAAAAAAAAAAAAAAAAAAAAAAAAAAAAAAAAAAAAAAAACAGTTTCATTCCCCCAGGTTAAGCCCAAGAGGCGGACTGTTACAGAGTCACATGGACCTTTTCCAGCAAAAAAGATAAGGCTTGGAGACAATGAATGCGAAGGAAATTGACCATGGCTTTTTTAGGGAACCATTCCGGCAATTGTGTGGAGTGATTTGGGGAAACCATGTAAATCCGAAGTCAAGATGGCTCGACTGGATTTCAACACATGTTCTTCCGAATGCCTGTTCAGAGCAAGTTATAGAACGATGAATAACATTGTAATATCGCTATTTTTTTGTAATGATAACATAAGCCTATGATGGTAATATATATAATGTGATATAAAAATATGAATAATAATGGTTAATTAAATAAATATAATTTTCAGACAAGGAAGACCGAGAGAAATATAAATCAACTTACACCAAGGAATAAAGAGATGAGTTTAATCGAGGCAAGATAAGATTGATTAAAGAGAAGTTTTCATATTGTGAAAGAACGAATTAAATACGAAGGGCACTATAAGAAACGATTAATAACTAGTTGTCAGAACTGCTGTGTAATATTTATACTATAAAATATGTTACATTCAAGGTTATAATGGGGATGGAAGGTCGGCCAAGGACTTGTAAGGAACCATCCCAGCAATCGCCTAAAGTGACTGAGGAAAACCACGGAAAACTTCAGACAGGATGGCTGAACCGAGTTTGACCCCGGTCCTGCCGCATAGCAAGTAGCAGCACAAAATTGCACTGCTTAAGCCTCGGTGATACCCGATTTTTTTTTTTCACCCTCGTCCTCCCGAATGATAGGTTGGAGGCCGAAAATGGCCTCCCGGGGGACCCTATCAGACAGTTTTGGGCAACCGAGACACTCCAATTAGGGATGGGCAAAATATATCGATGTATCGATATATCGATATTTTTTCTAAAAAATATCGACATTTATCGCCGATATATTTATTTTCGATATATCGATACATCGATATTGTATTTAGTGTATCGATTTTAAGCACCAATTCGATATTTTTTCTACGAACGCAATTCAGTATCCAATTTAATCGTTACATGTATATAGGTTAATATACGTACACTCTTTGGCAAAAAAAATTGACTGTCCGCGCCTGAGTCTAAGTCCCTTATTTCGCACAATGTGGCATCATTGCGCGTATTCAACTCAGCGCCATCTGTTATTCATTTCCTTAAGTCAAGCCTCGAACAAAGCAGGAAGACTCCGCCCGTCCATTGACGATTCTTCTTGGTAGTCCATTTATCATTCCCCACATTTCAGTAAAAAGCTATTGACCGATCTCGAAACAGGTAACGCATTTTCCTGTCCCTGCATTGACTATAATATTAGCCAAGATATCGCCGACCATACCTCAATTGGACGAAATTCGGTTCCAGCTACACTTTTCTTAAATTCTGATCGTGAAACATATCGTTAAAGTTGTAATTAACAAGATTGCAATAAAGCGCAGTAAAAATGAGGTTCAGTTATACATTTTATTCCAAATAATTAGCGTAAAATTATAACGATATTTATTTATATATTGATGTGGCTAATTAGTTGCAATAATGCAACACATAATGGAGTGTGTGGTCCGAGAAGTGGGTGTAAATGTTCAAAGATCCAGAGTTTTTAGTTCTACAAAACTATTGAAACGATTATAAAGAGATTATTTCGGATAATTGTCTAATGCCAGTTGAATGAAACTGACTTCCGAGGCAGGATAAGGTTGTTTACCCACTGCACGAGTCGTCTGTGAACATGAGCTCCGTTTGTTTGTGGCTAACCATCTAGTCTTGTAAACGCGTGGTCCTCGGTTCGAGTCTAGTTTTTCCAATTATTTTTTTGCATTTATTTTAAACAAGTCGAACCTACAACTGCGTTATGCGTAAAATATAACATCGACTCTTACCTGCTTGCGTCAGGACATAACATACTTAAGGAAAGACTCGTAACTGAGTGCTTCTTAATAAACTGCACACGTAACTATGAAAGCTTTCACAGAGGTAACACTGAAAGAAATCTTCTCGGGCTTCAACATCGTAGAAATAGTGTCGTGTGGTTACGTTAGGTGGACTATAACGAGTTCGCACCATCTTCAAGGAGACGAAAAACTAAATAATATTACTATACCAATTTCTTATTATGCGTCTGGATTTACGATTCGTCGACTTCTAAGTCATTAAAGGTGGAAAGGGAATGGAGACAAGGAATGGGAAGGAATTCGGACCATGGGTTTTGGAAGAAATAATCCCGCCATTCACACGAAGTGACTTGGAGAAACGAAGGAAAATCCAAATCTGGATAGCCGGATAGGAATTCAAACAAGCTTCCTCTCGAATGCGGAGCCATAGCGTTAACGCTCAGCCATTAGGTTCAGTTTTTCAATATCTTTCGTATTTGATCTATGATGCCGTCCATAAAATTATTTAAAAAATCTATTGAAAGTTAAAAATCTTAAATTAAAATATATGTGCAGAAGTGAGTTCATCTGATGAGAGCGGGGATATCAAAAAAATCTCTGAAATCAGAAACGCAATTCAAATTTCATTTTCTCTCTCTCTACTCTTTTCGCCCCTCTCTCTTTTTTTAAATTTTTTTTGCTAGGGCTTTACGGCTCGGCGACAGAAAGGTCATTAGAGGCGGGATCGGATTGGGGCAAGAAACGGGCAGGAACTCGGCCATGGCCTTTTCAAGGAAGCATCCGGCGTTCGCCTGGAGTGACTTGGGGAAACCATGGAAAACCCAGATCTGGATGCCCGGACGCGGATTCAAACCCGCGCCCTCCCGAATACGAGGCCAGAACGTTAACCGTTCACGCACCACACCCGGTACTTTTTTTTAATTTTTAGCAGCTATTTTAAATTCCACAAACACACCTTTAACCGCCAATGTGGCCTATGAACTAATCAAAAAAAAATTTCATCGGAGTTTGTTTTTAAACAATTTGATGTAAAATGTAATAATTTTTACTTTTACATATCTGATATGTATTTTACAACAAGTGAGAAGGGGATAGTCAATGTAAAAATGCTCGACTTGAGGTGGAATCGAACCCAGTACCCTCACCTCCGCAGGCCAATGCTTAACCGTTCAACCATTTTGCATTACGTGTAAACCTACCTCGTCCATTATACAATAAAAGTAAACATATATATATATATATATATATATATATATAAAGATACAACATTTCAAGTTGAATAGTTAATGATGATCTATATAAAGAATCAAACTGTTATAACAGAAATAATCAGTCAAATAAAAATATGATAGATAGATGGGGAAGGAAAGTAAATTTCTTTTTAGGCAATGTGTCTGTTCTCTTGATACCGCCTAGCTGTAAGATACGTTTCCTTGAATAGGAAATTACCACAGCACTGCCAGAAGTCAGAAATCGTGGCAACACTGGAAGAAGTAGATGTGGCAACGTCTAAGAGGAAGTAAGTGCCAACTTCCTATTTCTTCGGCCAAGAAGAATACCTTTATAACACTAAATAACACGTAATAATTTATCACGATCGACTCTTTTGGAAAGATTGAGCAATCATTTATTTTTTCTCCATCTTCACAATTCGGCACATGCATTATTGTAGATGCAGTGACAGTTTATAAAAATAATGGAGCGTGGTGGAATAAGCGCTGACGCGCTGGCCTCTCATTCGGGAGGTTGCGGGTTCGAATCCTCGTCCGGCCATCCAGATTTGGGTTTCACTGATTTCCCCAAATCACTCTATGTGAATACTGGAAAGGTTCCTTTAAAAGGCCATTGGAGAAATCCAACTCCTTTCACGCCTCTAATGATCTCGATGTCGACAACGCGTAAAACCATAAGCAAAAAAGGGAAAAGAATGTATGCTCGCCTCATGTCTTTGAGCAAGCATTGAACTTCATCTTTAACATCTAAGTCAGTCAAATATTTTCGCAGCTTACGAAAAGGTGGTAGTCACTGTGGGCCAAGTCTGCAACTGTATGATGGGTGGGTGATTATTTTCCAACCAAAGTTTTGCAGAAGATCGACGGTGTGATAAGCAACGTGTGGACCAGCTATGTCGTGAGCAATGCTTGCTTCCTTGCTTACATTTCGTCTTCTTCGTTTCTGAATTGAACTTCTGAGTTTTTTCAGCGTTTTACAGTAGCTGTAGTAGTAGTAGTTGTTGTGGTCGCAGCTTGCATTAACCCGACTAACAATGACTCCTTCCCATTTAATTTTTTTCCTTCTTATGGCACTACGTTTCGTCAACGTCGAGGACGTTAGAGGCGGGGAAGGACTGCGGAAAAGGAACTGGAAGAAATTCGGCCTTGGCTTTTTAAAGGAACTATACCACCATTTGCCTGGAGTGATTTTGGAAAACCCAAATCTCGATAGGTGGAGATATTCGAAGCCGTCTCCTCCCGAATGCGACACCATTAGCTTCACTTTTTCATTACTAGTCGTATTTGGTCTACGATTACATCCATGAAATTATTTAAAAATCTACTTAAAGCAAAGTTAATAATGGTAAATGATAAAATGTCGGTAGAAGTGCGATAATTTGAAGATAGGGTGAGTTTCCAAAACAATCTCTGAAATCAGAAACACAATTAAAAAAAAAAAAAAAAAATCTGTCTCTCTCTCTCATTTTCAACCTCTCTCCATTTTTTTATATTTTCAGCAGCTATAAATTAAATGAATTAAAGATGCTGGATGCTTTATATTCGGTTCCGCTCATAAAATTCATATATTACTAAGGTGATAGATATAAGAAGATTGTCTTGCACCGCAGTGGTATGAGATTGAGTCAGCTACCTCAATTGGAATTTACGCGTCTGCACCAAACAGCATGTGACGGAGGTGAAAGGTTGATTTTTAAATGCTACACTTCTATAGCCAACTTCCTCGTTTCGGGTCATTATAGCTCCGTGATGATGCGCGGCGTCACCTGATTTGAGCTCCGGTGGTTGAAGAACTTTTTAGAACTAGGGCATGTTTCGGTGGCGGTGCATTATTACTAATTATCAGATGGTGCACGAAAGTCCTGGTTAAATCCCAAACCTCTCTGTAGCGCGTATGGAACTTCTGACAGTGACTCGTCCGCCGGATTTGGACGCTAAGCTGTCGGCCCCATCGATGTGTTTCGGGAGGAGTAGGTCTCAATCGGCCGGCACCTTCTGTCTTATTTCATCTCTTATTTTACTGTCGTCAGTCTCTCGATTGGTTTGATATAAACCACCATCCCATCTTATTTTGCACTATCCCCTTCATCTCAAAACACCTCTCTTAAAACACGTCCACCGTTATCTGCTTCATACATAACCAATCCCAAATGTATTAAAAAACCACCCACGAATCTGTTTCTTCTTTGTGTACGATTCTTCCACAAACTTCTTTCGTCAGCCATCATTTACAAAACATATTAATTTCGTGGTTTAACTGTCCACTTAATTTTCGTCATCCTCCTATAGCACCACATTTCGAATGCTTCAATTTTCCTTCTTTCAGGTATTCCTGAAGTCCATGCATCGTTACCATAAGGTGCTATGCTCCATACATACAGTTTTTAAAAAGTTCTCTCTGGTTCCTGGGGCAATATTTGAAACTACTTTTTCATGAAGCCACATTAAAATTCCTCTTTTACTTCTTTTGTAGCTTCCTCCACATATAAGTTGAATATTAGTAAGGATGAACTGCAACCATATCTGGTACACTTTTCAACTGATTGGTGACTCTCATGATTCTCTACTTTTATTATAGCCACTTGATTCTTATATCACTTATAAATATTTTTCTATCTCGATACGTAAGACCTGACTTTTTTTAAAAAAGTTTTGAACATTTTGTCCCGCCTTACATCACCAACAGCTTTTTTTTCTAAATCAACAAACAACAAGTAACTTTGTTTTTCTTGATCGGTGATAAGAATTGATTCTCTTGCCGCACAGTTTTTTCAAAATTCAAACTGTAGCTACTGTATATTTTATTCCAACCCAAATAATTTACATTATAATGTCTGTCTCAGAACGACGAGCAACAATTTCTTTTGTAAGTTTAAATATTGCAAAGTCTTATAGGCATTCAATCAGAACATTGTAGGAGGAAAACTGAGGCATAAAATTGAAATTCAGTGCGGGAATGTCAGTGTGGCAAGGAACAAGGAAACCAGTATTATACGCTTTGTAAACACTACGTTTCCGTCTACTATGATATTTTAGAATTACACTCTAGCTGCGGAGAGTAGTACTGCCGATTTATAAAATTTTGTAACAATTAGCTGTGTTATTGCTCAGCGTGATAATTTCATTCCAACTACCTCTTAATCTTTACTGAAAGACATACTTGAAAAAAAATGAGAAAATATTATAGAGAATTACATCATAAAACTACACTGAAATTTCTTATTTTACCAAATTTTATTTAGACTGCAAATTTCTGTAGTTTTAGCATCCGGTCTGAGGTCTTTGCTCAATTAGAATGTGAATTGAATTTTTTTTAACATTTCTACGAAAAGACTGAAATGTTATCTATTTGGTTACTAGCAAACCGATCAATTTTTCTCGTCATTTTTGGTTTAATACTACTTGTCATTAAACAACGGATTAATATGACAATATCTTCCATATAAGAGGGAGCTTATATTCACTTTGAATTTGATAGCTGCTAAAAATTAAAAAAAAGTACCGGGTGTGGTGCGTGAACGGTTAACGTTCTGGCCTCGTATTCGGGAGGGCGCGGGTTTGAATCCGCGTCCGGGCATCCAGATCTGGGTTTTCCATGGTTTCCCCAAGTCACTCCAGGCGAACGCCCGGATGCTTCCTTGAAAAGGCCATGGCCGAGTTCCTGCCCGTTTCTTGCCCCAATCCGATCCCGCCTCTAATGACCTTTCTGTCGCCGAGCCGTAAAGCCCTAGCAAAAAAAATTAAAAAAAGAGAGAGGGGCGAAAAGAGTAGAGAGAGAGAAAATGAAATTTGAATTGCGTTTCTGATTTCAGAGATTTTTTTGATATCCCCGCTCTCATCAGATGAACTCACTTCTGCACATATATTTTAATTTACGATTTTTAACTTTTCAATAGATTTTTTAAATAATTTTATGGACGGCATCATAGATCAAATACGAAAGATATTGAAAAACTGAACCTAATGGCTGAGCGTTAACGCTATGGCTCCGCATTCGAGAGGAAGCTTGTTTGAATTCCTATCCGGCTATCCAGATTTGGATTTTCCTTCGTTTCTCCAAGTCACTTCGTGTGAATGGCGGGATTATTTCTTCCAAAACCCATGGTCCGAATTCCTTCCCATTCCTTGTCTCCATTCCCTTTCCACCTTTAATGACTTAGAAGTCGACGAATCGTAAATCCAGACGCATAATAAGAAATTGGTATAGTAATATTATTTAGTTTTTCGTCTCCTTGAAGATGGTGCGAACTCGTTATAGTCCACCTAACGTAACCACACGACACTATTTCTACGATGTTGAAGCCCGAGAAGATTTCTTTCAGTGTTACCTCTGTGAAAGCTTTCATAGTTACGTGTGCAGTTTATTAAGAAGCACTCAGTTACGAGTCTTTCCTTAAGTATGTTATGTCCTGACGCAAGCAGGTAAGAGTCGATGTTATATTTTACGCATAACGCAGTTGTAGGTTCGACTTGTTTAAAATAAATGCAAAAAAATAATTGGAAAAACTAGACTCGAACCGAGGACCACGCGTTTACAAGACTAGATGGTTAGCCACAAGCAAACGGAGCTCATGTTCACAGACGACTCGTGCAGTGGGTAAACAACCTTATCCTGCCTCGGAAGTCAGTTACATTCAACTGGCATTAGACAATTATCCGAAATAATCTCTTTATAATCGTTTCAATAGTTTTGTAGAACTAAAAACTCTGGATCTTTGAACATTTACACCCACTTCTCGGACCACACACCCCATTATGTGTTGCATTATTGCAACTAATTAGCCACATCAATATATAAATAAATATCGTTATAATTTTACGCTAATTATTTGGAATAAAATGTATAACTGAACCTCATTTTTACTGCGCTTTATTGCAATCTTGTTAATTACAACTTTAACGATATGTTTCACGATCAGAATTTAAGAAAAGTGTAGCTGGAACCGAATTTCGTCCGATTGAGGTATGGTCGGCGATATCTTGGCTAATATTATAGTCAATGCAGGGACAGGAAAATGCGTTACCTGTTTCGAGATCGGTCAATAGCTTTTTACTGAAATGTGGGGAATGATAAATGGACTACCAAGAAGAATCGTCAATGGGCGGGCGGAGTCTTCCTGCTTTGTTCGAGGCTTGACTTAAGGAAATGAATAACAGATGGCGCTGAGTTGAATACGCGCAATGATGCCACATTGTGCGAAATAAGGGACTTAGACTCAGGCGCGGACAGTCAATTTTTTTGCCAAAGAGTGTACATATCCAATCTTCTGAAAGTTCTTAAAAAGTGAATTCGTCGAAAATAACAGCTTCATCAGCGTTTGAGAGGTTAAAAAAAGCTATTAGATTTTAACAACTTTTACGTTAACGTCATTTTTATGTTAGCATGTAAGCGGTTATTTTATTTTTGTAGTTGAAATATTATCTTTTCAACTTTTTTTCCATTTACGAATAACAATTAATGAGTGATGAACCACAAGTCATTATGAAGACTGTTAATTCATTTAAATGTCTTCAATCTAGTCTACAGTCAAAACTCCTTAATCGCAAGGAATACGTTCCGTAAATTAGTCGCAAATACGAGAATCTGAATACGGAAATCTTCAATATGAAACCTTGAATACAGGATGTTAGTTTATATAGGATTATTGGGAATACGTTCCAGGTATACAGAAAAATTTTGATGTAATGGAGTGATTATCGCACTTTGAACTAATAAACCAACTCTGGGTTGCTTTAAATCCTCTATCCTAAAGTCATTGTTATGCTTTTTAAAATATGCATTAAGACATATAGCTTTCTCGTGAATTACAGCCCCACTAAGAATACTTTCTTGTGATTGCTGTCTTCGATTGATGTAGTGAGAGCGGTTTTTAGTTTTTTAATCACTGAGACACCAATAGTTTTTACTGACAGTATGATCCTCTTCGAACGCCTCTCCCGTGTCGGGTTGTAGGCGATTACCATAGGCGATGTATATCTCTCCAAGGAAAGTCCTAGGAAGATGAACTGGGGTGGTTTCCCGTTTCACCGAATGTCGGTTGTAACGGTTAGCGTTCTCGCCTCGCATTCGGGAGGACGCCGGTTGAATCCCCGTTCCGGGCATCCAGATTTGGGTTTTCCATGGTTTCCCAAATCACTCAGGCAAATACCTGGATGCTTCCTTTAAAAGGCCATGGCCGAATTCCTTCCCATTCCGTGCCCCCCATCCTTCCCGTCTCTAATGACCTCGCTTTAAGAGACGTTAAGCAGTTAAAAAAAACCCAGTTCCTTCCTCCAGTGTGACAGTGCTCCTAAGTGCAGTGACAGTGACACTGTGTGGTTCAGTATAGAGTGTTGTGGATGATAGATGAAAGAAGCACTTTCAGGAATTGCACACTGTCGCCAACTTAAAGTTAGGTACAGTTCGCATTGAGTCGCCGAACCGGTAACTTCCTCGTAGGCTCAGAGCAGTGAACAAATTTCCTCATTTCTGCAAGTGTGTGTGTTAGTTTAACTTTGTTTGTGGTTTTACTTTAACTTTGCCTGTGGCAGACAAGACAACTTGTCTTCGCCGTAGGTAAAGTCTACAGCAATGGAAGGGCAGTTTACGATACAGGACAATCAATAGCAAACAGCTCTACAAACGTGCTACGA
>JARYHS010013631.1:81951668-82153852 GCA_031002005.1 Vandiemenella viatica
CATTAAACGTAAATTGTACTATGTCTAAACTAATTACCACTCCAATGTAATACAACATTTTCAATAGAATAGTCAATTATGTATGAAAAATCCAACAAGTGTAATATATAACAGGAATGTTGATCACCGCATTGGCCATCAAGGATATAAAATGTACTACTATCTATAAGTAATACCGAATCAAAAGATATATTAATGTTTATAATAGAAATAAATTGTACTATGTCTAGACTAAATGAAACTGTAAAATATTGTAATTAATCAGCTGGTCAATTGGCGCAAGCCAACGACCATAAATAAATTTAAATAAATAAAAAAAGGATGAAAGAAGGCAGAGGGTGGAAGCCGGTGTCGGCATGTTCAGGCCTACTTTTGCGAAACATTCTAAAGGGGGCGCCAAGCTTAACATTCCCATTCGACGGATGAATCGCCATCAACAACATCGTATGCCCTTGCACCATACGCACTGCAGAGGGGTTTGGTAATTAGACATTACAAATTACTGGTCAAGCCCTGATGATGAAAATCGTTGATGGAGTGTTAAGTGAAAATAATTCATTTTCAGCACTCTACGATCACGTATAAAGTATTGTGACTTATTTTAAGCAGTCTGTTAATGCTATGGATCTATTAAGATCTGAACAAGAAGCATCTGGGGAAAAGGAAGGAGAGGTGTTGACTTTGACACAGGCTATTAGCTCCAGATGGAACTCCTACTTTAATATGTTAGAACGATTTGTCAGACTCTCTGCAATCGTAGCTAAAATCTTAGCTACAAAAATTCAGTCGAATATAAACACACTTGATATGGTTGCAACTGAACATCTTAATGTAATACGTGGACCTCATTGTCCTTCTTGGTCCTTTCAAAGAAGCCACTGAAGAGGTTAGTGGTACAAATTATGTGACTGCTAGCTTAGCCATTCCTGTTACAAATCTGATTCGACAAGTAACGGAACAAGCTACTCCTTCCACCACTTTAGGATTCACGGTAAAAGAGGCTATACTCCAAAGAATTCAAGAGAAATTAAGTCCTTTAGAAAGAAATACATTCCTTGTAGCAGCTACCATTTTGGACCCTCGTTTCAAACGTATACACTTCACTTCTACAATCGGTGTGTCAAATGCTATATCTACAATAAGTAATAATATTCGCTTGGAACTTAGATGACGAGGACAACGTTCTCCAGAAGTAAGGTCTACAGCAGCAACACAATATCTCGCAGATAACGTATCAATTTGGTCCGCACATGAAAAGCTATCATCCTTTAGCACTACTGTTTTGCAAGATATTCCAAGCTCTGGCTCAGTTCCTAATGAACTTAAGCAGTATCTGGACCAACCATTAATAGACAGAAAATCACACCAGTAAAGTTTTGGGTGAATTGCCAGAGCTCCAGCGCGTTGAAATACTTTATATGTCAAGCTTCTTCTGTGTCGTCCAAGAGAGTGGCTCCTGCAGTCAACTTAGCTGTACTGAACAACAGGAGTAGATTGACGGGGGAGCACATAAAACAGAGAGTCCCTTTGATGTCCATATCAGACAAATACTGGTTTGATTGATTGAAAAACAAAATTAATAAAAGTTTGTATAATTTCTACCTGTGCCTTTAATTTTCAGAATTTTCTTAAGTATTTTGATGTATTTTATGATTTTTTTTTTAGATAATTACTCCCTTTAGCCAAAAATATCGATATTTTTCCCCGATATGTATCGATAGTGTTTGTAAATATCGTTTCGATATTTATCGATATATTTTTTTTAAATGCCCATCCCTAACTCCGATACGCCTAACCTAACTTATGTCTTATCATAACCGTATTTTTTTTTTTTTTTTTTTTTTTTTTTTCCATTTCATTCCTCCCAGCAGAAGGCTGGGAGGCGGGCTGCTGGAGAATCATAGGGGACTCTATAGTTTTTATACTGCGTAGCTTAAAAGGTTTCTGACATAACCGTATTTATCATATGATCATTATATACTAAAAATATGGTAACGTACCTGCGAGTTTTAGAGCTACATTGCCAGAACTATCCCACAGCATTCCTTATGGCGTCCCGCCTCAATGGTTATTGCCTTCTCATTTTTTTAAAATATTTTTTCCCCCTTTTCATCAGACTCTCAACTGGTTTGATGCAATCCTCCGTCCCTTCCTATCTTTCGCCAGCTTCTTCATCTCAACATACCCCTTACAACCCGGGTCCTCAATTATCTGCTTCATATATTCTAACTTCTGTCTTCCTCTGCAGTTCTTACCTTCGACTGTTCCCTCCATTAACAAGTTAACCAATCCTGCATGTCTCAAAATATAACCTACCATCCTGTCTCTTCTTTCTGTAAGACTCTTCCACAAACTTCTTTCCTCACCCATCATTTCGAAAACTCGCTCATTTCGTACTTTATCTGTCCACTTAATTTTCAGCATCCACATTTCAAATGCTTCAATTTTCCTTCCCTCTCAAACAAAGAAGAAACAGGATGGTGAATTGGACGTGACAGTAACTTTCCTGGGCCTCCAGACTTGAACCCACTCTTTTATTCTTAATGAGATAGAAAGGATGGCGAGCTCCACAAAAGAAATTTGAATAATGTGTAATACTGCAACGAGCAGTACGATGTTGTCTGCGATATTTGGTTGATTATGAGAGGGCGGTTTTTAAACTTATCCTGCAATCATTTTTCACTTGAACACGAAACGTATTTATTATTATATTGGTTAAAATTACTTCTTTAATATAATGGTTTGTCTAAAAAAATGATTCAGATAGTTCTCTCTTCATAATACCTTGATAACCGTTTTGTTTACAATACATGTTAATATGCTTCCTTTTTTTTTATCAAATACTACCACCTTCCAGAATTTATTTTTCCTTCAGACTCAGCTAGTAATTTTTTCTAAATGTTCGAAAAACTTTTAAATTTTTATTTTTGTGTTATTAAGTTAAAACATATAAACGAAATATATTTCTAAATAGTCAGATAGAATAAATTTGGAAACATCATTTAACGGAAGTTACTGACAAGAAAGATTAAAATAATTCTAAGACAGTATCAGAAATGTACCAGTTTCACCATATGACGAACAACGATAGTGAGCACGGCGTAATGTGCCCCGCATGTTAAGCTACCCGAGCTGCAGCTGATGCCATTGCCCGTTAAAGCATCCAGAGCATTTCCCTTAAGACTACACGGTTTACTCCAGCGCCTACCTTGATTATGGTTTAGGTAATAAAACAGATGTTAATCCCCGGACATCAATCAGAGCGGTGTTTAGCTTGGAGCCCCGTTGCGAGCGGATTTTGCTCCATCCCCGACACTTGACAGCGGCTCAGCTCCAGAGTTGCGGAAATCTCGGACCGAGAACAGCGCCCTGAGGTAGCAGGGGAGACCAAGCAGTGCAATACCGGAACTTAAAATACACGAAAACGACAGTATGGAATCGATCAGAAGATGCAATTAGTGGGGTTTCTGGAAACCGTTAGAAAGGAAGACACTAGGCTTGTGTATAGATTAAAAACTACCCTCAACGTAAAATGGCTGTGTTAACCCGTTAAGACTTGAAACGTGCATTCCTTAGGAACTGATCTTCACGCATTAGCTCCCATAAGTAAGTATGGAGAATTTATATAACCAGAGATCTTGCAGACAGATAGATATGTTCGCTTTCATTCCACGTGAGAATAGTCTCGGTGATTTGGAACAGTAAATATATTTTTTTAATAATATTACCGGCCATTGATAACCAGTTAGCTACTTAGCAACCCGCTAGTATAATAAATATCCACTGTAATCTGCTAATATATTCCCATCTTAGTTACAACATACGTGGAACAGTGCAAACACTTATTAAAAATATCAATAAAATTACCAACATCTAATTACCATCTAATTTCATACAGACCCACTAGTACAAAAAGTCCCTGTAATCTGCAAATACATATTATATCCTGTTAGTGACTATATATGTGGAGCAGTACATACACTTGTTAACAATATCAATAATATTACCAACAATTTATGACCAATCAATTACTTAAAAACCTGTGAGTATAATAAATTTCCACTGTAATTTGTAAATACATATTGCTGTATCCCTTGTTACTTACTGCATATGAGTGAAATTTGCAGACAATATAATTACTGCATTTGTCAACAGTTTCTATAGAAAGAAAAGCCTTATACCATTTTAATAATTGTGGACAACTTTGTCACCTTACCCTTCCATACACCACATATATAGTATTTTCTCAGCCATTTCTAGCAACCAAATTTTTTCACTAAGCAAAATGTGTTCTGAGGCGCAAACTCTTTCAGTTTGGATTTAAAGTAGTTAGGTTTTCGTAGATAACATTTTATTTCTTGTGGTAACTCATTGAATAAGGAAGCTCCAATAAATGTTATCCCTACTATTTATTTAACGTAGCTTGTTAGCCTCATTGAACAAGAATTAGCACGTTTCATTCCTGTCAGGGAGCTGTACTGTTGGACAACACACAGTAGTTCAATTATTTCCGTTATTTTATTAATAATATTCAAGTTTAACACGCAAGAACTAAAATACATGAAACGATGAATTATTATTACTGTCAAGTCTAAGGCAAAGATAATAATGTTCTTGTATAGAACCTTTAGTTTTGGAGGTGGAAAGTCTTTAGAAATTTGGCCCACTTAAGTAATGAGTGAATATTATCAGTCCGGAGATGCTGTCAACCTATAAGCCATTAGATAGTGGTATTGTTCGGTTCTTTATGTGGCATTAACTGACATATGTGTCATTAAAGGTTACAAAGTCTCTAAATCGTGTAGAGAAGAGAATAAGAAACTACACAAAATAGTAAACACTAAAATTAATTCAAAAAAGTATCATCAGTAGTTGTGATTGCTCTCTGCTAATCGCAATATTACACAAAATTCTTGTATCACTTTCTAAGAAATCTGTGTTAAATGAGGCTGAAAAATAACTCACTACAACTGCCTTGATTTTCAGTGTGGGTATTTACTTTGGTTTGAAACAACCGTTCGCCGATTGCAAGATTTCTTATTCGGCTATAAAATCGAGATGCAAGTAACCCACGTTAAATAATGCGGCATTTCTCCATCTTTTATTTAAAAAAATAGAAAAAAGAAGTATACTGGATGCTAACATCTGTCCTATTGTCCAGGCATCACGTAAACCTACCGCACCAATTTGAATGGGGTTTCCTCAGTTTGAAAGTTGATACTCTAGCTTTAAATCTGCGATATATCTTATGGCTCTAAGCGACCGGGGAATGGAGAAATAATTGATAATTCGTTCTTACGCGCAGCAGATCACACTGCATCTCACATGAACCCTCCTACCAAAGATCACACTACAACACAAATAAACACACCACCATTTGAATTCTGTTAACATTATGCTGCGTAACTTGGGTAATTATTTATTTCTTCACTTTCACTAATTTAATACGTTAGAATACACAGAAGACTTTAATCAAACCCTTACATTAAAGATTAACATTCAAATAAGCGTAACTAAATTGTGGAATTTAATCTACAACAAAGGTTACACTTCCTCAGTTTATTCTTTGCTACTAGAAGAAGGAAAAAGGCAAACGCATTACTATGCAAGGTCCGCGTGAGCGAAATAGTAGAAAAACGTTAGTCTTATGGAAAAAAATTGTTTCTTCACCATAACACTCCGTCCAGTACACGTGGTATCACTTTTTTTTTTTTTTTTTTTTTTTTTTTTTTTTTTTTTTTTTTGCATTTGAGGACATACAGCCAACTCAACAGTGATTACGTGTGATCGAGTGCTTACAGTTTCTTCCAGTATGTATTTTACGACCAGTTACACACTCCACAGGACAGACATAACATTCATACATACAATACTTAAAAATCCATGCCAAGAGCTGGATTCGAACCGGCGACATTCGGCAAGCGGAGCTATTACTCTAGTCCCTACCCTACCGAGGCTAACAGAATTTCGTCAAATGTAGATTCGATTCCGTCAACCTTCCGTTCTACGGCACAGCTCTCCACCGCTTCACCCACGGAGACCGCCAAAACTAACAACCCCAATGCCGGTCCTGGCCTCGCATTCCAAGGGCCGCCGGTTCGAGTCCGGCCTCGGGCATGGATGGTTTCAGTTAAGTGTTATGTTCGTCTTGTGCTGTCCTCACTGTAGTGTTCACAATATCATAGTTAAAGTCTGATACAACAGTTGGTACAAGAACAAATTGCAGCTGGCTAAATGGTCGCAAAGACCAAAGGCCATATTTTAAAAAAAAAAAAAAAAAAAATGGATTTTATTACTTGGCGAGCGTTATATTTGTAACGACGCCTTCGACGCATTCTGTATTGCATAGAATAAAAATACTGATAGTATGAGAAAGTTATAGTATGTACCTGAATGGCTGCATAAAGTGCTAAATCAATCCACCCTCTCAACTGTGTAAGACATGGAAATTTTTACCACTTATTTAAAGGAAAACATATGTGAGATGTTACCGAATTAGTCTCTTAGCTAGCGAGCGTGGTGGGTGAGTGGTTAACGCTCTGGCCTCGCAGTCGGGAGGACGGCGGTTCGAATCCCCGTCCGGGACTAAAGATTTGGGTTTTCCATGGTTTTCCCAAATCACTCTAACAGAATGCCGGGATGCTTCCCTCAAAAGCTCATAGCCGAATTCCTTCCCGTTCCTTGTCACCAGTCCCATTCCTTCTATAATGACCGCCATTAGTAAAAAAAAAAAAAAAAAAAATTCTAGCTGATCATTTTCAAAATGAGTGAAAGATTCTAAAAACACAGACAATTTTCGATTTTTTAAGTGAAAACTTCTATAGGAACGTTGTACGCTTTTTGGATGGATAAAATCTGACGGATTCGCATCAACGACATGCTAATGTTAACAGTAAATGTGTTGCGATCTGGTGGCTCAGTGGTTAAGGTTTCTTAGTGGGGAACAGAAAGGTCTAGCACAGCTTGCAGTGTAATGTTGAGTACGTCAGAACGCTTCCGTAGTTCGGATTCCACGTTAAACTGTAGATCCCCTGTACAGGGTAGCGCTACCGGTTTAGGTCAAGGCGGCCAAGACAGGGGCGGAATGCGCAGCCAATTGAAACCCTGTCACCAGGTCATTACGACCAAAGGGAATTATTATTACTTAGTATATCTGTAGCTATAAGTATAAGGTGTTGCGCGTATGATATTCATAGTTCTATGTTTTCACTTCTGTCAGCAGTCCCCAATGACTACCAATTGGTGATTTTTTTTTATGTCTAAGTATTTATCACATCAATATTGTACTGAAAAACCGTAATAATTTAAAGGAATTTAATTTTTAAGTAATTTAACTTGCTCGTGTTTTTTTTTTTGTTTGCTCACAGTATCATTAATTGGCATTAAACACCCATATTCTTTCACTTTTTCCTACTGAGTATTAACTATTTAGCCGCCGGCCTCGGTAGCGTAGGGGCTAGAGTGCTAGCTCCGCGTACCGAAGGTCACCGGTTCGAGTCCGGCCGAGGGCATGGGTGTTTAGTGTTGTGTCTGTGAATGTCTTGTCCGTGTTGCAGTGTCCTTGTGTCAATACTTGACAGCAACAAATCACATTGAGCTGGCTGTATGGCCCAGTAGCCTAATGCCATTAATTCAGCCAACTTTCGGAGCAACACGGCACCAGTTAAGAAATTTTATAGTTTCCGAGTTGTTGACCAATACCTCGTCACGGACGTGGAGGAAATCAGTTCTTACCCCAAATACGAAACGGGATTATTCTCTCGCCGCTACTATGCGTCACCCAGGTAATGTAGAAACAGTCTGTAGTGTTGTCACGAATGCAGAGCAGTGATTTCACAATATTGTCCTACGTGACGACGGGAGCCGTATTTGAAGAGAAATCTTTATTACTTCGTGAGGATGGCCGTCGCCTGGCGGAAATTGGGGATTAGGACTTCCAGGTGAGTGGACGTCACAGGTCGATAGCGTCTTTCCGTTCACTCTCGCTTTCCAGTTTCCTTCCGTCTTCTTCTCTCCATCGCTTCTTCCTCTTTCCGGCAGCAGTCCTCGGATTATCTATTCGTGATGTCTCCACATGTTACCAAAGCTAACCTTCTGGTATGGGTGACGCACAAGTTTATGCATCTTTGGTGCGTCGGTAGCTGTAGGATGCAATAAACAAAATGTGACAGGCACCTATTCCAGTTCTTCCTAGTGCATCGATGTCAGTAATTACATGTTATATCAAACTTGCCACTGATAGGGGTTTATTTATTTTTCGTGTCCAGGAAATAAGATTACAAGTTGAAAAAAAATAACATTAATTAATTAATATCAAACTATAGAACACAATTAAATGGAATGTGACCAGAATTCCGCAATCTTGATGACCTTCTCATTTGACCTAAAAAGGTCGTCGATAGTGCAGGTTTCAGGGAGATTCCTGCATACAAAAAGAGTTTGTGGGTTCTGAAGCTCACCACATTCACATAGATCGTTTTCAGTAGTGTAGCCCCATTTTTTGATATAATCTCTACACCGGGACACTTCAGTTCTTAATCTGTTTAAAACCTTTCATATAGCGTATGGCTGATTACACCCCGCGGCCGGTGCCTCTTTGATATCCTCCAGTGCCCTTCAGGCAACGAATTTGGCGATAGTTCTAGACGGCGTGCTTCAGGGAAAGATGTTATGGCTGTAGTTGACTTCAGCCTTGAGGGTTGAGGTTCGTGACCAAACAAAGGGTATCTGGGGACTGTTTCCTAATAGATAGTATACACTGTATGTGGCCATTCATTCTGATGACGAGTGGGTTAGTTGTGAGATCACTATATGAACTGGTACAGTGGAGGCATGCGAGTTCATGTATGTGATGTGTTTGGTGCATATGGCATGTCCAGTGATGGAAAAGGTTTTCCCTGTAGAAGTGCGTTACAACTGGTTGAGTAAGTAACGTCACTGCACATTCAAAACCTGACGTAGCTGGACCCACAGCTGTACGGGGAATGCGAAGAATGTGGGGAACATAGCTTGTTCGTCATATACCTAACAAACTCTGCCAAAAGTGAAAGATGTGTAAATATTTCGGTAGTTATCGGATCAAATTGAGATCCGCTACAATAAATGGTGTTTGGAATGCAGCCCATCCCCAGATTTGTTCACTACCTACGGGGATTGTATCATAAGGAAATATCTAAATGCTAGGAACGATGGAAAGTCGAAGACGAACAACAAACATTCTTATTTTTCTGATGACACCACACCTGTCGCTAGATAGAGAGAGTTGATGACGAAAACAAGATCTTAAGCTTACCAGTAAATAAAGATAAGACCAAAATAATGGTAATACATTGGGCTGGGTTCCTGCTATAGAAAGATTACAAGAAGATACATCATTTTTTCTATGGTAAGACCGAGCTCGGTAACGCTCCAGCCTGGGCCTGGCATTCAGGAGGACACGAGTTCAAATCCCCTTCCAGCAATCCTGTTTACAATGTTTCCCGAAATCACTCGAGGAGAATTCGGGGGTGGTTCCTCCAAAAAGTCATAGCGAATCCCTTCGAGTTCTTTGCCTACAGACCTCTTCTGCCAGCAATAACCTCGAGAAGGCGTAAAACCATAGAGGAAAAATCTTTAGTAAGGAAGTACGGCGACTGTACTGAGGAAATAATACTGTAAACAGATGCTGTATTTCATCTGGAACAATCGTGACATAATGAGAAATAGAAGTCTGAGGATTCTTAAGGCTGTAGAATATTTCTTTAAAGGCTCTAAAACATGTACCGAGAATGTTCCATATAGATGCTTCCAAGATCTGGGTATATAAGAGGATCCTGTGTATGTTATGAATGAAATAAATATCATTACCTCCATTCTGGAAAGGCTTGAAGTAATAACGTTGCTGCCAACCAATCGAACAGTTCATTCGACATGAGAGGGAGTTAAAATTAGAAAAAAAAGCATCTTGGTATAAACGGAGGGGCATCGTTTTCGATTAAGATGTCCAGAGCAATGATTGGACCATACTGGAGAGGTAACTTACAGGACAACAGCTTATCTATTCCGAGAATCAGAAGAAAACAACCATTGGAGGCAGACAGTGTAACGTTTCACATGATGGGTTATCAACTTTCACCTCTAAAAATCGGACTATACATGAGATTATAATTCTAAAAACAGTGTTCTTCTTAGATACCTGAGTGTACTTTATAGAAACTACTTATTGCTAATATCCATGCCATCACATAAATGCAGTAGTTATACAACTGGAGTCACAATAAGGACTTCTCATCTTATTTTTATGACTCAAGGAAGCAAGGTACAAACTGATTCTACTTTAATCATTCCTAAAATAAACTTTTTAAAAAAATTCCCTGCTTCATAATTTACACATAAATTATTTTGAGAAAAATTAAGTATCTTTGGCTTAACTTCTAATATGGTGAAGCTACTTCTACTATGATTTTCAGATGTTGCAAAAGTCTAGTTTAAGTCCTGGTAGTGGAAATTTTTTTCGTAATTACTTGTAAGTACAAAAATAGAGACATTAATTAATCGACAGATTCCATCACAAGTCTAGTTTAAAGTCTCTGTACTGCGTATAGAAGTGTGACGAAGATGGATTCATCGCAATCTGTGCATCTGTATTTACTTTATCGGTTTAGACTCGGCTGATCTTTAATTTTAATCTGTAATATGATTCAGATGATGATGATGATTTAGGAAACGTAAAGAAATAATCAACTGACCAATATCTCTGTTCATCTAGTTTAAGTGTTATTAAATTCCAACACATTTCTCTAGCTTCGCTCTATAATCACTGAGTATTTTCCATAATTTCCAAGAACATTTGTTATTACATCCACTACAACGTTATAAAAAGTTTAAGCGGAATATGTTGATATGGATGTAACATAGACGTCCAGCATAATTTAATTTGGGTTAGCGAACTGGATACCAAATGTTACGTCGCGCTCATCGCAGTAAACTAGCCGTTACGTAGGCATCACATAACTTACTGTATATGATACCATTCGCTCGTAATATCATCAGACGTACATAAAAACTGGCATCAGCAAAGTTACACTAAACAAATAGAATACCAGTTTTATCTACTGCAGTGTAACTAAACAGTGTCGTACTTTCCTTAATATATTTGCTTCTCTCTGAGATCTGTGAATATGGGTGTGAAACATAACACCGCCCTGTATTTCTACTCATTACCTCTGTATTAATTTTTGTGTAGATTGTCATCATACCGAGCGTGGTGGGTGAACGGTGAACGTTCTGGCCTCGCATTGGGGAGGACGCGGGTTCGAATCCCCATCCGGGCATCCAGATTTTGGTTTTCCATGGTTGCCCCAAATCACTCCAGGCGTATGACGGGATGCTTCCTTCAAAAAGGTCGTGGCTGAATTCCTTCCCGTTCCTTGCCCCCAGTCCCATCCCGCCTCTATTGACCTTAGCCGTCGACGAGGCGTAAAGCCATAGTAAAAAAAAAATATGTTGTAATCAGGTAAACATCTCTTGACTGAGTGACTTAAAAGATAAGTTCCCTTTTTCCCAACCAAAACATTTAATGCCTGTAATGTTGGTCCCATTTTAATATAACCTTATTCAATCAACGGCCTGATCAAGGTTTCATACTCCGTTTCCCTTACTTGCTTGTTAATTAATCATTTAAAATAAATCAATAAAAGTTATTCACAATCCAACAAGTGATTGATTTTAATTATCCCAAAGTTGAAACTCCGACATTAAAGCGACATAAGAAATTGTAAAGTCTAACGTTCATCTATATTAAAGTAACACGAAAAGACTCCATTTAATTATCAACGAAAATGTTTTATAAGTCATGAGGAAATACTGGCACTTTTTCAAGCGCATTTGGCCTTCTTGGCCATACAGCCAGCAATGAATTTGTGTAAATGTCCTCAATATTCTGCGCAGGTTTAGTAATTGAATCAGGTCTAATCGGGATAGGATGATCCTACTACACGTACTTCTCGTCCTGCTTTTTTTTTTTTTTTTTTTTTTTTCGGCTACTGGGCCATACAGCCAGCTCAATGTGATTTGTTGCTATCAAGTATTGACACAAGGACACTACAACACGGACAAGGCATTCACAGACACAACACTAAACACCCATTCCCTTGGCCAGACTCGAACCGGCGACCTCCGGTACGCGGAGCTAGCACTCTAGCCCCTACGCTACCGAGGCCGGCTTTATTTATTTCGTCGAACTGAAGTTTCTGTTATTCTAGCGGCTCTTTGAAGGTACTGAAGACATCGGAACCATTGATAAAACGATTTTTCAACAAATTCAACAGAAGAAAATGCATGTTCCTTTAATATCTGTCTCACCTCATCTATGTGTTTCGAATAAAGAAAAGGGTACGCTCAATTTTCGGTTCTAAATCGATTCCATAAATCTATTGCAAATGAATACCTGTGTATAATGTATGGGAACGATAAAAAAGAAATTAAATAAAATTATTTGAACATGCAACATTTTCTATATTTTCCTAATATCTCCTCGTGTTTCAAACGGTGGACAGTAAATTGATGTAGTTATTATTGGTATATAGCCTTTACGTCGTTACTGTTGCACATACAGATGAGAAGCGAAATCAATAATCAATTCGGATTTTTCTTTTTTTCATTTTCTCTTTTTATTACCTTTTGCGTTAACATCGTTAGAGTTGGGAAAAGATTAAAATCAAGGAACTGCAAGAAATTCGGCCTTGACCTTATAGAGGAACCATCGTGGCATTCACCTGGATTGATTTCGGAAACTATGGAAAACTGAAATTTAGGCGGTCACATGGTGATTCGAATCCACGACCTCCCGAATGCCTTGCCCCAGCGTCATCTGATCATCCACCAATTTCGGTTTCAGACAGGTAAGACGTAGCAGTCTACTGCTTTAAACATCCCGATCACTACCCGTAAATTAAAGGAGTCAAGAAATTAAATAAATATTAATAGACAGATTAATGGTCCCGAACAAACTAGGTATTAGGGTCGTAAGAAGCTAAGTTGTGACGCACCAAGTGTGGAATGAGCCGTAATAGCTAGACAAAAGTGTCAAACATTTACAGTGAAGCTCAACTCGACATACTTATTTAGGAGATGAAGTTTTCCCATTATGAGTTTACAGCGAGCTACACAAGCCGATCGCTGTCGGAGTTTGCTGGGCACTTAACACGACGTGGGTCGTTAAACTTGTCGCTTACAAGCCTAGACGCACATCTCTGGCGATACTCATACTGCAGATTAATCACTGCACACTGCGCAGTTTACTCAACAAAGGGATCGCCAACTCCCTGACAATTTTTCTCTGTCTGAGAATTTTTTATTGAGACTTGATAAATGACACAGATACAGTCAATTTCCTGCCTATCAAAATTAAGTAACTACGTCATAAATTCTTTATAAATTAACTAGCCTCATAGCCCGTCAAAAATGACGGGTTTAACGGAGTGTTCTGACAATTTATTTCTCTGCGGTTGCCTAAATAAATAGAGTTGTTGTTATATAATGCTCATAACCTTATTTTTTAATTTGTGCCTATTTCGGTTGTAATTTAAACAGCGATACAGATGAAAGTTCTCTGAATAAAATGATGTCAGAATTAGGAAACCAACGACATTAAAAATAAATTAGGAATCCTAAAACCTTATGCTTATAGCGCATGATATTGGTTTTATTCCTGGTCCAGGTCTCATTCAGCACGATAAATACGGAACTACTTCCATCTGTATAAAAAATGCAGTAACTTCAGCAGCTTGGAGCTTATGAAAGCAGCTTAAATTATTTATTTAAAAAAACAAATCGTGATTTAATCTGTAAAAAAAAATGTGTCTGTTCTCTGGTCCTATCTGCATTTTGACATAACCACAACTTCTCCTAAAATTGCTGTTCAAAATTCATGGATGCTATTACCCGCGTACGAATACATTCATTGTATTGCGATATAAATTTGACCTACTGGATGTATTTATATGTATGTGATATAGTGACATCAGTAATAAAAACATCTAATAATTAATATATTAACTTAAACGCTGTAAATACTGTACCTTTATTTCAGTGTTTCGGCAAATCATTCCTTTAATTATATTATAACAGTGACTTAAAATATCTACATTGGATATAAATATCTTGTAAACCCGTCAAAAATGACGTGTTGAATACAGTAATTTAGCAATTAGTTTCTTCGCTGACTTAAGTACAATTTTCATAAAATAACGTTCATTATATTTAAAATGATGTAATGAAGATATCTGTTATCTTACTGTAACAACGGTCTGGCTGTCCAGAGAGTATAAGAAAAATCTAGATCGAACAAATTTTAATTTAAAAAAGCAACTAATATTTAATATGTATATTTCAACAGAATACGTAATTTTAATACGTAATTTTCTTCTAGTGTTCTAATTTATTCGCAAATGCATAGCTAAATAGAATGTTATTAAACAATGCCCTTAAACTCCATCTCCATTCGTTGTTTGTTGTTCAGCGAAGGCTGGAAGGGTGACGTCATAGTTCGACGTCAAAATGTGACGCCATGGCGTGACAGATGACCAAAACGTGCGTTTTATAAGTATAGATTTGTTCATAATACGTCTACGCATTTTGTGAATTAGTCTGGTCCAAAAAAAAATTCGGATTCACTTATGAGATGGTGACGGCCAAAATTCTATATAGTAATGATAATTAAAATTACAGAATTTTACCCCAAAAAAATGTTATTATAACAACTTTTCGTAATATTTTATGTTTGGTAGTTTGGCAATACCGCCCCATCATAATCGACCGGAGACTAGAAATTTTCAGAACATCCTCGTACTGACTCTCTTTCCATTATGACTAATTATTTTTATTTTATTCAACTGACCAGTTTTTCACATTCTCAGCCCTCGTGTTTGGTAATACGAAAATACTTACAAACTAGCCTCTAAGTCCATCTAAAATGACTGATCGGAGTGTTCTGGCACTTAAGTTCTTCTCAGTTGCTTAAGCAAATAGAACCACTAAAACACAATGCTCAATGTAATTCCTCGTGCCTTAAGCTGTAGCAAAAATTGTCTGTTGTCATCCTGATCCAGGTTGCATTTCAACCTAACTATAAACTGAAATAACGATCTCAGTAAAATAACGTAAGCAAAAGCGTACGAAATTAAAAATAAATCTTAATAATTTACGTTATGCCACGTAAATATTACTTTCAATCCTGAACGGTCTGGTGGCTCAGTAGTCATGGCATCTGAGTGGCGATCGAAAGGTCCCCTGTTCAAATTCTTGTCTTGGCAGGGTTCTGGGGATTTTCACTGGCCCTTAACCCGTCTTCGCCTCTGGCACAGCTTGCTGTGCAATGTGACGTATGCCAGAACGCTTCCGTGGTTTGGATTCCATGTTAAACTGTAGGTCCCCCATACACGTTAGGATTTCCGGGTTAGGCTAGGTGGCTACTACGGGGGCGGATTGCGGAGACGATAATAAATCCTGTCGCCAGATCATTAGAACCACACGAGTTTACCTTTTTACATCCTGTATAGATCACGATAAATGTGGAACTATTTTCGTTCGAGTGAGGTAATTTTTTTAGTAACATGGTGCCAATAAAACAAATTTAAATTATTAAAATAAAGAGAAACTTGAATTCTTAATATTTCCTGCTGTAACGTCAAATGCCTATTATCATTTTGACCCAGGGTAAATTTCAATCTAGTAAAAATTGCCACTAATACTTTTGCTGTAAAACGGAAGTTTTTATCTTACATATCTATTGGCAAACAATTTATCCCATAGATCTACATCGAACGCATATAAATAAATAAATAACAGTTAGTAATTAATACGTTTATTTAAACGAAATATGTACCTTTCATTCAGTGTTCTGGCAAGTCATTTATTGGCAGATGCTTAAATAGATAGAACTGTTATTAAATAACGCTTATAAACTACGCTATAAAGTAATATCTGTGGTCCTTCTTAATCCAGCAATGAAGGCTGAGTGCGTGACATCGGCATTGCGGACATGGCTACTTAATGACTAAGCTTAGTCTTTTATTAGTATTGATGATACTTACGTATTCTGAGAGAGAAATTCGAACGCATCTCACAAACTATCAAAGTAATACAGTACAAGAGAGCGTATGCTATTAATTTTTTCTCAAACTCTTATATGTAATTAATTACCTTAACGTGCTTGTTGTCCAATATAAGGTTGGAAACTGATTCCCAAGAACGAAAGAAGACCTCTCATTTGCAAGGCTTTGGTTTTAATTGAGGTGTCCGCGCTATTACACAATACAAATGTTACTGGAGGTGGAATTTTAGTGCAATCCTCTGGAATAATTTTTCTATTGACTTTGTTAATTAGTATGTTAACTGAATGATTTTGATATTTAACGAAAAAACATCAGTCACTTTCATTATACCCTATACCGTAACTACCCCAACTGTAAATAAATGGTTGTTAGACCTGAGTTAAAAATTTCCAGAAAAATGCATTTTTCCTGGATTCAACAGCACAAATGGTGCAAACCCATTCTATAATAAATAAAATTTTCTTTTGGTATCTACAATTTCACACCTTTGGTGCCAGACTTAATAAATATCAAAACCAGAAATAAACCCAAAATAGATCCCTCAAACTGGACAATGAAATGAAACTTGATCGTTATTCAAGATTTGAAAGGGTAAGTTTGGGGGCAAGAGCTTCTCGGTGGAAAGACGTTTAAATTAATCCCGCCAAGAGTTTAGCATAGGCAATAAAACTTGGAGCACTTTAAATTAAAGAGAAATAATTCTTCTGGTGACTAGTTTATTTGTTAGGCAAATGACTTTGTTTATTTGAATTTGTAGGATATCTTCATAGTGGCTCTTCCCGATATTTTACTAACGTCTTTCAGAATTTTCTCCGAAACACAAACTGAGTCGCACATTAGAGTATTTCGTCATCATCCAACAAATTAAATTCTTTTCTTTTTTTTTTAAACTTATTTCCTTCAAAGAAAGTTTAATACTTTCAGAAATTTTTATCAGCGTCTTGAAATAAAAACTGAATTTTCATTTCTACAATCTGGTAAAACATTTGGCAGTATTGGAATAAAATATGAAAAAACTATTTCCTCTAATGACTGTTCTACACTGTGGTAATGGTATTGTAGATATTACTCTTGCTTTTCAATTCTTGATTCTAAGTGAACAATTTTTAATTAAATACACATTAATCCAGAAATGTAGGTAAGAGATATTTACCATTCTCGGCGCAAAAAATAGCGTCATTATAAAAGTATAATTTAAAATTACCATAAACTTTCCTTGTACCTGCTAACATCGTCTAGTTTGACTCCAATTACTATTACTGAAACGGTGTAAAAAAATAAACTGTATCATGGCGAGGAAAGAATATTTTACCGAATATTTTATCGGAAATACATTAAAAATTAACACGCAAAAATTGCGAGAGATAAGTGGGTAAAGGTATCGTTTAATTTCGTCTGTTGAGAAAGCAACGTGGAATTAAAAATTTGTGTGATTACCAGTTATTCAAAAAATTCTGTTATTGGGATGAATATTTTTCAAAGTGTAGATTTGTACTTTGTAAAGTTAATCCAGGTAAGCGTAATGCAACAAAATATTAGTCTAAGGTTTTTGAAAATAAAAATAAAAAATACAAAAACCTCCAATCCTCAAATCATTTTGACTTTCTGTAAAATTGTATGCAATTCACACACTTTTGAATCAATGCTGCTTAATATATTTTAAGATATGAGGAGGTAGTAAGAAGTTCTGGAAAAATAGTTTGAAACCATACAAGCAACTGCACGAAATATTGGTGTATATGAGGCAGTGATCCATGCTGACGAGATGTACGTCAAAAATTTAGAACTCAAAAGCATTAAATACGGAAAGAAATAATTCTATAAAATATATACACTATGATGATAATTAAAGAAATGATGGTCTGCTAGCTTGAGTGTATTATTCCACGAAATTCAAAACCGCTAGATTTCTATGTAGCATGAAAAACTAAAGGCACGATGTCTGTTTAAAAAATATCAGACCTGTAGTTTTCCCGTGGAAACAAATGAAGCCCGAGAGTTTTACTGTAGTGGGAAGTTGAAACGTAGTTTCATGCGACAGAGCGTGGTGGGTGAGCGGCTAACGCTCTAGCATCGCATCCGGGAGAACGGCGGATCGAATCCCCGTTTGGGAATCCAGATTTGGGTTTTTCATGGCTTCCCTAAATCACTCCAGGCGAATGCCGGAAAGCTTCCTCCAAAAGGTCAAGTCCGAATTCCTTCCCGTTCCTAGTCCCCATTCTTTTCCCACCTATTACATTGACGTCGACGCGGCGTAAAGCCACAAGCAAAGAAAAAAAACGTTTCATGCGCATCCTTCAATTTTATCTCTCCCCTTGGTCTTTTAACAAACAATATGTGAATGAGGAAAGGAACTGGGTGGAGGTTAGGTTTTAATTTTCCAGGAAATAACGGAATGACATGAGGTATTTTGCCAAAATCGTGGCGGTACTCGGGGCCTAGCGTGGTGGTTAGCGTTCTGGCCTCGCATTCGGGAGGACGGCGGTTCGAATCCCCATCCGGGCATCCAGATTTGGGTTTTCCATGGTTTCCCAAATCACTCCAGGGGGGAGGTGTGATACAACCGATTCAGAGATGCCTACATTACGTGTTTTAATAATCTCTCGACACAACTAAATAAGAGATCATTGAGCAAGTGTGGATCAGGCTATGCAAGATCATCATGTCACAATTCTAAAGTTTGCAGGTGAGGTGCGGTTAAGCTTTGATTTGGTACGTTCCATTCTGCGCTAGAAGAGTATCCGCGAAACTAATGCCGATTCTGCTAATGACACTGCAACAACATCTTCGTCGGGTAGACTCACGATGCATGCAAATGGAGACCTGGCTCCTTGAGTACTTTGGTCACTGAACTCGTGTGTTTAAAAGTGCAGCCCTGAAAAAAATGTATTCTCGTCCCGGTGATACTAAATGATTCCCTTCATTCCCGTGGGATGGAAAATCATGAGTATGTATGATATAAAAATAAGGCAAAGTAGTACAAGCGGGAACTTGGCAGCTGCATCGTTATAACGCATCAGCTTATTTCTCACACCTGGTTCAAATCTTCTTGGCCGGAGTCAGTATCGTGTGATTCGCTAGTGTTCGAACTCTACCCACGTGGATCCTTGTGATTTTTGGTCATTTCTCTAGATGAAAATGCGCTTAAAAGGACATGATTTGATTCACGAGAAAAAATTTAGGAATTGCGACGGCCCAGTACTAGGCTTACTCTTTTTCCCAAGGAGCCACCGAAAACGTTGTGAATAATGACTATACTGTTTTGAGAATTATGTGTAGTCCAGGGAACTACGTACCAAAATAGTCTCATCTGAACTTTAAGAATAAGCCCTGAGGAGACTATTTTTGAACGTATTAATATTCCCTACTTCCAGGTGTAGATCCCCCCCCCCCAATTCCCCAAAGACACAGGTGGCCTCGTGAGTCGATCCATTCGTAAAACACAAAAGCAACGAGACTATCGATTATATTTACATACTTCCAGATCCCCATTCGATACACTGGACAATTGTAATAGATACCGAAAGGCTAGGCGTCGTCTGTTATAACAAATGGTGAAGAAGAAACGCAGTGATAATCTGGAGGGATTCTTTCAACAACAAAAACGTGTTCTCACTAAAGTATCACAATTACCACTTTTTATATCATGCTGAGTATGTTTTTCATTCTTACTTATAAATATCGTAACGAAAAACATCCGAGGGAACAAAAATTTAGTGATCCCCTCTCCCTTCAAACAAATACGTTTCTGTATCGTGTTATAAACATTTTAAAAGTTGCCCGTAACTTCATATGCATGGACTCTTAGAATGCACAGCATCCTCTTAAACTAAAATTATCAAGACAAACACTATAAAGAACAACATTATCCACGGCCCCTGTATGTCTCATAACCCAAGAAGCTACACAACAATCGATGATTTCATTCTCCCAATAATAGGATGTCACTCGTACGCTGAAATCACAAGAAACATTTACACTGCGAGAAGTAAGGCCACGTTTACACGATGCGAGTTGACTGGAACGACAGTTGGCCGGACAGTCGTTGGTGGGGGTAATAGATGTTGTTGTTGTTGTTTAAGTTTTAGGGCGCGTCGACGACGGGGTCATTAGCGCCCGGGGTAATAGAGTGGACTAGCATGCTAGAAATAATTTGAAGACAGTCCACTGTCCATTCTCAGGACAGTTCTCTACTCCTACATTGTGATCTTGTTGAAAATAGTATGTCCATATTACAGGAAGGGATCGCTAATTTGTTGATTATAATGTTGAATGATATGAAGAATAACAAAATAAAACGTAGAAAATGGTTAAAAGAGTGGATATTAAAAATGAAATGCTTTTTTTAAAAAAATTGCAAGTGAAAATGTAAAGAGTTACATACATCACTTAAGACTAACTGTATCTCAATATTGAAGAGCTATTGTGAAATATTTTTTCCGATACATAAAAGATGGCACCGTTATGAAGCATTTTTTTGATAGCAGAGTCTCTAAAATCCTTGTTCTTATAATTTTTATTCCACGGAATTTCCTCACTTTCATGCAGTTCTAAAGATTTTAATGCCTCTGCTTCACTCCGCTTACGCGACTTGTTAGTTGTCGCCATCTTGATTGTTGAACTCGCACGCCAAAAGCTGGTCGTGAACCGAGTCCACTATCCCCAGTCAACTGTCTCTTGTACCTGTTGACACGAGGAGAGTGGACTGACTATAGTGCTGCGCGCGCTGCAAGACAGTACACTTGTTCCAGTCAAGTCGCACCGTATAAACGGGGCATAACTAACTTTTAAATGGATACCAATTTGTCGTCACTTTTATTTCAGTTCCTTATCTTTTCGACGTCACAGTAAAATAAAACATACTCTGTCTACTCACAGGAGTACGGACTGTTCACTAACCGAAATCCCAGTAAAATCCAACAAGGCGTTTCGGTGTAAATTGTGTTCAAGGAAAAATCGTATTAAATTTATCAGCCTTACGATTTCAAATTTAAATGCCTTATTTTATCCGCGGGATCACCGGATGTACGTTAATCGAAACCCCAACAAAATCCGACCAGTAGTTTTTGCGCAAATCAAGTTTATCACAACTTGCAGACAGACATATAGGCACAGATTTAACGCTATATAATTTATATATATTTTATTAATAGCATTTCGACAGACTTTTTTAAATATCTCAAATATAAAAACTTTTTCCTTTTTACTGTTTCATTACAAAAGTCAGTAGTCGACATCGGCATCTATAGGCTACGCAGAGAACTTTCACTCTCGTAAACCAAAATAATGAAATTAGTGCATAATTTCATGTTCATACTTTTCCGATATGGATCTTTCCCTGAATGATTACCAGTGTTAAAATCAACTTAACACTTTAGTTATTATTACGAGATATTACAGTTGAGCGTCAAAAACATGTGATATGATATTTCTCTCTTATAGATTCTTAGACATCTTGGTTATTATAGCCGGGAAAGAATTTGGGATAATGAACGAGGAATGTATATGGCTTTGACCTTTTGAAGGAACCATCCTGGCATTCTGCTTGAGTGACTTCGGAAAAATGAAGCTACGATATTAAGAAATGTTCATATCTAAACTGTCTGGCTGAGAAACAAAATCAATCTGAACTGGGCTTGTGTAGTTCAAATCTAGCACTAGCTTCCCTGATTAAGGTTTATTGGTGCAACTGCTAAACGGTTGCTACGATGGTAAGGATAATTTGCATTAAAAAATCCCCAAAATTAAATAATAATCCGCATATGCGCTTATATTCTTAATGAGGAATTTAACAAGCAATTCAATAGGTAGGATTGTCCAGTGAAGTAAGGACACGAAGGGGGCAGAGTATGTAATAATTCTATCACCCGTTCATTAAGGCCTTGTGACGATTATTTTAATTTATAAAGAAACTGATATATTTTTTTAAAAAAAGCTTATACAGTATGAGTAAACAAGTTCAGCGCTCTTATAAGTGAATCCTCACTTGTGACTACGCTGGTCGCTGTGGGTGGAATTGATTCCGTTGCGGACGGCGTTAGTGTCGGTTGGAGGCCGTTTCATTCAGGGGCTGAGATATCAGGGCCCAATCTCGCACAGCATTAAGCGCGACCATTAACGGCGTGGCGTGAGTCTCCGCAATCACCCGCCTCGGTGGGATAGGTCGAGTGACACGCCACACCACACGGAGTCTGCTTAATGGAACCATCAGCGCTAAGTCACCGACAAAACTCTGGGTTATCAGGTGACCTGCTTGGGACAGCTTTTCCTACGCTCTTTGACCCAGTTTAATTAACCCACAGCATCCATTCATTTCACACAAACACTGACCAACATCATTGGTAATCTCGTGACTATTGTTGTGTCATTCAAACACAGTCGGATTAGCTAGTGGGTAGCACCATTACTGTAAACTTTAAGTGGGGTCCAAAATTACCCAAAATACGTCATTTTTCAACAGCCCATCCTTGGTTTTGTATGCCATGTGATGAGCTGATTCAAAGATGTCGCCACTTAAAATCCTCGTGTGTTCTCGGTGTCGATAGACTTTCTTCGGAATGACTGAACCATGGAGGAAGGAAATATATGGAGACGACGCAAGAGACCTTCACCACGCATTGAAGTGAAGCAGGGCGGAGGAGGAGTGGGGGGCATGGCCGGAGTGGAGGGGGCATGGCCGCTTTCATACAGACACGGGTAATATGTACAAAAACCTCAAGGGGACTCTAGGATAAAGGTGACGCCGCAATCTGGTGATGGATTATTATGTAACTCGATATGACAAATAAAAAATGAAGAATAAAATTTTTTGATATCCTGCTTAGTTTTCGAGATATTCTGTCCCAAATGTGAAATGGTTTTGGTTGAAATTCAGAAGAGAAAATTGGTCAAAGTCAAATTTGATGATGGATTCTTATTTAAAAAGACGAGAAAAATGAAAAATAAAGAATAAAAATTTTCGATATCTCACCTAGTTCTAGAGATATACTGTATCAAAAGTGAGGTGTCTTGAGTTGAAATGGAGAAGAAAAATTTCGTAAAAAGTCAAATTTAGTGATCGATTCTTATGTAACACGACGAGACAAATCGAAAATAAAGAATAAAAATTTTCGATATCTTGCTTAGTTTTCGGGATATACTGGGAACATCGCAATTGTTTGGAAGCGCAATATCGCCGCTGTCGCCACTGCGCATGCGCGAGCCTCCTTCACCAATTTAACGTCACTTCTCCTCCATATATTTCCTTCCTCCATGGACTGAACGTACCAGTTTGGTGCAAGATACCTGCCTGGATGACTGTACATTCCTCGTGTTCACCTTCTCCATGTGGGTTTATTGACCGAACTAGACAGCGACCTCAGCCGCCTTTGACGTACGACGCCACACACGCGTCCTCTAATGCCGCGTTCCCACGGCGCGTTGTAAGAGAGGCCGAACCTCATTAGCCGAAGTGTACGGATCAGCGCGCGCCGCAGGTTAGCCCTCGCCGCCTCCCCACCGCCTTACCTAGTGTCGTTTCAGCTACATGCGTCTTTCATTTTTACCGCCTGGCGATGGGTAGATCATGGTGACCACAGCAAGATCCTTTGAGGCCCAGCGCGGCCCGGCCCCTATACGTCCGGCGCGGCGCGGTTTACCAAACAACACGTCGTGGAAGCACGACTTAACAACTCCTGCTGCGTTCCACCACAATCTTCACTCATTTCCCATTGGACAAGAATTGCGGCAAAAACACGCTTGCCTCTCCGCAGGGAACCTGGATAAAATGGTGCCTCGCGTTGACATTCTGTACCAGAATTCGCAGTGCAAGGCAATAGGAAAGAAGTGTCAGGACGACACCAAAGTTGACACGAAAAGAAATCAATACGCCAGGCCACCTATGATGATCCTGCGTCTGGAAGACTGGTAGTTTTCTAAGCTTCGAAGTCCAATGATTCAAGGCAAGCATCCAATGACTTCCAACGCCTGCTGTCAAGGTGGCTGAACACAAATTCAAAGAACAGGTAAACAGAAACGATCTGTTTCCTACACTATCGAGTTTCTCCGGTAACATTTACCAAAGAAATGCACTGTACATGGGATATCTTTCATTCTCAATGAACTAATGAAATAATAACAACGTGACTCAGTTTACTATTGATAATTGCAAATTCACAATTCTTGCAGTATTTGAATTACTACCTAGATAAACAAGTCTGATTTTGTGATGGAGGCCAATGAGTGAACTGGAACGTCCATCCTGGCATTCGAGAGGACACGGTTTCAAATCCCCGCGCGGGAATCCATATTTTGTTTTTTCGTCGTTTCCCGGAATCACTCCAGGCTTTGGGGAGAATACAGTCGTCGTTCGCACTGCTTGGAAAAGATTTTCTCATTATGATGCCAAATACTTGAACGTGACTTATTCTCCACAGTCAGGAAAAACATAATGTTTTAAATCCATAATGATCCACTTCAGTCAAGCCAGTACTTTGCAGATGTGATTAATTATATGAATTCTACCTATCATAGATCATAAATATTATTTGGAAAAACGTTTTAATTTCTAGTTATTAAGAGAGATTAAATCTGTTTGGTATATTTTTTGTAGATGAATTAATTGAGTTAAAAATGGTTAATATTATTTACGAAACAAATCTCGAAGTGTTTTAAAGTGAAGACATTACTAGCTATTGCCTTTTTTTGCAAATAAACGCCTTACGAATTTCCAACAGTAAGAAAACACGAATTCAAAATAAGAAAAAGCACGGTACGGCTGCGAACCGAATATGTTTTACATTAATTTTTATAGCAAATTGTGAATTTCTGAGACTGAAATGAGAGACCATCCCACAAGACGCAAATATGTTTCTAGAAGATAGATGTTGAAACAATGTAGCCACTCGCCTGGAATGGTGCAGGAAAACTATACAGTGTTATCACATTCACTTTCCACGTTCAAAGAGACTTCATATCTTTGCATCCCGTTGAAAGGCATAGCTACCATAATACATTCCCGGTATAGAAAGAAAATCCTTAAATTGACTGATCTGACATTTATTTCTCTTATGCTGATAGCGGAATGCTTTTCCAATCCTCTTAGAATAACTCTGTCATTCACTTCCTAAAAAGTTCGCTCAAGAAGGACGGCTTCAGAATCCCCGACTTTCGCAACTTATTTACTCAATATTTTATTTAAATCCTCTCTGGAACTCTATTCGACAGTAAAGAAATTCTTAGAGCTTTACTTTATATCTTATTCAGATCTCCATCAACTTTTTTCTCTATGTAATCCATATGAAACGGCAGCAAAATGTTTAAAGCATCTTACGACTGTATTATTTTTAAGTTTCCGGCCTAAGGAAAGGAGAATGCAATTTCATTTCCGTGTCACCATCTCCATGTTTTCGTTTTACTAAAACTAATGCGCTAAAAGTATTTTATTTCATTGACGCTTTGTGGATTTCCAACGCAACGTCATAACAGCCAGGAATGGATTGTGAGTAATGAAAGGGAATCAAAACCGTCCATGTCGTTTGCGAAGGAATGACTCCGGCATCTGCTTGAGTGTCTACGGGGAACCATGGGAAACAGATACGCAGTATGCAGGATGAATGGTAAATTCTCGAGACTGGTATTCAGGAACACATGGGACCGATCACCAGTCCGGAAATACTGTTTTCGGTTTTGTATAGCTTCAAGAAATCAGTAGTATAAATGTAACAATTATTGCTTCAGAAGACCAGGGCCGAATTACTTTTCGTTCCTCTCGGCTCTTATAACCCCTACGTAAAGCCTACACAAAAAGAAGAAAACCGGATTGGAAGAAACAGGATTGGAATCGAAATCGGATATTTGGAAATGACAGACATAAACTTTAAATCTCACCATTCATGAAAGAATACTAATAATTATAGCAAGCAATTTAATGTGTTGGATGGTTTTAATTTACCTTTATAACTTTGGAGTTTGCCTGAAAACTAGAAATCTTATTATACTAAACAACAAATTCCGTCGAAGGTCTGAAAATTTCTTGATCTGGACTACAGATTATATTATTCTCTACTACAGGAATACATAAGTCAATTAAAACCTTAAAATACTTATTCTTATTTATGGAAAGAGGCTTTGACAAAATTTTCCGATAATCTCTTGTTTCGCACTCCATCGATTGTATAGTAAAGCCGTGATGAACATCAATACCTTAAGGCCCAAACTATGATAGACATTCGTTACCATGTTACACAACAGTACAACTTCAAATCTTGTAAATGATTAAAATAGAGTTAAACCGACATATTAGCGTCAGATAATAGAAAACAAACTATTTATTGACAGTGTCTTTCCCTTTAGTTGGCAAAATTGCATTTCTCTCTCCGTTCAATCGCAGCTGTTTAATTGGTTCACGAAGAATAACTACTTTAAAGTATATTCTGTGAAATAACACAATAGTTAAAGCTCGCCTCTCCAACATAAAGTATCAAGCAAGGTACTGGTGGAGTTACATTTTTTTTTTTTTTTACTTATGGCTTTATGCCTCGGACGTCGAGGTAATTAGAGGCGGAACAGGAAGGAATTCGGCCATGGCCTTTTGAAGGAAGCATCCCGGCATTCGCCTGAAATGATTTGGGGAAACCATGGAAAACCCAAATCTGGATGCCCGGACGGGTATTCGAGCCGGCGTCCTCTCGAATGAGAATCCAAAGCGTTACCGCTCGGTGTGGAGTTAAAGTTCCGCATTCTCTCTCCCTGCCCTCGGCACACCATGGAGATGGTGCGACCAGGGACTGTTTCATATTTGAGAAAAAATCATGACATCAATTTGGGTTCCAAGCTTCGATCATCTAGTGAACGAGCCAGTTGGCTGAATGATAACTCTGGGGTCTGTTAGCAGGAGAACATTTGTTCAAATATTTGTTGGCCTTGTAGAATTTGATTTTCTATAGCTTCATAACTCCAGGCGATTGTCGGGATGGTTTCCTCAAGAGGCCATAGCACAATTCCTTCCTGTTTCATGCACCCCCCGCATCTCTCAAAATCCTCGACCGGCTCTACGTCAAATTGTCTATATGGTCCACCAAATGATTTTTTTTTTTTAATTATGGCTTTACGCCTGGTCGAAGTTGAGATCATTATAGGCGGAAAAGGACTGGTGCAAGGAAAAGGGTAAGAATTAGGCCCACCCTTTTGAAGGTACCAATCCAGCATTCATCTAAAGTGATTTCGGTAAATCATGGTTCGTGCCTGTGTCCTCCCGAATGGGAGGAGGCTAGAGCGTTATCGTTCTCCCACCACGCTCGGTACCACTAACTGAACTATGCCGACCCTCTGTACTCTATTAACGAAATTATTCCGGTAAGATTAAACCCACTGCAGAAGAATATCTATTATTATGTCGTATTTATCTTGCTTTCAGATTTCGTTGCCAACTCCTCTTTTATTTTAAGCAGCATAATATTTTAATGTCTTGAGCTTCCTCGTTCTCAAATCCTCTCTATCTGTAACAACTAACCACACTCGGTTTATCAGGGATATACGCAGTACTGTTTCACAGGAAGGTAACGGCGGTCCCTGGGTTTTAATTTGGATGGTAGCTTTAAAAAAAAAAATAAGTAAATCTCTGGGATCCCATTTCGTGGCTAGGTCCCGTGGAGTCGCTAACGGCCTGGTGTCCCGCCCGGCTATACCTATCTTAATGTCGGGTAATCCTCTTTGGGGCATTTATCGGCACGCTCCACCCTTCTACCCCTTCCTTCACAGGTGTGGTCACAGGTCGTCGCCCTTTCCAACAGTGATCAGTCCTAAATTCACTGCCATATTCCGTATATTAATCCCGAAATAAGATCTTCAATCGGCTCTACATTAATATGTAATTACATATTTTACCAACCTTATTTTTTTTGCTTGGGCTTTACGCCTCGTCGACGGCGAGGTCATTAGAGGCGGGATGGGAATGGGGGAAGGAACGGGAAGGAATTCGGCCATGGCCTTTTGAAGGAAACATCCCGAAATTTGCCTGGAGTGATTCGGGGAAACCATGAAAAACCCAAATCTGGATGCCCGGACGGGGATTCGAACCCGCGTCCTCCTAAATGCGAGGCCAGAACGTTAACCGTTCACCCAATACTCTCGGTTTACCAATCTTAAACAATTTCTCTGATTACATCATCCATTTTGGTGATATCTCAATAGCTAATGACGATATCGATCCTTAGTTTTAACTGCATATGATGTTTTTAATTTATTGATTATATGGCCTTCAATGTACAAGGTCGAAAACTTTCCACAACACCATGCATTGTGCCAATCTTCACGATTTTAAACGTCCTTTTTTGGGCTATGCTAATCTTATCCAATATGGCGGAAATATTTGACGTTTCCATATCTCAAAAGATGTATAATTAATTACTACGTCATTACGCAAACTCTCGGATTGCGTAATAGAATATTAGAAAACATTTCTCAGAACCATAAGAAAGATTCTGTAAGAGAAGAATTGTACAGTAACAACAAATAGAGAACGTAAAAGGTGTGCAGTATTAGAGTTCACAGAAAAATCCTATCAAATAATATAGTAATCTGCTTGGATGGAACCTTAAACACGTGACTGATAAGGATACACATATAGTAAGTTAATAATTTTAAAGACAGCCTTAATCAGTTGATACCAACACAACTTTACTGTCGACCATCCATTATAGTATACTGCTAGCATACGAAGCAGCTAGAATTATTGCTAGTATATAAAACAAAATTTTCCAGTTAATTTTAATCAGGTCTGTGAGTTGTTAATTAAGAGCGTATTTCCTTATAAATCCGATTCCGCATGATTGAAGAAATATGTAAGGAACCATTAACAAGGTGATATTTTCCGTGTGTATTGTATAAGAATTAACAAACGGGTATATTACGAGATGTGTTCAAAAGTTCTGTAGATTTAATTCTGTAGATGTACCTATCCCAAGTGAATTCCAAGAAGGCTTAATGAAAAGTTTACTTTAAAATACAATCTTTTCAAAGGTATTCACATAAAATATTTCTCTCTTAATGGAGCTTGATGTTAACTAAATAGAGTTATTATACTAAGAACTGGTGTCCAGTACCATAACGTGACCTATCACAAATTTCTTCTCGACGTGACATCACCTTCTGGTTGCCTGTAAAGAAATCAACTTCTTTAAGTAAATTGAAACAGGAAATATTAATCAAATGAAAAAGTTTCAGAGTATAGCGTTACGGAAATCTATTCAATTTTGTAAATGGTTAACACTGGAGAGCTTCAAAGTCTTCTGTAAGAATTAACTAGCGGTCTCCCACGCAAAAAAAGACACAGAAAATGTGATACGGTCTAAGGGCAAAACGAAATCAGATGTTTGAGAGCTTAAAATTGGTGGTGTATCTTATGACCATACGTGACCGGGGAAACGGAGTAAAAAATAGGTGTCACAGATAACGCTTCAACATTGACGAACAGTCCTTTAAGAGACACCCGCCAAAGATCTCACTACAATACAGATAAACACTCCATTCTTTAGATTCTGTTGATACTGTTTTAGTACTACGAGACTTTGGTTATTTATGTCTAAATAAATACAGTACACTAGAATACACGGGAAAGGTTAATCATACTGCTGTTTAAAATATTAATACAACAATAAGCGCAAACGAACATGAAAATACTATGAAAGATGTAGCCTACAATTGCATTAAACTTTGATATTTTATTTTCTGTAAAGGCTAAGAAACATGTTAAATTACAAAATCTCAGAGATAATCAAAACGCTAATCAAACCACCAATAAGCGTGTTTAGCCTTCAACTGCATGAAATTATGATATTTAGTTTTTGGTAAGGGTTACAAAGATATTTCATTACAAAACTCTTTATGCTTAATACCGATACTAAAACTTGACAGCGTTGTATTTTTTTTCATCCTTTTCTTGTTTTTTTTTTTAATCATAGCTTATAGCATAAGAAAATATCATAATCCATATCCATACGGGCAAACGTTATTTGTTGCTTACATTAAGTATTATTAAAATGATATTTTAGACGCAGCACATAAAATCCTGAAATAACTTTAATTGCACTAATCCACACACCTATGTCCACGCGATCGAAGCAGCAGGCAAATGCTAGTCATAATTCAAAGAAATGGACCGTTATTGTGTGGAAGCCTCACAGTTACTGTGATGTTTTCACGTTAACTGCAGGCTTGGAATCAGCTCAAAAAAAGCACTGAGACATTAAGTGATGAAAACTTTATTTTCTTGTTTATTTCCAAATAAATATTTTTACTTGTCGTCATACTAAGTTACTATGAACTAAAGGAAAGTAAGTTTTTAAATATAAAAAACACTGATCAAGGAAGCGGAGAAAATAAAATAAGAAAAATTAATTTTCTGTTTACCGCCAAAAAAAAAAAAAAATCCTGAATTTCGATGATGTTACTATAAACCATAACCTCCATGTTCTGTGATGAGGCGAGAACGTCCACCACCTTTCGCCTTCTCGTGATTTCACCGTCCTTGTTCCATTTTACATAGATGCTCACTTTGCGAACAGCCGACCAGCCTGGTAGATTTTCGTTCCCGGTCGCTGGGCCACAATACTCTACCTTTTGTCAAATTCGCTTACGTCACTGGATTTCCCTGTCAACCACACGTATGGTCGCTATAATCACATCTCATGCGTCTCTATTCCGCTTAGTTACTACCCGTATCGCATGACGTACTCCAATGTCACCATATGGCATTTAATCTTGCGATGGACAGTGGTCATAATGATTTCGCTAATCAGTGTATTCTTATAGTCTTAAGGATATAGGGATTTAATCATCTAAAATTAGTGGTCTGATAGCTTGCTTTCAAAAAGTTCGCGGCTTCGGTCCTGGTTTAAATCCCTGTAGGAGCAGGAATTTCTGAGAGATGTGTTTGATCATGTAAGCTACGCCAGGTCGCTCAGTGGTTTGTTTACATATTAAACTGTAGGTCCCTGAGGAAACGAACTGGCCATCCTACCTCTGACAAAATGGCTTGGTATGCCTCCTTCTGGAGGATCCAACCAACATATTGCTTGTGGAATAAGTTAGTGTATCATCTAAAATATTAAATACGTTCCGAATGATATCTACGAAACTTTCTAATTATGTTAGAAACTCTCCAAGAATTAATGTGGTCACCAGTTTAAATCAAGGTCACCGCAACACCTTTACATTACTGAGGTGTATTGGATATTGGTTAGTGATTTGAAAATTGCTTCCAAACTGGAATACAGAACACACTTTAATGTATCTGTATTATCCATAAATATTCTTTGAAACTACTATTCAATGAGAGAATTTGTGTTTGTCTCACTGTATAAACTACTCTTTCAAATAACAGTTTTACGCATTTGGAAATTATTACTCTGAGTGAGAAAATACACATCGTAAATAGAAGGAAAACTAAAAATTAATTATTTCATACCCTTAGAAAAAGATGGAAAAAAGTTTTTTTGGATAGAACATTTGTATATTTAAGCCATAGAACGGTGTTCCACATAGGAAATAAGACATTTTTTCCTTGTTCAATTCGTATTGAAATCTTGTTAAATTTAATTTAGCCAATGTTGCACTTGTCATCTCAGAAGCAGAGACAATTCTGCCACATTTTGAGAAAAACTGTATCATATAATATAGAGAAAGTAATGTGACCATTATATTTCTGCCTGGTTTCTCGATATGTAAGAGAAGGGAAAGAGGTAGAATGCTGGAGACAAGGCGCAACTAACTACTGGAGATTGTCCGGCAAGCTACGCTGTCGGGGGGACTTAAGAGTTTGCCGGCCGAGACTGAGGACTGCGATATGAGGCTCTCTGGCTGTCTTCAACAGCTGCAGACCCTGGAACATGTGTTCTACTCAGGCCGCAGTAACTCCAATGCAACTGCCTGTCTCTAACGATAGGAAAGGATCTCATATCAGTCACAGCCTTCAAAATGTTTTACAACAACTAACAGTAATCATTATTCAAGGCAATATTGAATAAAAACTTAGACGAGGGAGAAGAAGCTCTCCATGAACACACCATGTTACCTCATGGTCCAACCACTATGTCGATGGTTACTAACTTTCTGCAAGCATTCGGGAGGACGCAGGGTCTAATTCCCGTCCGGAAATACAGATTTGGGTTTTCCATTGTTTCCACAGATCTCTCCAGGTGAATGCCACGATGGTTCCTTCAAAAGGCCATGGATGTATCCTTATCATTCCTTACCCTCAGTCCTTTCACAAATCTAATAACCTCCACATAAATGAGGCGAAAACCAGAAGTAACTTTCTGCAAAGACATGACAGTGATTGCCGAATAATATAACTTATGAAGTGGAACGTCTTTGCAGCGTGTGAAAAGATAAGGACTAATTCCAACGCTTTTCATCAACATCTGTAGCTATCTTATTGCTGTTATAAATACATCTATCGGTTCTTAGCTTTACTATATTTATTAACGTGTTTTTATACAAGATTTTTTTTAAAAGTGAAATTTTTATTCCAACGCCTCAAATTTTTTCGTCCATCTATCGCATGTCGCATTACAGCCGGCCGCGGAGTGGGGATAAAGTGAAAGGCGCTCGGCAGAGCAGCCAAGGCCAATATGGTGGCACCCATATCTCAGTGGACCGTTTAGCATTTACATTCTCACTTATTCGTGAAATTGCTCCGCGGTATTTGTGTGTTTTGATCAGTGAATTGATGTAAATGTTTTTATTCACTTGGATAACGATACAGATAGTGAGTCAAATAAACCGGTCAACGAGGGAAATACTGTGCCATATTTTACATAGTAGACTGTTGCGATGTTTTAAGACTGTAATTTGATGGTTGGTCATATTGATGGATTTTTTATTATGATTTTTTATCATGACCGAAATGAAAATAACATCAGTATGTGCTACAATTGTTATACTGTCAACACAAGTATTTGCTGGTAAACGTTGTAAGCAAATATGAATTCCGGCAAAATAGTTTCCCTCTTTCATCAAACTTACTAGAGATATTTTATCAGACAACAGAACATTCTGCGTCTTCTGAGAAGTATGATTTGACTCTCTCATGCCACACCTACCTAAACAACTCACTCTTCACGCATATGAATGGCATCTTTCTAGCTGCCACGCAACAACGCTATCACACTCACATGAGGAATTTCACATGCAGTCGCAAAGTACGATTCATCTTCAGGCCAGCTTGTGCCACAACGCACGCTAATCAAATGTTTACTACAGTTTGCACGAGATTCTTATAAGCTTCAACAGTGTAAACGACTGTGATATTCTTAAGCTCGGTTCCAGCAAAGCCGTCCCTCATTACGCTCTCTCAGAAGGTGTACTGGATTTCTCAGATCTCTTCCTTTGTCTGCTCTCATTGTAGTGTCTTAAATTCCCGCAGCAAATCGGATTAAGCTTATTTCAGCTGGGACAGCCGTAATACAGCCACTAAATCCCATTCCTCCTTTCTGTTTTGTCAGCGCTGTTGTAAGTAATCTATGCTGTTCAAATTTATTCTCTCTGTATATATACTTATACGCATATTGGGGGCAACGTAGTCTTAAGCAATTTACTATTATATAAAATATTAAATTTTACCTTAGAACTGTGTTACACGCCGTTGCGCTATATTAATTCATATTACCGCATACTACTAATCATTAGGTACCCTTCATTCTCCGAAATGTGTGACGCTCGAATCGCTCCGGTGGTGGAAAGAATTTCACTATTCAACACTTAGCCAGAAAGGTACAGAGGTGTTGGTTGATGTACGGTTCCTATCATCAAACCGTACCAGTGCGCCTAGATGGAATTCCGAACTTCTTCGCAGGGAGTATGTTGTGAGGACATGCTTCAGCATTGACGGCGGTCGGTTGGGGACTTAAAAACCTTGGTCTCCTACGTGAAGGCAGGCACATAGGTCGGCACTTTGTTTCTCAGCCTCCCTCCCTTCTCCCTTTTCATACGAACACGCTACCAAGAGCCTACTTGCAATAACAACAAGTTTAGATGCCTTAATGTAGTCCCTGTTTTTGCAGTTGTTTGATAGGTAAGGTAAGGGGTTTCTCGGCTCACTGCCGTTTCCCGCACGATTCATGGAAGTAGAGTTCCGCATCTCCTTTCGAACATTGATACTAGAAGTATGTGATGTGGACAACGCCACGCGTCGGCTATTCTTTACCTTCCCGCGGAGTTTCCTCCACAGTACGCATTGAATATCAGGCTTAGTCGGCCTGGAAAGCCTTTGTGTGGTTCCTAGAAAACCATAGGCTTTATCGGGGATCGAACCCAAAACGTGCGGGATGCAGTCAGACGCTCGGCCACCTTGAGCTAAGCGGCCACCCAACTGTTCCATATAATAGGAAACGCAACTGTTTCTGATATTAGGTTTTGCCCCGCGTCAAGATATTATCAACAATATTAATTTATAGAATACGATTGGAGTTTTTTTTTTTTTTGATTGTGCTGAAAAACTCTTTGCGAAAAACTGCCAAACTAAGATTCCGATGGCTGGGACATGTCAAGAGGATGTACCCAAGAGGCCGGCCCAGAAGGATATGGATAGAACTTCCATGGTTTTCCAAATCACTCCAGGCAAATGCCGGGATGCTTCCTTCAAAAGGCCATGGCCGAATTCCTTCCCATTCCTTGCCTCCCATCCTTTCCCGTCTCTAAAGACCTCGCTGTTAGAGAGACGTTAAGCAGATAAAAAAAAAATGGATTGAGCTCGTGAAATTGGACTTACAGGAGAAAGGTGTGTCATAGTACAGAGTCCAAGAAGAGGAAACATACTTGGACAAGCAAAGGTGGCGGGGGCTGTTACACCGCACCTGGGAAACTGGAGACTGATGAAGATGATGATGATGGTGATACTGAAAAACCATTTGTATCCAGCGATTACATTCTTTTAAGATTTTCGCTGTAAGGTGTTATATCTGATACTTTTTGATTTCACCAAGGATGCTACATTTTACGTAAAACATGACCATTTTTTTGCTTCATCTTAAAATAAACATTCTGTAGTAGTCAAATTTGTCATGGAGGTTATTGTGGTGGAATGAGATGAGGAAAAAGCAGCAACAACAGGCATTAATCAATACGTCGAAATTCAATGAACTATATATTTTTTGCATAATTTGTAATTAATCAATATATAATATAAAAGTAAGTGTACAGTGTGCCTGCCGCTAAAATTAAAAAACGAGTCCCGGTACTGTGGTAGCCCTCTATCCCTTATCCATGAAGAAGGTTTCCGTTTTTACCTGAAGGGCGTGATTTTGAAGATAGAAGGGCTGGAAGTTTCGCCCTCTAGAACAGTGAGAAAACGAAACAGTCGAAGAACGCGAGGCACGCTTACGTTGCCAACGAACGAAACAAAAAGAACAGCGAAAAAACGAAACAGTCGAAGAGCGCGAGGCATGTTTATGTTCTCAGCGAAGGTGAATGAGCACCATGAGAAGCAAAGAAACCGAAGAACAACGAAATGAACGAATTAAAGAATCAGGAAGATTGCGAACGCAAGCCGCCCATGATAATATCACCCTACGAGAGGCGTGGACGAGGACACTTAAACAGTATAACTTGACAAATGAATCATTCCACTACTACCAGACAAAACAATATAACAAAAACAACCACGTCGTAATCGGAAAAATGGATAACATCTACAAATATTGTAACGCGAAAAAATTCAGTTGAGAAACACCAGAATTCTGTTGCATGAATGGAAAAATTCGATTACCACTACTGGAAGCACCTCCACAGGAATTTCTACATTGAGCGGGGAAACTCCAGAATCGAAACACATAGTATTAATCCTCAGAATACCCGTGATATCTACTGACTGCCATTCCAATTTAAAAGACTGTAATTTCCAATCAAATTAGCCTATAGTTTTACTATTAATAAAGCGCAAGGACAAACTTCAAAACATTACGGCATCAACTTCAAAGACTCATGCTTCTCTCATGGTCAATTTTACGTAGCTTGCTATCGAGTAGGAAATTATAAAAATTTGTATATATATCCCCGGATAAGAAAATGAAAATTTTTGTTTATAAACAAGTATTGTAAAAGTTAGAATATGTATCCAATTAAAAAAAATACCTCTTACGTTTTAAAGTTTATCCTTTTATTCCAACTACCACACAATCTCATATCAAATCCCTGAGCGAAGCCGGGTACCTCAGCTAGAGTACTATAAATTCCACCTCATTTTTTATTTTATTTATTACTTTTTGTTTTTTACTTCAGCTTGGAAGAAAACCTTTGAAGGGGGCAAGAGAGACTGCAGGGTGATTTCTCCAAAAGATAAATCTATTGTCTTGATCTTGTGCAACGAGCGATGCACGCATTTTGACTGGATAGAACTCTGAACATTTCGTTCTTAAGTCGCCAATAAAACGATAAAATTGTGAGCTCGCTGGTGATTCAGCGTTGAAGTTACCTGACTGAATCTCGGAAGATCCTCGTTTCGAACCGCGCTCTCTGTCGGAACTTTTACGGATCCTAAAACTGACTTTCACCTCTGGAAGAGCTACGGTTCGGTCATGTGAAGGATGCTATGTGGCTCTGATTCAACTTAAAAGGTCCTCTTTGCCTGACAGTATTACCGTGTTAGAGTACATACGACAGGAGTCGATTGCTTGGAAAATTGAAACTCTTACATTTAGATGGCCATACTGCCCTTCAAGATCTGCCGGACAGTACTACAATATGTTTTTAATTTGTTAACCAAAACTTAGAACATAAAATCAAAATACAGTCTCAGAAATGTGATAGTGTGTTTCATCTTCCAGTACCATGCAGCTGTATGAACATTTTGTTCAATTTGTCAATTATTTTTAATTCTACAAATCAATAATTAAATGTAACATGACATTCGGTTATTATAAATGTTCTGAAATATTCATTTCTATTGTTCATTAGTATGCATTTGTTATATTTCTCTCATATTTAGAAGTTAAATTTTTGATCGCATATTTTCTTCTTTTGTTCCTTTTAGCTGAGAAATGGAAACAGACAAAATTTTGCTAAGCATAAAACAGTCTGACCTTTACCTACATGCGTTGAAACAATATCGTATTACCAAATTCTAGCATAGACGAAACATTGCATTCTTATCTTACGATGTAAAAATTTTAAAACCAATTAAAACCTCTTATTCTAAAATATTTATAATATTAATTTTACAACGTTAAAATAAGCTTAACTTTTGCGTATTGGTATTAAAATTTATCCGTATGGATGCTTGTGAGTATCTGATAAACTGTTATATGTCCAAGCTTATGTGCTTGTTGTTATTTACTGTCAGTTGTTATCAATGCAAGGTGTGGCACTCATGTTTATTCAATTAGTTTAATATACTTTTAGTAGGCGACAGAAGCAACCAAATAAATCTGTAAGACGCTATAGTTTCACTTTTCAACATTCAAGATTTTACATTAGCGATTAGCGAAAATTCTGAAAAGTGGAAAAGATATGAAGAAATGAGCACATTTTTATGTGTTAAGTTTGCGTTTTTTTTATTAAATTTACGTATTCTTGAAGTTATTCTGCAACATTATAAATATAATTTCTAATTTGACGGTTTATTTAATGCGAAAGAAGAACTTTGGATTATTTGATGTCAATAAAGCGTCAAGATTTGTTGCCTCGCCTGAAAGATTATGGTTATTATACTAAATGGATCAAATGACACAGATTAAAAAATTGTTAACTTAATACAACGCTTGCATCAATTTCTATTATGCAGTGTTCAGAAACATAGGAAATAACACTCTGGCTGAAAGGCAGAAAATACCCAGAAAAGTTGCAAGTGCGCATGTCAAACTCACAATAAAATTTAGTAATATATATATATATATATATATAGAGAGTGAGAGAGAGAGCTAATATTGCAATCAAGGAATTATTTCGAATCAAGTTGTTTTGCAGTCTAGTAGGCATGGGTAAAAGTTATCTAAGGAAATTAATATTTCATAACTCAGCAAGAATCATTGTTTGGAATACGTTTACAAGGTATGCTTTAAGTTCTGGGAAAAAAAAAACCTCAGATAATATACGGTAATACCTACATTTACTGCGTCAAACGAGTGGCTTTAAGAAAATGCGTTTGGTAATTATTTTTCAGTATCCCGTATAATACTAATTTAATTAACTAATCTGGGGCGTGAGGTATAAAGAGATTGCAAGTTGTATCACTGTACTGTTGCAAACATTCAAGGTGGGCGGAGAAGTGGGGGAAGCCAGGAAATATTTCATTTAGGCGGGCTTTACGGGGATATCACTGGTATTTTTGCAGGATAGCATCTTCTGCGTGAAATTAATTAGTGCCTCGGAGTGCCTTGAAAATAAAAGGTAATGTCCTTTTATAAACCACATCATTAGAACTTTAATAACGCCTAACAAGTTTTCTTCAGTCGATAATGGTTTTTCATTCCGGCGGATAAAATGGGAGCGCTCTTGGCGTTAATTCACAATAGATTTGTTAGATACACTTTTGATACTGAAATCATTTGATGATATCAGCCTACTGCAACCGATTAATTCTTTATACCAACAAAACATTAACATGTACAGGCGTATACTATCACTGGACAACAACCTTACAAATTCAACTTCTAAAATTATCTCTGCTACTAAGTAAACTACAGTTGCTCCTATTATCTAAAACCAATCTTGCGAATATGACTTCGTCATCTTTACGTAAACACGATGTTAACGAAACAGAGCCTAATGAATGGTAAGAGTTTTAAAAATACCACTGGTGCACACAGCATTTTAATGCCACTAAGTACAGATAATACTTTCTAGGAAGTAAGGAAACAGTGATAAGAGCTGCTGAATATGGATTTTCGTAAAAATTGGAACTTTCTCTGAAGTACAGAATATACAAATGAATACAGTTACATAAATCATTCATGAAGTCATTATTTTCCTTCGTCTTATTTTATCAGTGTCTATAAACTTGTAAATTGTAGCTTTAATATGATATATCTGCACTAGCCAGGCTAAATATCACGAGAAATTTTAAAGTGTTAAAAAAATCTAATTAGATCGTTAACACATAAGCTGAAATCATTGTTTGCAGAAATTTTGCGCGGATACTATTACTGTGAATAAAGAGGTAAATACGAAACAATTACTGTGTTAATGCAGTCAGTCAACTAGGAAATGAAATACGGGCAGCTGGTTTTTTTTTTTTTTTTTTTGGTGAACGCGTACCTCTTGAGACCCAATATTAATTACGCAATACATATACGACCTAAACCAATAGACAGTATCCATCTCACTCCAGAGAAAACCATATAACGGTTACTCTCTAGTCTATACCTATGCAACATAATAACTGGTCACTATTCATCTCAAAACCCTAGTCGTCGATGAAATGTAAGTACTCTTAATAACTGAATATCATCGAACAGTAATTTTAAGTTGGAAACAAGGACAAAAACTAATTATTTCATAGTCCGATAAGTAGTACCCGCTTATAAAGGAAATATTTCATTATTTTTTAAAAGAATCCCATGTGGTATATACGTAAATTTCAGAAAAACGAAAAGGTATTTACTAACACGAATTAGGCTTAGGGGAATTGTAGTAATAATGAAACACTATTTGGTATCAAAAGGAAGCGGATTCGCAAGTCTGAGTACAGTACAAGCGGGGGCAGTAAATTACACCCAACTGACAATGGCTCACAAATGAACTGACATGATTGTGGTTCTAACGAGCAATCTTATTCATCCAGTCGGCACTGTCAGACATGTTCCACGCTGATCGTAGCAATAATGAGGGCAACCTAGTCCACTTTTTTTAGACCAGTACATATTTTGTTGAATCAGTAGAAGAAGCAGTGGCAACAGCAAGTATTTGCCCTTGCAGCGTTTTACCTGCGGCGAACAGTCGTCAGCGTACGACCTGGCCCAGGGGTGAGCGAACCGCAACCCGCTCGGCATTGCTCGCGCCTCCGCACTGCATCTGTGAGATTTATTCAACGATAAACGATACTTCATTTGTCCCAAATATTAATGTATCACTACAGTATAACAGCTACATAATGAGGCGAAAATGCCATTTATGAAGTCAATTTTTCACATCCGTATAGCATTCTTGTTTTAAAGAGCTTTTATGCTCGTCGATGTGGAAATCTTTAAATACAAGAGGACATTCAGGGCAAGGAATTGGAACAAAGGGGGCCCAGAATTTTCTTGGAATTCCTTCATTGGTCTGGAGTGATTTCCCAAAGTAAAAATCTGGATTATGAGACGTGAATGGAACTCATGTCCTCCGCAACGCCAACCACTAAATTTAACCTCTACCTCGTCAGGCTCCTTCCGAATATTCTTACTGGGTGCTTCAAAAAGAGCTACACTACTTTGAAAACACTTATAAATTAATCTACATAACTTTCTTAACTGATTAAATTGTCATACCTCAGGTTTACTCAAATATATACCGCGCGTTGTGGGTGAGAGGTTAACGGTCTGGTCTCGCATTCGGGTCCCGAATTTCGGGAGGACGTCGGTTCGAATCCCAGTCCGGGCATCCAGATTTGGGTTTTCCATCGTTTCCCCATATCACTCCAGGCGAACGCCGGGATGTTTCCTACAAAATCACATGGCCAAATTCCTTCCCGTTCCTTGTCAACAGCCGCCTCCCTCTTCTAATGACACCGACGTCGACGAAGCGTAAAGCCATAAAAAAAAATATTTTTTTTACTTAAATAGTGCTTCAGTACAGAATTTATCAATCTGAAGCGCCATTGGCAAGAGTAGTTAAATTGACAAATTTCGTTGTTGCGATAATTGTAGCTCGGATGTTTCGCTTTCACTGAAAAAATTCTACGAAGGCAGTTCAGAGTCATTTTCGATCAGAGTTTAGTGAATAGTCTACCAGTGTGTCTACAATTTCATATTGGCACCAGAATTTTTTTGAAAGTGATCGCTCGGTTGACATGATAAATCGCTAGGATGGCTGCCAGTTGGTGATGTTGAAAGATTACGGAGGCATCGCCAATGGTAGTCTCATATAAACAAAAATATACTTTGATGTGAACTTTGGGATGTTTTATTACAGAAATACACTTTAAGTGATCCTGTAAGTACGTGAGGAAATTTCTATATTCTGCCTAAGTTGTAAAACTCTTTTTGAAGCACCCTGTATAAATATGCATCACGCTAAACGTGACGCTATGTCATACAGTTGATGAAAGAGAAGCCGTTCAGAATTATTTTTTACCCTAAACGAAATTGTTCGCTACTTCCTATAAATGTCCAATGCAATTAACTTAATTTCCTCGATCCAAGTTTCAATCGAAGGGGTAGCTACATTTTCTCTTCGGGATACCCTACAAAATAAGTGCACATTTCGTTATAGCCATTGCCACAACGAGTCAGTCGTTATACAGGTGCAGAAGAGGCGAAATTTTGTTCGTAAAACATACGTTCCAGTTTCAAGTGGATTCCGTAAAACCAGTCTTATTGTATAACTGTCAGACTGAGGTCTGGAAATCAGGAACACCTGTTTCAAAACAGAGTCGATACAAATACTGTACTGCTACTGTCTGTATCTTCACCAGTCTAGTCAGGTTTCAAAATTTTATAAGTATGAAACCTCAGTCCCCCATATAAAATACATAATTCTAAACTCTAAAGTAACAGTAATCGAACAATATAAAAGTAAACGTAAGTACAAAATTTCCAACGTACATATTTACAATCACGAAGCTGATTATGAGAAAACTGTATTTTAGAGTTGTCTATTTGACGCCAAGTTTCGTTCTGTAATGTGAATTCTGCAGTATACATTTGAATTATGAACAAAGTTTTTACACTTAATTTTAAACAGGGGATGTTATACAGCCAGAGATTATATAGCCTATAAATGTCACAATCTGTTCCGCTATAAAAGATTAATAAAGTCTTCTAAGGATATGGAATTCACATTAGGTGGTGATAAGATGCCATAAAGCATAGAAATAACTGTAAATATTATCGAGTTTTAGTCGTTACTCCGTTCATTACGCAAATATTATAACAATGGTTAACTTGTATTGTTCGTTTCCCCCTTCAAGATGTTAAAGAAAGTTCCTAATATACAACCGAAGCAGGTTAAAAAGTTTATTAGATCTAGAACCCGGTAACTATTTACTTCTGTTGTGTCAAATTTTCCACAAGTATATAGTTACATTAATACTCGAGTATACAAAGATCTGTAATGGACAGTCAAGTACTTAAAACTGCCAGAGGGAGCCAAAAGGATGTTCCTAAAATGAAATATTATAGTCAATGTTTTACAGGAGCTAATTATGGAACACAATACTGCAGTTACATACAAAATGTTTTGGGACATAAATATTCACCTGTGTAAATATCTAACTGAGACCAGGATTGCAGTTAAAATTCAAACGAATCAGGTTAATGTCAGACGACTGTTATCCAACTGAAAACGTTACAGCTTAATCACCATTAGTCGCCATGGAACAAAAATTAGCAATTTATCAATTTTCGAGAAGTATTCGCATCCATTTAGATTGCAAGTGTGAACTGAAATCTATTCGTCCTGTACATGTCGTATGAATCTTGTGTTCTTTTTCAGAGCGTTATTTCACCATACTATCATGAAATACTATTTTCCGTAGTTTTCACATAGCACCACCATCAATAATAACTTTCCAAAACACCCTCGTTGATGTAAATGGATAATAGCTTAGTCAAACAAATGTGAAAGAAAAGGTCTGACAAAAAGTATTAAATTTGGATTCATTAAAACAGAACTAGTTTACAAAACCATGACTGGCGCCAAGAAACAAAACAGCAAATTACAATATTAAAAATATTCTAGACATCGTCTTAAGAAAAATATCACATGCAAAAAACATTGACAACATCAGATGGCTTCAGGGTCACCGAATTGCCAAGATCAATAGAAGTCTCGATTTAGAAATTTCTCGAGAGCACAGCCAATTAACATTCGTCATTGAAGAGAGTTAGTATACCGGTTTACTATCGGTCATAAATAAAACAATCATGTTAGTGATTAAACTCAGCGAAAGAATCACATAAACATAAGGCTATCCCCCTCAGATTAGAAAGAATTTTCAATTCAATATGAAGCCATTTTCTGAAATAAATGAACTAGAATCTTCGGTGAATACTCTTTAATGTTGTTCCGAGAAATATTATATATCCTGAGAAGATGAAAAAAGAGCTGATAAAATTTTTCAGCATATTTGGGAAACCGTTCTGAAAGTTAGTCCTATGAAAAATAACAGTTCCAATGTATTACTAAGTGCTGATGGAAAAGATGGATTGATTTAAAGCCGATAGAAAAATACTGTTTAATACCACTAAACGGCATAATTGCAGATTAAAATTACTGTTGGTACTTCCCATTACTTCTTTACTAATCGCGAAACTCAGAAAATAGTTTACCTCCGAAACATAGATCGTTTCATGATAACGTATGCCATCCACGAGCAACAGTTTGTAACGTGTAGCCATAATTTAAGAACATGTGCATTTTAAAATATTGTTTATTCGGTTAATTCTGAATTAATGCATGAGATTCAGCAGAGACCTTAATCTGTTCGCGTTTGAAAATGTCCACTAAGTCCGTAAACTCAAAAATTATAAACTTAAGCTTCTCAAATATCAAACCAAATTGGTAACAGCTCTAATCCTTAAATATTCATTTTCTCTGTAACTTTTTCTGTAAGTTTCTTATATATGAACCCCATATTATTTACGAATACTTAATACATAGATGGATAATTTTTTGTAGGTTTCAGTGAATATACAGGTAAACAGGTATCCAAAAGTTCTTTCTTTGTATAAAAATAAGTACCAAAAATCTGTGATATTTTGTGTATAATTACTGACAAAATTGTACTGCGGGTATTAATATGTTCCTTCGCTTTTGTCCCATTTAATTTTGCGGTAGAAAAAACTAAAAAAAAGTTATTTGTTAATTGCCGTTAAAAATATAATAGTAATAATGATAAATTAAAAATCATTATATGAATGCTGAAAGGAATTTCACCAAATTAAACTGACACAGGACACTTAAAAGGACCGGTGGCTTCACGTTCAATAGAAACCAGATTTTCACTTTATTTCACGCCGTCTTCTACCGGTGATGTGGTTCGTTTCTCGTATGGCGTATCTACTTGTGGAGCCTCTGCTCTCGGCAGGCAAGCAACTGGTGGCGAACAGCATCCAATATGACTGCACGACGAGACGACACAGAGAAACCACGTTAGATCCATGCTTCAGTTTAAAATTTAATGATTTACTCAAATTTTTTAAGCTTATTTCAGTTTTTTTTTTCCTTACATTTAAAACCGTTATTTTGATCGTGGTATCTACAATTTTAGCTAAACCTACGGTGCTAATTTTCACATATAAACAAATATGACGCCAGTTAGGATTCATCTCTTACTTAAACGAAATGTTACGTTAGATGAATACCATCTATGATTTTGGCTGTACATTATCATCAAGTTCTCACCTTTTACTCTTGCAGAACATAATTTTGTATCACTTTGATGCGGCACGATACTATTACAGTTCTAAGAAATGTACATGTATCCAGCTAAACTAATTTTTACTTCCTATTTTTTTAAAGAAATTTTGGATATTCATTGAACAGTTAAGATTCCTTCCTTCCAGTATTTGGAGATGCATAGCTGACTGATTGCAGTGGGTCACGTTAAAATCGTTGGTTAAAAAATATATATATATATACGAAAACGTTAGATTTACAGTAAAAATATAAATCAAGACGAAATCTTCGTTGCGATATAGTATTCGTCATCTAGAAACAAACGTCTTAACCTTCATAAATTAAGAAGATATTTTTAAAAAGTTTCGAGCAGCATGAATTAAAAGGGGCACAGTGTTACATTATAACGTAGTATACAACAGTTCTTTACACTCACAGAGTCAGTGATTAAGGTATTCTAATACTACGAGACTCTGTGAACCTCTTTGATACTCATAAATTTTATTTTACGAAAATTATTAATCACAACAGCAGAATCTTTGCTCTTTGACCATCTATTTCGGATGAAAGGCAAGTAATTTTCTTTTGATTTTATAAGTAACCAAAACTTAAGCAACAGTTTTTGAAGTTGTTCATATTGAATGGCGATCAGCTATGGTTAAATCTTTAGTTCTCTTTGGCAGCCGTTGTAGTATTATTAAAATTCCTTCATGGGTTATTTCGCTGCGTCATCTGGTTATGAAGCCCCACGTTTCAGCCTTTATGTTCAGAATTATATACAGATTACACAGAGGCACATCCTTGGACATGATCTACAGATCTTAGCTAAGTTTCTCTTTAGTTAGAGCAAGGAACTCCTATTTCTTTAAACGAACAATACTTGTGTGTTAGGGTATTGGTGTATAACGAGATAGTGCATCAAGGTAATCAACAGTATTTTATCATAAGCTTATTGCTGATTTTATCTGCCATGTTGAGTTTTAGTGTGGTTGAAGTGAGCGGCCACTTGTTGTTACCTGGTCGGAGAGCGGCTGGCCCCGCGCCTCCTCCGCCGCCTGCTGCCGCTGCTGCCGGTGTGACTGCGGCGCGCTCACCGCCGCCACTGTGCGGCCTAGGCGCGCCTCCCGCGCGCTGCCCGCCCCGCCTCCTCCGCCACGCACGTGCACTGCGCCGCCGCGCCGCCCAACAAACTACTTGTTTACATCACGACACACTCACTACCGAGTGGAAGTCACGCTGTTATTATTACTTCCACGGAGTGGCGGATATAGGATTTTGATTTGGGGGGGGGGGCTTGAGCTGATTTTGGTTTGGGGGAGGGATAAGTGGATTTCTTTTTGGGGGGGGAGGCCTTGAGTGGATTTCGTTTATAGTCATGCCGCCCTTAAAAAATCAGTAGAGCTAAAAAATTAGGTATCAAAAATTACCGATGTCGGGGGTTGTCCTAAATACTTTTGGGGGCGGGGCTTGAGCCCCCTAGCCCCCCCCCCCTTGATCCGTCACTGTTTCCACGTATCACACAGCAACGGTTTTTAAATTATTGTTTACGGGCATTCGTGAACAAGTTGAGAGGCAAAATAAGGTCAAAGGACACAGTAAAATCGTATATTTTTAAACGAGCAATTCTTGTATATATATTAGGGATGTAACGCAAGTGCGGAACTATCGCGTGAAATCGTATCTGCGCTACAACATCCGCAATTTTTAATGCAGATGTTTAGCTGATGTTTTGTTTACATTGCAATATATATTATTCTTTTCTCTTTATACGATATTCGGACCACCTTCTCTAAGGTAACAACAACTGATATAATAGGTCAAAATAGTGCCACCAAAAACTGCCTTAAAATATTCCAGTGAACCGTGGGAGAAGCTGAGGTCAGAATCCCAATATACCGGCTTGTAGATAGAGAACCTTGCTATTTTGAAAACTCAGACGAGGCACTCTTGCAAGAGGATTACAAGACTGGATAACCATCGATTTCTGTGGTTCTTGTTCGATTTCCAGGGAATTTATGCGATGGGTCCTAAAGTTATGTAGCACGTTAGTTAGTGGAACAGGCCGTAGACGTGAGGGCAAGATTTCTTATTACTCAATGCATATTCGGGTTCGCGACCGGCTCTCGGTGATCACAATTTTTCAATCATCATTTCCAATACCTCAATTTAAGAATTAATATGGAAATAAAGATGAATTATTAAATTACTATCACACGTTTTTGATTGATTTTGATTTGACAGAATAAAGAGAGGTTCTGTGTTTCATGCAAATATTTTCTTCAATTGTTAGTCTCTTCACATACCTGAGTTGGTTGCAACAAAAAAAAGTGGAATGCGCATACTTCTGTTTGCATCGGGTTCGGACAATATGCATTCAAGGTTTCTAAGTCGTTAGAGAGACTGCTCTCACTTTCCTCTAATGTGGCAGTTTGGACGGCGATAGCTAAGTTGTCAGCGTAGCAGAATTTATTGCCGCTTGTTTCTGGCATGTCACTGGTGTACAAGTTGAAGAGCAATGGAGCTAGTACTGACCCTTGGAGTAATCCATTTTTTACTTTAAATGACTTGTCTTATGCCCAACAGTGACCTTAAAATATCGGTTGGTCAGCATATTCTTTTTTTTTTTTTTTTTTTTTTTTAATGTTTTTATATGATCCGTCCTACTTTTACAGCTCAAAAATTTTTCAAGTCAAAATTCTATAACTGCCAATACTGTTGGAAATTCTGTAGGTGGATGGAGACATTTGATCCATAGTGCCTCCACTCGGTAAATTCTTCGGGAGATGAGTACGAATTTATTCCTCAGTGTGATAATGGAAACCGATCTACTCCGCTGTGGTATTACTATTTATTTTATATATAAGCTGCTAAGAAAACATTGACTATGGTCTGTCGCCTGTCGCATAAAATCCGTTGAACTTCTAAGAGGATACACTCTACAACATCTATATAATAATCACTGAAATCGACGATTACGAAGTATGTCGATCTCTTCTGTGGCTTTGCTGTTTGTCAGAGTCACGTATAGAGACTACACAAGCAGAAAATCGGCTTACGTACCGTATCAAGTCACAGGTGTTAATAGTGCAGTAACCGAAGATTACATGAGACCATCTGCTCTCTCATTATGATCAACCAGTAACGTTCCTATGATACGTTTTCTTCTTAACTACTAATTCAGTATCACCAAATTCAAATTAACTAACAATGTCGTATCATAATCATCAAAAACAACCCAACCTTTAGCTTTCCTTACGGGAGAAATAAGTGGCATTTGTTGTTGACGTAACAAACTACCCTTAAAATTTGCAATCTTAACTAATATGTACTTAAATTTTTGATAATATTAGCTATTTTTTTTTGTATGATTTGCCGTTTGAGGAGATATTTTACTTCCATTCTGCTACATCCAAGTAATTAACAACAATCTGCACCCCCCGTCAATTAATCACAGCTGTTCATGAGTTTGGTACTTCAATTTTTTAACCCCGGCGTTTGGATCGATAATGACGCAGATGTCAGAAGTTACCCTTAGTATAACTAAAAACTTAAGAGTTTAAAAAAATGTCGTATGTTACTCGTATTTGTTAGTAATTTGGAAATATATTTCCATCTGCATTAGACGTCTGCAACTTTCCATATTGTATGCCTATGAGATATTTTATCTTCAGCATACCTTATATAGTTGCTTCCAGATACGTAAAAAGAAAATATCGAGAATCTGTGAGAGGTAGGCCATGTTCAAGTTGTGATTTTTCAACTTATTTTTAATATGAAAAAAATTGCTTTTACTGGTGTAATTTGAGGGTAAATGGCGATAGATGCTACGAAACTCAAGCTTTATTCTTCCACAAAACCACTTCTAACCCATCAAATGAAATCCAAGAGATTTTAAGTGACACCAGTGAACAGATAGTCTGCAGGCAATTAGGAGCAGTTATTAGTGGTTTATATTTCTTCCAGCAGCAAACAAATACCATTGTTATTTCGTCATACCAAACAGTACGTTACTGGATCTATGTCTGCTCTGCACGGACCAGAGGTGCCATTTCTTTTGTTTGTGCGTATGCGCTCCTTATTGAAATTGATGTTAAGCTTCTATGTAAATTTATCTCGTAACTTATTTACAAATTAATATTAATGTTAATAACTCCTTACTCAACACACAAAATGGGAACTGATTTCGCCGCTATATGTTGAAATATTTGTAAAAAGTAATATTAACTCACAAAAATTTGAAATTAAAAATTACATTACCTTTCAGTAGCCGCAGCAAAAACGTATCATTTCAGACTAATGAAGTGGACTTTCCCTGCGGCACACCTCTTCATACGTAATGCTCAAAGAAGAGCATTTAATTAAAGATAAACATTTCTCGTTTAATTTTGTAATTACTGTATTTATACGGGTAGAGTTAGATCCTGCCTCATTCGACCTTACATATCATTCGATAACTGTAAGAACCAAAAAGAAACATTTGTGTTCATCTACACATTTCGTATTACTGATTTTGTCTACCGTATTTATGCGTTATGTTTACGAGAATAAGACCGGTGTTTCAACACATCTACCTCAAATTCTATGGGTTGTAATGTTTTCAGTAAGTCCGCCTGACATTTGCTTCCTTTATCTTTTGATTTTGCCTCCTTACTTCTGTTTTCAATTTTAAAATAATAAATTAGTGTTTCTGTCCAATTTATCATGCATCAAACCAATTGTATTCCTTTTAAAACCTTGTTTTTGTTTTACTTTAGCTACTTCCGACTCTTTCCACGAGGTTTTGCATGCTATTTATGATTAAATAATCTGTAATGCAATGCGCCTTAATCATGGTTATCTGTATAATCTTCAATAAAATTTATCACTATTTATTTTGCTTAGAACTGATTTTTTCCGCTGTGTTTATGATATTTACAACAACAACATTCATTGCTTTTCATTCTACAATAAAACATGACCATTATTTTCAAAAACTTCTTTTCTATTTACTTTCCTCTACTTCTAATATTTTCCTTGATATATTTTTGAATTGTTTATGGTAGTCAAATTGTAATTGTATATAGTTTGAATGATTATATTTGTTTCACTAAATTTCAAGTATACTTGTTTTACTAATAATTCGGAAGGCCCGATTCTAGAGTGTAACGATACTGCTGTGTCAGACTCGTACAATGCTTTAAGTAGTAACAATAATTCATATTGAAAGGAGGGTTGGAATATTTTGCTCGAGAGTGCACAGAGGGACGGTATTTTTGCTTTAAGTCCGCAGGGAACCACCTGAAACGGTGGATACGACCCCTTTCATACCTGAGCTGAGTAGCAACATATTTCACAATAGCGAGGGAAGGCCCGCTAATCTCCGGCAGGTGCCGGCCTAACTGACCCTTCTCCGGTCAAGTGAATAATTCGGCTGGACAATCTATTGTGCCGCGATATGAGAGATCGCCGCACATAACGAAAAAGTATGACAGATCGAGGTGTGAATCAGGTGACTGTGAACTCCCAATCAACATGAACGTTACAAAATAATAATAAGCTCTTTGGTGTGTTCTGGGTCCATATGTCTTATGAGCCCACGGATTGGATCTCGACGGAGCTGGAAGGTATTCCGATCCGACATCGAGAGAGAGGGACGATTTCCAGAGGTCTTGCGGTGGTGTCTGGCGGTCAGTGAGGTCACGCCGTCACCTGATCTTCAATTACGACGAGACTTAGAACAGTACGATTTGAGCCACCTTGCGGTACCTGTTACTGTTGTCTGAAGGAAGTGTGCGTGTTACCACAATAGGTACCGACTCAACACCGCTGCTGCATAAACGGTAAAGACATTCAGCCATTAAAAAGAACTCAGTGTTACGCATTCGACCCGACAACTCCTCTGAGTAGAGTATCACTCTCCGACAATCTTTCTGAGCGTTTTAATAGCCGTGAGCAACCTGATTTGATACGGGAAAACTGTCATAAATTCCTATCAATCAGAAAATATTATTTTATTTTAAGTCCAAGACTTAATGGCGCCCTGTTTGAATTCATTTCTATAAGCTTGTATTTGTGAACAGCTTTATAAATAAGCATCTTGACATATTGCTTAAATTTCACATAAATATGTCACTGTTATTTGTTTAAAATTAACGTCTTATGCCTAATATTGTAAAACTCGGTATTAATTTTGTTTGAACCCTTCATTTTTTATGCATTAAATTAACTGTAAAGTACACCGACGACTGTAGGCATTCAATGTTGAATTTGAATAAATCTGTCAGGTTATGACTTTGTTAGTGATGCAAGATAGCATATCACTTTGCAGCCTCTTCCTATTTGATAAAATCAAATGATTAAAATTATTAAATTGATAAGATCAACAAAATAATTAATATTAAAATTAATAAAATGATAAATGGAATGCTATGATAAAATTATCCAGCAAACCCCTTCTACTACCACATGAGTTATTAAATGCCCTTTCCAAACGTCTGCAGATGCCTTACTAAAATTGTGCTGCCCTTAGTTTAAATTGTTCATTTCCTTTCCTTCGTTAGTATATGTCGACCACTCCTCTGTAATATACTAGCAGTAGATCAACCATGATGTTACTCTTTTCATTGTCAGTAACGAATACAACATTGTCTTTATACAACGGAAACGTAGGAAAATACTGTCGCAAAGCAAGTTTGGTTTCATTGCAAATTTACATTACGTATATATTTGTAACTGGTAAATTTCGTAACGTAAGTAACGATATTTAATAACTGCAGATTGAGTCTTTTTACAGTAGACAATGTGTATGGCTAAATTTTTTTGTCCAGGTGTCTGATTTTGTCAACTATTCTTATGAAAGAAGTCGTACAGGAGAACTTCGAGCGCCAGGAATTTCGCGAGTCCCGGAAAACGAGACAGTACACAACCACTACACGAGGTAAACTCGGTTTTACAAATACTATGACCATACTAGCACAAAAAAAGGAAATAATGTTTCTTGAATCTTATAAGGAGTTAGTGGATTTAACAGTTTACACACCGAGCGTGGTGGTGTAACGGCTAGCGTTCTGGCCTCGCATTCGGGAGGACGGCGGTTCGAATCCCCGTCCGGGCATCCAGATCTGAGTTTACCATGGTTTCCCAAATCACTCCAGGCAAACGCCGGGATGCTTCCTTCAAAAGGGCATGGCCTAATTCCTTCTCATTTCTTGCCCCCATCCTTTCCCATCTCTAAAGACCTCGCTGTTGAAAGACATTAGGCAGTTAAAAAAAAAAGAACAGTTTACAAAGGCGTTAAAGGAAAAGGCAGTAGCGTTATCTAATGATACGATGTTTCTCTCAAGTATTTATTTCCCCTACGTTGTTCAGCAATTTGTTTTGACTTTCTGCTAATAAAAGATTTTTCTTAAAACTGAAAATAAATATAATGCTTATGACTGCAGTAGTGTTAAATTACGATTCGTTTGAAGATAAAATTTTCTGTTAGCTATAATTATGGTGATAGTAATACAACCTTCAAACTCGATATTAATACGTAAAAAATTCAAATGCGAAAAGTTTGTAACCGTTACAGATAAATTTCAAAGAAGTAATGCCTATTTCAATAGGCATTTTACTAGTATAGTTTAATAGGATTATAATCTTCAGGCTCTCGACTTGTATTGGTTAATTTTCCATATACAAACAATCGTGCATTATGGGCGAGCGGAAACGCTCTGGCCCCGCATTTACGAGGACCCGGGTTCGAATCACCGTCGGGTCATTCAGGTTTGGGTTTCTCCCAGATCACTCCAGGTGAATGCCGGAATGGTTCTTTCTAAAGGCCATGTCGAATTCCATCAAGTTCATTGTACCCAATACTTTTCTGCCTCTAATGACTTTATTGTCGACGAGACGTAATAAAAAAAAAAAATCCAAAATAAAAATCCCTGTGCTTTCATACCCACACACTTGCTGTAATCTACAATCGCATTCAGATACTCTGATCAGTTTTCATCGATTGTTGTTTCATTTAACAAACAAATAACAAAACCCATGTCCATGTATTTGATATGCTACGCGATAATTTGTGAGGTCCATCACGCCGATACGGCTTGGTTGATATTCATATTTGAAGTGAAAAATTTATTTTGCACAAATACTACATAATTTTGGCAACTGCTGTAGAATCATAATACCTGTGGTCAAAGTGGAAGCTTTTCCCACTGAATTACGAAACGGAGGGAGATACGCATGCATGCAAACAAAACAAAAAAATCGTCTGAATGTGTCACGTGCGTCGAAACTCGTGTATCAAATTGTGCGCCACCATCCCATCTAAACTCGTTTCATCAGCCATGATTTGCGACATTTTGTATATCATCAATTTGTATAACACCGCATTTCTAATCTTTCCGTTCCTCTTTCTAGATTCTATCAGTCGATTTGTTCCTCACATACACATAATACACTTTTACAAGTTTCTTTCTCAAACACAGCTTATTTTGTGATTATGAAAGGCTTTTGATGGTTCTACCCTGATTTCATACCGTATTTATCTACCATTCAGTCGTTACGTCGCGGATAAATAAGAAAATCTTCTTCTATCTCACACCACGTTTTCCTTCTTCATTATTAACATACGAATATAAAGCGAATACAAAAGAGTTTGGGCTCCTAACGAAATGTAAACCAAAGAAATATGAAGCAGAAACATACAAAAAGCTGTTGATCGCAATAAAGAGAAAGAAAACTCGAAAGAAAATGCAAGCAAAAAATGGAGTGTTGAAATTAAATTCTTCTTCGAAAGGCTGCGACTGATGAGGGAAAAAAATAGCTTTACAGACGGGCGTCTCTATATTACAGCTCACTGATTGAGTTTCGTTCCAGGAAATTCAGTAAGATAAACCGGACTGCTCCGGCGAATTCTCGTGTGTGCCCCGAAATGGTCGTTCCAGAGACAGTGGTGCTGTTTGAGAACAACGAGCGGTGCGATTACATAAAAATTTATAACCATTACATATTACATTCAATTGCATTTCTTATTCCACTCTATGTATTTAATCATAATTGCACCGTAACATTATCTATTGAATAATACACGGTTGAGTCAGGAGTAGATTGGTTCGCTTAATGTGAGTTCTTAAATGAACGCGTTAATCCTGCACGGGGAGTAATTTGGCTATTTCTAAACATGCAATGAAATTTGAGGAGTATTTGAGTTAGGGGACATCCATAAATTACGTGAGGGTGAAATAGGGGGGGGGGGGGTCCGGCGAAATCTCACCAGGGGGGAGGGGGGTCTACGGAAATCTCACGTGAGATTTTGCGAAAAATTTGGGGACAGTAGAGCCAAAAAAAGGTCTACAATTTGCGATTTTAGGAGGGTATTTCGTCCAAAAAGTTAGGGTGTGACCTAAAAAAAAAAAAGAAAAAAAAGGTCTACAAAAGTTTCCAGGGCGATTTGTAGGGGGGGTTCTCACGGACCAGATCTCACCAGAGAGGGGGGGGGGGGGTCCGGCCAGATCTCACGAAATCTCACCAGGAGGGAGGGGGGGTCCAGAAATCCGGAAAAACACCTCACGTAATTTGTGGATGCCCCCTTATTTTAAATTAGATGAATGGCATGGAATAAAAATAAAAACAGTTTTAGAAATTTATATTTGTGGCAGCAAATAGCGCGTAACCTATTCCCTTCCACATATGTCAGTCAAAATAGTGCACTTAAACTGTGTATTATTCTCACGTTCAGAACAAGGAAAAATCTGCAATCCGCTTGAGTTAGGTGTGGCTGAACTCGTTCAGCTAACCGTCATCATTATGGGATTTCTGCTATTCAGCAGCTACATTCACAGAGGTCATCCATGTCTCCCTTTGCTCTGCCAATCTCTTTGTCTCTTTACATTTTCAATTTATCAGAATATCGTCAAGCACTTTCTTTCTTCGTCGACCTCTTCTTTTCCTCCATTTACGATGCCCTCCAGGGCGGTTTTAAGCAGACACTCATTCCTCAACACATGGCCAATCCAGTTACTTTTTCTGATTCTTATAGTTTTAATAAGGGATCTTTGCTCTCCTACTCGTTCCGGCACCCCATCATTCCTTACTTTATCTGTCCAACTTATTCTCTCCCATACTCCTCCATATCCACATTTCAAAAACTTCCTACCTCTTTACATCATCTTTGCTTAACTTCCGCGTATCCACCCCATATAGTCCTACACTCCATACAAAATATTTAGCTAGTTATTTCTTCAGCTTTTTATCCAGCCTTCCGCATAATAAGTTTTTATTTATATTGAAGGCTTCCTTTTCCATTGCGATACTAGCTTTCACCTCCTTCTTGCGACTCATATCACCACACACAATACTCCCGAGATATTTGAAGGTCTTCACTTGTTCAATTATTTCTCCATGTAGCTTTATCATCATTTCTTTCTTACTCCTTCCCACCTCCATACATTTATTCTCATTTGAAATTCCTGACTCCCTTTGTCTAAAGTCTATAACATTGTTCTGAGTATCTCGACACTTTCCGTCAGCAAAACCATGTCATCAGCAAACCCGATGCAACTAATCCTCTATCCCCCCAAGCATACCTCTTAAGCTCCTTTGCATAATTTCCTCCAAATATATGTTAAATAATATGGGTGACAAACAAAATCTCTGTCTTACACATCTTCCAGTCTTTCCGTCTGCTGTAAGATCTTTCCCTACACTCTATCTCACTTCTTGCCCTCCACGTATAATCTACTTAGGGAGCGTCCATTAATGACGTCAGGCGAAACAGGAAGTTTTGAAATTCTTGTAGAACTGTAGAGATAAAAAAAAATGACGGGAAACTCGATTTTAGGGGAGTTTTTTGGTCCAAATATGGTCCAAAAAAGACTCAAAAAGTTGCGAGGTCGATTGGTAGGGGGGCGGGGGGAGGGGAGCGGAGCCCGTCAAAATCTCACGTCATTTTGCAGGGGAGGGTCTGACGAAATCTCACGATGGGGGGGGGGGGGGCGGATAAACACCTCACGTCAATTAATGAAAGCCGGCTTATTAACATTCTTTCCTTTTAATCAATACCTTTATTTTTTTAGAGATCCTAAAGGATTCTCAAGGAAGAATATGGCGATGGTGCTTCAGGTAAAATGTTCCTTTTTTTTTTAACTGCTTTACGTCTCTTTTTAACATCGAGGTCTTTAGAGACGGGAAAGGATGGGGGGCAAGGATGGGGGCAAGGAATGGGAAGGAATTCGGCCATGGCCTTTTTGAAGGAAGCATCCCGGCATTTGCCTGGAGTGATTTGGGGAAACCATGCAAAACCCAAATCTGGATGCCCGGACGGGGATTCGAACCGCCGTCCTCCCGAATGCGAGGCGAGAACGCTAACCGTTACACCGCCCCGCTTGGTAAAATGTTCCTGAGTAATAGGCCAAGTTACACGTACCTAACAAAATTATAATTTTGAAAATACATGCAATTTTCTAAAAATCATATAAAAACTTTGTACACTTAAAAATATATTTTAGTATTAACACATAAATTTCTGCACCTCATATTAATGTAGTAGTTAATTTAATTTTTAATTCTTAGTATTTTACTTCAAATCCGCTGCGCTCGTTAGCGCGCTGGGACACTGGACCAGGGAGCTACAGTGCAAGGCGACCAGCTTCGATTCCTGGTCCCTGCGTACAGGCCATCCTCATTGCGGTTTTAACGATTTTCCGCAATCAAGTAGAATGCTGGGACGGTCCTGTTTACTCTAGCATTGGTAAACTTCACTGAAATTTAATCGAATTCAGCCCAAAAGATAAATAATAAAATGAAGTGGTTAATGTTCCCATCAAACTCAATGAAAAAAGAAATGTTTAAAATAATAAACTGAATTGTTTTCTTGAAGGTTATATTGTAACAGCCCTCAAACCTAAACTTTAACTGGAATTGTATTTTATGGAGCTAGAGTGTGACTGAAAATGGTTTTGTATATTGATCTTGTATTTTATTGTAAATCAGTGTAAATGGATTTTGTTTTGTGAAAAGAAATTATGTAAATACCATTTAATATGTTTAAGAACAGAACTATGCCAGAGAATTGCTTAAATGTTTGTAATTGTAAGTATTAAGGTGAGCCACGATCTGTTAAAGGACGATTTACTACAGTTAAAAATTATTTATGTGGATAATTTTCTGTTTAAGTATCTTTAATTTTCATTTCTAAGCATTTTCTAATGATTGTAAACGATTATGCATTAATTCTGATTGTATTAATATATTTTCAATTGTTTAAGTATTGTTAATGTTCGAGAAATATCCATCGGAAGCCTTTGTAGTGTTCTAGAACTTATATAATGAGATCAGCAGAGACTAAGAGACAGTTTTTACCGAGAGTTTTACAGACTAAGTTTACGTCGGCCAACAACAGTTTTGGTAGTATGTGTCGACTGTAATCGCTGGAGTTGTTTACATGTGTCCAGTATCTATGAAGTTCGATAAGCTTATGAAAACAAGTTAAAATTTGAAACTCGATCGTGTACTAGTTACTTATTATATAAATTAAAACTACGAACATCTCCTTAATTTTATACTATCTAATCTCGTAGTTAACTTAAAGAATCTAAATGACTGTACTTCCAGCCAGCTGAACGCAGCTTACGCTCTGGCCTCGCATTTGGGAGGACGCCGCTTCGAATCCCCGTCCGGGCATCCAGATTTAGGTACTCCATGCTTTCCCCAAATCGCTCCAGGCGAATGCCGGGATGCTTCCCTCAAAAAGGCTATGGCCGAATTCCTTCCCGTTCCTTGTCCCCAGTATCTTCCCACCTCTAATGACCTCGACTTCGACGAGGCATAAAGCCATAAGTAAAAAAAATACTATGGGTGGGGGTGGGGGATCAAACAGGGGCGCTTACTCCGGGCGGCAAATTTAGGAGGGTGGCATAATCATGCTTCAAGGGGCGGTAAATGGCTAATTCCTGTGGCAGCGACCTTTTTTAGCTCCACAGCCCCGAGTAGCAACCATGAAGGGGCGGCAAAATCGAGGAATAGCTCTGTACTAACCCGTGCGGAAAATTCATCTTTCCAGGGGCGGCGATCTCAAGTTTTTGCCTTGGCTCGGCAAAATTCACGGATCGGGTCAAGGAGGTTACGAAACAAATGTTCCATGAGAATATAACTCACCTAAAGACTAATACCAAGTGGCCTGAACATTTCTACACCATGTCAGCATGGGAAACAATTAAACGTGCAGAAGTCAATTCATGTTCCACTGCTGTTCCTGAAATACGTAAATGATCTCTCATTTAGATAGTAATGAAAATATGACGTCTTTCCCAGATTAGTAGAATATCTTGAAAACTGTGCAAATACTATTCTAAAGAACGTAAATAGCTGATACATTGTGAATAAATTAAATTAAAAAGACAAAGTTGCTGCAGACTAAGGATAGTCTTAATACTCTGTATAACATCTTAAGTAAAAAATCAATTAAAATATATACACATAGGTATTCTTGCCCGAAAGAAATTTACCTACCCGAGGATGCAACGTTGATTTGTCTTTAGATAGTTGCAATTATGGCGGAAATCACTAAATTGTTGGAATTTCAGTTAGGTTACTCCGTATCGTCTCCCTTCCCTTAGGTATTTGTAGAACTGCGAACAGGATTGCTGGTAAGTAATTATAAAGTAGGGAAGCCTGTCATCCTACTGACGTAATGATTCTTGGATATCAGCTAAACCGGATGGATAGATTAGGAATTCCAGGACCGAAACCCGTCAACAGCCAACCAAGTGCGGTTTCTACTACTAGATCCCGTAGTATGACGAATGAATACTGCGAGAAGAAAAAAATGACAACAATCATCTAAAGCTATCGACGCATAGAGATGACTCTTTTGAGGAATTCTATCTTGTGGACGCCAGTGAGAATCCTAACCTACCTCTCTCGTAGCTGAAGGAGCCGTAATGTGATAGGAAGCCATCAGCGGAGCCGTGCAGCCTGCTGTATCGCTATCTCCGACGGCCCTTCACCGCCACCAGTCCATCTATCACACCGCCGCGGCGCGGCGTCAGACGCCATCTCGGCTTAACCCCAATACTCGACCTAGCGTCGCAGTACCACCTCCTCCGGCAGACCTGACTCTACCAAGGTCGTTCACATTTAAAACAATACTTCAATTTATCGCCTAGTAAAATAAACATGTATCGAAGAACCAAGAAGCAAAACTTATTCCAAATGTGAACAATGTTGTATTAGTAAATTACTGGCAGCGTGGTGGGTAGCGAGCTAGATCCACGCGATGAGGGTTGGCGGTTCGATTAAGGTCAAGGGCATCGGTTGATTTAATGAAGGATTGCGTGTACCTTGTGTTTCCACTCACATTCGTACTCACAAACGCATTAAATTGATTGAAACATACATAACAAATAGTAATAATATCAACTAAATACTGTGTAAATGGCTTAACAACCAAATACCATCTTTTTTTTAAAAAAAAAAAAAATAACAAAACATGAAGTAACGTCTCAAACCAGCAAAAAGATTGGTTCCCAACCAACGGAAAGGAGAAAGATTGTAATGAAATAGATAGACAGATAGATATGTTCACATTGATCCCATGTGAGAATAATCTCGGGGATGTGGAACAGTACATACACTTATTAATAATGTCAATTATATCATATATATTATTTCTATAAGGAATTTTTTTGTCACAGGCCTCTATCATCCTTCATACTTAACCGAAATTAATGAATGAGGTGTCATTTTAAAGCTTATGGTCTCCACTTTGATCACATCAAATTTTAAGAAAGAAAGTTTTCGGAATTCGACCCTTAAAGGGCAAAAATGTCAATTTGTCTAAAATGCTGTTTGCTGTGTTATGGGTCATTTATCTCCCAGGATACCTATCTGGAATCGTTTAATGAAGTATGATTATAAAGATTAAGATTTCCGCTTGTGTGACGTCATATACTAAGACCAGAATTTTTCGGAATTCGACCCTTAAAGGGCAAAAGTATCAATATTATTGCAATGCGTTTTTGTGTCACGAGCCATTTATCTGACGTCATATCTTACCGTTATACATAAATGAGGTATCATATTAAAGACTAAGGTCTCCGCCATGGTAACATTATATTTTAGGAAAGGAATATTTCGTAATTCGACCCTAAAAGGTCATTTTTGTCAATTTTCCTAAAATGCATTTTTTGTGCCTCGAGCCATTTATCTCCCTGGATATCTAACCAAAATCGATAAAAGAAGAAAGGTTATGAGGAGTAATTTCTCAGCTTTTGTGACATCATATTTAAAGAAAGAAGATTTTTGGAATTCATCTCTTAAAGGGAAAACGTATAAATAGTTCTACAGCACATTTTTGTGTCACGAGCTATTTATCTCCCTTGATATCTAACCGATATAGATAAATGAGGTATAAAATTAAAGACTAAGGTCTCCGCCGTGGTAACATCATATTTTAGGAAAGGAATATTTAGTAATTCGACCCTAAAAGAGCATTTTTGTCAATTTTTCTAAAATACATTTTTTGTGCCTCGAGCTATTTATCTCCCTGGATATCTAACCAAAATCGATAAATGAAGAAGGATTATGAGGCGTAATTTCTCAGCATTTGTGACATCATATTTTAAGAAAGAAGTTTTTTGGAATTCATCTCTTAAAGGGAAAACGTATAAATGGTTCTGCAGCACATTTTTGTGTCACGAGCTATTTATCTCCCTTGGTATCCAACCGATGAAGATAAATGACGTATCATATTAAAGACTAAGGTCTCCACCATGGTAACATTATATTTTAATAATTTTTCGTCATCCCTTAAAGGGCAAAAATGTCAATTTTTCTAAAATGCGTTTATTGTGTCTCGAGCCATTTTTCTCCCTGGATATCTATCCAAAATCAATACATGAAGTTGAATTATGAGGAGTAATGTCTCAGTTATGAGACATCATATTTTAAGAAAGAATATTTTTATATTTCAACCCTTAAAGGAAAAAAGTATAAATTTTTCTACAACGCATTTTCGTGTCACGGGCATTTAACGCCCATGATATCTAACCGAAATAGATAAATGAGGTGTCATATTAAAGACTATGGTCTCCGCCGTGGTAACATTATATTTTAAGAAGGGGATGTTTCTTAATTCGACCCTTATAGGGCAAAAAAGTCAATTTTTCTAAAATGCGTTTTTGTGTCTCAGGCCACTTATCTCCCTGGAAATCTAACCTAAATCGATAAGTAAGATTGTGAGGAGTAATGTCTCAGCCTTGGTGACATCATATTTTAAAAAAGATTTTTTTTGGAATTCAACCCTTAAAGAGAAAAAGTATAAATGGATCTACAACGCATTTTTGTGTCATGAGCCATTTATTTCCATTAATATCTAACCTAAATAGATAAATGTGGTATCATTCTAAAAATTAAGGTTTCCGCTGTGGTAACATCACATTTTAGAATTGAACTCTTTAAGAGCATAAATATGAGTATTTCTGAAATGCTTTTTTTGTGTGTCGAGTCATTTATCTCCCTTGAAAATTAAACAAAATGATAAACGAGGTATCATTTTAATGATTGAGGTCTTCGTAAGGTCTTAGGTTCCGTTAAACCACAATTTAAGAAATAAATTTTTCAAAATTCTAAATTTAGAGGGCAAAAGTATTAATATTATACAACGTATTTTTCTGTCACGAGCTATTTATTTCGCTTGATACCCAACCAAAATTAATAAATGAGGCATTGTTTTAAATACTATATTATACACTTTGGTCACATCATATTTAAGAAAAAAACTTTCTCAAAATTCATTCAACCCTTAAGAGGTAAAAATTTCATCATTTCTAGAACTATTTTTTTACCTCCCTTGATAACTAACCGAAATCGATAAATGAGGTATCATTTTAAAGACCAAGGTGACTGCTTTGGTCACACCATATTTTATAAAAGAATTTTTTTGGAATTCGACCCTTAAAGGGAAAAGGTATCAATAATATTTCTACAGCGTGTTTTTTTTTATTACAAGTCATTTATCTTCTTCGATAGCTAGCTGTAATCGATAAATATCATATCGTTTTAAAGATTAAGGTCTCCAGTTAGGTAAAATCATAAATTAAGAAATAATTTTTCGGAATTTGGTGCTTAAAGTGGTAGCGCGTATGAGATAGTTAAGAGCCAAGTCCCTAGATGCAGCAGCAGATATCATAGAGATGTCAATAAACTTTTTTTTATTCAATTAGTAGCTTTTCTGATATTTTTTTCTGATATGGAAACACTTTCGTTTTGCTATATAATTCCAATGTACACATTTTATTCGCACAGCAACAAAAATCACAGAGATGTTTGCTATGAAGTGATTTTGTTCAGGTTGGTTGTATTCTGTTAAGGTCAGTGACAGTTTTTCGTAAATACAGAGTGTTTTAAATTTTCCTAACAGTTTCGTAATATTTTGTAAATATTTTGATGCGTACCTATTACACTAAAAAAAAAATATATGCTACAAAAGTACGGTTCTACTTTTCATTATATTACATGGCTTCAACCTCGCTATTCATCTCACTTTATTCGCGAAATTTTCCCACGGGTCGTCGAGTTACTATATAATTGATAATATTATTATACATTGATAACAAGTTAGCTACAACCCATTAGTAATTGTGGACAACTTTGTCATCTTCCTCTTCCACACACCATATATACTATTTTATCAGTCATTCTTAGTTACCAAATTCCAAGAAGAAAATTCTTTCACAGAGTAAAATGTGTTCTGAAGCAGAAACTCTTTCAGTTTGCACTTAAAGTAGTTGGTTTGTCGTAGATAACATTTAATTTCTGTTGGTAAGACATTGAATAAGGAAGTTCTAGTAAATTTTATCCCTTTCTGAACAATTGACAGTGATTTGTAATTCTTGTGAATATTATATTTATTCCTAGTATTATGGCTATGTATGTCAGCATTAAAATTGAAGTGTTCAGGATTTTCCACTACAAATGATAGTACGGAGTATACATACTATGCTGGCATTGTTAGTACATCTAGGTTTTTAAATAGATTTCTGCACGACGTCCGTGGGCTTGCTCCACAAATAGTTCTTACGGCACGCTTTTGAAATTTAAATGCCCTATGTGTTTGTGACGAGTTCCCCCAGAATGAGATGCCATAAGTGAACAGGGAGTGAAAATATGCAAAATATACTAACTTTCTGGTTTCTATATAAGCTATTCTAGATATTACTCTCAGTGAAAATATTGCAGAATTCAGTTTTTTAAGAAGTAGTTGAATATGTTGCTAATAACTGTATCTAAACAACTTCTTCTATATTACTTTATGAACAATCGATAATTTAATTTTTGAATGTGTTCCTACTTATGCATGTGGGATCAAACCACTCGTCAGATCGCCATTGTAACTAATTAACTATACCTGTAGCGGAAGACATATAAAACCACTCGGAACGTAGATTTCGTAGATAGATGATGGCTATTAACTTATTTAGTCCGTAGACTTACAGGTTTTTTTGTCAGGTGAATTATAACTTTCACCAAAATATAATTCTTATTCTATACCTTCTCAATGATAAGGTAAATGCTGAAATAACTATACCGCCGATACAGATTTTTTGTAACTTCTTTATTCAGTCGAAATCCTCATTAAACACACACAAATACAAGCCACCAGCTTCTTCAAAGGATTCTAAAGCACATTGCAAATACAACAGACACATCGTCCTGCTAGCACCGTAATCTTGGAACTCGTGTGCCCTGTTTTCAGGAGCATGGTCAAGGCCAGGGAGCTCTAATGCTCTAATTCCCCCCTCCGAAAGTATCAAGGTCCACCTCCGACTTGTAGTTTTGCAGATTTTTTTTTTTTAGCTCTACGAATTTGAGGCCCGAGGAGACTAAAAATACTACCCTTTTTCCGACTCAAGCCCCCCCCCCAAGCCAAAATCCACTGAAGGTAAGCCCCCCAACCAATTATCCACTCAAGCCAAGCCCCCCCCCCCCCCCAAAAAAACCAAAGTCCGCTCAAGTTGGCAAGCATGTCCTGAATTATTCGGTTGAGAAATTCCAACCCGTACGTTATGATTTGCAAACAGAGGTTTGCTAGTCTATTAATCTCACTTTCGATATGCAGTAATTTTGCAGATTCGTGAAATTTCTACCCGTATATTAAAAACATCATTTCTCTGAGCTTTACAACGAATCACTAGACCAATAAAAGATAGTGACTGAGTGTTTCTCACAGTGTCGGTATATGCAGCTATTAATCCGCCACACCACCGCAATAGATGGAATATCTATACATCTACTGCATTAGAAAACAGGGAGATTAAACCTCAAGTAAATTATCTGTATGAATTGTTGACATTAATTTCATGGGTAAGCACTGACATATATATTGTGATTCAAACAAGTTGCAACATCAGTTTCGACATTATTAGACCTGGTGCCGTTTCAAGGTTAAACATCTTATCGAAAAACTACCTGTGCCTATGATGTCGCACACTTGCTATCTAGGATTTGTGCTGATTCACTGAAAAACTATCAAAGAAACGTTGGATAGGTAGGAAACAGCAGAAAAGCAGCGTTATTTTTTCCTCTCTCTTCGTTTTCCTCCTTTCCTTCTGAACTTGTGTTGTACGTAAACATTGTAATCGCATTTGTAATCTTCATTTGCTTCTAGCGTACCCTGAAATTGCCGTTACTTCCGAAGATTTTATGGTTGTGGATGACTCAGAAGCATAAAGCAACTCTGAAAACAGTGACTCAAGTGGTTTTGTCTGGTGCGAAGGGATTGTTTTATTGTTACGTATAAAAAATATTATATAAAACCTCTAACTCAATGGTTAGTCAACCCTGGTCACTACCTCCCATTAATGGGCATTTCAGCTTTCATGGTGAGTGGTAGAGATTTTATTCAATACTGAAACACATTCCTCCTTTAATTTGACAATTTAAAAAAAAATAGTATTTATTACTTAAAAGCATTTTCATTAACATCTGGATATTGTGGGCCATTTCCTCAATTGCGGTAGTATCAATTTTTTATAAAAAATTCCACGCCAGTGCAACTGAATTTGTTGTTTTTATTTTCCGTACGCCTTTCACTTCATTCTCTGAAGCATCTTCAGCTGTTCTGTCTGTTAATATAATTTTTCCTATACTATCATAATTTTCTTGTGTAAATTGCAGTATAGGACAAATTTAATTAACAGACAGAACCACTGAAGATGCTTCAGAGAGTGAAGTGAAATGCGTTCAAAAAATAAAACCAACACATTCAATTGAATTGGCGTGAAAATTATTCATTTTTATATAGTTTACATAAAATTCCCCCTGACTATTTAAATTTATAAAAGTATACTATTTGTATCGTCAGCTCATATGTTTAGTCAACGTTACGTGAATCTTGTGGAATCAGGCTTTAGTGCTGTTAATCAGTCATATTTTGATCAAAGAAAGAAATCGTCTGAATATTTCCTCAAGAGGAGACATTCGTTTGTTCCTTACAAAAATTGAGCCAAATATCCAGTATTTAGTTTCTCGGCATCGGCCGCAGGGATCTCATAAATAATTTAATCAATTAAATGTAAAGTATCAGACTTCATGCTTCTAACTATAAATAAAAAGATACATTCAATTACAGATTTATTCTGCCAAACTTAGCGAATAATTACTAAGTAATTATTATTACATACTGTACTTTAACTTCTTGTGACTCTGCTTTATAAATTTTATAAAGTAAACTTATTGTCTACTTTATAAATACCATTACTAGAAACCGGTTCGCGGTTAGAAAATTTCACCTCGAACAGAGTTGCAAAAGTGAGTGGTAGATATAAACAGGTTGATTACACCTACTCTAATTGTAACGCAAAATCAACCTATTACAATCTGAACGATTCGAATGTACCGGATTTGCTCAAGAAGTTGAACTGTTGTCAAGTATGTGAGTGTAAGAAAGCTATACTTTTTTCTATGATTACAGTTGGAATTTACTACTATGTTCAGCATATTAAATACCACTGTGCTACATTGTATTAAAATTCAGCAAACGATTTCTTGACAAACTATAGGAATAAAATTATTCTACAGTTTAACCCACTATAAAAGCTACCACTGTGTACACGTTTCGTTCAGATCGGTATCAGACAAAACTCAAGTTTTAATTTTTATATCATAGGTAACTATGTAACTCGTCGGGATAAACTGTTAATTTAAGCTATAACTGTGCATAAGTTCCCTGAAATCCTTTCTTCAGTTTTAACATGATGAATGCATTAACAGAAAAAATATCAAAAAATCACGATTTTAGCCTTGAATTATCAAACTTCTCCGGATAAGAAATTGGTATAAGTTAAAAAAAAAAAAGAAGATATTTGCTATTAAAATGTGTAGTTCCGTTGAAATACGTTCATCAGCTTCTACGTGATTTATGTGCACACCCACAAACATTCGAAAACTTATGATTCCTTAAACCACATAAACTATCGATGTAAAAAGTATCCCATACATGACTTGCGCTATTTAATGTACGGTTACGTTGACCCCAGTTGTTAATTTATGCATTATGCTTGCACCCCTGAACGGCACAAGAACTTGCTTTGTTTCTCTCGCAGTCAGTATAAAAATATTTTGTATTAAATAATTTCATAGAAATAATAGAAATATCACCGAGATGGGAGGAGGCCAATTTGGCCTCCTACCTATCATTCGGGAGGACCGGGGTTAAACTCGGTTCGGCCATCCTGTCTGAGGTTTTCCGTGGTTTCCCTCAGACAATTAGGCGAATGCTGGGATGGTTCCCTAGAAGGCCACGGCCGACCTTCCATCCCCCTTCCCTCCCCGTAGTAGTAGATTGGCTGAAAAGAGTCCCCTATGACTCTCCAGCAGCCCGCCTCCCAGCCTTCTGCTGGGAGGAATGAAATGTAAAAAAAAAAAAAAAAAAAAAAAAAAAAAATAGAAATATCGTTAAGACACCGAGATGGGAGGAGGCCAATATTGGCCTCCTACCTATCATTCGGGAGGACCGGGTTTAAACTCGGTTCGGCCATCCTGTCTGAGGTTTTCCGTGGTTTCCCTCAGACACTTAGGCGAATGCTGGGATGGTTCCCTATAAGGCCACGGCCGACCTTCCATCCCCCTTCCCTCCCCGTAGTAGTAGATTGGCTGAAAAGAGTCCCCTATGACTCTCCAGCAGCCCGCCTCCCAGCCTTCTGCTGGGAGGAATGAAATTTAAAAAAAAAAAAAAAAAAAAAAAAAAAAAAAAAAAAAAATATCGTTAAGAATTAAACATATCGTTCATATGTTAGGACAACGTCATAACTCAAAAATCACAATTTTTCAGGAAATGCATATCAGGTTAAAAGCCGCATTGTAAGAATTGTCCCTAGGGATAAAACGATACCATTGAGGTATACAGTATCGGTCGTAAAGCATCGATACTTACATTTAAAAGTACTCGTATCGATTGTTTTTCATAGTGAAATTTGGAATAAATGATAAAAAAACAGTATGTAGTAAGAACTGATAGTCAATATTGATATAAAAATATATATTTATTTGACGAATGATATTTATTACATTTTCACCTTACTGATCGTTACAGGACTAGGACAAAATAAAACTAATTTTATGAAAAAAAAGTCGGTTTTTGTAGTATACCTTGAAAATAAACGTTCTATCTATTTACTTAACCATCTCATTACCACAAGGTAGATAAAATATTGATTAGTTAACTTAAAAGTTTTTTACTTAATCGATACCAGTCAATACGTAGGCCTGCAACATGATTATATCAAACAATATCGATTAACGTATCCACACCCAAACATACCAAATAATAATTTTGTAGATTAATATATGTCGTACATACATTGAAATCTTGTCGTTTCTATTAACAGGTGCAATATCGGGGTGGCTTTTTAAATGCTTATGTAAATTAGAAGTATTGCCACAAAACCGCATAGTTTTAAAGCATTTTTTGCAGCTTGCGATTTTGCCATCATTTTTCTTGAAATATTGCCACACATTAGACTTTGGAGGTCCCATCTTCAATCAGCAAATATACCTAATGCAAAACTAAATACAGAACAATAACGACAGCCCTAGGTTAGAATTACGAACGTAAACGGAAACAAAACAATGAGTCAATGACAACCACGAGATAAAATGGCGACTGACGAGACGGCAGATAGTTTTTTTTTTTCGCCCGGGGATAGACAATCAAGTTTGCCATCAACACAAACTTAGAAAAATGCAATAATGACAACCAAAAAAATATTCTTTACAGTGTAGATGAGCATTTAATTTATCAATTAACGTGTTAAATGAAATCATGTTATTCGTGATATTGGTATACACACCGATAAGAGTAGTTTTGACCGATACCTACTTGATACTTATTTTTAAAGTATCGATACAAAAAATACTTGGTATCAGAAGGAATGTATCGATTAAGTAATTGTATTTACTCATATCGTTTTATCCCTAATTATCCCTGTGGTATTGTCTCAAAATTCGTGATTTTTTTAGTTATGACGTTGTTGCAGCAAATGAGCGATGTGTATTATCCACTAGTATGTGTGTGCGATCATATCTTATATCTTTAAATGAACAATTCTTGTTTATATATACAGTATATGAAGCAGTTAATTGAGGACGTGGGTTGTAAGGGATATGCAGAGATGAAGAGGGTTAGCGCAAGATAGGGAGGGAAGGAGGATGCATCAAACCAGTCAAAAGACTGACAACAGCAAAAAAAGTATATCTGAGATCTCGGAAACGGCTCTAACGATTTCATATTTAGATAACGTTTTGTTTTTTATATTTAGCTAAATAGGTCTCTTCCCTGCAAAAACGCGATTTTATAAAAAAAAAAATAATAATAATAATAATAATGGTATTTGGTATCTCGAAATGGCGCTAACGCCATCTCGTAGGCGTTTCAGGTGCAACTAAGATGGGCTGATGCTAATTAAGTTCTTACTTTTAATACGAGAACGTGAATTTGTTATCATTCGCTTTAAGCATTATCCTTTACCGCAGGTTTATGAGATATTCACCTGTGTTCTGTCCAAAAAAAGTAAAGTGGACAACTTTGACGGTGAAGTCATGGAAAATTTTTAATGAAACATGGGGTCAGTCAACACCGCGGTAATAACCTTGCGTTCCCGACAGATCCTAACTCGCTCATTTGGGGGTTCATCTGTATCAAAGGATTTCTGTCGAAACGGCCTTTTCAACCTTTTGAAAACTCAGTAATTAAAAACTATAATTTTATCCTACCTCACCGTGTGGTATCGCGCATGCCGGAAGTAGGCTATAATACATATTATTTTTAAATGTTTTTTTTTGTGGGACCAAATGCGGTATCAGTGTAACGGGCAGTCTGTGAATTAGGGTTTGAATTGGTAGTTTTCGTAATTTACACTGTAAGCTGCTTCGAGTGAGCAGAGCGAGAAGATGCCTTCGCGCGTAAGGACTGCAAAGTTGCAGGATTCAGGTTACTGCAACGAAGCGCATATCATGCGCCTAGTACGTGATCACTCGCATAAGAACCCCCGCGTCGCATGGGACTATTTTATTCTATTCGGTAACGATTCTGCCAGCAGCCATGTAAGAGGTAAGGCTTGTGTCTTGTCTGTGTGCCTTTGGGCACTGGGCAAGCTATGCTTGCCCATAGTCTTGTCTCGCGTTAGTTAGTATATGATCAGATAAAGTAGTTAGATAAATTATTCAGTCATTATTCAATCTGTGTAACTTAAATGAGTTGTTTGCCGTTGTCGTAATAATGTTGTAGCCTCGTGATAATCTTATTTGGTGATGTCGGGTTATAATCAGGACGTTAATTATTCAGTTAGTTGTATTTAATCAGTAAAGACATCTTTCCATTATACTCGTATGAAGAAGCTATTAATTCATTTAGTACGTAACTTGATAACAATTGTATCTATGCTTGCGTGTCATTTCCCTTCCAGCATAACGTTAGACAGTTTTGCGGATAAATGTATGATTAGGTTTTATTAATAAAAGTATGTTTAAATAATCAGTTGTGTCGCCTCAGTCATTTACAGTAGATCCCATGTTATTTCAGTTAATTAAGTGGAAGAGTTTGTGATATATCGGCAAGGTAAGATCTATTATAAGTATATCACTGTTAGAGCAGTTCGGGATCCCTGCTATATCAAAGATCGCCCTGGTGTCAAATATCCTTATCCTGACAAATAACATCTCGGTGCCCACAAGTTAATCTGTTATAATTTGGAAGATAGCCTAAAATCCTAAGATGCTTCTAAGAACAACCCCAAATCAATCTAGACGCTCACAAGTGGACTGCGTGGCCATAATAACCCCCATATCACACATAGCCGCTACAGTGGCGTAGCTAGGTTAACAAGGGTCTCGGTGCAAAAAAGTCATTCGGGCCCTCAGGCCAGATGGGCGACCTTTTTTTATTTTTTAGCTCTACCAGGTCTTATGGGGTTTGCTGGCAGGGGCTCCCTGAGCTTTTAGGGGGCCCCCTGGGCTGAGCGTGAGCCCCCTGAGCTGCGCTAGGGGGCCCCAGTGTACGGAACGGCCTAGCCCTTGGATAGCTACGCCCCTGATCATATGAAAGAGTAAATCTCCAATTTAGGTAACAGAATTAATCAGCAAAGAAATTTTTCAAAATTCAAACCCGTAAGTGGCAAAATTTAAATAATCAAGGTTTAGAGTTGGCCTGCTAGACTATGGCAGTACCATGTATCTCAGAGATACTGATAAGCTGTGTGTGCTCTCTGGAGTAAGAAGCTTTTTGGATATATTTGTTCCTGTTAGGGAAACATTTCATCATTTTAATTGTTTCGCAAGAAGTTGTATGCTTTTTGCTACGCACCTGTTTGAGTTGACAAACAAACAATTGCTACCAATGAGCAACTTCTTTCATCATTATGCTGCAAACCACCAACCTCATTTCTCATTGTAATCTTGGTTGTCCGGGTTGAACCGCGTCAATTTGTCGAAACCTAACGTTTCGGCCATCATTTTGTGGCCTTCTTCAGAGCGGTTCAACCCGGACAACCAAGATTAAATCGACAACGACCGAGGAAGTCTGCGCACCCACTCATTTCTCATTACCTGTATATATCATTCAAGAAATTTTCGCACGCGCCACCTAGTCGATGCTGATAGCTTGTTAACTACAGAGCTAAAATATTCTTTTCACTTGTTAGTAGACAAGCGTGCGACTGTCAAAGCTGCAGTTACACAGTAGTTTATTAACAGGTTTGTATCCAATACGATATTACATCTGAACTTCAAATTTGTCCATAATTCCGACCACAACCCGTATATAAACTAAAAATACTAAAAGTAATTATACGAGGGTTTTACTGTTACTGGTAAAATAAAAAAAAGTTTGTGTTTGAGGTCACTATGACATATATAAACACTGTTTTATTGAAAAATTCATTGCTTATAAATACATTTACAATATATTTTATTCGATTGGTATGACTGAACCAGTTCGGTGAGTGGCAACGTGTTGCAGCGTTGAACCGTGGAGCGGGATCCGCTACCTAATCTGAAAAAGTATCAAGCGTTGCTTTTTTTTTTTTTTTTTTTTTTTTTTTTTTTTTTTTTTTACTTCTGGCAAACCACATACAGGATATATGGTAAGTTCATTAGAGTATGGAATCTAAATAGCGCATTGTTTAGCTCGCACTTCAGCGATTTTATTTTATCGTTAAGAAGTATCATTCCGCTGCTGTAGTAATCTGGTGACTCTGTGGCGAAGGCGTCTGATTGTAAATCGAAAGGTGCTCGATTCAAATCCCTGTCTCGGCGGGGATTTTCATAGGCTCTTAATCCGACATTTAACTCTGGCACAGCTTGCTGCGTAATATGAAATACATCAGAACGCTTTCGTGGTTAGGCTTCCACGTTAAATTGTGGGTCCCTTATAGCCGGTAGGTTTAGGTTAGCTTAAGGCAGCTAGGATTGTGATGATTTTCACAGCCATATAAACCAGTTGCCAGGACATTACAATCACGCGAGCCTTTATACTTTACTTTCGATGTGTCGTAATTCTCAAGATTCGTTAAGTTTGTACCTGTATTTTACAGTTCTTATTTCGGTGTAATTTACGCTAGTTATTGGAGTCCAATTTACATGATAAGTTTGATGATTTAATGGAAGTGACTTCTTGTGTATACCATCATGCTATTGATGTGCGTTATATTCAGATAATTTCAGTAATAATCAACTGGTGAGACATTAATCTGCAATTAACTATTCTAATAATTAAACATCGTCCGCAGATAGAACGTCAATATTAAAATATTTCATACTACGTTCTGACATGTTTATAAATTTATCACTGTGAACAACTAACCTGTCGAACAATGAATTGCTGAGCATATTTTTGCACTACCAAGGCGTACATATTATACGTATAAGAATAGCTTCTATTTTTCTTCATTTGGTTTTTGTCCTGGAAGACACATCACCAATATAGATGTTTCAGACGGTAAAAAACTCTCTCGCGTTTCTGAAGCCATCATAATAGATATCCAGTGATATGTGAACATGTCTCAATTAGCAATACACCTAAATTAGAGTTGCATAATCTTTTGAGAGGCTATAAGCATTAGATAGCATAGTAATAAATTCACGAAACAGCGACGCTGCTAGTATTTCAGCTGGTGGCATTCTTCCTGAGGGATATAACGTCATAATGAACATTCACTCCACTAGATCAATAAAAGATAGTGACTGTAGGTTGCTTACAGAATCGTTTTACTGTAGTTATTACTACGGCAAACCACCGTAATAGATGGTTATCTACAAATCAGCTGTATTAGAAAACATGAACTTAAACTTCACGTAAATTATCTTAACGAATACACAAATACGTTTATTTTACATCATACTAATTAAAATTCAGTTTCTACATTTTTAGACCTGGTGGATGGTAAGTGCCGTTACAAGCTTAAACATTTTCTTGAAAAATTAGCAGTGTGCGTCATGACGTCCACTCGGAATTTAGAACTTGTGCTGTTCATTCACTGAAAAACTATCAAACAAACATTTGACATGTAGGATACAGCAGAGTAGCGTCATTCCTTACATTTTTAACCGACTTCAAAAAAGGAGGAGGTTCTCAATTCGTCTGTATTTTTTTTTTGTATGTATGTTCAGCGATATCTTCGCCAATTTTGAACCGATTTAAATTAAAAATTTTTACTGTATAGGGAATACCTCCAAAGTGGTCCCATATGAATTTCATTGAGAAACCGCCCCTTCTACCCCCCTCCGCCCCCTAATTTTTATACAAATACACATTTTTTATTCGATCTCGATGAAACTTGGGACATATATAGCCAAAAATAAATAGAAAAATACTGTCAACTTTTGGTTTAAAAAAACTGAACCTCTCTCCCCCTATCCACCCCCTTAATTTTTGCCAATTTTCTTTATTCAAAGCTACAGTCGACACCATTTAACTGATCTCCATTAAAGTTGGCAATTACATGTAGATTCTTATGGAAAAGGTATCTGAACAAAAAAAAAAAACAAAAAAAACAACAAAAAAAAACAAAACCAAAAAAAAAAACAAAACAAAAAAAACCACCCCTCTCCCCTTTACACCCGTTAATTTTATAGAAACCTACATTTCTTATCTGATTTTTATTGAACTTTGCCCATGTATACTTTAAAACAAAGAGAAAAATCCTGTCAACATTTGATCTGTCAGAGCTCAACCCCCTCCCTCCTTCCACCCCTTTAATTATTGTCAATGGTCTTCACAAAAAGCTATACTCGACACCGTTTGACCGATTATAATCAAAGTTGGCATATACATGTAATTTTTCATGGACAATCTGAACAAAAAATAAATAAATAAAAAACCACCCCTCTCCCCTTTTCATCCCTTAATTTTTATACAAACCTTCATATTTTATCCTATTTCGATGAAACTTTGGACATGCATAGTCAAAAATAAAGAGAAAAATACTGTCAACTTTTGGTTTGAAAAAACTGAAGCCCTTCCTCCCCTATCCACCCCCTAAATTTTTACCAATGTTCCTTATACAAAGCTACAGTAGACACCATTTAACTGGTCTCTATTAAAGTTGGCATATACATGTAATTTTTCATGGAGAAGCTTTCTGACAAAAATTAAATAAATAAAAAAACCACCCCATATCTCCCTTTACACCCGTTCATTTTATAGAAATCTACATTTCTTATCTGATTTTTATTGAACTTTGCCCATGTATACTTTAAAAGAAAGAGAAAATACATTTGGTTTGCCAAAAGCTCAACTCCTTTTCCTCCTTCAACCCCATTAACTTTCGTCAATGTTCTTTATAAAAAGCTACAGTCGCGATCGTTTGACCGATTACCATGATAGTTGGTGCTTATATGTATTTTTTCACTAAGAAGATGTCTAACCAAAAGATCTACAAACCACCCCCTCTCCCCATTAAACCGCTTACTTTTTATACACAACCACAGTTTTTATCCGGTGTAGACAGAACTTAGCAAATTTTTACTATAAAACAATGAGAAAAATAATGCCAACTCTTGGTTTGCAAAAACTGAACCCCTCTCCCCGTTTTCACCCCCCTGATTTTTGTCAATTTCTTTTTAGAAAGCTACAGTCGACACCATTTGACCAATCTTTTATGAAAGTTGGTACATATATATATAGGCCTATATATAATTTTTTATGACCAAAAAATAAAAAAAAACTATCCTAGCTCCCCTTCCCTTAATATTTGTACAAAAACCACATTTTAATCCGATTCGGTGGAACTTCGCATGTGTATACTTTAAAACAAATATAAAAAGAAAAATACTGTCCACATTACTTTCACAAAAATGCAAAGCCTATCCCCCTTTCTACCCCTTTGATTACTGTCAATGTTCTTTATACAAAGCTACCGTTTCTTTCTGATTTTGAAGGAAGTATGCACATGTATACTGCAAAACAAACAGAAAAATACTGTCTACATTTGGTTTCGAGAGTCCAAACTCTGCTGCGTTCTTTCCATCCCTTAGTCTACAGTTTCTATCCGATTCTGAAGGAAATTTGCACACGTATACTTTAATTAGGTTGCAGAAGCCCAACCCCTCTTCCCTTCTACCCCCACCCCTCATAATTTCCAATATTCTTTATAGATATCCACAGTTTTATCAGATTTCCATGGAACACTGCACATTTATACTTAAAAACAAAGAGAAACATAGTGTCTACATTCTGTTTACAAAACCCTACCACTTACTCCCTTACCCCATTTATTTTTTTTGCAAATTTTCTTTTCACAGTGCTACAGTTATTATCTGGTTTCGATGGAAATTTGCCCGTGTATACTTTAAAACAAAGAGAAAAATAGTGCCCTAACTAGTTTTACAAAAACCAAATTACTCTTCGTCTCCACATCCCTTAATTGTTTTTTATACATACCTACAGTTTTATCTGATATCAATAGAAATTTACACACCTATACTTTAAATCAATCAGAAAAGGCAGTCTACATTTGGTATACAAAACCCCAATCCCTCTTCCCCTTTACCCTCACCCTTTTTAATTTTCAATGTTCTTTACAAAAATCCACAGTTTTAAATCCCGTCAAAATCAATTAAGCTATTTTTAAGTCATGTTATAATATTTATAAAATAAATGTGTCATAATGTCTCAACATGTACTTCAGATTTCAACTTGGATCCCAAGCTTTCACGTTGTGAAAATCAATCAAAAGTCTATATTTTTTGTGTGATGCCGGAGCAAACAGATATATTCCAGAGACAGATTTCTGTATGTGGTATGTATTAATACCCAGAAGTTACATGTTTTGGTTATCGACCAGCTGCTTTAACAGATGTTATGATACAATCGAAACATAGCGTGGACCAAAATGTTAACTGACATTCCTAAACACAACACCCAATTCACCCCGTTCTGGAAGTTGTTGTGGTATATAAAGACAGAATTCTTCTTTAAAAGCAAGCGCTTTAATCCCTGAGCTACCAGAAAGTTTGCATAATGGGAAATGCTGCGGTATATTTAAAATACAAAACAAATTATAGTACCACTAAAAATCTAAAAATAAAATAATTGTTTGAAAAAAACATAAAAACCGCCTTCAAAAAAAAGCACTAAAAATTTTAAAATAACTTTATATCTTGCTTAGGAGAAAGTAAATCTAAATGGTCAATATTTTACATTACTGTCATTGAAATTTTTACATTAATTAGTTATTTTTGGAGTCGGTGCCAATGAAAACAAGAAAAACAAAAAGATAAAAACAATAATGAATAACAATAATACATAAAAAATCATCTTACTGCTTACCTACAATTAATGCAAGAAACATGTTTCAACAAAACTGAAACATACAGATGATACCCCGATATTATGCTAACTGTAAATCGTTTACTGCAGGAGGCAGCCTACAAACTGACACTGCAGTGCCAGAGATATGCCTGGATGACTAATAATGCCGAGCCACAGATTAAAATACTGTTAATTTGTTTCCTTAAGCTGTCTCCCGCAATAATACTATCTGCCTCACGACATGCTGCAAAAGAATGGGAATTTTTGTTCGTACTCCCCGTTTCACCTCTAACACCAAAAGAGGTTCAGTAATTCAATCTTCGCGATGTGACAGCTGGCACCGACTCCAAAAATAACTAATTAATGTAAAAATTTCAATGACAGTAATGTAAAATATTGACCATTTAGATTTACATTCTCCTAAGCAAGGTATAAAGTTATTTTAAAATTTTTAGTGCTTTTTTTTAAGGCGGTTTTTATGTTTTTTTAAACAATTATTTTCTTTCTTCGTTCTCCTTCTGAATTTAGGTTATACGATAATTCTTTAATCTCATTTGTTTCTAGCATCCTTTGACACCATTATGGCTCTGGATGACCCAGAAACACTCTTCAGTATTGTTCCCAAAACTTATCTGTAAACATTGTTTGAAATGGTGTTGCCTCGTGCGAACAGATTGTTTTATTGATGAATGAATGGAGGCTTTCCCGGTGTGTCAATTGTATAAAATATTCTTGGGCTTCCACAGGGGTAGCCTGTCCTGTGAAGATGGAACCAAAGACAGGTTTCGAAACGTTGCTTCAAACTGACGCGCTTCTCGGTTTGGAAGCCCGAGTATATTTTATAAAGTTTGTTTCATTATTATGTTAATAAACTATTATATAAAACCTTTAATTGTATCGCAAAGTCAAACCATTATAATTCTAACGATTTGGCTATACCACCTTAGCTTGTAAAAGACCAATTCTAACTGTTGCCGAACAGGTGAACTGTTCCTGTTATGTGAGAAGTAGGAATACTATACCTGCCAATATAAATGTTAAAAAAAAAAGGTTTGCTTGCATATAATTAATGTTGGTTACTATTATTCCTACTACTCCGTTATTCACTATAGACGGGTGGCGGAGGGTGCGTTGTATCTGTAGTAGTGTGTAATCGTTTATGGATGGGAATAGATATAAGGGATATAGCAGGATGCTCCCATGGGCTATTTTGAGGATCCATCCCGGCACTCGTCTGGAAAGATCTTGGAAATCCATGGAAAATCCAGATCAGCATGGCTGAACCGATTTCTCGATACCAACTGCTCTCGAACTCTGCTTTTGTTGAAAACGGTTTTTTAGTTATTGCGTTAGGTGTGCACGGATCCACACAAAATTTATGGTTTTACATTCTGTAAAAGAGACAACTATGCATCCCTTAGGGTTACAATGTATACCATACGTCAACCGATATTGCAAGCCATTACTATGTATATATTTTTTTTTAAATCTGTTATTCTGTTTTTATGTGATGTATGCGCAGACAAACAAAATTTCCATAATTTACGATTCTGGCTATGATTTATAATTTTTTATTATTATTGTTATTTATTTATTCATTTATTTATTTTGTACAATGAACTGAAATTTGGGCAATACCGTTTGAAGTAACGTTCGCGGCGTTCGCCTTGAAGCAATTTCGGGAATCCACGGAAAATCACAAATCTGGATGTCTGGACAGAGATTCGAATCCCCTTCCTCCAGAATACTAGACCAGAGCCTTACTTCTCATCCAAAACAAATTTTGAAATTCATCATCATCATCATCATCATCATCATCATCATCATCATCCTCAGTCATTTTCCAGCCGGGCGAGGCCCGACTGACTGGCTGTTTTACCGTTGCCCCGGTCTTCAGCCTCGGCTTAATTTTTGCTGTCGGTATAATAAAATGCCCAGAGACTCCGCACAGGCAGCACACAGCCCACGACGGCGCTTGCGATCGGGTGGAGTGGAGGCAGATTCATCGGGATAAGAAGTATACAGGGTGTTACAAAAAGGTACGGCCAAACTTTCAGGAAACATTCCTCACACACAAACAAAGAAAATATGTTATGTGGACATGTGTACGGAAACGCTTATTTTCAATGTTAGAGCTCATTTTATTACTTCTCTTCAAATCACATTAAACATGGAATGGAAACACACAGCAACAGAACGTACCAGCGTGACTTCAAACACTTTGTTACAGGAAATGTTCAAAATGTCCTCCGTTAGCGAGGATACATGCATCCACCCTCCGTCGCATGGAATCCCTGATGCGCTGATGCAGCCCTGGAGAATGGCGTATTGTATCACAGCCGTCCACAATACGAGCGGTGTATCGAGGAAGTACAGTACATACTAGCGAAACTAAAATGAGCTCTAACATGGAAAGTAAGCGTTTCCGGACACATGTCCACATAACATATTTTCTTTGTTTGTGTGTGAGGAATGTTTCCTGAAAGTTTGGCCGTACCTTTTTGTAACACCCTGTATAGGCCTGCGTTAACCAATGATGTAAGCAATTAAAATCGGTATTTTCGTAGAAATACATGTATGTGCACACCGACAAACATTCTAAGCTTACGGCCTACTCCTTTAACCGAGTAAATTACCGGGATAAAAAGTATCCTATGCGTTAAACCATGACTTGCCCTATTTAATGCACAGTTCAGTTGTCATTTGTACGTTCGTTTATGCATTATGCATGCACCCCGTGAACGATGCTAGAGCTGGCTATGTTCCTCTCGCAGTCATTTTGTAAATATTCTGTTTTAAATAGTACTACAAACACTACATTACCTATGCCGATGACACGGCATACTGTACGGCAAGCAGAAGCTGTGCCCTAGCAACTTGGCGTCTGCAAGAAGTCCTTCGATCAACTGAGGACTGGGCGAAACGGTGGAGGATAACCATCAACGCCACAAAAACTCAAGCCATCATAATCAGTAAGAGACGCACTCAAAACCTTCCACCCCTTCGAGTTCACAACGAGACGATCCCGTGGCAAAACGAAGTCAAGTACCTAGGAGTCACTCTAGACCGGCGACTGACTTGGCGATCCAATATTCAAGATATCAGGAGAAGGGCAAGTGCTAGATTACACGCTCTATACCCTGTGCTGAACAGGAATAGCCTTTTGAAGCCAGCCACGGGAGTAAACATCTATATCACCCTGGTAAGACCAATTATGGAATACGCTTGTCCCGTATGGGGCTATGCGGCTGCTTCGCACCTTCGGCGCCTTCAGGTGATACAGAACAGGGCACTAAAACGGGCCCTCCACTTACCGAGCAGATTCCCGACTGCAGTTCTGCACGAGACTACTAACATCCCGCTGCTGACGGATCGCTTCAGACAGCTGTCCGCGACGTTCTACGAGCGCGCCCAGAAGACCAGGAACCCGGAAGTCAACTCGCTCGGGCAATACGTTACAGGTATTGACCGTCATAAAAGACCACTCGCTATTCTAAACTAAGAACGCCAACGATAAGCCATACCTAAAGCAAAGTGTTGCTCCTTCTAGATTATGTTGAAGTAAATGTCGAAAGACAACACACTTCAAAATACTCTTCCTGTGATTAAATGGCAGTAAATGGCGTGGCTACCTACATTATATATTAAAATATTAATTAAATCTATCAATACGTATGCATACGGTCGTTGGTCACAGTTTAGGAGAAGAAGAAGAATAGGATTTGATATTCAAAAACTTAGGAGTTATAAGCGGAAAAGATTTAGTACCATAATCGCTAATTGTCAACGGTCGTATTACATGACTGGATTAAAAAAGTATCAATATCGGCTACCGATATATCGGAAAAAATATTGATATATTGACACTTTTATAAAATGCAATTTCATAAAAACAAATCTTGTAATAATAAGGCTGTCTGCTGATAAATAGATGTCTGATATTGGTCTTAACCAAGTTTTCACTTTCGAATGGTTTCTCTTGGTGACGACGATTGTTTTTTTTTTTTTTTTTAAATTAACAACTATGCATGTCATAATTTTCATAAAAATTAATAAAATTTACAAAACTCGAAAGAGGTTCGAGGCAAATCTTTTTCTTGTGTATTTTTAAGATTGATAAGCAAAACAGTAGAGGCATTAATTTAGGTAGAAGTTTAGCTATTATATCATGCATTATGGCCAAATCACAAAACTTTTTTCATAAGAAATTTTTTGTGGTATTTCATTTAGTTTTGTAAGTTGATACTTATCCTGAGGTGCCTTACTTTTCTTGCTCTCTAATTAGCAACTATTTGTTATTTACACTTCCCACTATTCCTGCTAACACACTAATTTCAAGTTGGACTTCCCTGGACAATGCGCACGCTCATTTCAAACAAAGGGCTCACGTTCGATTCGTGCCTGGCGAGTGATGCCTTGGCTACTCTGTTATCATCTGCGTAGACTTGGTGCCTATTACTTCCACATTAATTATAGAAACATAGTAAGATTTACTTAAGCTTGCTGATCTCTATGCGTAACAGAAATTTTGGGGACACAGTGTGATCGAGAGCAAACGAAAAATGATAACTTATTTTTTTAAATATCGACGGCGATATCCAGATTTCAGTATCGATACTAATATCGTCCTAAAAATATCACTCATAAATATCGATATTTTCAAACAATTACATCGATATTTCGATATATCAACCGTCCTAATTGGACAACTATATAAAGGAAAAGGTCATTGATTTGCCTGTCACATATAGTCCGGTACAGGATGATCTGGGAAGTTATCATATGGCTTTGGAAATTACTTTATGCCATTTATGCTGACCCACGTTATTTATTGCCCATTCGTTGGGCTGTTTATGTTGGAGGGTGTTGTTCTACGGGTACGTATTATTGGTTAGCTATATCAATTATGAAGTTAGTGTTGAGGGGTCTTATATGGATGTCTATTTCTGTTGTATATTGGCCTAATGATCTGATAAGTGTGTTTGTTGAATTCTTGGTGGATTTGTAAAATGCTTCTGCTCTATCTCTAAACCTTTGTTATACAGTCTGTACACTGGCTGCTTTATGCACGTCTTCAGTCGTAAAGAACGTGGGGAGACGCAATGCTCTATTGAGCAACCCGTTTTGAATGACATGCAGTTTACTGATCAGGGTGTTGCTCGTATAACCCCGTACAGGGTATTCATATTCAATTGCGGCTCACACTAGGCTACAGTTGATCATGACACCTATCTCCGGCGCCAGGGAACTGTTCTTATTCAGCAGCGGATAGAGCTTGTGTAGCGCTGCACTGGCTTTACGTTTGGTTTCCTCGCCAGGTTAGTTTGTTGTCGAGTGTCGCACGAAAGTTTTGTGCGATGTTGCTCCATGGGATGGTCCTTCTTCTTAATCTTCGCTGGATTAGTAGGATTACCTGAGTTTTGTCCGAGTTAATGGTGATTCTCCATGTTCTTGTACAGGACTATTTTGTTGAGGGCTTCCTGTAAGCGACGTGTGGCAAGTGCCCTGCAGCGACTGGTAGTGAAAACAGCGGAGTCATCAGCGTATTGAGCTATTTTTACGTTGCTGGTAACAGGTTTGTCTGATATATAGAGGGAATACAATATTGGCCCTAGCACGGATCCCTGTGGGACTCCGACCTTTGTTCGAGGCGCAGAGGGAGATGATCCAACACGCACCCTGATTGTTCTTCCACGCAGGTAGGATTCTATAAGCTTGAAACATGATTCCGGGAAGCCAAGTTCGAATAGCTTGCACAGAATTCCGTTGTGCCACACAGAGTCGTAGACTTAAGGTATGTAAAGGAGCACGAGAACGCAGTAACTGCGCTGGTTGAAGGCTTTCGCGGCTTCCTCGATGACTCGCAGCAGCTGGTGTGTGGTGGAGAGATATTTGCGGAATCCCATCTGGTGGTCCGGGATTAGTTGTCCTTCAGTGATGAGTTATTGGATCCTTGTTAGTAGTATTCATTCAAAAATTTTGCTGATAGAAGGCAGTAGGCTTATTGGTCTGTAATGCTGTTGGAGTAAGGTGTCCTTGCCGGATTGTGTCTTCCCACCACTACAGCCCGTTTCCAGCATCTCGGATATATTCCAGTGCTCAAGAAGTCGTTAAAGATCTAAGCGATGTATGCAAAGGCCTCTGGAGGTAGATGCTTGAGCAGAGTGTTGTTTATGGCATCCACTCCCGGAGCTTTCTTGTGTGGCAACTTTTTCTAGCAGTTGGTAACTTCAGTGATGTTATTGTCAGGAATGGCCAATGCTGATCCAAACTGCAACTTTTTTAAGCGGTTGCTTTGGCAAAACAAATTGTGTTCTAAAGACCCCAATCTATTATTAATACACTCCTGGAAATTGAAATAAGAACACCGTGAATTCATTGTCCCAGGAATGGGAAACTTTATATACACATTCCTGGGGTCAGATACAACACATGATCACACAGACAGAACCATAGGCACATAGACACAGGCAACAGAGCATGCACAATGTCGGCACTAGTACCATGTATATCCTCCTTTCGCAGCAATGCAGGCTGCAATTCTCCCATGGAGACGATCGTAGAGGTGCTGGATGTAGTCCTGTGGAACGGCATGCCAAGCCATTTCCACCTGTCGCCTCAGCTGGACCAGCGTTCGTGCTGGACGTGCAGACCGCGTGAGACGACGTTTCATCCAGTCCCAAACATGCTCAATGGGGGACAGATCCGGAGATCTCGCTGGCCAGGGTAGTTGACTTACACCTTCTAGAGCACGTTGGGTGGCACGGGATACATGTGGACGTGCATTGTCCTGTTGGAACAGCATGTTCCCTTGCCGGTCTAGGAATGGTAGAACGATGGGTTCGATGACGGTTTGAATGTACCGTGCACTGTTCAGTGTCCCCTCGACCATCACCAGAGGTGTACGGCCAGTGTAGGAGATCGCTCCCCACACCATGATGCCGGGTGTTGGCCCTGTGTGCCTCGGTCGTATGCAGTCCTGACTGTGGCGCTCACCTGCACGGCGCCAAACACGCATACGACCATCATTGGCACCAAGGCAGAAGCGACTCTCATCACTGAAGACGACACGTCTCCATTCGTCCCTCCATACACGCCTGTCGCGACACCACTGGAGGCGGGCTGCACGATGTTGGGGCGTGAGCGGAGGACGACCTAACGGTGCGCGGGACCGTAGCCCAGCTTCATGGAGACGGTTGCGAATGGTCCTCTCTGATACCCCAGAAGCAACAGTGTCCCTAATTTGCCAGGAAGTGGCGGTGCGGTCCCCTAAGGCACTGCGTAGGATGCGACGGTCTTGGCGTGCGTCCGTGCGTCGCTGCTGTCCGGACCCAGGTCGACGGGCACGTGCACCTTCCGCCGACCAATGGCGACAACATCGATGTACTGTGGAGACCTCGCACCCCACATGTTGAGCAATTCGGTGGTACGTCCACCCGGCCTCCCGCATGCCCACTATACGCCCTCGCTCAAAGTCCGTCAATTGCACATACGGTTCACGTACACGCTGTCGCGGCATGCTACCAGTGTTAAAGACTGAGATGGAGCTCCGTATGCCACGGCAAACTGGCTAACACTGACTGCGGCGGTCCCCAACCGCTGCGCAGCTAGCGCCCTTCGACGGCCAACACTGCTGTTCCTGGTGTGTCCGCTGTGCCGTGCATTTGATCATTACTTGTACAGCCCTCTCGTAGTGTCCGGAGCAAGTATGGTGGGTCTTACACACCGGCGTCAATGTGTTCTTATTTCAATTTCCAGGAGTGTACTTTTCATCAAAGCATTTTCTATTGGCAATCCAATAGCAGTAGTTGGTTTGTTCTGTTCAATATCTTGTCTTAATAAATTCGTTAGTGGTATAACGTAAGCAATGACGTTCCTGGTATTTCGGCTAGTGGCATTATTTCTAGGGAATACTACGTCAGAATGAACTTTTCTTCTGCTAGATCAATAAAATATAGAGACCATGTGTTGCTTACATAATTGGTTAATGCAGCTATTGCTACGCTACACTGCCGCAATATATGACATGTCTAAATATCGACTCATTATAAAACAAGTACCTTAAAATTCACATAAATTATCTCAAAGAAATTTTGGCATGTAATTTGATGGATAAATGCAGACGCATATTGGACATCATACTAATTTAAATACAGTTTCAACATTATTAGACCTTGTGGATGTGCCGATACAAAAGTGAAACATCTGCTAATGGAGACCATTTATTCGTAATAATTCGCTGTTCGCATTATCCCTTTCAACAAGTTTTGAGAGATATTCACTTTTACACTGACCAAATAAAGTAAAGTGGCTAACTTTGACGTCATAGAAATTTTTAAGGAAACTTGGGGTCAGTTAACAGTGGTGGATCTATGAATTTTCCGAACCGGGACAAAATCTATGAGATTGCCGGCACTTCGAACATTACTTCGCCCGATTATCGCCTCCAGGGGCAATACTGGAGCTAGAAAAAAATGCGCCGCGAACATAAATTTCCCGTCCCCCTGAAGTCTCCCGCCTCCCCTCACCTCCTAGATCCGACACTGTTAGGGGAGCGTGCATAAACCACGTAGCTCCATTTTGGCCTCCTGTGAACCCCCCCCCCCTCTCCCCACGTAGCACGTGTCTCTTTTGATTCCAGAAGACGTTTTATACTATTTTCTCTTGCCAGACTATTGTAAATTACATACGTAGATAATTAACTGAGGGAAATAAATATTCACATGCTGTTGTGAGTTCTGTTCCCCATTTTAACTGTGAAAAATGTTATGAAAGGAAAGCTACGTGGCCTGGCTCGGAACCCCCCCTTCCCCCACGTAGCCCAGCGTAGCCTTCCAGCCAACCCCCCCCCCCCCCTGGATCGAGCCACGTAGTTTGTGCACGGTCCCTAGTCAACATCTCGGTGACCTCCTTGCGTTCCTGACGACTGGCTCATTTGGTGTCTCATTTGTGTCACAGGATTTCTGGCGAAACGCTCTTTGTAACCATTTAAGAAATCAGTAATCGGTAACAGTAACTTTTTACTACTTCACCGCGTGTTATCTAACTTTTTTGTGAACGAAAATCGATAAATGAGATATCATATTAAAGATTATATTTTCCGTTTCGGTAGCAGCATTAATTAACATAGTTTTATTTGTAATTCAACTTGTAAATGGCATATGTGGCATATAAATGTGTATGCGAGTAAGAGATCTATGTAATTAAATAAATACAATTTGTAGACTGTATTTCGTTTATAATCTTTTGCAGTTTATTTCTTTCGTTTGCCAGTTTAAAAAGTTCTCTAATACCAATAATGACCGTGTTTGAGACAACCTTGACGTCCCAAGATTTGCAGGTTTGTTTCTACTCAAGATCTCTCAATTTAATTTTTACGCTGCTGCTAAATCAATCTTGTCTTGGTTGTTTCCTCTACTCAACAATTCTCCCCTAACTTCACTTCTTTTTTTCCAGAGTCATATCCTTTAAAGCCTCTCTGGGCGAACAATATTTATTAACCTTTGTATTCTTTTCTTTATATATATAAATCATTTTAACTTTTAATTTACCACTATGTCACACATAATTATGAACAATCAAGGTCACGGGTATGCGATAGTTCAGAGTTACGCTGCTAGGTTTCGCTGCCGTCGATAAAGAGAGATCATGCAATCGTTAGATAGCAGTACACAGGGATATTGGCGAGTGTGTTTTCTAGAGTAAGCAGCTTTTAGGATATTTTTTTATTCTGTTACGGAAACATTTCATCATTTGTAACTGTTTTGTTAGATGTTCTACGTAGTTTGCTTTGTACCAGTTTCAGTTGACAAATAAAGATTTTCTACAAATGAGCCGGCTGTTCTTTCATCCAACTACAAACCACGAGCCACCAATTACATTTTATTGTAAAATATTATCAAATGAGAATTCATTTCATATATACAGAAGGAGAGAGGGACCTTCCTGGTGAGCGAGACGACTGCACTGGGCACTACTTGGCAGAGCAGTGTTGGTGACTCCATTCTGGAGGCTTGGATGACTTAGCGCCAAGTCCTATTGATGCTGTCACATCTGCTTGCTGACTTGACGAGTGCCTTGCAGTACCTGGACAGGTGCGCAATTTGAGAAACCATAGCGCTCTTGTTGCGACGAGGCCGATGCAGCCAAATAGACACGGTAATTATTCGTCCACGAAACAGTGTGTAATCCAACGAATCATTTGAGACAGCCTTTTAACGGTCTAATGAATGAGAGCCAGACATAAATTTCTGAGCTAGTTGTATCTATAAGCCTAATGCTTTTCGTTTTATTTTTCTATATTGTATTGAAAGACTGATTTCCATGTTTGGAAACTTTTAATAACTATTCTTTTTGGGAACAAGTTAATTCCCTGGCGCCCTATAAAGTCCAATCAAATCTTATGTTTACTTGTTATCGTTGTAAAAACAAGAATCGCTCTCCATATGCATAAGAGAGTATTTGCTTCAGTTGCATATGAAATTTATAAATCTTTGTAAAGTTCATGTACATGTATTACATTTCTTAGCTTCAACTAACTATAATTGTTTGTTTGCTATTTCGCAACTGTAAGATGAGGTATTGCATTGAATTTTATTTTGTACACACAGATGTTTAAGATTAACGATAAATATACCTCTGTCTGTAAGCATTCATGAGTACCAAATAACCATAATTTTAGGATCTATTCAAATACTAAAAACAAAAGTAATGGTTTAACTTCTGTTTCCTGAAATTAATATATATATAAGGCAGTGGAAGGTGGTGATTTAAATTATGCAAGGTAAGCAATTAATCTCCTCCAACTGACCATCCATTGACCATTGTAATAATAAGTACAGAAGGTGGCTGTGAACCAGAGGTGAAAGCCAGAGTAAAATCTGGATGAAGCAAATTGAGATGTTGCTGGAGTAAAACGTGATACGAGGATGCCTGGAAACCTAAAAGTAAAAGTGTATACGACCATGGCAAGACCGGTTATCCTTTATAGATCAGAAACATGGGCTTTACGTTAAACAGAGGAAGCCCTTCTGGAGAGGACGGAAATGTGGACGCTAAGACGACTAGTATCAGTGAAGTGATCAGAGAGGGAAGCTTAAGGTGATACGGTCACGTCATGCGAACATGTGAGGAAGAGCCAATCAAGAAAGCATGGGAGAAGCCTGTGAAAGAAAAAAGGTCCAGAGACAAATGATGAGGTGGAACTATCTCTTTAAGAGGGACCTCGTGAAAAAAGGACTCAAAGAAGAGAGTACTGTAGACCAGAAAATGTGTAGGAAACTCATCATGGAAGTCGACCTCTAATATTTGGATAAGGTGGAGTAGAAGAAGAAGAAAACTTCTCTTGATTTTTCGTTCAGCTGTCTTACAACTTTGTGAACTCGATAGTACCGTGCAGTAGTGTTGTATTGACTGATTACTATAATGTTAGTCACAAAACTAATTACGCCATTTTTAATCTTAGAAATTGATTATTCTGCTAGTAGTAGATGATTCAGTAATTACAGGAAATATGCCCTACTGTTCACGTTATCTTCGTTGTTTTACTGTGAGAAAGGCGCGGTCGTTATTAACACTTGAACGTAAACCGAGGTGTCACAAGTTGCGCTAGTATCTGTTGGCGGCATGCGGGTGTGGAAAGCGCTCAACTGCGAGCGCTACCACGGAGCAAGTGTAGCATGAAGACGGGAATAACAGCACACGCGGTGGGATCGATACACCACCTGTCTCATATCGACTCTCAAACATCGCGGAAACTAACACACATGTTGTACGCCACGATCTCTACGATACTCGAACATAATCGGTTTAAATATCGTAAAATTTTTAGTTAAAATAAAAACCAACTTCGGAAATACCTCTAAGTAGGGTGAGTCAAAAGTCGCAGTACACCCTTTTATTTCAAAAACTCTGCAGGAATTGGGAAACCTGAATATTCCAGTATGGTATTGGTGAGGTGGTCTATCTTTTACGGTATGTATCGAACATGGGCGCCATCTTGAAATCGGCCATCTTGAATATAAGTCAATTTTTTTTTAAATGGAAAGGGGGTCGTGTGACACATCAAATAACATCAGAATTTTCTCACAAGTTCATTCCTGTAAACAGATTTGAAATAGCAGTTGCGGTTTAAAAGTTACATAGCTTTTTTGTTGCAGATAATTAAAGATGGCTTTGACCAAGGAGGAGAGAATTGAAATCATTTTTATGTCTGGAGAACGAAGTTTCCGTGTCATAGCTGCAGATTTTAACAACCGGCACGCAGAAAGACCTCCAATTTCACACAACACTGTCAGGTGCTTAATTTCCAAATTCCGAGAAACTGGGACTGTGGCTGACAAGGCACGGAGTGGCCGTCCAAAAAGTGCTACTGACGAGACAACCTCAACAATGGTTTTGGCGCCCTTCGTGAAGAGCCCACAACGCAGCACATGACGTTTGTCAGCAGAATGTGGAATCAGCAGTCATCGATCATACGAATCTTTCATGCCCATCGATGGCATCCATTCAAGATTCAGTTACTCCAGCACCTAGCAGAGGATGACCCAGACAGACGTATGCAGTTTTGCACGTGGGCCTTAGAGGAACATCAACAAGATCCCCCTTTTGCACAAGGCATCTTGTTCAGTGATGAGGCAAACTTTTATGTCAGTGGTAAAGTTAACCGTCACAACCACAGGTACTGGAGTGACCACAATCCACGCTGGATGGAACCTTCCAAGGTAGTTCGTGACGTAAAGGTTATGGTGTGGTGTGGGATATGGGGTACCCGTGTAATTGGACCCATTTTCATTGACGAGAACCTAAATGCTCAACGCTATCTGGAAATGCTGCAAGAAGTGGTTTTTCCCGCAGTCCTGAATGAAGATGGCAGTTTTCCCTGCTACTTTCAACAGGATGGGGTTCCACCACACTACGGAGCAGTTGTTCGTCACTGGTTAGATGGTCAATTTCCTGGTCACTGGATTGGCAGACGTGGTTCTGTGGAATGGCCACCCAGATCACCTGATCTCACACCACTTGACTTTTATCTGTGGGGCCATTTAAAGCAACTTGTGTATGCAGAGAAAATAAGAAACAAACACCATCTCCAGCAACGCATTGTAGGAGCGTGTGCCAGCATTTCTGCGGAAATCCTTCTGCGAGTGCATGACGATTGAATCCAGCGCCTTCAAATGTGCGTTGACCGAGAGGGACAACATGTTGAACACATAAAATGACTGTCCGTTCTGGAGAACAATCCGGCTTGTAATTCTAACCGAAATATGTTGTAACTTTTGAACCACAGCTGCTATTTCAAATCTGTTTACAGGAATGAACTTGTGAGAAAATACTGATGTTATTTGATGTGTCACACGACCCACTTTCCATTTTAAAAATTGACTTAGATTCAAGATGGCCGATTTCAATATGGCGCCCATGTTCGGTACATACCGTAAAAGATAGAACACTTCACCAATACCTTACTGGAATATTCAGGTTTCCCAATTCCTGCAGAGTTTTTGAAATAAAAGGGTGTACTGCGACTTTTGACTCACCCTGTACTTACAAAATAGCAAAAAAAAAATACGAAACGAGATTTCATGTTGTATTAACTGGACTACTCAATTGCCCTTTATATCCAGAGTCGCATCATTCTGTTTCATATTTGGCTCCTTTAATTAAATGGAAAAATAAGGACGTCGTCATAGTTATCAATTTTATATCATTCTTATTACTCAAAACACCGTTACCAAGATACTTGAAATTTCTCTCCAATATACACGATATCCTGTATCTAAAAGGTATCTAAAAACACTTACACCTTGTATTGTTTGTAACTTCTGAGAAAAACAAGCAAAAGTTTTTATTTTAAAGGTCCCTTGATTTATATGAATATAATTTATTGAAATTAACCTTGATTCAGATTTAATTTCGGCATAATGTGACAGTAATACATATGACTACAAGTGATAGAATACACTACAAGTGCGGGCTGAAACGTGGTGATTAAGCAGTGGAGGGAGGCAAGGAACTGGCAGGAAATCGGTCACGGTCTTTGTGAAGTAACTAACCGCGCAGTCGCCTCGATTGGTTTTGGGAAACCAAGGAAAATCGTAATTCGGATCGCCGGACGGAGATTTGAACCCGCGTCCTCTCGAATGCAAAATCTTAGTATTACTGCTCACCCACCTGGCTGGCTGCAGGTTACAGAACTGTTGAGATCACCTGAAAATATATCAAACTTTGAATTTTGTACCAAGCTTCTATTGTCGAATCTACCACGCACCAGATATCTGGCTCATCGTACACTTGTCTGGTTTTGGTGGTTTATCAGCGGTCACTTTGTGGAAATGCTGTGGTGGTTCCAACTCTCCGTCCCAAAAAGTACAACTTAAAAATATCTGAATCAAATATTATAATTGCCAAAACTTAAATGGTTCTCAGTCAGATGGCAACTCTCATTGCCCCCCCCCCCCCTTAGCTTAAATCAGGGATCTCCAAACTTTTTAACCCGTCGATCCATTCATAGGATATTTGCTTTGTTATCGACGCCCAGATTAAGTATTTAACAAAAACATCAAATGATTTTTGGCATTTCTAATGCCAAGCAATAACGAGATCTGCATAACAACACAACGCAATAATTTAAGGTTTCACCATTAACATTAACATGATATTTTTCCCTGTTATTATAATCTCAATATATATATATATATATATATATATATATATATATATATATATATATATATATATATATGTATATATATATATGTATTGATTGAATAAATTTCTAATAAAGGTGTGCCAAATAGACCAGATGATTTTTTCACTTTTTTAACTTGTCACATAACGATGGATCCACCTTTTAAGAAACTCTTCCGATTGGCTTCTAAAAAATATCACATCTCGACAACCACCTTACCTCAGTGTGCCAAAGTAATTGGTTGAAAGTTTCATCATTTACTTCACATAACTTAGTGAGCAGACGGTAATTGAGAGGATGAGCTTTAGTGTTATTTATTGATCTGATTTTTATCGAAACATTCCTATTTTCCCTGGACAGTTTAATTGATCCTATATAGTATTAATCTACCCCTTTCGACACCCCTGTATTAATCGACCACTAGAGAACTGTTATCAATCCCAAGGTGACTTTGGGGACCCATGACTTAGATCGTCCGTAATGACGAAAGGTGAAGCCTAAGTAAATAAAGGTGGGAGGGAAGGTTGGTGCTTATCCTCTATGAACAAACCGAATAGGAGAATCGCGATGTGCCTTACAACCTAGTGGTAGTAGAAAGTCCACTTCAGGTGGAGCATCGATACGGACGATTGCCTTTGCGGAACGTCAACCAATACGCTGCCGTTTGTTGCAGAGGCTTCCTCGTCGCGTTTAATGTCGTGCTCGAATGGTTCAGTCTGGAGAGATTGGCTGAATGGCTGCGAATCTTCAGCCATACTGGGTAATAACCAAAGTTATCACATAACTAAATACACTTGGTAATGGTCTATACAGACTGTCAAAGAATAGTTCACAATTATGAAACAAGAATAAAAGAAAAAATAAATACAAATTTATGCAAGCAAATATCAAGAAAGTAACAAAAGTTAAAAGAAATCTTGAACAAACGATTCACTGGCTTGGCAAGTAAAGTTAAAAACATCAAAATTCCAGATTATAAATATGTTAATACTGTTATAATTATGCAGAACAAAAATAATTCGTAGGAACAAGAATATCTTTCTTCTGCACACAGCATGAGCTAAACATACAAAAAATCAAGTATGTACTAGTAAGAAATGGTTAATTCTCACATTACCACTGAGAAGGTGAAATTCTTAGCATGTGAAGCATTTAAACTATTCAGAATTCTGTATACTAGTCAGCCCGTCAGGAGAAAGATGAATGTAAATGCAATTGGTATGAAATGATTTTTGATACTGCGCTATCATTGAGAATAAAATATGATGAAGCGTTAAATTCAGTATTGAATTGTAATTGCATGTCAGACGCCGAATCATAAAACACATTTGTTTTACATAGCATGTTATTGCCAAGATTATTGTTTGTTGCTAAATTTGTTGAGTGTTTAGTGTAGTAATTATTGAAATGTTGACTCGAGTATCCTTAGAAAAGGTATCAGTCACCAGTGCCGTACTCCGGGGCCAAAACTTAGCATTACAAGCATACAGTACGATGTGCGATTCCCAATTAACAACTCACCAGAAGCGGAGAACTTAACCATTAAAATGATAGCTCATTTATCTATTTCGGTTACACGGAAGGGAGGAATAGCGTTTGTCACGAAAAATCATCAAGATACCATGCTGGGTAGCAATCACTTGATCGTAGCTCCTGCAGAGCGCAATTACTGACGGACAACTACAGCGGCTCCACATGGGCGGCGTGATCAGTAACTGTCAGGCAAATCTAGGCCAAAACTTAGGATTAGAAACAAACAAAGCAATGTACATTTCTAAATTAACAATTCATCTTAAATCGGAGAACCTAATCTTTAAAATCGTATCTCATTTATTGACTTGAGTACGTATGGCGGGAGAAAAATGGATTGTCAGAAAAAATCACCTACTTTATATAATGTATAGCGATGATACGACCATGACAAAGTAAGCTTTACCAACAACCCTCACCCTGTCCAATAACATTTCAGTAATTCCATAAGGTAAGTATAAAATAAAATCCAATTCAGATTAATGTAATCCACATTCAAAAGTTTCCCCAGGTATTTTCCTTAGCAATACTTTATCAGCTAACTCCAGAGACCATTCATATGTCTTTTTCCATCGGCCTGGCGTTCTTCTTTTTCATCTCTGACATTTCTTGGACCGAAATTACTACATCACTTGTGTCGAATTGTCATCATTCCATTGAGCAACAAGGCCAGCCCACTATCATTTCAAGGTGGCTATTTTCTCCAAGATGTGTTGAGCCTTTGTAACTGATCTGATTTTTAATGCTTTCGTCTTGTGTATCCTCGTAAAATAATTGTGATATAAGTTTTCGTTTTAAAAAAATAATTGAGTTTCTACATCTCACAGCATTTGCTGCAGTCTGAAAGTGAGCTTTAATAATTGTAACTGATCTTCTGTCAATTTTGCTGTTCTTTTTTCTTCTCTAGCAAAAGTCAGCTCTGACGTTTGAATACGTGTAGATTAATCAACAGTTATCTTAAGAATCATAGATGAATTTCGCTCTATTGATGCTTAATCAAGGGATGGTTATATAATCTATACTTAAAACAATTAAGGACTGTTTTAATACAAAGTGGCCGTAAGAAAGGAACTTTGAATTTTAGGTTCAAGCGTGATCTCCTGGAAGATAGGTTGCGGATGGACAGTGAACTGGGATTATTTAAGCCGCGTATTGGCGATGAGGCATGGGTGGGTGTTGTTCGGAAGAAATACGAGTATTATGTGGAATAGAAAAAGCGATCAGGATCATAAATTGGCCCTTGATTTTAGTCCTAAGGGAATTCGAAAATTTTCTGTTGTAGATATGGGGATCAGCGACTGGAAGAAATTACTGAGACTTACGGTAAACAATTTACTTGAGACATTTAACGAATTTAAATTAAAAATTCGTGAAATACAGAAGTTGTTGTGTAGGCAAATTGTTACCCGAGCCTATGTTCCACTGCAATGAAGCCAATAAAAACTAACTGAATAAACATGCCGATGAAAAACAAAATATACCACGATATCAGTTAGAAAAATCGTAAAAGGTTTTACAGCATCTTCAAAACTTTGCACGAAAATCACTGTCACAAAAAGCAGTGTGACTAATAATTTGTGTTTTCAGTGTTTGTCTGGCCTCTAAAAGCCTTTAATGGACTATCGCTTCTTTTATGGCTTAATACTACCCAGACCAATTATAACTCTGCGTGGTGGTAATGCGCCTGCATTGCGTAACAGACGACCTTTCCAACTAACACTAGAGAAAAGGTTTGAGCTGTGGCAGCATAAAAAACGAACTGAATGTCTCAATAAGTTCAATTTTACAGTATTTTTCAAATTACTATGTCGAAGAAAGTATTTTCCATTCCAGACTGGTATAATTGGAAACATGTCTAGAACTGATAGTATAAGGTAACCATGGGTCTTATCCTGCTTCCACCAAATCTCTGATTTCAATGTTTTGTGATAGGTTATAGTAAATTAAAATCTAAATCTGAAATAAATTTGTTTATCTCCGGATAAACCTATTTAGCGAATCAAATAGTACGTCTAAGGTTAAAGATGTCAAGGAAAAAGTTTATTCGTATACACTGAAAAAATATTCAATTTCGTTCAAGAAATTGCAGAATGTTCAACACAATTTCCACAATCTATTTGTTGAGGAAGAACCTTTTCTTCCTCTCTAAAAATTCCCGTCTAAACGTCATCAACATGAAAAGAACAATGGGAAAAATTATATATTACCGAGCGGGGCGGTGTAACGGTTAGGGTTCTCGCCTCGCATTCGGGAGGACGGCGGTTCGAATCCCCGTCCGGGCATCCAGATGTGGGTTTTCCATGGTTTCCCCAAATCACTCCAGGCAAATGCCGGGATGCTTCCTTCAAAAGGCCATGGCCGAATTCCTTCCCATTCCTTGCCCCCATCCTTTCCCGTCTCTAAAGACCTCGATGTTAAAAAGAGACGTAAAGCAGTTACACAAAAAAAAAATTATATATTGTTCACAGTGACAAATAAAACGCTTGACCGTAGAGCAGAATTTTAATGGTAACTGCACTCATAAAACGACCAAACACACATATACCAGAGGCGTCATTCTTCCCCATACGATTTCAATAATCATGGAATATGTACAAGTAGTTTAAAACCTAATCATAAAATGACGTTTTTTATCTCTAAAAATACTTTTTTAAGGAGTGCATTAGCCTCCAATGTTAGTGTTTTTTGAGTGAAAAATTTGTTTGCTTTCCCCCTTGGGGCTTTACGGTTAATCAGTGTCTACATCTTTAGCCTAGAAAGGACAAGGGGCAAGGAACAGGAAGGAATTTGTCTGCATTGGTTTCAGGCAACAGTGGAAATTCGAAATCTGGATTGCTGGGCGTAGATTCAAATCCGTGTCTTCAGGAACGTTCGGATCCTGGTTTCTAACGTCCAACACATAATAACAACCTTTTTAGACTAGCAATACGCTGTTGATCATCAGACACTGAAATCAATGACATAACTCTAGGTGGGAGGCCCACTACCAACATATTTTTCCTCCTGCTGATAACCAAGTCATCTACTGGGCTCAAACTGAGATCTTCTTTAAACTTTGAAGGAAACAGAAGTGTTTAGTGAAATCGATGTTCAGTAAATTAAGTTATAATGATAAGAACTTCCGAGTTACGCAACAGCATCAAATGACAAAAGCACGATGCTTCTCATCGAAGTAACAAATAACATCCATTGTCTTTTCATTATTGCTTCAGCTTAAAGCCGGGTTAGCTTGAAATTTCACCGACTTATCTCCACATCAACAACCAGTCTATATTAGTTAAACGGGTTGCCATGTAAACGAAAGAAACTACATCCGTTTTTAATTACGGGTTTAAGGCTTGTCACTGCCGAAATTCTTAGAGCATGGAGGAAGATAGGAGATTGGAACAAAAAAGGAAATAATTCGACAATGGCCTTTTGAAGAAACCATCCCGGCAATCGTTTACGGTTATTTAGAGAAGTTCTTAAAAAGTAAAATTTGGATGAATGGACAGAGAATCGAACCTGCGACTTTCTGAATAATAGACGCAAACTTTAACCACGAGCTTCAGTCCTAATAGTGACTCCAATCATATTCCAGACTCCTACTAAGCAAAATGCAGCACACTATAGTAAAATATAAAGCACTGTAGGACTTTTGTGTCTGACGATGTAATATATACTATCGGCGAGGACTTTCAAAGGCTCTTAACCCGACCTTCACCTCTGACATAGCGTGCTGCGTAATGTGAAGTACGTCAGAACGCTTCCGTGGATTGGATTCTACGTATAACTGTAGATCTCCTGTAGCTGGTAGGATTTCCGGATTAGATTAAGGCGGCTACGACAGGGGCGGAATGTGCAGCCGATAGAAACCCTGTCACCAGGTCATTACGACCACACGGAATTATTATTATTTTTATTATTTTTTCAACCAACATTACAGTCCTTCCCGACGGTGAGAACATATGTGATGTACTAAATTCTATATATCATGCTTATAACTACAGCTTACGGTTATAGAATGCGCAGGAACAAATATTTGCCAGACGCAACGCCTAAACTTGTAAGGGCAAAAAATGTTGTGGAAAATTCCGGTTGTAAAAACGGCCAGATTGGCAGCAATAAGAAACAGCTCCAGCGGCCAGATCCCAGGAGTCCAGATTTAGAGGCCATAATTTCTGCTTCTAGAGGTAGTTGACTTAGATTTTATAGGCGATTTCCTGGGCTCGTTTAATTCTTTTGTTGATATTATCGCACACAAAGTTACAGGAAACTAATTTATCGCTTGACTTGTTATTGGCTTCAAACTTTGTACACCAAAGTTTGTCACTGGGGCAGGCCAGTAAGGCTTATGTATCGATAAATCTTTTATTGGTCGGATCATCTCTAGATGTAATAGGCTCAAAGTGCTTACGAGGGGCTTCATGCGTTACATTTCACCTTTTCAATTACTGGAATCTGATCTCAGATCAAATATGTGATACTGTGTGTCTATTGCATCATTAATTACATTCTATTCGCAGGTTCTAACGGATTGTTAGATATTATTATCCGTAGACTTCATTATTATGTTGTTTAACCGATCTACTTGAATAAATAAAGTTGCTACTCAAGAAAAGAGCATAAACAGCAATTTAATATTTTTTTTTAAGGAAGTGTAGCGTGGTATTAATTGCTCAAAGATTCGACGTTATCTTGATGCAATTTCAACATGTTGCAATGAATAGCAACTTAGATTAAATAGCAACAAATCCAAGGTAATGATAATAGCAAACAAAAAGAGTGCAAGATAAACCATTCAACCCTTTAATAGGATGAGCCCTAAAAACGTTGGATTAATAGTACAAAGCAGCTTAACGTGCAATTAGCAAATAACTTCAGTCGGTGGCAAACAACGAATAATTCTGAATAGCGATTCATAGGTGTAGGTTATTTTGTTTTCTAAAAATAATAGTTAGCGAATTCTTCTTGGACGTTTTTACATGCTATGATGTGTACACTTTAACTACGAAAAACATCTTGTGTTTCATTGGCCGCAATTCATGAAAACTTGTTTACAGTAACATGTAAATAATCTATACTTATAACACAACTGTAACCGGAAGAAAATCCTGGAAGAAAAAATGTACACTTAAGATTTTTTGTAATGAGTTTGGAGCACTGTGCATAAGCTATAGAGAAGAAAGCAACTTGTGACAAAACATTGTTTTTGTATGTTTGCATCAACTGAATCCACACAAAAACTACCGATCACATATTAACGGGGTAAAAATGGGCATATTTCATTTTGATGTGGATTCAGGAAGTTGAGAAATTTAAGATAGAGACCACGAACTAGTATAGTTTATTCGATGAACGCAATTCATACAAAAACTACTGGTCAGATTTAATTACTTCTCGCAGTCGAACTATTTATCGCAATTGCAGCGTACGATTGGCGCCATATTAGTTTATTTTTCTAGCAAAGGATTTGTTAACCGTGACGAAATCGGTTTAAGGCAGAGATTCGTACAATAGTACTCCACCTGAATGAAGTCACGAACAACAGATAGTAATGTAATGCGACAAGTAAATAATAAAATACAAAGTATAAACAACTAATGTGCCCTGCGGAAATAATGAATAATAAAATGAGTAATCTCTTGTCGCATAAAAAAAGGCTGACAAAAGATTTAACGGCTCAGAAGAACAGAAGCAGGCAACCACCCAATCCATGCAGTGCAGAAAAACGTTCCAGTTCACCTTTGTACCATTTTACAACTACCTCACTAACATAAGAATGCAGATTCTCCATCTCCAGGCGAATGGTTGCAGTGCAATCTTCAATTAATTTGTCTGTCCGTTGATCAATACTGATGGATTCGCACCAAAAGAAGACGGAAATATCGAGTTTTTTACAGACAATCCGGCTGTGCACCCGAGAAGAATTCATTGCAATACTTAATAACGTTCAAGATCCTATTCATCACATAATATTTTACACACTTTTACACATTTTCTTTAACGTTTCACTGTTTTTTCAGATGCTCCACACGCTTCCCCTCTTTCGTTGGCCGAGGCAGTCTATTTCTTCTATCACTGGTGCCAGGGAGGTGCCAATAAGACCAGCAGTCACCATCCGATTCCTATGGTTTCTGTCAGGTGTTGCAACTCTGATGACCTAGCTCTCTGTCTCTCTACCACTGTCAGCAACAGCGCTGCTCATCAGTTGCCGGTATTATACAAATCTATTCAAACAGAATAACTATGTAATTCTTAACATTAACGTTCAAAAATTTCGTGCCTCAAAAAGAAAAATTAGATCATTTTGACAAGTTCCACATTTAGTTTCTATAAGATTCACTCGGGTTCTGCTGAGGCGATCATTGATCTATTCACTTCTACAAGTCACTGGTTCTATGTTTCCAATTTTCAACAACATTCGGACAGATGAAGCTGACAAAAAGCGTTTTATATATATATATATTTGTGGTCTTACGGCTTGTATATGTCACAAGAGCTAGCTGTTTTAGGAATGTCAGTATCCATTGTTAATTGTTAAGCCAAAAAAAAGGATAAAATTGGTTCCGTTAGCAGGTAAGTTCTCACAACCATTATTTTTTTTTTTTTTTTAAGCTAACGAGACCAATTTCGAAAATATTCAGAAAGTCTAGGTAATAACTGTGAAATTTTATTACAGTTTTTTTTTAAAGAAAAAATATAGCTTATAGCAACAGGCTTGCAAAGGAAAAATTATTTTTTTAGCAATACAATTCACAAAAGTATTTTGTAAATGTGAAAATCAAGTAATTAACACTACGAATTATTGGGCCATCATTCTTATTCGTCCCAGATTTTTCTCTGCGACGTAACATAAGAAAAATTGCTCCTTGGTGATAATAGAAGATACGACTGCAGGTGTATACAGATAATTTGCGGACTGTTAGAAACGCATTCAAGTTATGGAAGATTATGCTGAAGAAAGATTTTGTTTGGTGATATAGATGAGCTTTTTATTTTTAATGGCCAGAACTTCTCAGGTCGACGGCTTCATCTCACTGAAAGTGATAATGTGAACCTATATATTACAAATCCAGCTAATTCACTTCAGTTAATTGTTTCTCTTGGACTTTCTTCAGTCCGTTGAAGTGCTGCGAAGATCCATGTAAACCCCTCCAACTGAAGAATTATGATCACATGGTACACAAAACAATAACGATCAAAATTCGTTTTACTTCTATTACCATGTGTCAATGGACTGTTATTCTCAGTTTTTTGGGGTAACTTTGTATTTTTTGCTGTTTAATTTTATTATTTTAAACATTTACATTATTTTATTTTGCTGCCCTATATGTCAAATTTCACTGAACAATAAATAAATTTGAAAGTCAAATTTTCAAAATAAAATTTTATAAAGATGGCTTAGATTCACTGCATTGTATTGTAAGTTACCGAATGTCAAATTTTCCATTTTTCTCCGAAATCTTTCTGACGATAAGCCCTATTCTATTGCACCTGCGCATGACGAATCACTGACCGATTTCTTCATGGTTAAGCAGCTTGTTTCGAAAGACAAAACGTGAACAGGTGTGTCTCCTAGCTGGTTATAACATGCTGTGGGTGTCCCGTTACAGACCAGAAACAGGACACCACCTGTATGTCCGCAATCCGTTCGCATACACCCAACGACCTTTAGACCGTAGCGGTGAGAAATTCTGCTCCACAAACCTCAGCGAGAACTTGTCATGCCTCGAGTTTTATCAGCGCTGTCATGGGTATTAATGTTACAACCTGAAAAACGAAACATTTCTTTCCGATCTGAGAGCTTCACTTAGTTGTTAACATTTTATTTATTTATCTTACTTGCCTCTAAACCCGCGAAAAAATAGTTCTGGGAATTAATTTCTTTGAGCTTACTACAACAGTGACAGTGAATTTAGTGAAAACATCTGCATAGAATATAAATAACACTTAATGCCTTCAAAAATAACGGGTTGTTCAATTGTTATTCAATAATGCTCATAATCTTAAAAATTATGTAATGTGGTACATATTTCTTTGTTCAATAATTACTTAATTTCCGTGTGCGGACTGTTTCAAATTGTTGTTTCCTAGAAACTAGCTGCTTGAATCGCTTTGTCATTGATTAGGAATATGTCATCATGTTGCCACGTGAAGCCCATGACTCTGCACTCGAGGAGATGTTCTGGTGTCTGAATGTAGCCGCAGTCCTCACTTTTTCATATTGCTCCTGCACCTTGATACTCCTGTTCCAACTCTGTTCAAAGTCTTCTATTTCTCATACGGCAGATTCCACCCGGGGGCCAGTTCATCTTGAGCCCTAAAGCTTGAAGGTGTGGGAAGCACTTCCTCCCATAAGGATAATCTTCTTTCTTCTGGAGTTTTGTCTAGTGTCCTACCTCTTTTTAAGAAGCTTCTCCGTGAGCGGAGGCGCGGTGGAGCCATGATTTGATTGTACGTTGTTCAATGTAACAGCAATATCTCTGGACAGAGAATATAATAAAACATCTACATCGACTGAATATAAATAAACAAAAAGCAACTAATAATTAATATGTCAATTTATACGCAATATATACATTTCTTTCAGTGTTGTGGCGATTCGCGGTTGCTTGCCTACATAACGATCGTAATTATTTTTTTACTCATGGTTTTACGTCTCGTCGACGTCTATGTCATTAGAGGTGGAATGGGATGGGGGCAAGGAACGGGAAGGAATTCGGCCATGGCCTTTTGAAAGATTCCTCCCGGCATTCGCCTGGAGTGATTTGGGGAAACCATAGAAAACCCAAATCTGGATGCCCGGAGGCGGATTCGAGCGGCGTCCTCCCGAATGCGAGGCCAGAACGTTAACTATTCGCCCACCAAGCACGGTAACTTCATCTGCTGTCGCAGTTAGTCAGGTAATAAAGACCTAGTGTGTGACGTCAGTCTTACATACACGATGGCGAAAGTAGCGTCTTATTAGTACTGACAGTGTGTGTGTTTGGTTGCACCATGGATTACCGTTTTTTTTCATAATTCGGCAACTTCTACACCTTCAGTTGTCATTTAATTGGCAATCTTCCTTTACTAAAATGGCCAGTGCACCTCATAAACTTGCATTGTTGAGATGGCAGTTAATTTGCTCCTCTTCTTGCGTGATATAATGCAAGTTGGACTCTGATAATCACGTTTTTGGACTCACTGAAATAAACCTCAAAAGTCTCTTACCTCAGGTTTTATTCATTACTTTTCAGTTGTGTAAAATGTTACATAAGTTGTTCTCATTGCGATCGTAAGAATGAAGAGCATTTGCCTGTTGTCTGTGTTAAAAGAACTGATTGGAAATCGTATTAAAACAGTCTTGTTGCACAATAAAGACACAATGTTAGACTTTGGATCTACCTCGCTGGTACTCAAACTACACCTCATTTGGTCTCATCACTTATTTTAAGCAGTGAAAGAAAATGATATTAATGTTGTACTAAGGGATCGCTGTCTGCATTAGCCAAGAAAAATATGACATTTAAAAAAATGAAATCCCGTAGCCGAGGGAAGTGGAATAAGCTCCCAACATTAAAATTGATCGTATCATGCAATCCTGGCAGGTTTCATACAAGTAAAGAAAGGCCAAAAAAATTTCTTTTACTTCAGCATGTGGGATATAGGCGTTTGTAGATCGTGTAGTAGAAAACTAAGGTGTTTTTAAAAAAGTCACTGAAAAATAGGTAGTTGAGCTGCTGTCAAAATCGTTAACTTTATACTATTTATGTCATTATAGCGCTTTAATAAACGTTATTACTAAGCGCAGTGGGTGAGCGGTAACGCTCAGCATCGCATTCGGGAGGACGCGGGCCCGAATCTCGACGAGGCGAAAGTCATAAGCAAAAAAATAAAAAATGTTTTTAAAAAATAATAAAAAAATAAACGTGATTACCTACGCACTTAAATTTTTTTCGCAAAATTTACCATTTCTTGTATTTAAGCAACTAATACTAGAAACACTTGTATCTGATATACAATCTAAGTTGTGTTTTATTTCAGGTTACTTTGTAATATGTTAATTTTATTTTATGGAAAGTATCTATATTCCGAGTGTATTTTATTCTAATATACCTATAATAAATCTGAAAGTGAAAACGATTGCCATCCGACATACCTTATGAGAGATGCTTGTTTACGTTGTTAACCTATGGAAACCTATTTGTACGAGGAGCGACTATAACGTGGATCATGGCCACAAGCTTAGTAAGTGAGCAGTAATGTTCTGGCACGCATTCGGAAGGACACCGGTTCGAATCCCTGTCTGAACATTCAGATTTCGCTTTTCCATGGTTTCCCGAAATCACTCCAGGAGAATGCCGGGATCGTTGCTTCCGAAGGCCATGACTAAATGCCTTCCCGTTCCTTTCTCTTACTCCTTTCCCACCTCTACAGAACTCACGTCGGCGAGGAGTAAAACCATAAGCGAAAAAAGTGACTTTACTTGTTAATCTGTTATGGTCATAGCGATTTCTTTGATATGTTTGAAAGATTTTTTGTTTACTTCAAGAAAAGTAGAGATTAATAAAACGTCTAAATTACATTACCAAGAATATGCTTGGTGATATTTCAGATAAAATACAACTGTATATAAAATTCTTAGCAGAGCTCCCCCACTTGCCTCCCTAATGTTAGAATAATTATTTCCAATACAAAATTACTTTGAAATATGTCCATCACGATCCGCCTTGTTGCAGAGGTTCTTAAAACACCGTCACAGTGTCTGCCGCTTGTATCGGATTGGCTGGTTTGAGCCTATCTGGTGGAAGTAATTTTCAATATTTGTGATTTGTCCAGCACGGTGAGAGAGTTAATGGTGAACATCAAAATTTTTAACAAACGCGTGGGTAAAATCTCAAACATCTCTGTAATGCATCTAGAGTTAGACCACGTGAAACTGTAGGTGTAATTAGCGTATATCCGGGTTGACCCATTTTCTCTTCGAAAGACTTTGCCTGGATTTGCCAGAACCGGTTTTGAACCTCACCCATCCTTTTTTTTTATGTTGCGATTCGGCCTTGTAGCCATTCAGACAGCAAATGTGTTTCTTTTATTTTTCAAGTCTGTATAAAGAATCTTCTCGTCTTATTATTGATGATGATAAGTGACAGGACAGGGTACTTAAAACTACCCATGCCCTGGGCCGGACTCGAATCGGCGACCCCTGCAATGCGAAGTCAGATTGCTAGCCCCACGCTACCAGGGCGGTTCCCCTCTTTCTTCTTCACATACATATCAACAACAGATTTAACTATACCACACTCTTCTATGTAAATATAATTGTACTTGGACTCAGGGAAGAGCCACTGACCCTAACAATGACATAACATTCGGGTTGTGGACCAAATATTCACAGGTTCAATTATTTTTATTTTATCACTTTACGTCCTTCGCTAATGATTTGGAACACTGGCAATTTACCTTCACCGAGCGTGGTGGTGTAACGGTTACCATTGTGGCCTCGCATTCGGGAGGACGCAGGTTTGAATCCCCGTCCGGGCATCCAGATTTGGGTTTCCCATGGTTTCCACAAATCATTCAAGGTGAATGCCTGGATGCTTCCTTCAAAAAGGCCATGACAGAATCCCTGCCCGTTCTTTGTCCTCATTCCCATCCCGCCTCTAATGACCTTAGCCGTTGACGAGGCGTAAAGCAATAAGTAAAAAAAAAAAAGGTTCCTATCTGGAAAGTCACAGTAATCTTGAAATCAGAACCCAAACCTTATCGGTTACATCTATGCACTTATTTGTTTTGTACAACAATAAAAAAGATAGACAAATAGTCAGCACTAGTCTGTCACCTGTACAGCACGCAGCACCTGGTAGTTGTCACTGGAGAATCCTTACAGAGAAACCGTCTCTTCTCCTCTGTGCTGGCGACCAGTTATTACACAGAGGCCATAACACCAGGCTCGGACGACCAGGTCGATGGAACTCGTATTTCAGCTCTCGTCGTAAGGACCGGAACTGATCCTGCCACCTGAAGCTTACGAGTTCTCGACTACGAAGTGCTACGGAGGAGCCTGATCAGTGATCACGGCGTGAAACCAGAGCAAAAGAAATTAAGACTAAAAGAGTTTACTAACAGCCATCACTTGAAATTTAATTACACTAATATTATAAATGTGAAAATAATTCTGCATGTTTGTTACGTTTTCACGACTAAACGGCTAAACCGGTCATGATATTATTTGACAAGGAAATACTATGTACCATTACAAGGATATAGTAAACTTTTTTCAGGATAAATTACATATTTTGCTATGAAATTTTACGAACTAACCTAACATTGACAGACAGACGGATAGCGTGTGTAGGTCTCCGTAATGTTATGTCGGTCACTCAGGCCTTGTTTCTATCGAAATCAACTTGTGTATGATCCGTGTTTAATATGTTATAGATGTGGATTTCTACTATACTGTATTTATATGTAGTTTGATCACCGGTTTACTCTCCCTACAAGCTATAAATAGTAGGAAAGTACAGAAAAATGAAAAATTTTGTATAAAAAAGGTATTGACATAAGATTTTCCCAGATTGACATAATTTTAAACCACAAACAATAATCTTCCTGAAGAATTGCTTAGGCTGTCATATGCCTTTTCAATGTCCAGGAAGGCCATCACCAGATCTTTTTCATACTCGTAGTGCCGCTCTTGTAGCTGTCTTATTGCAAATATAAGATCAATAGTTGATCTTCCTGGTCTAAAACCATATTGTTCTTCCCTTAGCTGCCTTCTTATTCGGCTTTCCAAAACTTTCTCTTTATTTGATGTGAATTACAAATTGCCTTTCTTACAGAAACAAAATGGTATCTCCCTAGAAACTGTTATGCAAGATTTTCATGAATGTGTTTTAGTACGCATTGCAGAAAGTTACTCAAGGCCTCCACTATCAACAAATAGTTTTCTCATTTTGTCGTAAAAACCAACGTATTTAAAATGTTATTCCTATAATTTATAAGAGAGCGTCCCTAAATTACGTGGCTCCATTTTGTCCTCCCTTGAACCCCCCCCCCCCCTCCCGTCAAGTAGCCTAGCGTGGCTTCAACCTCAATCCCCTCCCTTTTCCCATGTTCATTAATTAATAAAATAGAACAAACTATACATGCCGCGAAAAAAAACTAAGAAGAACTGCATTTTTGTTTTCTTTTCCTGCCGTTCTGTCATCTTTCTTTCTAAATTACCAGGGAATAATTCTCTGATCTGTTTTAAAGATTTCTATAACTCATTGGATAATGAAAACTAGTTGGAAAAATATTTTCCCATAAAGTTTATTGTACGGCATCACTTTACACCACGCTTTGAAATAACACTTCAGCAAGCACTAATTGCACTGAAATTCACATGACACAACAAAATTACAATTATTTTATCGACGAACTGCGGGGTCACACCCACACTATTCTAATCAAAACTGCTTTATTTCAAACCATCAAAACAATGCGAACTGTCACTGCCTTGGAAAATCCAGGGTGACACCTGTAAGCCAATTAGAGTCTATGTCAAGGGCGTAACCAAGATTACCTTCAGGGTGGGAAAAATACTTCAAATTGGTTTAACTTGAAAAAAAATTAAGCACTCGTTTAATTTATTTAGGCAGTAGTCTGCGTGGGTTCTGGCTAAATTATGACTAAATTTATTTTTCAATATTGAATGTGCGAATTTTTATCATCATATATTTTTCACTCGACTACCTGAGGGAGGGAGGTAGCCAGAATGGAGCGAGCGCCTTAGTCTAGGTACACCATATCTAATGTTATTGGAATCTTAATACGCCGTCGCGTGTCGGTTGGTTCAAATGCGCCTGTTGCGTGCGACCCAAAGTTATGGCTTCAAGTACTGTTAGTGTACAGGATATCTAAATTGCATACGAATATACAGGGCGTTCGCCGGGGAAACGCAACCCACTGTTAGCGCTACAAGGAAGAAACTGCTCGCGGCGAGCGAGCGTTCAGCTCCCGGCATTGTTCGACCGTCGGCCGCGGACTATTTCATAAACTTGTGTGCTAAGCATTTAAATGTGACGTAATTCATTAGCTTACCTTATAAAAGATGCTGGAAGTGTTGACACTCTTGTGTAATGCACATTTCACATCTTCTGAACATATTTCGAGACACACGCTGCCCTAACTGACTTAATGATTTTTTGGGTGACTGTTCTAGTCGAAAAGCGATATCGTCAATTTTCTCCTCTGTGAGAATACGGTTGACCGACAGTCTCTTTTTGTTAAAAAATGAACCCGTTTCTCTTACTTTTTTAACCAGACGCAGAATTGTTGATTTAGCTGGCAGTAAAGCGCCAGGATATTCGCGACGAAATTTACTGCGACACTTTTTAAACGACTTCTTCTTCACATATGTATCGTAGAGAAACATTCTTTGTTGCAAACTGTAACGTACCATAATTTTACTCACACTCAAACACGGTACAGATTAGTAAGAGTATGAAGCCCCAAACCAGCCAAACCGCAAAGAAACATTTATTCACAACACTGATTAATAAGAGACTGAAGTCACAAACTAGCTACAATGCAAAGAAACCGTTCTTAACAATGTAAGGGTCACTGCACTGCACTGTTGGGGCAGCGGAGGTGTTAAACAGTGCGGTGATTCACGGTGCCGCGTGGCGGAAACTGCTGGCACCGCTGTCCGAGCAAGTTGCCGACGGCAACAGACTGGGAGGGTTGCGTTTTCCGGCGAACGCCCTGTATTAAATGATGGAAATAGATATCCACATGCTGTTGTGTGTTATGTTACTTCTTTTAAAACTGACCTGTGAATGAATAGCTACTTGACTTGGCTCGAAACCCCCCCCCCTTTTCCTCACGTATCCCAGCGTAGCTTTGTAACCAACCTTTCCCCCTTTTTTATACCGCGTCACGTAGTTAATGGACGCTCCCTTAGCGGGGTTTTATGTTTAATTTTCTTATTTCTTACTAAAACTTAATTGTTTTGATGCATAGATTGTTAGAATTTTTGCCTAAGTGTGGCTGTTGAATTTTAAATTGACATTTAGGTCCCAGTTACAATAAAGTTTTATCTTTCGTGTATTACATTGTAATCTCCACTTGTAACGTAAGCTCTGCTGCTTGGTCCCCTTTACCAATAAAGATGATAACAATAAATAATTTTATAATAACAATATATTATATTTCTGTTTTTTAAATATAATCCAATTAATGATTTGCAGCGGTTGATTGCACACTGTGAACTTTAAGGGTATTGTCTAAAAATGTGGATTTGCCGTTATAAATCGAGAGACGATAAGCAAGTTAATGAAACAGTAAGACTCGTTTACCTTTATTAGATACCAATTTACTGAAAATCTTGTAAAGTCATAGTCGAAATAATACCATAAACCATATTACAAGTAGGAGACTTATTAAAATCCTGTGGTTTTAAAAATGGCAAACATACGATTGAAGAACGCAGACAGTTTTCGAAAAAACCAACCGTCCATGATTAATTATGAAATGGTCAAATTAAATCTGTTTTCTTTGGTGATGATCGTGTTTACGCTGTTGGGACAATACGTTATGGTTCCTGTGTTTGATATATTCTATAGAGTAGTACCTTTACCACCATCAGGCAGCCATATACTTGGAAGGTGGCAGTGATAGATATCAGAAATATTGCAGTAAATTAAAAGTCAGGATCCAACCATGAGTGCACGAAAAGAAAATAGTGTTCTGTGAGTGTACAAGCAGTATGTTGGTAATGGGGCTTGGAAGAATGTTGGACGAAGAACTAAAAATTGTGCATGGAAGGGAAACGATGATCATTAGCAAAAGCGGGCACTCGATTTCATGCACAATTAGGGTTGCCAGATGGCCGGGAAATCCGGAAATGTCCCGGAATTGTGTTTCTTGTCCCGTGTCCAGGAATTAAGCGTTACTGTCCCGGAATTCCCGTATACCAGTTTTTTTCTGAAACTTATGATACCACGGTGGCAATACCGCGCTCGCAGCGGGAGGTATAGAGGCGCTCCACCTTACCGACGACCAGAGACGACATATATATACAGACTGTTCAACTATGACGTAGTAATTTTCAACCAAAGTTGAATTAATACTCCAATATATATATATATATATATATATATGTTATATAGCATAGCTTTTACCTAAAATACATTTTTTAAATTAATTTAAATATTTGTTCACTTCTTAAATATATCACTTAAATACCTTTTAGACCCCATAAATGCCCCGGAAATTAGAATCCTGTATCACTAAAAACCTTTTTAACCCCAAAAATGTCCCGGAAATTATAATCCTGTATCTGGCAACCCTATGCACAATGGAATTGAAAAATTTTCTTTTGTGATTGAGGGTGTCAGGGATTGGAATAAATTACCAAGGGAAGTGCTGAATAATTCACCAAAACCACTGATGGAATTTAAAATTAAAATCGCAAAAGTAGATGGGGGGGGGGGGGAGGAATTTTAACACTCACAGAGTATAAGATGGTATTAAGAAATTGTTAGAAGAGGGTAATTAGATTATTAGTTAGCTGCCACCGGAGTATGCGCTCCATCTCAATAAATAATTCAATTCAACATTTCTTTTGACTCAAAAAGTTACGAAGCTAGTATTGTAGGAACCACAGAGACCCCGGCATAGTAAAAGCACTCTGGTTTAGCGTCAGGAGCATCGCTGATAGAGTCTGCTCGAGGTCATAGGTGCTTTTATTCAAGTGCTGAGCCTGTCTGGTGTGCTTGTGTTTTATTTAAGAATCATGGAAAGGATGATCCATGTATGCACAATGCAAGAATCAGTAACACATTACAATTAGTTGAATGGATTCAGCATCAAAATTAGAGATGCCACGAATAGTGATTTTGCCGAATACCGAATATTCGGCCACGCTCTCGGCCGAAGCGCCGAATGTTCGGCAAAAATGTGTACTGTGTAGCTTTCGCGGGTGATTGGCTACGACCTGTCTCATGGGGCATCCATAAACCACGTGCTCCATTTTGGCTTCCTGTGAACCCCCACTCCCACCACGTAGTCCGACATGGCTTTTGCCTCCCTCAGCTTGTAGTGAAGTTCTCATTCTCAATAAATTTGGTGTTCTATATGCAGTTTCTTCCTTCCCCAGGTATTTCAACAATGTGACGATATGTGGATACACTTCAGAGATGCAGGAAATACCTGAGCTGGTTATTCTCGTAATCTCCTTGAACTGTTTCAGGAGCTTGATACATTGTGTCATTAGCTGCCACTGAAAAGGCGTTAAATTGATTAAACACTCGTGATCAATTATGTACAAAGAAACAGCTCGCTTTTGTTCTAGTAATCTCTCCATTAAATAATATGTGGAATTCAATCGAGTGCTTACATCTTGTACTATTTGGTGGTTTGGCAAGTCAAGTTTTTGACGAATAAATTTACCCTTGTAATTTTTTTTTTTTTTTTTTTTTTTTATTTCAACTTTTCTTGTGCAATACCAGAGTGGTCAAAATGGGTAGCAATTCTTCTTGCAGCTAATGAGATTGATTTTTATGTGAAAACTGTTCGCCTACATCGAATGGCAGACCCTTAAAAGTGGTGGTCAGCAATCGCTGAACAGTATCCAAGACTGACAGAATTCGCTCGGATTTACTTATCCTGGTATATAGTTAGAGGCTATTTTCAGAAGCAGGTTAACTTTATGAGGAAAAATGCAACCGTTTTCTTTCAAAAAATGCTGAAACAATTGGTTTCATACATCACAACTTACCGTTGGTAGATTTTCAGTATTAAATGTAATAATTTGGAATTAAAATAAAACCATTTTTGGGTAATATTTGAGTTTTCATGATTTGGTATTCGGCCGAATAGTACGCAACATTCGGCCGAATACCGAATATGGACAAAAAGTGGCCGAACAGACCGAATACCGAATAGTAGCCGAATATTCGTGGCATCTCTAATCAAAATACCATTTAAAAAAATCATTTCATGGATATGGTCCCAGTTTACAGTGTTGCTTGCAGCTCTGGTCTGTTCAACAGGCCATCTGGTAAAGCTCACTAGCACCAGATGCCAGCTGTTGGAAATAAAGCAAGGTCAACTGCTGCGACGATACTAGACCAAGACCACGAAACACATCCGATGAAATACGTGCTGAGATGATCGATCACTCGAAGCCGTGTACGACGACTGACACTAGAGAGGATGTTATGTTCGATCCCCAGATCCGCCTTTCTAAGTGAAACGAAGTTTTTTTTGATTCGTTCACCTTGCTGTAGACATTGCAACAGTTATTACCATACCATCACTATTACATGCTTTACTTTTCACCTTACTTAGTAAATATCCATTGCATTTCTCCAATTATTTGCCGTAAAGCCACACAAATATTTCTGAAACGAGATTATTACACGAAGCATGAAAGATTCTGAATCCACTTTCAACATTCCATGTCACATCTTGTTAAGGGGGCATCCATAAATTACGTCAGGTGAAATAGGGGGGAAGGGGGTCCGGCGAAATCTCACCAAGGAGGAGGGGGGGGGGGTCAACGGAAATTTCACTTGAGGTTTTGGAAATTTTTGTTGGACTGTAGAACTTAAAAAAAAGGTCTACAAATGACGGAAAAGTCGATTCTAGGGGGGCTTTTCGTCGATATTGCGGGTGTAAACGGCTTTGCGAGGGCGATTTCTAGGGGGGTTATCTCACCAGAGGGGGCGGGGGGGCGGGTCCGTAAATCCGGAAAAACACCTCACGTAATTTATGGATGCCCCCTAACCAAGCTAAAGTTGTTAAGGTGGTATAAATCAATGGGGACGAGGTCTGATGAGTGCGTTTGATATATACTGAAGATCAATTAAATTAAATAAATCGCGTAGCACACACCTGTATCTTTAATGAGGCGGCGATTCGTCTCAGCATGAACTTAAGAAAACACTTGAAGCGTTGGGTAGCTATACAGCTCTAACCGCTGATCAATCTTCCACAGTTCACGGAAATTTGACGGAGAGGTCTAAGAGGCTCAAACATCTCTTTGATGGCATCCAAAATTTACTCGATAGGATTGAGATCAAGTCCACTTCGTAGTAAATACAGCAAGTTCACGTCTGTGCAGTATTCATCCAATCATTCTGATGCAGTTCAGGAAAAACAGAATAATGCTTTGCATTGTTGAAGGAAGATCTATTCAGTGCGATGTCGCAGACGTACAAATAGGAGCACCGGATTATCAACGATACCTTGATAATGTTGACCTGAGAGGGTCGATATTACACGTACTGTACCAGAGATCCAATTTCGGCCCAGAAAGTTTCATCACTGCATAGTAATCAAGATGTACTCGACCTTTTTTATTGGCCTGCACCAGCGTATATCTCGACTCAAAAGTCCAGGCAACATGTTTTTCACATTTCTTGTATCCAGTGACAATGTTTCCGCGCCTATGTTAATCTCTGAGACCACTGACGCACAGAAAGCATATGGCTTCTGAACCTCGCAGCGCGTAGAAGATTCTGGATAGTGTGGCTGTGAATACGTTGCTGTTTACCGGCGTTAAAATTCAACTGATCTGTAAACTGTGCTTATCTAGCCACAATGTGAGATAGCCGACGATGACTCCACACATACACACGCTGTTGTACGCGACTGTTGACCCTATCACAAATGGTTTTACCGGAATCAGGTATTTCATGGTACACACAAAAATTACTGCAATAAAGAGATATTTTTGATGACATTTTCCCGATTAAGCCATACTAATGCTCCATTATTTTTAGTTCGAATTATCACCACAGGTGTTTTATTTGTTTCCTCATGTTTATAACTACAAAAGCCAATGACAAAACAAGGCACAAGCAACATTTATTTAGAACCAATCATGCTCGAGACCAGAAGCGAACTGTCGACCTTCAGCGAGTGAAGCTAGGACGCTAACGCTGGTGGTCTCAATACAGTTTCACTGAGATGAGAAGTCAACGGCTGCGGGGAATTCTGTAGTAAAGTATCGCTTTCCTAGTAATTCATGATATAACAACTTCAATATTAAGTTAATATAATGTTCTTGGGTTTATCCAGAAATTGTTTGAACAGTCACTTAGAATTGTACAGTTGATCATGATAAAGGAGCTGGCTTTAGGAATCAATGGAGGATAGGAGGAGTGGAAACAGAGATCTGTACCGAGCCTGGCAGGTGAACGGAAACGCTGCGGCCTCGCATTTGGGAGGACGGTCGAATTACTTTCCGTTCATGGGTCCCCAATCCTCTCCAACCTTTAATGACCGAACGTGGTGGGTGAGCGGCTAACGCTCTGGCCTCGCATTCGGGAGGACACTGGTTCGAATCCCTGTACGTGCATCCAGATTTGAGTTTTCCGCGGTTTCCCCAAATCAGTCCAGGCGAATGGCGCGATGCTCCCTTCAAAAAGGCCTTGGCCGAATTCCTTCACGTTCCTTGTCGCCAGTCCTGTCTCGTCTCTAATGTCCTCGACAAGGCGTAAAACCATAAGCAATAAAAAAAAGCCTTTAATGACCTCGACATCAACGAGGCGTAAAACACTAAGCAAACAACGAAAACAATGATTTTGTGTATTTGCAACTACCGAGAAGTATCGTACAAACTTCTTATATTGAAACTCTCCATGTAAACTTTAATGCGGCAGTTCTTTGAGAAACGCGTAAAGCTTATTCAGCAGCTTTACTTCTTTCCCCCTCCGAGGCAAAGTGTATAATCCTAGAGGGTAAGTGCGTTCGGGAAGGTAGAGTGGCCTGTTGTTTGTTTGAGTCAGACTTAAGACGGATTACGCGATTAGCTCTCAACCCTCTCCCGCTCCTTTCCATTTGGTCACTTCATAGTAGTACTATTTAAATATAAAAAACACGATGATTTCGACATAAAACAAGTACTGTCCATCAATGTTCTGCAAGTCTCGTGTGAGAAGCAGCAAATATCATCCAATGAAATATTTTAACTGCAGCAGAACATGGCATTCCTGACTCTAAGAGCTATTACACATTTGTTAAAGTAAAACGATTGTCTCATATTACTAAATTGGGTTAACATCATAGTGGCAGATATATTTTGTACAAAAATAAAGGCAAATATCTCGATCAAGCCAAATAACCCACTCTGCTCAGTATTTGCGGAGGCAGAACACCGTTTTCCCATTCTTGGCCTTCAATTATAGTTAGGTGAGCGTGCATAAACCACGTAGCTCCATTTGGCCTCCTGTGAACTCCCCCTCCTCCCCACGTAGCCCTACGTGACTTTTGCCTCTAACCCCTCCCCCCCCTCCCCCCTCCCTTTCACGTAGCACGTAGCTTTTTTCCTTTTGATTCCAGAAGACATTTTGTACTGTTTTCTCTTGTCAGACTAGACTGTTGTAAATTACATGCGGAGATAATTAACTGAGGGAAATAAATATTCACATGCTGTTGTGAGTTCAGTTCCTCATTTTAACTGAAAAATGTTATGAAAGGAAAGCTACGTGGCCTGGCTCGGAACCCCCCCTCCCCCCACGTAGCCCAGCCTAGTCTTCCACCTTACCCCTCCCCCCTCCCCCTCCTGGACCAAGCCACGTAGTTTGTGCACGGTCCCTAAGAGGTACAGTGATCTGTTCCACTCTCCGGCTGTTGTTTACGTCTGGAATGAGTTTCCTGCTTGGTACTCATATTTTCGAGAAAAAATAAGTTTTTAGCACTATTTATAAACTGCAGACAACAAATCTATAATTTTTTATTTTTGTGTATCCTCCTGTTTGTTTGACCGGGATTCAGGAAAAAACTGGTCATATTTTTATGAGGTTTCAGACATCATACATCCCACAGTCCCAGCAATAAAATGAACTATATATAATCTCTTAATCTACGTCTAAAAGCTAATCACGTTTGAGTGCCGTTTTCAGCACACTCACTGTGACTGCATATAAGAAAGACTGACCGATAGTGTGAGTTAACGCTCTTTAGACAGTATGTGATATTAACAAGCTATTTTCTCGATTTTGTTTGCTGGAACATTTTGACTGATGATTCATTTGGATTTTTACGCACAAGAAAATATAGAAAATTTTATTTCTTAATAGCAGTTGCCATGACTTCATCCATGTGGAACAGAGAAGCTTTCGGTCATTTTTTTCTTCGGCTTGTGAACTATCACCAATAATTACCAAAAATTTGACACCAATTTCGTGATGAATCACAACAAAAGTATTCTGTGTTAGGCTCGAGCGAAATATAAAGATGTATCGAACAACGATATTTTTTCATAAAATAATCGATATTTACCGTCGACATTTTTATTCCCTATATATCAAAAATCGATATTTTATTTGGAGTATCAATTTTAAGTACCAATTAGATATTTTATTTTTACGAATGCAATTCAGTATCCAATTTAATACGTTACATATATATTTTATAAATATACGTATGTATCCAATCTTCTAAAAGCATCTTAAAAAAGTGAATCCATCGTAATTTAACAGTTGCACTGTTGAAGGAGAGAAGTGACGGCCACAAAGTCTTCTGCAGTAGTAGTGCTGAATTTAATTTTGTCGCCACCTTCTGTTTTAGCAGCTAATGGACTCTTCCGGTCAATAAGAGTCTTGCAGTTTTCAACGAATTCCACTAATATAGGTGGGATGGAGTAGTATCTCGACTCCATTCGCGGCGAATCGTCGATTGTCAAGGCTGGGAAACGGTTTTCCACCTCCATCACAGCTGGGTCCAAAGAAGGTGGGGGCTTTGCTGTCTTCTTTGGTATTATGAAGCCTTTCTTGTTTGGCTGCCAATTCTGGGTACGGAAACGACGCCCTCTGACTCCATTACGCCCAGAGGCCGAGCTGCAGAACTGTCAGTGGTCTTCTTCTTTTGTGCCTTAGCTTTCTTTGATTTCTTTGCTGTACTAAGTTTCGTCACTGCCAGGCTGGCTCCAGTAGATTTGCGCACCTCCTCCTTCCTGTAGTTGACGGCACGTGGCTGTTTATTAAATGTCCTTTCTAGTGGAGTAGTGGGACGCTTCTCGGCATTATATCTCTGCTGACCGAGTACACGTCACCGTGTATACGCTGAATGTTGAACACAGAGGCTGGTATAGTGTCTTCATCCATTTCCAAATCCTTATCAGCTCGTCGGGTCGTGGTACTTGCCACAACATCCGCCGGCAAAGCCGAGTCCAGCGGGGCGCTCGACGCGCGTGGCGCTGAAGTGCAGCGCGCGCTTTTCTCGTCACCCATCCGTCCGATCCCGCTGGGCACGTACTGGGCTGACAGATTAATTCGCTGCCAGCAATCGCGAATCAGTACCGAATTATTCAACTTCGACATACGCAACACGGAATTCCTTCAGTCATCTTTGCAACAATATCAATCTATAACAATCACACACAGGACTCTACTAATCTAAACAATGATGCATACACATGCACTCTTAATGTATCTCATTGAACACACATGATAGCTCATTTTCACTACTCAATACACTATCGAACAACTCTTTAATCACTCAGACATGAGAATCGACATGTATAGATTGTCTCAATCAGAGACGTATTCTCCTAAGAGCGTAGGGGGCGATTACCGACAATGAGTGTGCGAGTGAAACAATTTCCGAGTAATGTCCAAACTAATCATAGGAACCAAATAAATTAGAGTTGTTAGTTAAGCTTGCTGATCTTTGTCGATAAGAGAAGTTGAGGCATGTAGTGTCATTCAGAGTAAAACAGTTGACGTCCAAATACAAGTAATTAATAATAGCATAGGGAGAAGCAAAGGATCGGTTTATGAAGAATATTATTGGTGCAGGTGGATCACTGAACGATGCATCTAGAAATATCTATGGCTATATTAGAAAACTGAGGGGAAGGGAAGGTATTCAGACAATTGTAGATAAGAATGGAGTTGAAGTCATTGAGGATTTTAAAATTGCAGAAATATTGAGTGACTGGCTTAGTGAGACCACTAGCGACAATCATCCAATGAAGGGAGGGAATAAGTCAGAGGGAATGAATCTCCCAAAAAGTACAAATGAGGGAACTACAAAATTAGAAATAGATTCTCAGGAAATTATGAGGGAACTCAGAAAGCTAAAAAAACGTAAATGGGCTGTTGTACATAAAATTACTACAGATCAATTTAAAGATTGTGGGTTATGATATTGTACATTACCTAGAAATTTGATTTAAAATGAGCTTGGAGTCTTGCTGCTTACCAGAAGATTGGAAAAGAGCTATAGTAGTACCGGTTCATAAAGGAGGGGTTACAAATAGGGTTGAAAATTATAGGCCGATTAGTTTGAAATCGGTGGAATAAATATTTACATGCTTCTGTGCATTCTGACATTATTTTAACAGTAACAAATAATATGAACGAAAAGCTTCGTGGCTTGGCTCGAAACCCAACCTCCACGTTTACTTTCCCCCATCCCCACCGCTTAGCCCAGCGTAGCTTCCTACCCAACCTTTCCCCCGTCCCCCTCCCTTTTAGACAGAGCCACGCAATTTATGGACGCTTCCTAACGTATATGAATGTAGTGCAGAACATCAAGAGAAGCTTATTATTATTTTCATACTTTTAAATTAAATGTGGCTGGGTTAACTTATTGTCTGACAATTATTAATTACTTTCTAAAATAACATCATACTGATACTGTAATATGAAGGTGAGGAGGAACTGATCTTTATGTGGTAGGGTTTGTACATACATACATTTGTTTTTAATTTTGTTTGCATGCACGATGTACTACTAAAACCATTGATGATGTCTCACCAGTGCCTGTGCCACATATTAAGCAAGAATCTGATTCTCACCCTACTGAAGATACTAATGATTCTATCACTGTTACTACGGATGATTCTATTGATTCCCTTGTAACCGACTGTTATGGGCTTAGTCGATTAGTTGACAGGATGGTTGAGTGGTGGGCCGCCCTTCCTATCATGGCACTGCGTGTGATCGCTCGTATGGGCCTAGGGCTTAATGCTGGAGGTTGTTGCGGTTGTGAGCGCAATGTGGCATTGGAGAAACCGACCAGATCCTAGGTACTGACCTGTGCGAAGTATTCCCACAGTTTGCCTCGGCAATCTTCTGCTGTCTCCTCGTAGTACGGCGGCTAGATGGATTATTGTTAATCAGGATAACTGACACCACATGGTTAAGGACATGACCCTTTGCTTTAGAATAGTACCACGTAATCTGCATTGAACTGGGCTATAGCTAGCTATAGGTTCTACTACTTCTATTACGATAGACAAGGCGTCTAACTGCTACGACATGCGTTTATTGTACACTCTTGACTGAAGCCAATACATCCAAATGAATACTGCCTGCTAGGCTAACCCCGATGGTACTAATCACTGAAGCCATAGTTACTTGACGTTAATGATCTACTCAAAGTATAGAAGGTGGATCCATTACTTACAATGGAGAATGGCTAGCAGCTAGTCTTGGTAGCGATGTTGCCTGCTATCGGCCATGACGCGAGACCCGGCTATGGAGAGAGGCACCCTAACCGTTAAACTGACATAGTGTCTGCCCTATAGTACTGATACTTGCAGAAGAGGGCGAGTGCGTACCGTCGCTCGTAATTTATCCTGATCGCCGAACGTTCTAGATGTTCGATCGTTTGTCACGCGGTCATCGCCTCCCGTCCTGGCATCTGCTGACGATCGCGTCTGCAAAACGAGGCTAACCTCACGCGAACTCTTCACGTGCGTACGGGACGTTGCTTTCAACTAAAGTACTAATATTTAACCACTAAATAATATGTCTGAAAACCGTCCGTTACACCCTGTCAGAACATAGCGACACAGCAATTTTGCATTGACAGTTTGGTAATAAATACTGCAGCTCCCTCATTATTAGTTGAAACTGATCCCGCATTATGAACTGTAAATGATGAGCTACGAGATTATTTTTCAGGAAAAGGATTTGCTCAAAATATTTCAAATGAAAATTTTTCTAAATCTAAACGTTTCATCGATGGTGGTGGTAGGCGATATTTTCCAAAAATTTGTTTAAAGGACGTCTGCTAAAAAGAGAAAAAGTGTCTCGAAATTACTTGATATACTCGAAGTCAGTTTTTTGTGGTTCCTGTCCTTTAATTGACAGTGGGAAGATCCCTTACCTTCCTATGAAGGATTCAGTGATTGGAAACATGCTTATGATAGAGTAAGTACATACGAAAATAGCTTAGCACATAAAAACTGTTTGTTAATGATAAAACAGCGAGGTATGGCCGGAACAAGAGTTGACTCAAAATCAGTTGAACAGATGGAAGATGAAAAAAATATATTGGAGATGTGTCTTACAGAGAGTTGTGGCTGTAAAAGCACTGGCTACTCGGGGATTATCATTCCGGGGAGGGTCAGGCAAATTTGGATCAATTCACAACGGAAACTTTATGATGATATTAGAAGCAATTGCTGAATTCGATTCTTTTTTGGCAACAATGGGTAATCCTGGTAAAGGTCGCGTGTCTTATTTGTAATTTGCAACTTATGAGAAAGTCATAAAAATTATGGCTGATAACCCACTCTATTATAAAAAACATCCAAAAGGCAAAATATTTAAATATTTTCCTTTAGTGTTGACTCTACCCCTGATATCACTCATGTGGACCAACTTTCTTTAATTATCAGATTCATCGAAGAAAACTGACAACCCCTTGAACGGTTTTTATGTTTCCTTCCTAACACTGGTCACAAAATAATCAGAAGACATGTTGAAGGCAATCCTTGAGACTTTTAATATTAGCATTAATAATTGCAGAGTTCAATCTTAAGATAATACAGGCAATATGCTACAAGGGTCTATAGGCAAGAATTAAGGAAATATGCCCTTTTGCAATTTATGTACCATGCTCCGCACATTCTTTAAATTTGATAGGGTCGTCAGCCGCTCAATGATCCCAACAGGCTATTCAGTTTTTCGGGTTGTTGCAAAACTTATATATTTCCTTCACCGTATCAATACAACGGTCAAAACTGTTACAAGACTGAGCCTGAGAATGTTTCTCTGAAAAGTGTATCGAATATTGGCCTGATACCTGCACTAGTCTTAACAATGACTGGAATCGGCTTATAGCAGCTCTTCAAAAGATAAAAAATGATTCGTCACAAAAACCTTTGGTCCGCAGTGAAGCGACTGGACTGTTGTCACAAACATCTACTTTAGAGACTGTCATAATGTCTGAAATGTGGGGCTCCATATTGAAACAATTTCATTTAGTCGCGAATGCTCTGCAAGGAGTAGATATTGACCTTGAAGTCGTTGCAGCTCTTTACGAATCATTAATTCTATTTATTGAAAAAAAAAGATTCTTTCAAAATATGTGAAGAGGCCGGAAAAAGGAAATCTCAGGTAAATGAATTTAAAAGATTCCAAAAACGCTCTATCAAAAGAAAACTTAGTTGTGACTAATCTGGCGATGAAGAAGTGCTACTGCAAGCAAGTGACCATTTTCGGGTGCATGCATTTCTTCCAATTTGTGACCAGCTTTTAAGTGAACTTAAAATGCGAAAGATGGCTTATGATAATATCAATGATAAGTTTTCATTCCTTTTAAGACTTGAGAAAAAAGGAGAAGAAGAAATAAGGAACAGCGCCGAAGAATTACAACGGCTCTATCCGGAAGATCTTGCGGACGGTCTGCAAGATGAATGTGTGCTCTTCAAATATTATATACTATCCGAAAAAAAAAACAAGAAACCAAATATCTTGAGACAAATAGGGGTTTTGATAAGAGAAAATAAACTGGAAGAGTTTACATTGATATTACATTGCTTATGTTTACCTGCACGGCAATGACTAACTGCAGTGCAGAGCGTTCATTCTCCGTGCTGCGACGAATTCAAAGTTACATGCGCTCTCGCTTAAGCGAAGAACGCTTAGATAACTTAGCTATCCTTAATACTGTAGTATGACAGCTTCATCCTCCAATGAGTATATAAATATATCCATAATTATTATTCAGATTAATTATATTTATTTTATTCAAATATGTAATTGTTTAGGGCTAATCAATTCATAGGTAATTATGTGTATTAAGCCCGGGCGGCCGAATTTATTGTTGTATAATTTTAGTTTATTGCAAGATTCCTGTTAGAATTAAACGGTGAAAATGCTCGCACTCAGTGGCAGTTTTGAACTTTCGAATAGCCGAACAATGCTGGTCACTGGCGACAACCAGACGCCCGATACACAATGGAAGCATCCGGGAGAGAAAGATATCCCGTTAGCTAGGCAAGGGCAACGTACCCCGTCTAGGACGCCGAGGGTGCGAGGTCACAGGAACTGCGCGCAAAACCGAACGACGAATGGTAGCAACGTCGCGACACACGTGACTGTGGAATACGCCGATTCACCAATCGTGTATGGCCACGGGGTATACATTTGTTGATGCAAAGCTTCTTTTCCATGTCACGCGGATGGTGCTGGAAGAGGGGAAGCTGACTTCTTGGTGGTGGGAGGAAAGGCGCCATCACGGGACTTGCTGTCCAGACGAGGTCGAGTACAGAAGTATTGTTCGGATGCGGCCCGACACACACGACTGGCTGTTCGTCCGTACTCCAAGATAGACGTTTTCTGGCTGGAGGCTTAGCATACTATCTCGCAGAGGCGATCACCATTGATGCGCTCGCACGGATGGTCTATCCGTGTGTCGCCATCTCCAAGCAGTTGCAACAACGGTAATATACCGTCGCCAGGTCATGGTTCCATGGGTTTTTGACGAGGCTTTACAGACCCGTAAGCGATCCCTGTGAATAGACTCTCTGCTCTGATTATGGAAACATCCCTGAGTTAGCTAACATTCCATTTTCACCAATATTGAACTTTTAAGCATCTTGCTCATGATAACATAATTCAAATGATATTGTTTTCACTTTAATTGGCGCCCCTGGGAATTTTGTAAAATTTTTAACTCTAATCTGTTGGCCTGCGATGCCACACTATTTTACATTCATTTTGCAAATCTCTGAAATACTTAAATCTATGAATGTTTGCATTTATCCGGCAAATTGTTAGGTCTGGGTATTGCTTGCTTTCTTTGAATATCTTGTGCTTAATATTAAACTTAAATATACCCAGCAGTGTATAAGTCATAAGACCAAATAAACTCAATGTTTTGTTTAGTTGTTATTCTTGCAGCATTCAAGATTCTGGTTAACCAGGTTAACCTGTTTAACAAATTAATATTAATCTTCTCGATAAACTTTCGAGGTAATTGTTTCCCCCCCCCCTCTTTCCGAAGAACTACCATTGCAATATAGAGGCAGATTTGACGTAATCATTGAGCTACGATGATGTTATTGATGAATTGATGATATTGCCAACAGTTTGGCACATCGCAAACAGTTATTATAATATGGCATGTTTAACAAAGTAATTGAGTGGTCTGGTGGCTCAGTGGTTAAGGCGTGTAACTGGAGATCGAAAGGTCCCGGGTTCGAATCCCTGTCTCGGCGGGGATTTTCATTGGCCTTTAACCCGACCTTCACCTCTGATATAGCTTGCTGTGCAATGTGAAGTATACCAGAACGCTTCCGTGGATCGGATTCCACGGTAAACTGTAGGTCCCCTGTACCCGGCAGGATTGCCGAGTTAGTTTAAGCCGGCTACGACAGGGGCGGAATGCGCAGCCAGTAGAAACCCTGTCATCAGGTCATTCCGAACACACGGAATTATTATTATTATAACAAAGTAATTTAACTTTTAGTTATTTCCTTAATTTTGAACAAAAGTTTATGCCATTTTTAGCTCAGTACCATCAGTAAGACTTCTTTAGAAATCTGCACAAGCTTTAAATCAACAATGTATCAGAATACAAGGAAAGCGTGTTAATAAAATATTATTTATGCAAATTTTAGAGAAGTAATATTGGGATTTCTAAATTTGAATTAGATTTGAATCCCCAATACTGCCTCACTTTCAGTGTTTCCTTGCTTTCCTTGCTCGGATTTCTAATTTAGAAATCCCAGACATTCCAAAACTTTCTTTGTAAAAGACTAATTGGAAATATGATTCAAATAAATGTCTCGTTTTTCTACTTTCCTAACGTTTAACTCATTTTTCTACTATCCTAACTTTTATTAACTGATGTATATATATTGAAACATCGACGCAAAGTTTTTTCGATGTATCACATCAAATGAAACATCGATGTTTTTCTCCATGAACATCCCTATTTCTAATATTTGATTGCACAGGTAATAAATAATCGTAGAAACAAAGTATAAGTTTTTATTTGTCAGCTCACTGCATTTTTCACTTAAGTTATAGGGTAAATTACAAGGGCGGCCAATTACATTCGACCGGAACACAAATTAAATAGAAATACATTGTTTATTGCAATCAAATACGATCATACATTGGACTTCCTTTATTTAATCTTAGTAGTTATTTAGACTGCGAGAAGGCTTGCGCCTGATAATATTAAACTGGTAGAGTAGCCTATGTTATCACTATGTACAGTATTGGATGTTTCTGGATGAAGGGTGCTATACAATGGGAAAACTTTAGTATCTGGAATGAGTCATTGTAATTAAATTGAATATGGCCTCAAATTAAAACCAGTGTTTTTGTAGTAACCTACACGCGCTGCGAGTTCCATAGCTTTTTTTAACTTTAGCCAACTCTTCTACATCACCTTTTCCAATATGTTGGGGTCGTTTGCCTTAGATCAGTTTTACTCGCATCATTGGCATGATCGAATTTGATGCTTTGGTTTTACCGCCGCATGTCTTTGCTGACGCAAAGCATTTTATACCTATTGCCAAGTCGTGCTAAGTACTAATGAGTAAGTGAACTGTCGGCATCAGCCTGTGAAACGTGTAGCTATGTTTTATGTTTGGTAACTTGATAAGTGTATTTTTGTTTGTGAAATGTGTAGTTTGTGAGGTAAACACTGGGAACCGTCGCGGCATTTGCATTGGTGGCTGCGAAAAACCGCCTAAAAGCAGCTGTCAGGACGGCTCTACGTGGGGGCCTGGACTAGTGACCGTTCCGATGTACCTCGCCTGTACAGTTTGCGGCTCCTCAGAGGACTGAGCCACACTGACGGGTTAATTACGGACTCACAAAACAATTATTTCATGGTTTCTCTCTTTTCAGTAGTTTATCATTCCACTTATTTATTCTGATTTTTGTTCAATCAGTACATCCCCATGGGGCTGACTCATTCCCTCTATTTCCATCGAGTTGGCCAGATACGGGATTTGTGCTCCCGGGGTCCCGAGCCCCCCCGTTGCTCCACTGTAGTCTAAATGGCTGCAAAGGCGTTTGGGGACATTTTCTACCTCTGAAGGGATGCGGTAGGTTGATTTAGCTGGATGTGTTTGTTATAATACCCCTTTATTTTATTATTTATTTATTTTCCATATGCAACATAGCCCAACACCTAGTATCTAATCGGGGCACTTATTTCCATTCTTTTACATGAACATATATTTTATCTTTTATATATATATATACAGGGCGTTCGCCGGGAAACGCAACCCTCCCAGTCTGTTGCCGTCGGCAACTTGCTCGGTCAGCGGGGCCAGCGGTTCCCGCCACACGATACCGTGAATCACCGCACTGTTTAACACCTCCGCTGCCCCAACAGTGCAGTGGCACAGTATAATGGGACCCTTACATGGTTAAGAACGGTTTCTTTGCATTGTAGCTAGTTTGTGACTTCAGTCTCTTATTAATCAGTGTTGTGAATAAACGTTTCTTTGCGGTTTGGCTGGTTTAGGGCTTCATACTCTTACTAATCTGTACCGTGTTTGAGTGTGAGTAAAATTATGGTACGTTACAGTTTGCAACAAAGAATATTTCTCTACGATACATATGTGAAGAAGAAGTCGTTTAAAAAGTGTCGCAGTAAATTTCGTCGCGAATATCCTGGCGCTTTACTGCCAGCTAAATCAACAATTCTGCGTCTGGTTAAAAAAGTAAGAGAAACGGGTTCATTTTTTAACAAAAAGAGACTGTCGGTCAACCGTATTCTCACAGAGGAGAAAATTGACGATATCGCTTTTCGACTAGAACAGTCACCCAAAAAATCATTAAGTCAGTTAGGGCAGCAGGCAGGCGTATCTAAGACGTCAGCTTGGAAAGTAACAAAGCTAGTTCACTTAAAGCCGTACAAAACAATTGTGGTGCATAAAATTACAGAAATAGACCAGGGGCCTAGGATTAGATTTTGCAACTGGTACCTGCAGGGGGTCCACGATGGCACTGTTGATCCGCAACTGACGTTTTTCTCTGATGAGGCCTGGTTTCATCTGAGTGGTTATGTTAACGCTCAAAACAGTCGACACTGGAGTTCAGAAAAACCAAATACTCTACTCCAACTGCCATTGCATGACTTAAAAGTGGGTGTTTGGTGTGCGATTAGTGCTTCGAGAATCATAGGTCCAATTTTCTTCCGTGAAACTCTTACTTCCGCAAGATATATCGAAAATATTGTGAAACCGTTTTTCGAGAAACTTACTGAAGAAGAAAAATTGTACGGCTATTTTCAACAGGATGGGGCGACAGCTCACACCGCTAGAAATTCGCTTGCTGCACTTGACGAAGTGTTTTATGATCGTGTAATCAGCCGTGGGTTGTGGCCCGCCAGATCACCGGATTTAAACCCTTGTGGCTTCTACCTTTGGGGTAAACTTAAGGGTAAGGTGTACGAAGGAAATCCTCACACATTGGAAGAACTTGAGGAAAAAATCTATCAAGTAATAATGTCCATTGACAAAGGTGAAATCCAGCGTGTGTCTCGAAATATGTTCAGAAGATGTGAAATGTGCATTACACAAGAGGGTCAACACTTCCAGCATCTTTTATAAGGTAAGCTAATGAATTACGACACATTTAAATGCTTAGCACATACAAGTTTATGAAGCGTAATTATTGTGAAATAGTCCGCGGCCGACGGTCGAACAATGCCGGAAGCTGATCGCTCGCTCGCCGGGAGCAGTTTCTTCCTTGTAGCGCTAACAGTGGGTTGCGTTTCCCGGCGAACGCCCTGTATATATATATATATATATTACGTATTAACGTATAACGTATTAACATATAAACAATAAATGCAAGAAAATTTTGAATCAATTTCCAATATCTATTACATCTACTGTTATTAAACAGAATGGACACCACACCTCTACTACATCTACTACTACTGCTATTGTCCCTAATATTACTACTAACATTACTACTAATACTACTGTTACCACCACCAATTGTCACAGCCGCACTTCAGTCCACTAATTTTCATTTTTCTTTGTGTTGAGTGCGCTCCAAAGGGATAGTCCCCTGGAACCGACAGCAAAGTCTTTCCACCAAGGACACCATGAGTTGACCTCCTGGAATACCAAGACGGCCCCAGCTGTCGCTGACAAGACGGCCTCTCTGGAGCACAATGAAGTTCCTCCGGCGATTGAGTTTGCTCATTGTCATAGTATATCTTCCGTCAATCCGGTGTTGTGAAAGCCAGACTTCCAGCATCAATGTTCCCTCTGCAGTTGTTTGTGGAATTAGCTTCCTCTTATTCCATGAGTTGTAATTGTGTTCTCCTCTTCTGCTATCTGTGGCCATTGATTTCGCTCGGCATTTTTCCTTTTTATAAATTTCTCCTTACAAAATTTTGAGGCTAGATCAGCTGCCTCGTCCAGCAAATGCCACAAACTTTCGTCGCACAGTATCTCAAATATCCTCCTACCTTGCAACCGAGTTTGTTGGTGTTCTCTCAAACTGACTGTTATTTCACATTCCCATACCACGTGCTCCGGCGTACTCTCTTCACCACATTCCCACCTGTTTGAATCCACAATATTTCGACTTCGGAGCCAGCTATTGTATAGCCCGTGACCTATAATGTAGTGTACCAATCCGGGAGAGGGTTGAAGGTACTTCAACTTTAACCTCTCCTATACAGATGGGAATATATCATATGCTCTTCGACCTGTTTCTTTGTTGTTCCATTCTTGTTACCTTTCCGCCATTAGACGCTTCCGAATGTGCATCTCCAATGTTGCTTCGCTGCCTACAATTTCTGATACCTTATCTTGTTTCCCTTTTCTGAGCCAGTATATAGGCACCCCGTTTCCTTACTTCAAGGTCCAGTGGCCATACACCAATGGCAACGGTTAATGAATTTGTTGCCACGGTTCGGTATGCTCCTGTCAATCTTAAAAGTATTCCTGGGTTGGACACGTCTGACTCGCTGTTTCAGTTTTATTTTTCTTAGATGCTTTGCCCACACACTTGCTGAGTAGTCCACTAAAGAGGATAAAATTGCATCATGGTATAGTCTTATTGTTTGGACTGGAACAATGAATTTTCTTTGGCCAATATTAATGATTTTATTCATGACCGCCACTGCTCTTGCTATTGTCTTCTCTAAGTGGGCTTCGAAGTTTAAACGTTCATCCAATCGAATGTCTAAGTACCTGCACACTGGGTTTCTACTAATGGATTTACCGTCGATACTTATATTAGGTTTTCGAGTCAGCTTGGCCTTGAGCAACATAAAAGTTGTTTTATGTGTTGCTCTACTCAGCTTGACTTTACTGCACCATTGGCTAAGGCAGTTAAGTACTAGATTACTCTTGTACTCAATTTATGCTCTTGTTGCTCCTTCCACGAGTAGTAAAAAGGTCATCAGCAAAAGCTATTAGACCTAGAAGTTCAGGTATTCTTTGTAATAGTTAAGTCACTGGTTCCATCCCTATATCCCAGAACATGGGACCGCAACCTAAACCTTGCGGGCATTCTTTAGTAAGGGTCTTCCTGATGAACGAGTTCTGGCATCTCAAGGAAGCAGCTCTAAATCTGCAATAGTCCCTGAAGGTGTAGAATAATCTTCTTGGACAACCAATCTCCCTCAGCCGTTCAAACAGGGCGGGCCACCATAAATTGTCGAAAGCTCCCGAGATGTCAATAAATATGCCCACTACACAGTTTTTTTTTTTTTACTGCTAAAAATTATTTCCATCCACCGATTTATGGCATCCTCTGTCGACTCTGTCCATATTGACCCATTCTGAGATATTATGATTAGTAAATTTTGAAGTCTGCTGGTGTCGATCTTATACTTATTGCATCTACCAATAGAGGGAAAATTGCTGGCCGTGAGGCGTGGGTCCTTGTAGGCGGTGATTGAAGGGGTCATGCCATCGCCGCGGTCGCCTCCCCCGAGACTTGTTCCCGGCGTCCACAGTCCCGTTGCTCCCGGTCTGCAGGCTGGAAGTTCAGTAGAGTTCGCGTACCCTGCTGGGACGGAAGGCTTTCAGGTAGTCAAGCTGCATCTTGGTGCACTACGGTGTTGGCCTTAGTTCAAGTCGGTACGCAAGCCTGCCCTGACCGCTCTATAGCTGTGGCCAGATTAATTGGCGGGTGGCGTCAAATGCGCCGTTGCCAAGCCGTGCGCGTAACAGTTGTATTCACCTCTTTACTTGTAGTAATGGTTTGTAACGTGTTTTAAGTAATTTATGATCACTGTTCTGTCATAAAATATTGATGCATGTCATTTCGTTACGAAAGTTATGCATTGCAGATGCGTTTAATATAATTGAAGGTTTAAAAAGACCTGCTATTTATTATTCTATTATCTGCGAAGAAAAATAAAATTTCTACAGACTAAGGAAACTTATGGAAATACTCTTCTTTTATTTGTGGCTAAAAGTCCACGTGTTACATTTTATTTTCAGTTTGTATATTTATAACTAAAATCAAAATTTTATTTTGTCATCCTCTGCACTGAAAAACTTGCACAATTAACGACAAAATTATCTGTTTATATATTACCACTCATCACTATCGTAAAATTCGTGTACTGTCCTCCTGACAAAGGACTGTCAAAGTCGCTAAGCTTTGTTAGAGTGCTGTATTGTTTCATATTTTTCTTTCGAGAAACAAACGTAGGTTATTTTCCCTCACGACACACGCGCTGGACAGTTCTCAAACCGACAACCACAAGCTGCAGCGCAAATAGCCTGTCCATTCCCTAATTTTTTCGCAATATGGTTGTTTTTTGCGGTAACAAATCACTACAGTTTTTTATTTCATCAATATCAAGTACGTCCATATTTTTCAAGTCTTTTACTACTAGCGTACATGTAGAAGACAAAATTTCTCGATCATTGTCCACAAGAAATTTGAAATATTTATAAACATTGTGAATGATAGATTTACTCTGTTGTCTGCTTCAGCCGCGGTGGTTCTGCTGTCGATGACTTGCGTCTTGTTGGGAGTCGTTAGTTCGGGAACACCTGGAATAGGAGAATAAGTCTCTTCCTAAGTATCCATTTTTAGTAGCAAGATTCTCTTGCTAAATTTCCCTAATTATAAGTTACTGCACTTTTTGTTCGGTAAAATTATTACACTAAATTACTATAATTAATAAATAACCAAAAGGAATTATTTAAATCGTAAATCGCTAAAAATCAAAATATCCTCTCTCGAGTAAGTTCACACTCACACTGACACTTTCTAATTCCGATTCTCAGGTTCACACATTTTTTGTGAAAGGGAGGTGGAAGGTTTGGGGGTGGGTAGTGAGCTGTTGACGCTTGGTCTAGGCAACACAGGCCGCACAGCGTTGCAATTTTCAGGTGATAGAAAGAGAGCGCATCGCGAGATTGTCCCCAAGTACGGCAACAGCGCGTTCACACTGACCCGCCAATTAATCTGGCCACAGCTATAGTATTGGGATGACCTCGTGAAAGAATACCAAGCACCCCAGAGGCTTGGTACACCTCTGCTGCCAGTGCATCACTGCAAAATCTCTGGAGTCGAATGAAGGCGTCAGTACCACGGCCTTTGTCGCTGAATTGGGGTGGTTTGCTGCTTCGACTGCGGCGCTGGAGCTCAGGGGAGGCATCCCTACTGATGGTAGCTTAGCCTCTTTGCTGCCATAATAGATCTTCTATATAAATGGGGACTGGTAGTGCATGGGTTTTACCCGGGGTGCGGCAGCAACACCCTGTGAGCACTGTGGCGACCTTCGGGTCTCTACAGTGGGATCGTGCGCTACAGTGGTGCTCCGTGGAGCTTGGACGCATTGGAAACCGTTCTTATACAGTACGCTTTTCGTGTCGGTTGTGCACGGGGAAAGCGCACTAGGAGCACGCCCTAGCGTGGGAAGCCGCATTATTCAGTGACGCTTTGCGCAGTTGGTTGGCGCGGTGGAATTTTTGACGGGGCACTCCTGCGTGGCGCCCGGTCGCTGCGGCTTCCGCCTTACCCTGCGGGGATTTGGGGGGTGGGGGGTGTTGCGCGTTGGAAAAACAGAGAAGCTTATTCTATCCGGTCAGGTATAGGAAGGGTTTTCGACCTGACTCGTGGCTCGCGTTGGTTCCGCGTACCTCCCCGTGGGTAACCTTAGTTGGTAGCGAAATGTGTGCCTTGCCTCACAACCCCTGCTGTAATGGCGGGTGATTCGGAAGGACACAATTACGCGGCGGTGGAATAGTGAAACGGTTGGATATTCGCAGAATGGTTCTTGAGGGGGTGATGAGTTTCTCGGGTGCCCCGGATGACGGATTCCAGCGCTTATAAAAAGGCTGCTGGTGAGGCATAAGCCGATCCTACAATGGTCATGTTCAATCAATACAATTTCTTTATATAATTTATTATTGTTTTCACAAATTCTTTTTGGTCTTCGACACAATCAAATATTCCCACATTTACTTGATGCGTCGTCTTCGCGTGCCTAGTATAATCAATTTAAAAAAAATAAATACAGTAATACAATACCTATTATAAACAAACTATGCAAGTGACCGGAACAGAACCGGTTACCACCGAAAAGAATAGCGAGTTGCCTGCTTCACTTGGTTCTATGATAACATAGATCGGAAGGGAGCTGGGGTGTTCAATTAGTGACTAAGATTGTTGTGCGAGAAGCCGCTTCAGTCTTTACATAGAGGCAAAGGCTACTCATTTGTAGAGACCTCATAAATTCTCCTGTGTGCGAATGAGCCGGCTGAGTCAGCCACCGATATACTTTTCACTCTCGCTCAGGTATAACATTCCTGATCACCTGGCAGGTAAAAAGTCCCACAAAAATGACATGAATTTTCAAAAATACTTTTTTTCTAGCTGTAAATATTATACTATGCAAACCTCAGAATGCCTCAAATATATTTTTCAATATTTATGATAAACAATTTTGAAAGAAATTAAATTTTTGAAAAGTTAATAATTCGCCTATTCCCCCATTCCCATCAGTCAGGTCTTCTATTTTATACTTAGACATTACAAAAGAAGTGTTACACAAATTTTCACGGTGCCTCAAATATCTACCCAAAAATGTTTACCAGCTTTACTACTATACAACTAAGATGTATATGGTCCACAGTTCCAATCCCAGTTATAGGTTAAACGTCGGTTGTGATATTTACAGTAAGGAAGATAATTTCTAAAAGGTGTGATCAAATGAAAAGGTACGAAACGACATGGTGGGTACAAATGTAGACTTTATTCAAAATATACACCATAGGCCTGAGCAAAACGATCCCACTGATGAACAAGCCGCAGGATTCCTTGTTCCCAGAATTCATGTGGCCGTTGTAACCTCCAAATAGTTAAAATTCATCCAATTTCAGTCGAGCAAATCCCATTAATTATTTGCTCGAAACTCTGTAGATCTTATGGCGACGTGGCCCTAAATAAGTCGTCATTTGATCCACGTACACAGAGTAGAGGTAACCTTTTTTAAAATATTTAAAGATATTCAATGGTAATAAAATAGCTCATCAAATGGTCGCTAATTCTACATAAGTTACAACACCAAGTTGTTAACGTATTTTCTCAACTGTTTTTTAATAAATAGTCAATTCAAAGCTAGCAACCAAAACAAAATACAATTATAGTACAACACTTCTCGAACTACTATACATTCATACAATGTTACTGCGACACAGTCCAACACCTACAGCTTTTTACACACACACCTTTCTTCTTCTTTTTCTTTAAGAATCTCTACAGACCAAAGATTATCTATCTCATTCTTTTCAAAGATATACTACCCACTGACAATGTTTGTTAATCTGTGGACTTCCTCTAGCTTAGAAATTATATCATGTACATCATTACAATCAATATTTAAATGATAATTAATTACTCTTAACAAAATAATATTTAAATGATAAATAATTACATAATTGGGGTGGTAGCATATGTTATTCCGTGACGAGACCCAGTCCATCACAGCGTCCTTGAGTACGTCGTCCGAGTTGAAGCGCTTCCCTTTCAGGTGTTTCTTCAGTGGACCAAACACATGGAAATCGCAGGGCGACATGTCCGGACTGTAGTGCGGATGGTCCAACGTCTCCCACTTGAACTTGGCCAGTTCCATGTGTATGACCCTGGAGACTTGTGGACGCGCGTTATAATGGAGCAGAACCACACCCTCCGTGAGCAGCCCCGGTCTTTTGTTCTTGATGGACCTGCGTAGGCGTTGGAGTGTCTCACAGTACACATCGGAGTTAATGGTTTTTCTGTGCTCGAGGAATTCCACAAGTAGCTGATCGAAAAAGACGGTGAGCAACACCTTGCCTGCTGAAGGCACGGCTTTGAACTTTTTAGGGGAGGGGGGGGGGGGTGACGACGCATGCTTCCACTGCATGCTGTCCCGCTTTGTCTCGCTACGTTCTCCCATGGCGGATTATGCAAATATTTAACTGTTACTTTTTTACGTCGTTTCGTCCCTTTTTATTTGATATCCCCTTGTAGATAAATACTTACTGAGGAAACAGCTTCTTGTCACGATCAATTGATACCTTAAATCAATAATTATAGCCATACGGTGTTGGCACGAAGCTAAGACAGTGCTATGCTCATACGCATGGCCGTTAGGACTGTAATTGAACAGATGGATGTACGTGTTGTAATCGAATGTTAACTAATCCATAAAATATAACCGCAGCAGGTACGCATTCATTCCCCCGGAGTCATTCGATATCTTTGGATTAGGTAAGAGTTACCCTTTCCAGTACTGACGCTCCAATCAATTTTGCCTCGTCACGGGAGATGTACTAGAATTTTCGCTGACGCGATCGTTCACTAAGTCTTCAGACATGCTCAAATGGGGTTTTGTACTTATCACTGGATTTCTGGTAAGACCCTTTTTACAATCGTAGTCGATATATGTAATTGTCTTTTTGACAAGCATAGAAAACATTATGCTGACTTCTCTTTGTGTTGAAGCCTATACAATTAAAAAAAAAATCCTTTGTTCTCTGCAACCATTTAAGCAGCTCCAATTTCTTTATATTCGAAATTTAATCATCCAGCCACTGGCGACAGGGGGCCCGCACCACATGTATAGCCTAGGGGCCCACAGAGCCTAAATGCGGCCCTGCTACAGTGAGGGCAACACAGGACGAACACAACACTTAATTAAAACCACTCTTGCTCGAGACCGCACTCTACCGGCGACCCTTACAAAGCGAGGCTAGCGGGCTAGCCCCTGCACTGCCAGGACCAGTATCATAATCATTCGACACTAATGTTGTTCACATGAATTGGACAGATATTGAACAGAAATGTTGACTGTGAACAACACGAGCCCCGTAGCTTGACTGAATCAGGCGCTAACTTCCACCACGTGCAAATTGAACAGTTTTCTCTTGATGTAACAAATTCTGTGACCCTTGGGCTATCGAGTGGTATAACTGAATTTTTTATGTAGATGATAGAATCGACTCCTCAAACTCCAAATTGCATCTTCCAATTTCGTAATCACTGGATTCACTAAAGTGCCCCTCAGTCTTCATAATCATAATTTTATTACTGCGAAGCATCTGGCACATCAATCTACCGTTTTCGACGGATCTGCAAGAATCTTTCTGTATTATTTATCTCCAATCCACTCCCTAGCCTCAATGTCTCTTTTCGCTTGGTTTATCCATATTGTCCGTAGTCTTCAAATACGTTTCCTTTCCTTCTCTGTATCATTAACACTTATCATACACTAGCAGAGTTCCCGGCGTTGCCCGGTATAGTTGGCGTAGATTTACCCGTACGCTATTATTATTCCCGTATGAATGAGAAACATTTGTACAAAGATTCATAAAATTAGAGACAACTTTTTTCGGAATTAAAGCAAACCTAGATTCAGACGCCCCCTACCAAGAAACGGGTGGATTTTCACATACACTATTTTCCGAAAAGATTCATGTGTATCAAGCTTCATTAATTTGGTTAAGAAATCGCACTAATACGTTACTAAACAACGACTAAATTATCTTAGAAACTCACATTTGATTCAATTGCGAAGTGAATGGATATAGTTTTTCCTTGAAACGCCGGGTTCTTTAACTCCGCAGATTCAGCATTTTATTCAAATATCAAAAGTGAATACAGAATAATATTATCGTAAATAAATTATTTTATTCAAACTGAAGACTAATGCTCATTGCCAGAGACAATGTGGTTATAGGCCTACTGCCAGAGATCACGATTTTACGGCGTTTAAAAATGGAATATCCCGAATTAAAGGAAAGAATACTTCAAGGTTTGTGCTAAATAGTTATTATTGTAATCTTATTGCTTTCATTAAATGCTATGGTCAGAGACATTGTAATTGTGTGTTTAGTGCGAAGCATGCTGCATCTAGTGGTTCCATCTGTGGTATTCCGCACCATACGTTCAGAATTTCATTTAATGTTCGGACGTTATGTAACGTAGAAGCATAAGACATGCCAAAAAACTGAGTTGATATTCTAAGCTTTAAAACGGTGAAAACCCCATCGAAATCTTCGCAGTAGATTTCGAGTTTTTCTGGCACAAATATACCCGGTTTTCGTTTTATAGATATAGATAACATGGTTTACGCTGTACGCAATCAGTTTGTGAGGGACCAAGGCTGCGTGTTGGTCTCTATCCGTAAGTAATGCGAAGAGTGCCTGTTCTATGAAGGGAAATGGAGGTGTCGTTATGTTGGTGGCTGCCTTAAGTTTGCTTTCCACGTCTCGTGCATTTGCCAGCCGCGGTGGTCCAGCTAACAGCGGGCCGTGGGAAGGGAGCCGCCTCTGCTGGCAGGGATGGCCGCCTCTATCCATCACCCAGTCGGTAAACTTCATACGGCCGTGTAGTTGAAACGACACTAGGCAACGTGGTGGGGAAGTGACTGCGAGGTGGCGAGACCTAACCTTTAGCGCGGACTGATCCGTACAATTCGTCTGCATGCCGCAGCGTACAAAACCACAGGCCTTGCGAAGCCAACATAACAGACAGACGCAGAAGGTCAGAAATTTAGAGAAGGGGAGACCGGAATCAGCTGTGCAAAAGCTGCCATTATATTGTTCTCTGTGACTGATGATGTATAAATGTTCATTGTGTTAGTCACAAAGAAAGTAAACAGAAGTTATACTGTTGATATTCCGTCTTTCACGGATGATGCGAACCTGGGCAAATTTTGAATGTAACAGGTTTAGTTGACACTGTCGCAATTGGCAGGGCTGCTCAAGCATGCTTGGACGTCCTAAGGATTATACCAGAGGGGGTGGAGGCGGGCGGCGCATTCGGGAGGACGCCGGTTTGAATCCCCGTCCGGGCATCCAGCTTTGGGTTTTCCATGGTTACCCCAAATCATTCCAGACAAATTCTGGGATGTTTCCTTTGAAAGGTCATGGCCGAATTCCTTTCCGTTCCTTGCCCACAGTCCTTTCTCACCTCTAATGACCTCGACGAGACGTAAAGCCGTAAATAGAAAAAAAATGTATGAAGAGAAAACGTACCTTGCGATCTTCAGAGATCCCTAACAGAAGGCGCAATCTTAGCATTACAGTTACTAGTTGGCGGCGACGCTTATGTTCTCCATTTTAAACTAACGTCCCATAGAAATACAAGCCTGCAACAAAAGGATAACGCCCATCACATGAAGAGGAGACGCCTTCTTCAATGGAACACTAACATTAAAAAAATAAAAAAATGCAAACAAAAAAGCGCAAGCAAAAACACGAACATAAAAGCAAAACAACACCGAATGAGCAGTGGTGCTGTCAGTTTGAACCTAGTGCTTGGGCCATATGGTCACAGGATGTAAATAAACATCTAGCCACCTGTTGACACAGACTGTTCATTTCGACATTACCGCTAGTGCTACTCGTACCATGAGATCGTAAATATTACAGCGGAACAAAATCTGCCCGACCGCAGTTTATACGCGCAGAACCTGTGAAAACAGTTCACTGTCCACTCTTTCATAGTGGCGCAGGTGTAATGAAAGCGGGAGCTCGGTTGATCAAAACCAGGACGGTACTTCGTCAAAGAGAGTTCGAGGGGGATGCAGCCTGCACAACACTTGACGGCAGAAAACTATCAGGATTTTATTAAAAAAAAAAAAAAAAAAAAAAAAAAAAAAAAAAAAAAAAACCTGTCCGCAACATTTATTGCAGCAGATTTTAATTCCTCCGGTAAGAACTGATATAAGTTCTGAAGGTTAAAAGAATAACATACGCAGTTTCTTACATCTTGTTTTGATCAACAGTGACAGAAGCATTTTTTTGTAATTAACATTATTTAAATATTTTTGTTTTTCTTTTACGGCTCAGTGATTTCAAAAATAATTTCTTCATAATATTTTTAAACATTAGAAACTAATGTGTCTAATGATAAAATTCATAATCAAAAAAGGTATTTCAATAACAAAAATATATATTTTAGTGTGACGAAATCCATGAAAACCAGAGAAATCAAAAACAAAATAGCAGATCAAATTTTTTGTCTTCAACTTTCTTGTAATAATTTTTAAATGTGATGTTCGAGTTCAACTATAAAGCATTGAAAGGAGCTAAACTATTTTACACTCTAAACAGAATACCTAAGAATGTGAAGATAAGAGTCAATAAATCAGTAATGCAACCATATGTTACATCTCGCCGAGCGTGTTGGGTGAGCGGTAACGCTCTGGCCTCTCATTCGAAAGGACGCAGGTTTGCATCCAGATTTGAATTGTCCACAGTTTCACCAAATCAGTACAGATGAATGCCGAAATGGTTTCTTCAAAATCCCATGGCCATTTTCCTTCTCTTTCCTTTCCCCAAACCCTTTCTCGCCTCTAATGACGTCGACGAGGCGAAAACAATTTTACATTTCTTGTAGAAACGAATAAAATGAAACGGTCTTCAAAGACTGGTTAAATTACAAAACAAACAAATTTGTTGCATAATATCTTATGAAACTATTGCGCAGTTAGATGGGAACTAAGTTTAAAGCCAAAATATCAAGGTAACTGGAAAAAGGCAACAAGATTGGGATAAAGATACTTCAAATACAAAGGGAATCATTATAAATTTTAAACAAAGGTATTAGCCTACAACAACGTGAATTTGCTCAGCTGTAAGTAATTATTGTACGGAAAATATATTTTCAGCTAACCTTCATAACATACTTGGTAACTAAGAGGTTTTCAAAATTTCATATCGAAATAAATTTTAGTTATTAAAATAGAACAAATTCCGATTTACCGGTAGAATAATTAAATACCAAATACAAAAATGGTGCTCAATAGGTATACTTAGTTATGACGGCCTTCAACCAGAAGCAGCTAAAACACGAACAATTCTTTTTTTTTTTTTTAATTCAGACGGCAGTGGAAAATTTATACACTCGTTCACAACTACTAAGTTTTCTTTTATACTCGGCATACGCACAGTGCTTAATAGAAACAAGAAGACACAAGAATAAGTATCAACGGTAATTTACATGTTTCTATTACTATACCATACCATACAAAATATTTAATTTTAATATGTTCAGGTAAAGTATTAAAATGCAGTGTATAAATTAAGTAAGATCTGGCTAAAATAATTATCTTCCAAACTCGGAAACAAAAGTCAAGGTTATGATTTTACAAATAAGTTTTTCCGTCAGAACAGATATCCATAGTGGTAACCGTACAATGAAGCAAGCATCAAACTATTATTAGAACCCTGATATAATATATCAAGAAAAAAACACTGGGAGATAAGAGTAGCAAATTGAACTAGATATCTGGCAAAGTAGTAAAGAACGATGACAAAATAAAACAGAGAGCGCAGAAGAAACCATATAAGTTAGTACCTGTCCTTGTATAGATCGCGATAAAAAGACGAGTTATTCCAGAGAAAGATAAACAAAATATCCTTGCTACATAAGAGAAATAATAAACACTATATCAGAAACGAAATTTTTACGTAATCAAGAAACTAACTCGGGCTGAATTTTTACACCAAGTGCCAAGGGTCGCCGTTTCCAGTACGGACAAAGGTTTGGGCACTTTGATTAGATGTTTGCATGTGTTCCGTGTCTCTCTTTACTTTTAAAATATAAATGCAGAGGAGCTGGCGGTGTAGCTTAATCGGCAAATTCCATACTAAGAAAACAGCAAGCATATCTCACACTACAAATACGGTTAACGACGTCATTGGAAGATTGGATATGATTGAGATTAGAACACGATGATACATGACCCATAGTATCAAGAAGAAGACAATATTATACACAATCAATTCTTATTTGCATCTTTGATCGTATTACTTAACCGTGATAATAGTGACATTCGTCAAATAACTGAGATATTCTAAAATCATTATGGATTATTGGTATGAAAATTTGTAAACAACGCTTTTAAAAACGGCCCCTTTTAGATACACTAACATCCCATGCCAGCACATTACGAGCTGAACTGTACTTCCATCAACAGTGAAAAGTTCTTAATTGCTGTTTGAAATGAGTGCGTGCAGTTGATATACCTACATATAAAAGTTCAGCCTAATGGAAATTTACCTAACATAAAACTTACTGGCTCAACTTGCCGAAACTTCTGCAAGAAAATCACTGAACTTACCACTATCTGATGTTGAGCAATTATAATTGTACCATGGCAGCTTTTAGTTATGGTGTGTTGCTTGAAATCAAGATTTGTTGCAACTCGAAGGTATATTACAAATTTAATTAACATGAATAATGAGCTCATCTACTAACAGAAATTGTAGAACTTGATTTCCGTTATTGGCAAAATACAATTTGAATATGACGCGTTGTTAAGATTTGTCTTAACTTCTATTTATAGAGAAATTGCCGTAAATTAAGGAAATTATAAACTGTTATTTTTCAACATAGTCTTCCTCTTTTTCATCAAACTGGCATTAGTTTTCCAGTAAATTACCTATTCCTTTAAAAAATAAAAATTGTTTCTATTGCCAATGTTTTTTGAACAACTTCACTGCACTTACGTTTCGATCGTAATTGAAAACATTTCTGCATTTTCATATGCTTCAGTCAGACTGCAATTCTACACTAAACTACCTTTTAAGCCTTTCATAAATTTCGGATGCTTTATCGTTTTATTTTATAAGAAATTTAATAAAAATGCGGTTTTTTCCGCCTCTCTTGATGTTCGCACCAGTAATGTCACACTGCACACTGGTTTAGGAGCCATTGAAACAGGCTAGAACTTTAAAACTTACGATGGTTTTCTCAGCTAAAGATTTATTCATCACTCGTTTAGTCCGATGATAAGCTACGTCTTGTTCACTTGTGGTGACGTTATTATTATTATTATTATTCTCAGATTTGCTGCATAGATGTAGATTGGTCTCCTTGATATAGATCGTGTATGAGGCATATGTCTATGGAGAGATATCACAATGATTTCCTCCACTCATTCACGCTAACTAAGCAGCATCGATTTTCTCCGGAGATGTAGCGGAGTAATGTTAGAACTTACAAGCCAAGAACTGCTCCTAGAAGAACTTGCGCAACTGCACACCATGACGTACCAGCCAGTTCCTTTGAAAGGTTCTCACAGACCACTTTATCTGCAGTGTTCGACAAATGTTGTTGAAAGGAGAGGGCATGAACCAAGGAAACTCTCATATATTTTGGGTGATCTTTGTGCTCTACTCTTCCAAGGGGTCCGAAGTTTGATCTCATTCTGAAATAGGCAATCTGGTTTGAGAGGCGTGACCACTAAGAATCTGTAGGTTTGGTTTCTATCTCCACTTAGAGAAGAATGTGTAGTGTTGGTCAAGACTCTCGGAGAGTCTGTCTTCACAAATCTGGAAGCGGTATAATTGAATTTTTGATATAAATGGTAGATTGACACTGCAAATTCCAAATTGCATCTTTCAAATTCGTGACCATCGGATACTATGGACTGGCCATGAGTCATCAAAATAGTAATTTGGCATTTACGCTTCTGCAGAATATCTCACACTTCCTCTTTCATTTTTGATGGTCTCTCCAAGAATCCTTCTGTAGTATAAATAAATTTAAAAATTATAGTAGTAACTAATTAAAACTAAAAATCAAGTTAAACAAGTAAAATCTTGAGAACAAATTAATACGCCTAAAACTTTGTTATCAAAACCAGCAACCATTTTCGATAAAAGTAATCTCGTATTAAGTAACAATAATAGAATTTTGATTTGACTAATGTTGGAAATGTCATGATTACTTTGATCACTAAAAACTATATGACGGTGCGAAAGTACATTTAGATATATCGACTTCCAGAGTGTGCAAAAATATCTAAAACAAAAGAAATAAACTTGGAAGTCATCAAACAGAGATTCAGTTACCAATATTCGATAAATTCATCACCAGAACATAGTACTAGTCAGAAAAACCTATCACCTCACTAGATACTTTTCCTTAAATAGGCGTATCATTATCAGGCGCCTTAAACTAAAAATTTTGAAACGTACTACACTAATGATGTGTTGAACGCTGAGTTCTGGCAATTCATTTCTTCGGCCTTACTATAACAAAGACAGAGATAACGTTTAGAGAAAACATATAACTCGAATATACATAGCTCCTAAGTCCGTCAAAAATGACTGGTTTAACGGAGTGTTGCGACAAATTATTTCTTCGCATTCGTTTAACTCAATACTGTTTTATTACGAGTAAGTAACGTTCGTATCCCTTTCATCTACTTTCATCACCACGAAGTAATGTTTTCGGCAACATTACGCTCATGGGAGCCACTTAAATTATTTTAAAAAGGAAAAAAAACTAAAATTACTCATGCCCTCTGATGTAATGTCAAACGCCAGTTGTCATTCTGACAACCTAATCAAAACTTTTGCTAACATTGCCGCCCGAAAATTGAAGATTTTATCTTACGAATCTATGGACAAAGTTTGTAATGAAAACTTCTACATAGAACAAATTAAAAGAACTAATAAATTAATATGTTAATTTAAACGCAAGACATTCTTTTCTTTCAGTGTTTTGGCAATTCATTTCTTAACTAAATAAAATTGTTATTAAATAATACATATATACTCGAATTGGTAGTAACATCTTTGACCAGGAGAGCAACGTAAGTGTTACGATCAAGTTGACACAGTGACACAATGACCATGCTTAACATTTTGTTTATATTGTAATAATCTCTTTAGGTGGGGGTGGCTCTACCTTTTAGACACCCTGTATGGCGTCAGCAATTGAAACTTTTCTATCTTTCTCTATCAATATATCAATATTAAGCCTCGCACATGACATGCCTCAGGGGTTACAAGAATATGAAAGATGGGTAACAAAAGACATGAATTTATTATACAAATTAAAAGACATCCAACTTTGACATGTGAAATTTGAATACTTTAAACAAGTATCCAGCTAATCAGGGTAGCTTCTCAGGGGTATTTTCCGGGCTCTTGAAATGTTGCACTAAGTCTCACTTTTATAGGCACATACCGTGTCCGCGCACTGTTCACTGCCGGCGACGGGAAATGAACCTCGGGCCCACGGAGGATGGCGGTGGTCTCGCAGTCCCTCCTCTCACCACGACATACAGTCCAGAAGTGTCTCGTCTCCACTCCACCTCCGAGCAGCATTCCATGTAACAGCATACAAGAATATCCGAGTGGCGGGTCACTATTGTCTGTAGGTTGGCTGTCCCTGTTGTTATTCGCAACAGCACAGCGGGTGGCTTTACGAACCGGCTCGCGGCTTCCGCTAGCCGAAAAATAGCCCTCGCTTTATCTGTCCACACTGCGTCGCCTTGGAAACGCGACTTATTACAGCTTGCCGACCAACCCACCTAAATTTAAATTACATGGAATTTAAATTTGCTTATAAAGTCTTCTCTGCAACTTTGTTCTCAGTTCAGTTCCTGCCCTCTTGATAGCAATACCCTTGATTTGCAAACCCATAAAACCCCGCAAACTTACAATTTCATACGATTTTTACAACCTTCACCCATTTTCAATCAAAATTCCCCTGCGGAAATGTCATGTGAGGACACGTTAAAGGCGCCAAACTGTGAATGTTTACAATACAACTCGCTTCGTGTGCAAAACTCCCCAATGCATCAGCCATCCAAAGTGTACCATCCACATAACAGCAGGGTCCAGCCTTAATCTATCATTATACATTATACACACAACATAAAAGAAAAATATACAACACTAAAATAAAAAAACAACTGTTCACAGTACTTATGATAGTGTGTCATAAGCACTCACTATAGATTAACAATGGAATGTCTTTAAACGTTACAGGTCCATCAAAAATAAGAAACTGTGGACATTTTTACGTGAGGTTGTCCCTCCACAACTCTTCCTCTACACAGCTGAAGTCTTTCAGTACCTATTGATCTTAACCTATAATATATGCATTTTCTACTATTCCAAAATATTAATTGAGAACATGGAGCTCTGAGGAATCGTTAGGAACTTGAAATTTCCAAAACATTAATCTCCCATACAGAATAAAAGATAACCCTCCATAATTCCCATACACCTTCACACATAATACAATTACAGATGAAAACACGTGGCAATATCAATCAGTGCCACTCAATAATCACATAAAATCTAAACTTAATGCTCCAGTTTCTTAGAACATAATTACATCAGACTATAGGGGAATAATATTAATCAATGTCCTCTAATATATACACAGCGTAAAAGAGTAACAAAACTCATGCTAACAAAACAATTACACATAAGACAGATGATGTACAAATCACAACATTCGTACACATACTTCGAATCTAACAGCATTTACTAACACGACTCATCTATTTACCATACAACAGTATTAAAGATAAAACTTCAAACAAGCATTAATATGCGAAGGTAGTTGCCTCTTCACAAACAAATAGTCATCTCACCCCGTTCGTTCACCCAGAACAAAGTCAAAGACACACACCTGCCGAGCTCTAACTCCACTCAAATCACAAGGGGATTAGTCTACCTGCTGGTTCCCCTATTCCGAGAAATTCACACAAGCACTGCTGACCCCTGCTGTCAGGGACAACATCCGCCCCAGCTGATATTCACAGATTCGCAACAGCCCACTTTCTCCTGTTTCTTCTTGGCATTCCAAATCCTCAGTAACCTATCTAACCCCTTGTCACTGCTATAATTTTGCTTGTTTTAACATTACGCTACCTCAGTATATCACCAGTCCTTTTTGAACCGAACATACTGGAGAAACAATATTAAGTGCGTGTAGTGGGACATTTTACTCATCTATGCGGCCTTTCATATTTTTCTTTACATCTTCGCGGGCGTAATTACCAGAACTTCAGGAACATAAGATAATTATGAATTTTAACAATTGATTGCTTCCTTTTCTTAGTTTACCGGCCACTGTTCTGCGAGAGGCTGTTCTTTATTTAATTAAAGAAACAATCCACTTCTGCCGCTTTTTGGCTATTCCAGGGATTGAGCTGCCCAGCTTAATGAGGTGGACTTATTTGCCACATTAGAAGACAGCTGTAGACACTCAGTTCCCACTTCAGCCTATCTGCACATAACACATCTGCGCCTTTCTGACGCCGTACCTCTCTCCGACACACTATGTAAACAAAAAGGAAGTTCTCTTTTCATTGAAAAGACCATCTTATGTGTATTGGTTACTCCCGCGAGCAACATTTCGTTCACAACCTTATCGTCATATTTAATTCTGAATTGGCCGCTAGATTATTCTCTTTCATGCAGATGAACACTTTTGATTTTCATTCCCACGCCACTACACACACACACACTCGAGCATTTTCTGCAAAATTACTTTATTTTGCAGTTTTGGTGAAGTTTTTGTCTTTTGACATTTCCTTCATGTTACAAGATGCGTATCATTACTGTTGGTGTGTCTTTGTTTTCGCTCTGAGATATTTTAATTGTCTGTCACTATTGACAGGGGCCTTTTGTGCTTGTCAAACGTGGTCGAGTACTGTCCCAAATTGGCTATGATGGGATTCAGTGATTTTCTGGCGGCTCTGTAGAATGTTCTTGTTACTTTGAGGATTCGCTCCGAGAGTAATGGTATCCCTGCGGCTTCATGCAAGGGGGCTGTAGGGAACCGGCATGGCACATGTAGTGCACGCCGAAGTGCGCGGTTTTGCATTATTTGCAGCCGTTTGATGCTAGTCTTGGAAGCATACCCCCACACTGGGCATGCATACTCAAGGATTGGGCGTACGAGACTGCAATAGATGTTGACGCCGGTGCTGGCTGACAAGGCACTGTCCCTGTTCAGCAGGGGGTAGAGTTCTTGAAGCCTAGTTGCCACTTTCCTTCTTACCTCTTGCGTGTGTCTTTGCCACGTCAGGCGAGAGTCAAGAACTACGCCGAGGTATTTAACTGTAGGTGACCATACGATATCTTCCCCGTTGAGGTGCAGGTTTGGTGTATGGTTTCTCTCCCGATCACGCTTCCCCAGGCGTCTCGTGAATAATATTGCCTGCGTCTTGGCGGTGTTAAGCAAGATCCTCCATCTCCTGGCCGAAGCTTCTGTTTGTTGAAGGACCTCCTGGAGCCTCCTAATTGCTGCGACCTTGCACCTGTGTGCGGTGAAGAATGCCGTGTCGTCGGCGTAGAGGGCTGTGCGAACTGTGGCAGGGGCTGGTATGTCGGCAGTGTATAGGTTGTATAACACTGGGCCGAGTACCGACCCCTGTGGTACACCGGCGTTGATGGGTCTACGAGATGAGATGCCGCTGCCGACTCGTACTTGGAAGGATCTCCCAGAAATGTAGCTTTTGATGAGCTTTACCAGAGGGCCGGGGATGCCCTGTGTGTAAAGCTTGAATAACAGCCCACTGTGCCAAACTGAATCGAACGCACGGGCCACGTCCAGAAGAACTAGCGGGCAATAACCTCTGTGGTTATAGGCCGCGGTCGCACGCTCGACGATTCTCATGATTTGCTGTGTTGCAGAGTGACCCCTTTGGAATCCAAATTGATAATCAGGGATTATATGCTCCCTGTTAATGTGGGCCTCCAGTCTCTTGAGTACAAGTCGTTCTAGTACCTTACTAATTGACGAAAGCAAACAGATTGGTCGATAATTTTGGGGGAAGAGGGTATTTTTCCCCGGCTTTGGTACTGCAACCACCGTGGCCCGTTTCCAACAGCGAGGGAAGAGCTGGCTGCTTATGATAATGTTGAATATATCAGTGATGTGGTCGACGACTTGTTGGGGAAGATTTTTCAATAGTTGGTTACTAATATTGTCGATCCCAGGAGCCTTCCTAGGATGAAGCCGGTTTATAATGCTGCGAACTTCTTCAGGTGTTATTTCGTCTATGGTGTAGTCTTCATCATCAACTGAGAGGAATCTGGTCAGTCGACGACGGATGTCCGCAATTTCATCCTCATCATAGTCCTGAGCGGATCTGAATTGCCGCTCAAAATGATCTGCCAGTGCATTTGCTTTGTCCTGGTCGCTAAACACTATGCCCCTTTCACCGTGCAGCGGTGGTATTTTTGTTTTCCTCTTGGTGAAACGCCTTGTTTCTTTCCATAAGGTACCGTCACTAATTTGGAGGGTGGCTAAGCGTGCGGACCATTCTCTGTTGCGGTGATCTTGGATCGCCGCCTTCAGCTCTCGCTGCAGCCGATTGAGTAGGCGTCTGGTGTCGGGACGTCTGGTTAGGTGCCATTCTCTGGCAACTCTGTTTTTGTGTCGGATCTGCGCCAATAGGTGTGGAGGTAGTTGGCGCGATTGACTTCTGTCGACCGCTGGAGGCGTGGCTCTGTTTGCAGTGTCTAAGATGGTTTTTGTGACCTGTTTGATGGCTGACTCAAGGTTCATGGCGTCAATAGGTCGCAGTCTTATCATGGATTCCGCTACATCTGCTCGGAAGCTGTCCCAGTTGGTTGATTTGTAATTGGGATGATTTATAGTGGCTGGTCTCCAGGGGCCGAGGTCGATTTCAATTATGACCGGCGAGTGGTCTGAGGATAGCCTGTTCATCGTGGTGGTGGAGACGTAACCAGTGATTCCTCGTGTCATAACGATGTCCAGGACGTCCGGTCTACCACCATTCCAAGGATGATGTGTAGGCTGCTCTGGTCCCCAGACTAGTAGGTTGTGCCGACGTGCAATTCTGTGTAGTTGCTGCCCTGCAGTGTTGGTCACTCTGGAGTTCCAGTCAGTGTGTTTAGAATTTAAGTCTCCTCCTATGAGGAGTTTGCCTCGAAAGTTTAATATTTGGGTGAAGTCATCTTCGATTAGTCTTCTGCTCGGTGGTCTGTAGGCAGAGACCACCGTGACTGGCCCGCTACTGGTTTGCACCTCGATAGCCTTTGTTTCCAGCTGCTCTGTCTGGGGCGAAAGCAGCTCATGATGAGGGATGCCGTGTTTGATGTAAATTGCAACACCGCCTCCGGCTGTTGGTCGATCTTGCCGGTAGCAGCAGTAGTTGGCAACTGTGGCTCTGAGGCCATGTTTGAGATGTGTCTCAGACACGAGGCATATGTCTATATCCTCGTCTCGTAGAAATTGTCTGAACTCACCAATTTGTGAGTGGATGCCGTCAGCATTCCAAATGCACATGGTTAGTCCTTGTATATGCGTTCTAGCCATTGTGGGGAGAAAGGTTGCCAGGGTTGTCGGTTGTTAGGGCCGTCTTAACTGCGGTTGCTATGTCCGCGGCTAGTTGGTCGAATTTAGTGAGAAGCGTTGTCACCATGTTGAAAAGGTTGCCTACTATTGTTAGCATTTGGTCCATCGTCCCTCCATTCGCAGAATCAGAAGAATTTCTGTTGTGGTTACAATTTTGGCATTGTTGGCCAGGTTTGGGATGGCTGCTGTTGTTGGCTGCAGGTTTCTTGTTTCCCTTGGGTTGACTTCGACCAGTGACGGCTTCAGCAAAGGAGGTGTTTTCCGAGTGGTCGATTGGCATTTGTGCCTCACTCTTCTTGCTTCCTTTTTGCTGGCCTTTGCCATTTTTCTGAGGTGGGTTCTGGGCGTTATTCTTATCTTCTCGTTGGCGCCTGTGTTGGTTGGTAGCTGATGATTCCTGGGCAGGTGTTTCTTCCGCCTTCTTCTCTGCGTTCGTCTTCTTCTGCTCCTTGTTTGTCTGGGTAGAGGTGACACCCCGTTGTCTATCTCGGGCGCGTTTGAACGCTGGACACCCCTTATAGCTCGCGACATGGCTGCCTTTGCAGTTAGCGCATGTCGGGGCGTTTTCACCCTTCCTCATGGTGCAAGCGTTGGACAGGTGCGCCCCTGCGCACTTGACGCACACTGGGGTCATGTTGCAATGTCTCGCAACATGCCCCAGGGCCTGACAATTATAACATTGAACTGGGCCATTGGAGGACCTCAATTTTTCTACTTTAATCCGTAGGGACATCAGTACTTCCAGTTCAAACACTTTCCTGTTTTGAGGCCGATCTGGAAGCACCACAAGGAAAAGAGGCATTACTTCAGAGCCGCCAGGTCTCTTTAGTTGTGTTATTGTTCTTATGTCGAGTCCCAGCTCCTCTAATTCTTCCTTGATATCTTCCGGTGGCATGTTCGAGGGCATGCCACGGACGACGATCTTCAGTAACTTTTCCGCCGCGGACGGGAATGTATAATAAGGTATTTTCCTCCGCTGCAGCACTGCGGTGACGTCCAGGTAATCTTCAGTGTTGGATAATGTCAGTTTGACTTTATCTCCACCGGCGGACTTGGCTTGGAAAGGCCGCCCGTTCAGTGTTCCTTTCACCATCTGGTACAGTTCCTTGTATGTGTTGGGGTACTGTACAACGATGGGCGGGATCTGCTGTTTGGAGCTCTGCTGCTGCTGTTGTTGTTGCTGCGGCTGCTGATGCGGCTGCTGTTGTTGCTGCTGCGGCTTCTGTTGTTGCTGCTGTTGCTGCTGTGGCTGCTGTTGTTGCTGCTGTGGCTGCTGGTGTTGCTGCCGTAGCTGCTGTTGTTGCTGCTGGAGCTTCTGCTGTGGCTGTGTTTGTTGCTGCTGCTGTTGTTGTTGATGATGCTGCTCTGGTTCTTCCTGGGTCAGCACGTCATATGGGTTGCTGAGTTCAATTCTGCCAGGGTCTAGAGTAGGCGGAGGTTTACAGGTGCGACGCGCCTCCGTGAACCCTGCACCGTCTGTTTGGTCCCCAGCTGAACTTGTTTTTCTGTTCTTGTTCGTGGATTTACCGCGAAACGGGAAAGTGGCGGATGGTTCCGGGAAACTGAAGGCACCGATGACTTTCTTCTTTCCCGCCTTCTTGTCTTTGCTGGTCGTGGCGAGCTGCGACACAGGGATGCTGAGTTTACTATGGCTGGCTCTCTTCTCACTCCTCGACATCTTCGCTTTACCGCCGAGGAGCGGTGAGGTGCATCGCTTAGTTGCGCGGGAGTCAAGTCCGTGGGCAGGCCCGGTTGTCGATTGCGTTGTGTGGATGGTCCCAGTAGTATCCATATTCGAATCCGAGTTCGGTTGCCAGGTTGTCGTACCATCTTGCGTAGCCGTCCTATTCATATCAGTTGCCAAGTCCGTTTCCGTTAGCCGGGTCGTCAACGTGGCCGCTACTGCCGCCGGCAAAGCCGAGTGCGGTGGGGCACTCGGCCCGCCTGGCGCGACAGCGCGGCGAGCACTTTCCTCATCGCACATCCTCACTCAGCGAATCTCTGGTGAAGTGAGTCCCCACGCCACTTGAAGCGCATTATTTATAAGCGAGGTTATTTCACAGGATGTAGCGTCTTCGTAGCCTATCAAGACATTACTTCTTCTTTATCCCAACTTTTATATTCCGATCTTGTTTTTCAGTATTTAACAGCGGCAGCGAAGTCAGTCAGGTCAGCAAAACTTACGTGAACTCTCATTACTTCTTCATCAGAACTCACGCATTTCATCTTGAATGTGTGTACACGATTTTCTTACAAAAACTACCGTTTACAGAATAGACTATTGTACTTAAATCCACTATACTACCTGCTTAAGTCTTAATTAAGGGTCATATTTACAACCAATACAAACAACAAGGTATCTTTAAACTCACATCAGTGTCAATTCCATCGAGAAAGCATAATAAGTCTGCTGGTTATGAGTTGACTTTAATCGCCTGGAAACTATTTTCACACCATCGTTCCCGCTCAACCTCAGAAGTGCGAAATCACGGCATTGAGCTCTTATTTTTCCAACCTTGAAATGAAAATACTTCACGCTTATGTTGCAGCATGCTGCTTTTTGAACATGCGTCGTCATGGAACGCATTCCGTGAAAACAATTCATCTTCGGCACCTGTGCCGAAATCTTTTCATTCGGTGGAACACCGGGCAGACCCCTACCGTGAAATATCTGTTCATACAAGACACACTTAGATTTTCGGCCATCTGACAGGTCTAGTATAGAAATCCCAATCACTGAACATGTCTTTGCTGTTTGAATGAAGTGAATGTACTGCAAGTCCATACGTTCACTTCCTACAAGCGTCACCTTCGGCGCCTTGACATATCTTAGGGCACATGCTTGCAAGACATTCTCTTTCTGATCCCCTAGGATATGCAGTTCATTTACAACTTGTCTGGAAAAACTCTTCTGCGTCTCACCGAGACTTTTGCATTCTTCTTTACACTCGGCGATACTCTGGCGAACCTCACTGATCTGCCCTCCGATATGATTCATCCTTGTTTCAGTGCTTGCTTGTACATCAGAGACTCGCAGTTCCAATTGGTTTGTTCGCGCTTCCGTCCGTTGCTTCCATTCCAACATCTCTCTTTGCATCTGTGTTGACTGCTCGTTAACGCGATTCACGGCGCTGGACATTCTGATTTGTTCTTCCTGCATCGTTTTCAATATTTTCTTGACTCCCCTGAGTCCTTCAGACACGGTATTCTTTAAGTCACCAACCTCCTCTTTTATGAGTACTGCAATTTCTTCTGTGACTTCGGACTTTAGCCGGTCTTGTCCGCTCTTTATCTCCGACATCATCGCGAACAGAAGATCAAATTTGTCGGCTTCGCTCAGTGGATTTTTGGCTGGCTCCAGCTGTTGGGCAACCATTTCTCCAGAAAAAGACATGGTACTTTCATCCCCTTTTCTCGTTACGCCCAAGATGTGCGAAACGGGCATAGCTTCTTCGCAATTTAAAGTGCCGTCTTTGATTTCCATGTTAACTTATGTGTTATCTCCCATCAATTGAGAACACATGAGACTTGCAACGCTGATCTGTCTGACATTAATTTTACTTCCATAACAGGACAACACGAGCACCATAAACTCTCTAACAAACATCGTCAAGCAATGAATCATCAACAAACCATCAATTAGCATAAGACACATATACCAATTACAACGCTGGTTGGACCGCCAGGCATGAAAAACTCAACTCACAGAACAGGAAAGCACTATCAAAATCCAATTGTCTAAACACCGAAACAAATGCGAACATCAACAAATATCTTAAAACCCACATATATCAGCTATCACATTTTTTTTTTCTGACCACCAGACATCCTTAACTCCAATTTTACAGCAGTATAACTCAATGAACATGACATTTTCCAAATAATGTCAACTACTGGAATGAAAATCAACATAGATCACATCAGTGTAACATGGACATACATTCTATCTCTCTATTCCAACACCTCTGCTCTTACAGTCAAATTTCACAACAAAATCCCATTACCATAAAAAAAAATACATAGATAAAGTGTGTGAAAACAACCGATAACCAGCTCTGCAGTGTATCACACAAGTACTTGCAATAATTCATCAATCGACTTCCACTCTCGGACAACACAATGAACATGACCTATTTCAATACACATCAACCAACAGTTCTTCAATGTATGACACATGTACAGCCTGTAACTGCGTCCTTATCGCCCTTACAAATCCTAGCTGTTACAATGTACAAACATGACACATTACATAAATAATTATAGTACATGCTGGATTGCTGCTGTTACAGCCACACCGGAAAATGCTGAAAACACAGAGAGTTCTACTCACTATTGCGACTTGTTTGCAACATATCAAAACAATCGGGCCACAGGTTGGCGCGCCATATGTAATAATCTCTTTAGGTGGGGGTGGCTCTACCTTTTAGACACCCTGTATGGCGTCAGCAATTGAAACTTTTCTATCTTTCTCCATCAATATATCAATATTAAGCCTCGCACATGACATGCCTCAGGGGTATACAAGAATATGAAAGATGGGTAACAAAAGACATGAATTTATTATACAAATTAAAAGACATCCAACTTTGACATGTGAAATTTGAATACTTTAAACAAGTATCCAGCTAATCAGGGTAGCTTCTCAGGGGTATTTTCCGGGCTCTTGATATGTTGCACTAAGTCTCACTTTTATAGGCACATACCGTGTCCGCGCACTGTTCACTGCCGGCGACGGGAAATGAACCTCGGGCCCACGGAGGATGGCGGTGGTCTCGCAGTCCCTCCTCTCACCACGACATACAGTCCAGAAGTGTCTCGTCTCCACTCCACCTCCGAGCAGCATTCCATGTAACAGCATACAAGAATATCCGAGTGGCGGGTCACTATTGTCTGTAGGTTGGCTGTCCCTGTTGTTATTCGCAACAGCACAGCGGGTGGCTTTACGAACCGGCTCGCGGCTTCCGCTAGCCGAAAAATAGCCCTCGCTTTATCTGTCCACACTGCGTCGCCTTGGAAACGCGACTTATTACAATATTGATATATATAACGGTAAAAGGATTGCCTCACACATATTTGTTTACAAATTCACTTTTAGGGGTTGAGAGTTTCCTGTGATTTGTAAGTTTTGTACTACAGTAAGTGTTACGTGATGATCCCGTTGATATGAATTAATGTGGAGAAAGCTGCAATCCACGTGAAGACGTGAGCGATGAATGGCCGGGCACCCGCATGATGTCGCGCCCGATATGATAACAGCCTGACTCTGCCCTACTCCCGTCTGCAGCCGGCAGTCTAGATTCTCCTCAAAGACGGACCATCCAAACACGCTCATTCCCTCGTGCCACTTCACTTTCCTATAACTGGAATTTCTCCATATGCCGTAATGCAGACAAATTGTTCTAACGGGGCAAACCTCTTATCAATATAAATAGTAACTAGAAGACCCGTGCGAAATTTCGCGAATACAATCAATAGTAAGGTTGGGGGTTTGTAATAGGATGGAAGAGGAACCGCTTCATTTGTTTCAATTGTTTGTTTGTTCAGTGTAATAGGTAGGTACATAACAAAACTCGACGCCAGTAAAGCAGTTTATTAATATCTCTGTGATATGTGATACTGCTATCTAGCGGCTATACTGTGAACTGTCTCATACGTGCGAGTTTCACAGTTATTACTTTTGTCCTTTAGGGGTCAAATTCCAAAATTTCGTTCTTAAGAAATTATGTAACCAAAGCAGAGAACTTAATCTTTAGTATGATAGCTTATTACCTATATCGGTTAGATATCAAGGGAGATAAAAGGTTCGTCACACAAAAATTCGTTATAGAAATATTGATACTTTTAACTTTTAAGGGAAAAAATTCCATTCTTTAAAAATGATTTGACCGAAGCGGAGACCTTAATCTTTTTTTTTTTTTTAAAAAAAAAAAAACCTCATTTGTCGATTTCAGTTAGATATCAAAGGAGATAAATATCTCGTGAAAAAAATACGCTATGGAAATAATTATAATTTTACCCATTAAGGGTCGAATTCGGAAAAATTCCTTTTTAAAATATGATGTGACCAAAGCAGAAACCCTAATCTCTACAATAATAACTCATTTCTCGAGTTAGATTAGGTATCAAGGGAGATAAATAGCGCGTGACCCCAAAAAAATACGTTATGGAAATAATGACAATTTTGCCATTTAAGGGTTGAATTCCTTTCTTAAAATATGATTTGATCAAAGTGGCGACCTTGAGCTTTAAAATGATACCTCATTCATACATTTCGGTTTGTTATCAAGGGAGATATTGGCTTGTAACAAAAAAACACTCTATAGAAATAATAAAACGACAGCTTGATCATCATGTATGTCACGCTGTGATGTCACGCACCCGGCCTTCGTTGGTCGGTTAACAGTGGCCAGAGATAATTTCACTCTCTCTGTAAGTGTCGACATTATAGCAAGCTAAGAAGTTAAGTTGCCTATTTACTTTTATGTAATGGCTCAATATGTTTCAAATTGCAAATCAAACATAAGGAAATGTACTGTACGTATGTCTTTTAAATCGACATAATAATTATTAGTTCATTTTTGTTTATATATGTTCGTTATATTATCTGACAAAACTTGTTATGAAAAGCAAAGAATATAGTTTTCCTATTTTTGTTTCTGTAGGGATTCAATATTTTTTGCCTTTAAATTAAAATTTGATACCAACCATGAAGTTAGGTCGTATTTCGTTTAATCTATATGTTAATAATGAAGAGAATTGTTCAAGTGAACGAGCTGAAGCCGAAATGTATTCAACATTAGATAATAAAGGTAATGAGCATTATTTAATAACAATTCTATTTAGTTAATCAAATGCGAAAAAATGAATGGCCAGAACGCTGCGTTCATCTCATCATTTCTGACTGTCTTAGAAGCTATTTATGTTTATGACTTAACGCATCGTCGATGTTAATGTCATAAGAGGTGGGAAAGGACTGGGGACAAGGAACTGAAAGGAATTCGGACATGACATTTTGAATGAACCATCTCAGCAGAAGCTATTTATATTTTGTGTAGGTGTTTTTGTTATATTTCTTGTCCACAGATGTTGCTGTTCTAGTAAGCTCGAATAAATGAATTGCTAGAACACAGTGTTCAATCCGTCATTTTTGACTGACTTAAAAGTAAAAAATTCTTATTTTCGCTAAAGCGATTCTTTGATACTCTTTGGTCAATAATTTGCAAGTGGACTGATATTCAACATAAGGCCATCTTATAGCCCATGGTATTCATCTGCGTTTTCACACCATTTCGAACTGCAACAGTTCATAATTACTCTTGAAACAAACGATTTAGTGACAAATCCAGAAATCGTGCTTTAGCTTTACTTTGTCCTTAATAGATAATATAGAAAAAGTGAAAAAAATTCTACATCATAGTTTCATCATATATTTTTGAATGTCCTGAGGTTTTCTAATAACAGTTGACAGTATATACAATATGCCTTCAGTCAAAGTAAATTTCTTTGGAAATATAAATCTGATTCTGAATTATTAGAAGGTTATTAGTTCCTTTTTTATAATTAAAAATTTAATAAGAATTGATGACTTGTAGTGAAACATGCCAATATTAGACATTTAGCACACTTAAACTTCAACTACATTTTACAATAACGTCTGATTCGTTTTTCAGTTCATTCACGACATTAAAAACAATCATTACCACATTATAAATTTAATAAGAGTACTTTCGACATTTGTTAGGAAAAGCCATTAGGTACAGTTATTATTCCGTTATACATTTTACCACTGGTGTGAGTAAATTTAAGTGTAATAAAGTAATTAAAGACCTTGTTTTGTTTTAGTGTTACGTCATCTACACGAATTAAGATGTATCTTTGTTTTGATTAGAGTTACTGGTTCCTTGAACTGCGTTACCCTCGCCAAATAGCTTGGAAGATTTATATGCACGATCCTGATGAGTATGCTTTTAGACGACATCAAAACAGCCACATGTCTTACTGGTATGTTAATATCAACCAACCACTTTCCAGTTTGTTAGCGCCGTTCTGAAGGAGTAAATACTGCAGTTTTTCTGTTCTGCTTGGAATAAAAGAGGCTGCTAGTCTATCTGCGGGACCCCGTTTTAACTGAAGGACTTTAGCGTCATGCATTGTCCAGCTACTGTAGAGAATTTTACCATTTTTAACAACAGTGTGAGAGTAAATTTAATCCTTATACAGACAAGGAATTGATTCAAATACAAATTACTTTTTCATTAATTTTAGCAGGAAAGATGTTGGGCTTGTTCCTTCAGCAAATTTATTAAATGGTTATTTGGAGTCAGTTCTTCTTCCTTTATAACACAGTAATTCAAAACTACTTCGTACGAAACAAATAAAACCATAAAGTATTAAGTTGCATACCAAATCAAATGCTACTCTGAAGTATCTGCTTCTGAAAGGGCAGACGTTAGTAAATTACAGTACCAGTAAGGGCCAGTACAAACAATTTTCTCCTTATAAGTTGGTGCTGTACAATATTGAACTCATTTTGTATGTAATAAAACAATAATTTCCATTACCGTAAGTTTTGGGTTGTGCCTGCCCGTAACGATTCTAGCGGACCCATCTGGGTTTGCTATGGAGAAATATATTTCTCATCTTTTTAAATTTAAACATTCAATTTCCAGTTTTGTAAAAGTGTCTACGTTCGAAAAAAATATATGGTTGCACTATTTATGCAAATAAACAAATATTTCATTGCACGCTCTGTCAAAAAAAATATATAAAAAAAAATATTGCGCACAATTAACAATAAGAAATAATTCAAAATCTGAAGAGCTTCACAATCCAGCCTCAGTGGCAGGCGATTCGCGGATGTAGAACTAAACATTCCCCTTCATTACCTCAACGTAGGAGTACAACGCTATTGCCGTTTCATCTTTCGTATATCTCATTTAATATAAATGCTAATGAATATTTCCGAACGTTCAGTTTCAATGACAAAAAAAAAAAAAAAAAAAAAAAAAAAAAAAAAAAAAAAAATTTACTTTAAGTATTATCCAAACGAACAACTTACTTAAATTTATTTTCCTAAATAAACAATTTACTTAAACTTTACCAAGTACGAACGAAGTCGTCCCATACGTGATGCGATGTTTCAGGCTAGCGTTCGATTGTATCAAAAGTAACGATTAACGAAACGATACAATAGTAACGAAGTTATCCCGTACGTGACGCGACTCGATGCGATGCTTCATGCATCGATTGTATCAAAAGTAACAAGTAACGATTCGAAAGTAACGGCTACTGATTGGTTTAGTAACGAATACACATGGGTACAGAATTTCTCGTTCGTTTTACAGCTCTACAGAATAACAAATGAAAATGAGTTGCCACGTGTCTATCTCAGCTCTGGCATAGTGTATCACAGATTTGACCAAGGAGTGAGTTTGTATTTCTAATAAGCTATAATAAAAATATTTTTGTTGCTACTGTCTGCCCAAGGTGCAACCACATCAGGCGGACCTATCGTAGTTGTCAGGAGATTTTATATCTTGGACGAATAGTAGGGACACCGTGTTTATTTGGAGTAGCAGAGTGTTAGTGCAGTAAGCTGGCCCTGATCTGACCTGGAGGTCCAGGAGTATCGCGTCGTTCCGGACGGCTGGAGCCGTTATCTGACCGATCCGCAGACCGCGTCATCGGCTCGTTACCCACGGGGCGACACCTGTTAACGGCGCTTTTAACACGTGGTGCTGGCGGCGCATCAGACTGTTAGCGAGTGAACTGTCAGGTCCACACCAGCATCACAGAATCTTTCCAGAGCGATTTTCCGGAATCCCTATCTGTGCACTAACGCTTGTGATTATTATGACAAACAGAATTAAAACCGGAAAAAAATGGTGTGCACGTGCAGGATGTGAGACTTCTATGTATTTTTCTGTGTATTTTGCCTACGGGTTTTTTGTGTGTTTTTTTACGTTTCTTTCACACTCCAGTGGACGAACGATACTACATTAATTGCATTTGTACAGTAAATATGAAAAAACAAGAAGCAACTGAAAATACTGGTGCTTTTATATTTTTTTTTATTACTTATTGCTTTACGCCTCGTCGACGGCTAAGGTCATTAGAGGCGAGATGGGACTGGGGACAAGGATCGGGAAGGAATTCGGCCTTGACCTTTTTGAAGGAAGCATCCCGACATTCGCCTCGATTGATTTGGGGAAACCATGGAAAACCAAAATCTCGATGCCCGGACGTGGATTCGAAGCAGCGTTCTCCCGAATGTGAGGCCAGAACGTTAACGGTTCACCCATCACGCTCGGTCGTGCTTTTATCAGTGTGTAATAAGGACCCTAAATATACTGTCTGACGTAGTCACAAGCTTCAACATGTAGGTATACTAATGAAACATATATTTACACTTACACATACATGTTCAGAAAACGTAACGCGTTACACGAACTTTCTGTCGTAACTGCTTGCATCAAAGAATTGCTAAGTGCGTGCGCATGAGTAAAACGTTGCAGTGCATACGCACTTCAAGCGTAACGCTGATAAATTTTTCCATTCCGTTCCCAAAGATGTTACACTTTAAAAACGCTTTACTTCGGAAGTGAAATATATTGTTTATGTGCTTCCCCTTATAACTTTTTATAAGTAAGTAGGACACACATAATACATACCTTGCGTGCTAAATAGAAAAACTATAGTAATAGACAAAAATTTCATTGCATTCCACAAGCACTTTTATTTCAGGAAGAGCTTAAGGAGGACTTTTCCGAAAGGCTGTTTCAAATCTAGATGATTTGATTCTTTCTAATGGTAAACAGCACAGTTTAGAAATTTCGTTGTTGAAATGAGTTCTAAAGTTTACAAATGCCATATAGTGCCTCAATGTTTAAACACACCCACTAAAATTCCTTAAAAAAACTTTGTTTACTTACGCTACCAACAAGGAAAAAAATGCCTAAAATTGGCTAATTATGCCCCGTTGTGACCCAGCAGATTAATCCGAAGTAAATTAAATTTGTTGTAATGAAAACCACGTACAGGTTTAATAGTGTACGTAGTTTAACTTTTTCTGTATGAAACTTTAGTTTCTATTGATCAATATATTATTACTTTTAAGGTTGGGATCACCTTACAAGAAGACCCACCAATCGTTGCGGACACGGAATTTTCGCAGATTTGGGGGCAAGTATCATTATAATATTGTGGAGCCGTGTTAATGTACACTTCTCAAGCATTCTCAGAAAAATCTACGTGAAAGTCCTCAATGTTTTTCTTTCCGTTTAAATTATATTTAGATAGTAGTAAGGTTCAGTTGTTGCAATGTTAGAGTCTTCATACGGCTAACTTTCAATCTTTATAAGTTTTATGTAAGCGGTATTAAATTTTATTGGAATTTTTATTATTATTATGCATCATTTCTGTATTTTGACTAGAAATTTCTTCACAGAAAATGTAAATACATTTCAAAACTTAAATCTCTCGTATTTCCAGCTATAATACTTTAGTTGCGGTTAAAACGTATAAACTAGTTAGGAAATTCAAAAAAAAAAAATAAAAAAAAAAAAATTAGTGGCAACCAGAAAGAATAATACGAATATCTAACAGTACAAAACTCAGATATAAACAAAAATTTTAAAAAAGATGGGAATTGAAGAACGGGTAATGAATTAGGAGTCACAAAGCAAAACAAAACAAAACAAACGAATATCTTAAAGCATGAAGAAGGCAGTGCTTAGGTTTTAGAAAGAATCTAGCCATATGGGAACAAAAGTAGTATTTACTGACAAGTGACGTCGATCGTTCTGAGTGTTGTTCTGCATCACATGACCAACGGCTGCATTTTTATAATTTTACTTGCTGGTGCCTGTGAATTCGTATGTGTTTGTTAATAATGTTGAAGGTTTTTGTGTTATTTCACGGAACCTTAAATATTTCCAGGATAAAAAATAGTCTATGTTACTCCCTGCAAAATCAGTAACACACCAGTGAAAGCCCCGTCAAAATCGATTCACATACTAGCTATGTTGCATATAAATTATTTATATTTGTTAATAGCTGAAAAAACTGAAAAAGTGTACTCGAGAACATTATTCAAGAACATTTTAGATCATTTTAGCACATTCAAGAACATTCTAGTATATTCTAAATGATATAAACGATTTTTATAACACTTTGGTCGAAATAATTAAATTTTCTAGGTCGACCACTTTCAACCTCCATACCTCCCACACCCCTACAGCTACCGAAATGCACGAACTTTAGTGCACGATGGGAGACTCCAGGCTACTACCACACACAAACACCAGTGGTCTGCGCTAGGTAGTTGTGGCTGCGGAGTGAAATTTAGGTACGCACAAGTCTTTGGTTGAAATATCAAAATGCCCTAGGTCGACCAATTTTAACCTCCAAATATCCAACACGCCCACAACTACCGACATTCAACCACCATAGTGCACGATGGAAGACTCGACGCTACTACCTTACACAAATACCAGTGGTTTGCACTAGGTAGTTGCTGTGTAGTGAAATATAGGAACACAAACGTCTATTTTTACAGATATATATATATGTATATATATATAATTAATAAGATTTCATTAAAAATAATATATTTTAAAATTTCATTGAATAAATAAAACCGATTTTTGATATCCATAAATTTACTCTACCATTGAATGTAAAAATATGATTGTTTTTCTTTTTATGCTGTAAATTACCCTATGAACAATTTATAGTGACATGAATAAATTCGCTAATAACCTCGATGTTCACGCGCCCAAAAGCCCCCCTAATGAATAAATTTAGAAAAAATGTATTTTATCTTATGGAACATTAAAAGCCCAGTCAATTGTAATAAACTGAAAGTGGGAAGGCAAGATAGAAAATTAAACGCAACATTTTGCGACGCCAAATGTTGCGCTGTTGACGGAAGTATTCCTTCTAAAATCATTTATTTGAAAAAAATAACTAAAAGATTAAACTTTGGTTGAGAGTGGTAAAACATGAGCAATTGCAGTTGTGTCATACAAAGAATAAACCAAAAGCATTACATTATGCACACATTTAAAATTATTGTTCACCATAGTCTTCCAGCCTATCGAAATTATTGCTATGCAGTGAATAAATCTATGCATCTGTAAATCTGTTATGCGGTGCCAGTAAAAATCGTTGATATACAACCACTCATTAATCTAGATCAGCCTTGGTAGTGGGTTTTGCGATGCATACCAGTTGGTAAGCATCTGTTGTTTGAGTACCTATATGATACTTGCGTAACGCCACAGCTACAACTTAAATTTAATTACATCGTATTTACACACATTATATACAAACAATGCTTACCAGCTAATTAGCTATTGCACTTGTGACAAGTATTTCTTCTCAAACACATCTTCCAGTGTTCTTTTGCTGTGTTTATGACTAGCATTAAAATTAGAATTATAAACTGAATTTAACAGTTGCTGAAAGAAACAAAATGATAAAGTTCTTAGAGGTGTCAGATGGGCCAGGTCAAATACTTACGAATCCAGGATTTTGGTTCTTTATAGTTATCCTCGGAAAAGGTCAGGATCCGCCCCTGCATTTGGGATCCTTATCGCAAGGAATTGATTGATGTGTTTGAAAAAGCACAGAGGAGAGTCCTCGATTTTGGACTGCTTGGTACAGCCCTTACGAAAGCGTCACAGGATTCACACATAGATTGGGCTGGGATTGTCTGGCAGACAGACGACGTCGCTTTCGTCTAAATTGTCGGCGAATATGAGAAATTCATCTTTCATTTACGAGTGAAATCAAATACTTCGTCCATCAACCTGTTTAGGTCGTAATGACAGGAGAGATAATAATAGATAGACAAATAAGATTTTATTTTTATTTTTTAATTATTTATTTTCCGTATGCAACATAGCCCAGCACCTAGTATCTAATCTGGGCCCATATTTCCATTATTTAACATATACATATATTTTATCCTATATATATATATATAACGTATTAACATATAAACAATGAATCCAAGAAAATTTTGATCAAATTTCCAATATCTATTACATCTACTGTTATTAAACAGAATGGGCACCACACTACTACATCTACTACTACTACTACTGCTATTGTCCCTAATATTACTACTAACATTACTACTACTAATATCATTGCTACTACTACTAATACTACTATTACCACCACCAATTGTCACAGCCGTACTTCGGTCCACTAGTGTTCATTTTTCTTGGTGTTGAGTGCGCTCCGAAAGTAGAGTCTCCTGGAACCGACAGCAAAGTCAGCCGCCCCGGCCATCAAGAGTTGACCTCCTGGAATACCAAGACGGCCCCAGTTGTCGCTCAGAAAACGGCCTCTCTGGAGCACACTGAAGTTCCTTCGACAATTGATGTTGCTCATTGTCGTAGGATATCTTCCGTCAATCCGGTGTTGTGAAAGTCAAACTTCCAGCATCATTGTTCCCTCCTCTTCTGCTATCTGTGGCCTTTGATTTCGCTCGGCATTTTTCCTTTTTATAAATTTCTCCTTCCAAAATTTTGAGGCTAGATCAGCTGCCTCGTCCAGAAAATGCCACAAACTTTCGTCGCGCAGTATGTCAAATATTCTCCTACCTTGCAGCCGAGCTTGTTGGTGTTCTCTCAAACTGGCTATTATTTCACATTCTCATACCACGTGCTCCGGCGTACTCTCTTCACCACATTCGCACCTGTTTGAATCTACAATATTTCGACTTCGGAGCCAGCTATTGTATGGCCCGTGACCTGTAGTGTAGTGTACCAATCCGGGAGAGGGTTCAACTTCAACTTTAACCTCTCCTCTACGGATGGGAACATATCATATGCTCTTCGACCTGTTTCACTGTTGTTCCATTCTTGTTGCCATTCAGCCAATAGAAGCTTCCGAATGTGCATCTCCGATGTTGCTTCGCTGCCTACAATTTCTGCTACCTTATCTTGTTTCCCTTTTCTGAGCCAGTATATGGCACCCCGTTTCCTTACTTCAAAGTCCAGTGGCCATACACCAATGGCAACGGTTAATGAATTTGTTGCCACGGTTCTGTATGCTCCTGTCAATCTTAAAAGTATTCCTCGTTGGACACGTCTGACTCGCTGTTTTAGTTTTATTTTTCTTAGATACTTTGCCCACACACTTGCTGAGTAGCCCACTAAAGAGGATAAAATTGCGTCATGGTATAGTCTTATTGTTTGTACTGGAACAGTGAATTTTCGTTGGCCAATATTAATGATTCTATTCATGACCGCCACTGCTCTTGCTATTGTCTTCTCTAAGTAAGCTTCGAAGTTTAAACGTTCATCCAATTGAATGCCTAAGTACCTGCACACTGGGATTCTACGAATTGATTTACCGTCGATTCTTATAGTAGGTTTTCGAGTCAGCTTGCCCTTGAGCAACATAAATGTTGTTTTATGTGGTGCTAAACTCAGCTTGACTTTACTGCACCATTGGCTAAGGCAGTTACGTACTAGATTACTATTGTACTCAATTTCTGCTCTTGTTGCTCCTTCCACGAGTAGTAAAAGGTCATCAGCAAAAGCTAATAGACAAATAAGATGCCGTGCTGCTGCTTATACGTATTATTTCCACGGTCTGTTCGATATTGGAATGCCCAGAGTTAGGTTTGTAGCAAAGCACCCTGTGCCAACCACAATGTTTTTGAATTGCAGAGTATGGATGTAGATTTACTTTGATTTTTCATTCTAATTCAATTTTGTTTAAAATCAATTAACATATAACTAATTCAATTTTGGAAATCAGTAAATAAATATCCTTTATGCCTTTTGTTATAATTGTGGATTTTAATTAATACGCGTACGATAGTAATATCTCATTCTGTACTTGCATATTATATTATTATTATTATTTGCGGATAAGCCCATTAGGACTACGCAAAGTACTCAGAAGCGTTTGTTCGCTTTCCTTTGTGCCCATATTTCCTTCATACGCTTGCTATGGGCTTCTTTTCTCCCATCAGACCATGTTGTTCCTGATCTTTTCTTTAATCTTTCCTCCGGTCAACTTGCCACTTGTGAATTTTTGATTTAAATGTGTCTCTGTTTTCAAAATCTTCTGGAACAATTTCTGCTAATTTGAGGTCTTTCTTGATTTCTCCAATCCATTTCATTGTATCCGATACTGATTTACTTCGGTTTTCATAGAATTCAACTATTTGTTTTGTAAGTTTGTTAGGGTTCATTCTTTTGATGTGTCCATAAAATTTTAGTCAGCGTTTTCTAATATCACTGTGAATGTCTGCATATTGTAGAATTTCCTGATTACGTTTGAGTCTGTACTGGTCTCCTGTGAGTCTTGGGCCCAAAATTTTCCTTATAATTTTGCGTTCTTTTTTCTCAATGTTTTCTATATCTTTTTTCTGTTAAAAATAGGTGTTTCTGATCCATAAAGACATTCTGGTTTAATAACTGTATTGTAATGTCTCAGTTTTGTGTGCTTGGAGATGCATTTTTTGTTGTAGACATATTATATTATTATTATCAATATTCATTTTCCAGATTTCAATTTATCATGTGTGAAAGTAATCATTACTGGCTCCCAGCTTAATTGATATTCAAAAATGTTTGAGCAGTCTCAATTTCGGCGCACATAAATAATTTATTGATATTATTTATCAACGAATGTAAAGTTCATGTGATTTATTACGATCGGCCATATAGTTCTACAGATTTAGCATAAAGAGTTGGTCGGTAGAGTTAAACGAACTCACTAAACAAAACCATGTCTGAATCATTTTTTTAGCTTCCAGATGCCTGAGTTATAGTTTTTTCCCCGTATGAAATGGTCTAACAATCCTATTAACACATACGCTTATGAAAAATACATTTTTATATAGTATTAGGAAGTTCTTTCTGAATACTAGGACAATCTTCAAACTAAAGTATTTCTCCTTTTTGTTATTGCTACTGAGATCGTTCTTGCTTTGGCTATCAATTTTCATTAATCATAAGACATCATCCATTAAAACTTTGTTGTTCCTCTGTATTTAAATAGTTCCATAGTACTAATATAAATTCGTGACTCGCTGACCTAAAACCGAATATCGTACTTAAAAAATTATAAAATTATATAATGGGGTGAGGGGTTTCATAGAAGTAAACACAGTAAAAAAAAAAAACATTTTTTCCATCTCAATATGTTTAGAGCACGTTAAATAGAGGAGACTTTTTTCTATTTCTTTTTTACTTTAACATAAAGGCATGAGTGACGAGAGCATTTCTGTTATCGGACCTACATCAAAAAAGGTATTACCTATGAACTTGAAAATTTTCGTCAATATCGATCATATTCTAAATACAACTTCTACGTTTCGAGTAAAACAAAACAAAAAAGTTTTTATGTTGAGGTTATTTTGTTCTGTGTTAAAGTTATTTTATTTAAAATTTTCTTAATAGAGAGTTCATTGCTTATTAATGTAGCTACCTATAATAAATTTCGTGGACTCAAACGATTTCACAAGTTGTTCGAACAGCAACATATAACAACAACAATCTGAAGATATCGAAAAATCGCAACTGAAATCCTCTGTGCGAAATATCATTCATATAGGATCATTATACTGGGCGATATACAGTACTTGTTCTAGATTTCTGCAGCAAATAACGTTGATAGATGTTTACTAAATATGTGCGAAAACTTGTTTCGAGTCTGAGAATGTCTTCCAATTAAGTTAATCTAAAAGTTGCACTCCTCTAACCAAAATGAAACTCCATTCAGTCTTCCATTATTTCACAGAGTTCCAGGGTTGATTTTCTAGTGAATACCTGTCTCAGTTTTGTGTTTCACCTCTTTTCCTGACAATTAGTATAGTAATTGTAAACCGTAATCAAGAGTTCCACACCCTGTTTGTGTTCAATAAAGTTAGTAATGTGCACTACTATTTTTCGTATGGATTTTAATAAATTTTCTAACATTTTCTCATATTAGAAAATCAGTTAGCCCCGTCCTGTATCACCCAGTGCCTCAATAACACGTGGCTTACTCCGCTTAATCGGTGATATGCTAAAGTATGGTCACGTCAGTTTACTGACAGAATCGTTTTGCGTGGACGAGTGGAAGAACTTTACTGACCACTCTCGTACAAGGACAATATGTTATGTAGAAACTGTTTAATATTCCAGATGTTATTTAATTTTCGAGACGGCGGAGCACGCTGGACTCAGGTGGACCTGGAGCCCTGCATGCGCAGTGATCGTCTCTGGAGTGATTGGATGTCTCCCGTAGAACGCATACGCCTCGTGGACAGCGCTGAGTCTTCATGGACAAGGTCGTAGGGTGTTAGCGGGCGATCCAGGAAATACGTCGACGAGCCGATCTCGGTTCGATCCCATCGAGGACCGTGTATCCTGTCCACAATACACACAATTACAATCTAACCTCAGACGCTATATATTATTTCAAGACAGTGATTTTTCGTGACAAACCATTTTTCTCCCTTCGTACGGAACCAAAAGTGATAAGAGAGGTGCCATTTCAAACATTATGTTCTCCGCTTCTGATGAATTGTTAATTTTAAATCGCAGTTTGTATTATTTTGTTTATAATTCAAAGTTTTGTATAAGTTTTCTATCAAGCAGCTGCTAGTTGAGTGGAGTTCCTATAGGTGGCAGCACGTACCTCTGTGCCTGTGGCTCCATCTTCGTGGCTGTTTTTCTAACTAATACCTACAGCATATGGCAACAACGAATCTCCGAGTTTAGCTTCAGCTACGAGCGCATGCGGAACTAGTGTACAGCCGAGAGTGAGCCTTTCCTGTTTACGTGTGTGGTTGTTAGTGAAGCGGGACTACAACAGTGTGCGGCATTTGCGCCGAGTGTGTATATTAGTGAAAACCAGACGTAGTGGACATAGCATTAGAATATAAAGTATCTGCTAAATTAACTCGAAGGAAGCGAGTGTACCTCGGATACACATCAATCTATCCGAAACTTTAAAGATCGTGAAGGAGGCAGGATGGCGGAAGCGAGTGGCGGTGCTACTGCCAAAGCAGCAGAGGAAAGGAATGAACCATTCATTTATCAAGCAGAACAAGACATGTCAGAGACAACAAAAAAGAAAATAGAAGAACACAATGAGGACAGTGAAGAAGAAGTTAAATACAATCTTAGAAAGAAAAGAAGAGCTACCGGGAAAAGAAGTATACCTATAAGCAACAAAGATGATTTCGATACAACAGAAATAGTGCCTAAGTTGAACAAGGATCAAACTATAAAGCAGACAACACCTTCGCAGCAGCTGACATATCACGTCACAGAGACTGCGAGCAGATCAACAAATGACCAACTGAACCCAACACGATCAAGTCAAGAAGGACAAAAGGAAAATAACACAGCACCACTGAAACGTTTCAGACTGTATAACCGGCACTCACAGGGACCATATCTAGTATCAATCGAACCAGAGATGAACAGCCAGCTGCCTCACCCTATACAACTAGGCAAAATACTCTATAACAAGATTAATGGTCTTCAGCGGATCAACCAACAGGGAAAAAATCGGATGATGCTGGAATTTACTAAAGCTGAGGCGGCAAACAACTTCGTTGGAAATGATGTCTTCTTACAGTCACTAAGACTAAAGGCTTATATCCCTGCAAGCAGGGTAGAGTGCAAAGGTGTAATCAAGTACGTCCCTACAGACTTGAATGAGGAAGAGCTGATAAGAAATGTTAAACCTTCCGCTCCCATAGTAGGCGTAAGAAGATTCATGAAAAGTATACATTTGGACGGAAAAATAGAAAGAAAACCATTACAAACGGTTCTACTCACGTTTGAAAGCCAGTTTCTTCCGGAAGAAGTAGAAATCTACTATCTCAGATTCATACTCCATACGTGTATCCAGTGACGCAGTGCTTTAAATGCCAAAGATTTGGTCACATCTCCTCCAACTGTAGAGGGAAAGAAAGGTGCACTAAATGCGGAGAGGAGCACAATGCAACATGCTGTAACAAGGAAGAAGTTAAGTGCGCGAATTGTGGTGGAGACCACAAAGCAAACGACAGAGCATGTCCAATAAGGAAACGAGAAGAGGAGCGAAAGCAGACACAGGCACTTGGCAGTAAAACACCAGCCAGGGCAGGATATGAACACAACCCAAAAGAATTTCCCCCCATACAGTCCAAAACCTTTAGTGCAGCTGCAATGGGAGAAAAGACCAACCAATATAAGGAGATACATGAAAGAAGATTACCTGCGGTAAGAAGAGAAACAAGTACAGATCAGATGGCGGAGCATGATAACAAGGAAACGAATGTCGAAAGTATTAGCATCATTGTGAAAATTGTGACCAAAGTCATTATGCAACAATTAAATGGAAACATCCCCAAGGAAGTGATAGAAAAAATTCAGGAAGAATCCACTAAGATGGTCATGCAAGAAATAAAGCAAATGGGAGACAGTGAAAACACAATGGAGATAGGCGATGCTGCAGATAATAATGGATAAAAGGGCTAAACTTACAATTCTACAATGGAATGCCAGAAGCCTGGTACCCAAATGGAATGAATTACAGAGAGTTATTGAGGAACATGCTCCCCACGCCCTATTGATCACCGAAACTTGGCTATATGATAATATTAACATAAAGCATAAAAACTACAACATCCATAGGAAAGATAGGGGAGACGGATTTGGAGGAGTAGCCATACTTGTCAGAAATGATGTGAAGAGCAACATCAGAGACATAGTAGAGCCGTCTGCTAATTTAGAAGTGCTATCCGTCGACCTGAAACACAAAGATCCGATAGAAAATGTTACTGTTGTTTACAAACCTCCTCAAGTTAACATGAAGGAAGAGGACTGGGAAGCTCTATTTGATCAGATACCACCCAAAAGCTTCGTGGGAGGGGATTTTAATGCGCACCACCCGATGTGGCAGGAAAGACAGCGGGATCAACAAGGTGAAGAACTGGCGTCGGCGATAACCTCGTCATCACTTACCGTGCTGAACAACAAGCACGGAACGCGACTAGGGACGCCATTCCAAAGGAACTCGTCACCCGACATCTCACTAATTGCGGCATGCCTGAGCACCAGGACTAAATGGGAGATGCTACAGGACTCATTAGGTAGCGATCATCTGATACTGAAAATCACGTTGGATTCCGTGGCGAAAACGAAGTTAAGCACATCAAAGAGGCGCTGGATCTGCAGTAGAGCTAACTGGAACTTATACCAAGAAAGAATCAGTACAAGAATAGAGCACTTAAGCTCAAACACAGGCAACCTTCAACAACGATACAATGAATTGGAAGAGATAATAACTAAAACGGCAGAAGAATGCATCCCGGAATATAAAGTAAACGAGGAAAGCAAGATTAATAGAAAACCCTGGTGGACCAGTGAATGCGCTAGAGCAGTAGCGAGACGACGCCTTGCAACCAAAATGTATAGAAAAGACTCAACATTCCAGAATTTTAGGATACTTAGACAAACAACAGCAGAGGCCAGAAACACTATCAGAAAAACCAAAAGAGAAGGATGGAAAACCTTCTGCTCCAGCATCAAATATGGCACTTCGACGCAAGAAATGTGGAAGAAGCTACGATGGTTCAACGGCAAGAGATCTTCCCAAAACATCATCTACACAGACGACAAGCTGGCGGAACAATTTTTAGAATTAACGGCACCTGCATTTGTTCCCCGGAATACGGTATGGAATGATCAGCAGCACCCTAAAGAAAACTACAACATCTCAAATAACGAATTCTTCAGCATGTCTGAGCTTGAAAGTGCCATTAAAAAGAGGGATACAGCTCCAGGAATGGATAGTATCACGTATTCAATGATAGACAACATGCCACAAAATGCTAAACATAAAATTCTGAACCTATTCAACGAAATGATAAACAGATCTTACGTGCCGGAACAATGGAGAAATGTAGTAATTGTCCCAGTGCCGAAACCCAATAGGGACAAGAATGATGCATCGGCATATCGGCCTATATCACTAATCCCGTGCATGGCTAAATTAATGAGCACAATGATAAAGAACAGGATGGAATGGCATGTAGAACACCATCGAAACCTCGATCACCGCACCATGGGATTTCGGAAGGGGTGCAGCACAATGGATGTCATGAGCACACTAGTTACGGACATCCAATTAAATTTTGTCAGAAACAACTATCTCCTAGCTGCGTTCCTGGACATAAAAGACGCATACAATAACATACAGATCAATATATTACAGGAAGCCATGGAAGAGATGAAGCTACATAATAAACTCATATCTTGGTGTTGCAATTACCTGGGTCACAGAGTGAATATAATACACACAGCAGAAGGAAAGAGATTTGAACGACACGTCTACCAGGGAATTCCACAGGGCGACCCAATGAGTCCGACCCTCTTCAATATATACTCGGCTAAGCTGTTCACCGAGCTACCAGGAATGGTGACCTTCCTTCAGTATGCGGATGATTTTGTGATATATGTCTCCCATCCTGATAAAGAAAAGGCAAGAGTAATACTACAAGCCGCAGTTACAGCAATCCTTGAAAAGCTGAGAGAGAAAGGATTAGACATGACAATACAAAAAAGTAAAATATGTATATTTACCCATAGACATTATCAAGAAAATGAGCTTAAAATAACTCTAAACGGTATTGGGATGGAGTTGGTGAAGGAAATCAAATTTCTTGGAATATGGCTAGACTCAAAGCTTACGTGGAGAAAACACATAATGGATCTGAGAGCGTCATCTCTAACGCGGATCAATACAATGAAAGTAGTTGCTTCAATGAACTGGGGAGCGGATCCTCGCCCATTGCGCAATGTGTACTACAGCGTAGTTAGAAGCAGACTGGACTATGGAAGCTTTCTGTACGATAATGCTTGCAAAACCCTACAGGCGAAACTTGATTCACTGCAGGCAGCGGTACTGAGGATAATAGGAGGCTTCATTAAGACCACTCCAATAGCGGCAATGGAAGCAGAGACAATAACCCCGCCGCTACATATACGCAGAAAGAAAATAGGGTTGAACTTCTGGTTAAGTGTAAGCTCCAAAAAAGAACACCCACTGTTGAGGAAACTACAGATATTAGCCCATGAGATTCGAAGCAAACCTCCAGACCCTCACAGAATGCCAAGACTAGTAACATACAGACAGCTAACTAGTAAGTGGAATATCCATACGGCAGAAAACAACGACCTTTACTCGGAAAAGCAACCTTGGCAAAAAGTGGATTTAGCTTCACATGTGTACCTGTACATCACATCAGAGCAGCTCGAAAGAAAATTCTGGAATCAGGAAGAAGCGAAACAAAGGACGATTGAAACAATCAATACAAAGTGGAAAGACTGGTGTCAAATCTTCACGGACGGATCCAAGGCGGGGGAAGAGGCATGTGCAGCTGCATATGTGGAACCTAGAAGCGACGTCGTAGAAGCGTTTCGATTGCCGAACCAATTCTCGACCTTTTCTGCAGAACTTTTCGCCATCCTCAAAGGAATACAATATGTTCAAAGTACAGAGAAAAAGAAAGCAGTAATATGTTCAGACTCGAGAAGCGCCTTGCAGGCAATCTTAGCAATCCCTAAAGGGAAGGGAAAAAACTACATAGCCTATCAAGTGGCTAGAGAAATAACGAAGACAATAGATAAAGGGATAGACCTACAATTACAATGGGTACCAAGCCACGTGGGTATACAGGGAAATGAAAGAGCCGATAAGGCAGCCAAAGAACAATTAGTTGCAGCACAAAAGGAGGACGTCGCAATACCGTTCACTGACCTTAGACACACTGCGCGGACCATAACACTGAAAGAATGGGAAATGAAATGGCAAATCAACAAGGATTCCAAGGGATTGTGGCATCGGGCCATTTGCAACAGAATCGAAAGAACGCCATGGTACGAGACCAAAGAACTGAGCAGAAGGAAGATTACATTATTCAACAGGTTACGTACAGTACACTCCCTTTTAAAGGATAAGAAGCATATCATGAACATTGTAGAGTCGCCAAATTGTGATAGATGTGGTGAACTGGAAGATATATATCACGTCTTACTTAGATGCAAAACTTACAGAGACATGAGAAAGGAGCTGATTGAAAAACAGCTAAAAATTACTGATATAATATCTCTAATGATCAACTTAGCAACTCCCTGCACCAAAGTTGTCAATACCATATGCAAATATGTAGATAATACCAAAATTTGTATATAAGTCAAATAAACATAAACCCTAACAATAACAACCCTATGTTTATGGCGTAATTAGCACAAGGCTAACAGCCAAACCAAGCCAAAAAAAAAAAAAAAAAAAAAAAAAAAAAAACAACGAATCTCCACGCCATCTGGTGTCTTGATCACTAACTTTTCCCCCTTGGATGCGTCGATACAGCTTAATCAATTCGATATTTCAATTAAAATCTATCTACAAGTGTTTCACTCTTACTAATGAATAATGATTACAAATGAAACGGATATTTTTCTCATCCTACTTAAAACCATCAATATCTTTATTGAATTTTAGTAGTTCATCGTATTTTATTCGAAGGATAGCCCAGAATAAACAATCATTTCATACCATTTGCATTTATGTACACCCTTTCTCCAAAAGTACGTAATAATGTTAGTTTTTTTTTTTTTTTTTTTTTTTTTAGCACTGATGCGCCATGATTTGACATAATCTGAATTACGTCGTTCAGTGTCGATTAAAGCGCTTAATAGGCCTTGTTCAGAGTCCTAATGTCTTCCTGAACGAGAGTATGACTCGTAACTAGGTCTCGGTGAAACTAAAAAGTCATATTCTTGGCAATCTACCCGTAAATATTACAAGTTCCCCATTACTTCGTCTTACTTAGTCAGAAAACTACTCTGCAAACGTTAATCGTTTTCTACTTCACGCTCCATTTTATTCAGCCCACAGGCTCTTCAAAACAGTGTAAGAAGTAATCTCTAACTCAAGTTAGCTATAAATAACATACAACTTAACTACCATGCGAGAAACTACATACATATGCATCAAGCTAGTACTAAAATTCTTGGAGTTTTCATGTGACGAATCTTTTCTTTTGGTATGGCACTACACTAAAGGAAGAACCGAAGTGTCACCATCTCTTTTGAAATGTGTAATCTTTGTTCTGTATGATAAGTTTGTTTTGTCTGTTAAATGCATAATATTTGAGATGGTTATTAGGGACCGACAAAGCATTTGTCTGGACCTAGGTAATTACGGGAAACCACCTAAAAACCATAACCTGGACAGCACTAACAAAAATACCCATACATTTCACACGCAAATACTACACAAAAGAATTGCCGGGAACACTACAAAATACAATGAACATCGGATTCAGCAACACATTAACATTCTGAGAAATTTGACCGTTTATAATTTCTTCGGTGAAGTTCCTTCAACTTGAATTGTGCTAAAAGCTAGCACTGCTCAACACTGGTATGTACGGCGCCTATAGTCCAATGGTTCCTGTTAACAAAACCTCGCTAAATATTAGCAACTATTCGTTTAACTTTTCTACACATTTGTTATAAGTTGTGTATCGTTATTCTATGACTCTTCGGAGCTATGTACAGTACAGGCTGAGATTACTACAAAACCCATGACTTTAAAAACCATATTTATCAAAACCTGCGTTTTTTCCGCAGCTGATTCAATTCAAGTTAAAGATATAAATCTCTCAATTATTCCATGAATATGAGTATCATCTAACATTAGACAAAATTAGTCTGCATGGTTTCTGATCACATGAAACAAATTTGTTACAATTTTCCCACTATGTGACGAATACGTATGTGAATATAAAACTATGAATAACCTTGAGATTTCACGAGCAGAGTATTTTGTTTGGGTGACGTAACAATAAATAGTGGAGCCATTAGGCTGTGTGGGGAGGCGACAGGAAGGCACATGTAGGCGCGAATTCAGACAGCTGGTGGGTGGACCACTTCCGTTCGAGAGCGCGAAGGTATTCTTGATAACGCAGTATTCAGTAGCAGTTTGATTGGCACTAAGAGCGGGAGACGCAGAAACAGTATATCATACTGCATAAATCTGAGTGGTTGTATGTAAAAGCGAATGTTCTAATTAGTGCGAATTACCATCAGTACCATATCCTTTAAATCAGAAACACGCTAGTACTAAAGCAAGGAAATATTTAAATTTATGTACTGCAATCGTTCACGGTTGAATTGATTAAATGATTTGCCTATAACCTACAGAATAGCAAGGAAATGACAGTAAATAACACAACAAATCCATTACACCTAGCACGCACACGTTTTTCATGCAGAACCCAGCTAAACGATTAAAAATTATTAAATAGAAAAATTAGTTAATTATACATTGGAAAAAGTTACGAGTAATGCCATCCAATGGAAGTGGTTGTATTTTATTTTTTTCACTTTTTTATCCTTTCAGTTTGTAATGCGTTAATAAGTACAGTGCTATTAGGCACCGAGTGTTTGCACAGTATGTGTGAGACGTTGGCGGCGCGGTGTGTCAGACAGTTACACGTGACTCAACAAGCGTCCAGATTTACACGTCCGGTGGGTGACTAAACTTTCTACTTGATTAGATTTATTGCCCATCATAAATAACTAAGGCCCGCTTTCCATTTGGGCACGCTTCGGAAAAGACCCGCCAAATGCCGTTAGCTGGTGACGACGACCGAAAATATACCTTAGAGCCGTTTCTTAGTAAAGAGGCACTTTCGGAAAGATGTGGGGGACGATCCAGCCACTAGAGAAGCTGCCAGAAATGTTATTAACGTTTTCGTGTTTTTTAGTTTAACTCTTGAGCCTACCATGAGCGATCATATGGGCGGGCAGCGCTGTGATTCGCCGAGGGTCATACACCACATCGCAGTGCTAGGCGTACAGAGTTTCCTTCGGAGGGGAGGAACAGATGAAGGAACATTCTGGTTCGGATCCTCATTTGATACAGCAGCAAGTAATCTTCACCACCCGTCTGGGTGGCGCAAGGCCAGGCCAGGTCACCGGCAGCGGACAACAGACTCCTGAGGCGCTATTCATGCGTCGGTCTGACCTCGCCAGCAGCGCAATGGTAAAACTTCGTCCGCGAAGGAAACTTATGCAATCTGTTCTACCCTGTAATCGACCCTGAGATATTGCTCTAACTGTTTAAAAATTAAAGAAATTCGATAATGTGTCTTAATAAAACAAACTTCAGGTTTGCGTAATTTTACCATACTCAAGTTTTAATAAAATGTACACCCACTTTTCAGTCATCCTACTAATTCCTATAATATGTCATGTGAATAGCTAAAGATTCATAAAATTCAAACTTGATAATTTCTTCTTAAATTATAAGAACAGTATGATTGAGAAGTTACTTTCTCTAAGAACAAACACCACAACCTGTAAGAGACTTGGTTACCTGCGTGCATCAACATTGAGATCGATGTAAAGTTACTTGCTGGATGGGGGAGTTAATAAAAAGATAGGAAGCAAAAAATTAAATGGGGCATTCAGGAGCAAAAGAGGTGAAAGTGAAAACATGAATTCCAAAATTTATTATTTTGGACCCGTTACTGCTCATTATTCTAAAGAATTAATTTATGATTGTGTTGACAGTTTACGTCAAGAGGTAGTTTTGTTTGCAGATGACATAATGTTGATCAATATGATTAAAACAGGAGAAGACTGTTAACTGCAAAGGGAACGTCCATAAACTAAGTCGCTCGGTCTAGGGGGGCGGCAGGGGAGCGAGGGGTTGGCTGGAAAGCTACTCTAGCGAGTGGGGGTTTCAAAGCCAAGCTCCGTAGCTTTTCGTTCAGATCATTTGCCACAGTTAAAATGATGTACAGAACACACAACAGCATGTGAATATCTATTACCGTCATTTAATTATTTCCGTATTTGGGAGGAGGAGGAGAGGGGTAGAGGCAAAAGCCACGTCGAGCTACGTGGGGGGATGGGGGTGTTCACATGACGCCAAAATGGAGCTGGGTAGTTAATTAACTCTCCCTAAAGGATAGCTAGTGGGACAGGTTAACATGAAATGAAGAATCAGCTAGTTAGGTACACAGATATGCAAATAAAAGTTTTCTACGATTATAAGTCGAAGAAGGGGATTCTTTACTGAAGATACAAATTCTAAACATTTAGGCATAGCATTTGATAGTAAACTCAGCCAGTTATTAAGCTTTTAGGCATGTCAGTGTAAGAGAGCACACTGTCTACTGGCTAAATTGGTAGTGCGTAAAACGGTCTATGGTTCAAGGGCCTAATGAATTGATTGTCTTCAGTGGGATGTTTGTGTGGTTTTTCGTAATCATCTAGGCAAATGTTGTGACTGCCCTCTATTTGCGCCTCAAAAATTACACACTGCACAAACAAATTACCACTTACCGTGTAGAACGGGGCTTGTAAAGCTTAAAGACAAAATGAGTAATTAATACAAATGATCTGGAAGCATACACCTGTAGTAAGGGCGAGTGGCCTCCGTATGGATTAGTTCAGCAATGAGACACCGGATTTAGAAAAAGATATCATAACGCCTTCCCCAGTCTGCAGCGACTCTTTGTAGGTTTGGATGTCAATAATGAAATTACTCTATAACTAGGATGCAAGTGACTCTTTAACGGAAGATAACAGGTATTGCATTTTTTTATCGTCTTATGCTTCATTATCCACACGTACTTCCACGCAAAGACCGACAAATCCGCCATAATTACACAGTCGCAACAGTTGATAAAATAACTGCTTTAATTCTACAATCCTGCCCAACCCATCGCTAATAACCTCACTGCATCACTACTTAGGTCCACTTCCCTCTGTTCTCTGTTCCAATAGCGTCTTGAGCTTCCAGAGGTGTGATGTACTCTGAGCCCTTCCTTATCTGTGTTTGGCGCCGCACTTGGGTTATTGCAAGCTTCTACTAGACCAGATGGTTCCGCACCTCCTGCAAACACAGATACGCGCATATTAGGTCTTTGTCTTTTCAGCACCGAACAACAAAACAAATATATTATACTTCCTTTGCAACTTGCTTCTACAAGTTTCCTGACTTTAATATACATTATTAATTTAATTTAATTGCGATTCAGTGACAATTTCCCTATACGCCCATTTTTCCCCTTTCTGTAACCTCCTATTTTTGTCCTCTGCAAATATCAACTTTAAATTCTTTCGACGTTTTAGGTAAATTATACATCATCGCTCTTCGTAAATTATTCCAGTCCCTGACCCCGTTACCTACGAAAACAAATCTCCAGACACTCTTATACCTGAAATCGAGTGCCAACTTGTGGTCATGGTCATCTTTTCTCTTCCACACATTACTCCTAATTCTTACACCAGTATCTTTTCACGCCTCATCACCAATTTACGCCTTGTACACTCCCATGACTTTCTTCAACTTCGTTCCGTCTTTCAATTAATTCCATTCCAGCTCCTTTATCACATCAGTTACTGGTTGTGTTCTGTGATAAATTTATAGAGATAAATCTAGCAGCCCTTCGTTGCATCCCCTCAAACTATTGAATTTGATATCCAAAATATGGTTTCCATACTACACCACCATATTCAAGCAATTGTCTAATCAAAGTTCTGTAATTCAATTCCCTTACTTCTCTGATACATCCCCTCTTCACTTTCTCCAACAAGGGAAGGATTTTGAAACTTTTTCCTGCTATCCCTGTCCGATGTGTTATCAAATGTTGTGACAAGATATTTACATTTAAAGTCTTCAGCAATCAATTCTTTCCCCACCTTTTAGTCATAATCAACCTTTAGTTTGTTATCTATGTACCTAATAAGCTGACTGCTTTGCATTTATCTTCATCACATGTTGCCCACACAGCCAGATATCCTGTCCAGATTCCCTGGAGCTTTTCACAGCCTTCTACCATTTTGATCCTATCATACAGGGTGTTAAAAAATGTGTAAAATATTTTAGGAAGTGATAGTACGCGTCAAAATAAAACAAAATTGTCCAATAAACATTGGGTCGCTAACGCTTCTTTCGGAGTTAATAAATAACAGATCCGCAATGTGACGCCCGTCCACGGAAATGCATGCCACAACCGTTCCGTGTAAAGGATCACGTACTCTTTGAAACTGTTTTGGTTGGTTCCGTACGTCTTCAATGCATGTCATCACGTACAGGACCTACCGATACAGTTTCAAAAAGTGCGCGATTTCTTACGCCGAAGAGCTGAGGCATGAGTTGCCATGGATGGGCGTCACATTGAGGGGCCTATTATTAATCCCGAAAATTTGCGATTGCGATTTGCGACCCAATGTTTATTAGACATTTTTGTCTTATTTTGATGCTTACTATCACCTCCTAAAATATCTTGAACTTTTTTAAAACATCCTGTATACCATTACGTCACCTACAAACAAACTTCTGATAGTATACCATCAACACAATCGTTCATTAGAATAACTTTACGCTACCCAGTGGCACTACCGTTTTCAGTTCCACTCTTTTAATACTGCACTTCCTACCTTAACTTTTTGTTTTCTACCTTTTAAGAATTATTTTACCTAGTAGATCACGTTTTTCATTCACGTCAATAGTTTTTACCTCAGTTTTAATACCATTTTATCGGCTTTGAAAAATCTAATGCTGCGCTATTATTTTGACCATCCTTGTCCATTTCATCCCAGATATCTTGCATGTAGCCTAATAACTGAGATTTGTATGAATATCCTAGCATAAAGCCATGTTGTCGACTCTAAATCCTCACAGATTTTTCTGATGTGGCTGCATATCAATCTGTCCATTAATTTACAATGACTATTTAATGGTGTTTCATTGACATCATCCTCCTATTTGTAATAACCACATTTTATGTTTGTGTGCGTGTGTGTTATGACGAAGAACAAAGGATCTAAAATCTCCCGAATTGTTTTTACTAATCCGTTTCATTAACTGCTTATCTGGCATACCGAGCCCGGTGGATTAGCGGTAATATTCGGACCTATCATTCAGGAGGACGCGGCCGCGGGTTCAAATTCCTGTCTGATCATGCCGATTTCGTTTTTCCATTGTTTTCCGAAATCATTCCAGGCAAATGCTAGGTTAGTCCCTGGCCGAATTTCTTCTTGTTCCTTGTTCCCAATCTTTTCCCGCCTCAATGACTTCAATGTCGACGAGACATAAAACCCTAATAGAAATCTGTCGTCTATGTAAAGTGAACCAGAAACGATCTGGAGAAAGCAAAGTGGTCACTCTGCATTTTTATAATTTTTTTCATATATATAGTGTCTAAATTATCTAAGCTGTAGCATAATCCCCCAATTTTTTTGTGGTAATGGTTTCTGAACAAGGAACGGAAATGAATTGAACCATAGCCTTTTGAAGGAATCATCCCGGTATTCACCATGAGTGATTTAAGGAAACAATTGAAAACCGAAATCAGGATGGCTGGATTTGAACCCACCTTCTCCCGAATTGCTCACCACCAAGGCTCGGTGTAACACCCCCCTCTTAAGGTCCGTGTTAATAAGAGATGCGGTATATTAAGAATCAGACTCAGCAGGAGAAACTTAGGTGTCACCATCCGAACGATTTTCTGTGTGAAAAGTGTTAATTTTTTTGTAAAATATTTAGTTTTTAAGGCGCAAATCAGGAGTCGTTCTTGTATTCACCTAGATCAGGGTTTCCCAACCTGGGGTTCATGAGCAATATGAAAGTAAAATTAATCATTACGAAAATATAAATATAGGCGTGACAACACGTGAACTCTGGTCATAATGTATGAGATGCGAGTCGAACTACCAAATGATCGTTCTAAAATAGCCAATTTCCGATTATTATTATTATTATTGCTATTATTAAGGGATCAGTGACTGATCTCTAAGGGGTTCACTGTTGACAAAGATTGTGAAAGGCTGGTCTAGATGATTAAGGTCGTGCGTAAACGAAAAAGGTTTAATTTGCACGTAAAGAGATCAGAAACTCGAATAAATTACTGGAGAAGGTGGTGAATAAATCACATAAGGGAGCATCCATAATACCCCCCTTCCCCGCAGCACGTAGCTTCTTTTCACTTTTGATTCCAGAAGACATTTCGTACTCTTTTCTCCAGTCACACTATTGTAAATTACGTACAGAGATAATAAACTGAGGGAAATAAATATTCCCAGGCTGTTGTGTGTTCTGTTCCTCATTTTAACTGTGAAAAATGTTATGAAAAGAAAACTACGTGGCCTGGCTTGTAAACTCCCCCCCCCCCCCACCTCACGTAGCCCAGAGTAGCCTTCTAGCCAACCCCTCCTCCGCCCCCCCCCACCCATGGACCGAGCCACGTAGTTTAAGCACGCTCCCTAAGACAATGAAAAAATTTAAGTAAAAAATTCGCATAATGTATAGTAGGTGTGTAGGACAGTTTCCACCAGGACAAGCACCATCCATTTAATAACAGTAAACCTAAAGTTTATAGGTATCAGCATAGTTACCTGATACAACATCTGATAGGTTGAAATTTAAGGTTTTAGTTTCTGTCAGCACACTATAAAATAATTGAAACAAAAATTTAAAAAAAAATCCAAATTCCTGTCACGATAAATTACTCAATAAGATTAAGTTTTATTTCAGATGGGGTGCCTTGACAAATATAGTCATTTCTATTTTATGAATTATTAAAAGAAAATATTTGTAATATTTACAAACTTTTTAATGCAATGACCATAAAATTTGTCTGTTTAAGTTAAAATCTACGAAATTAAGACTTAGCTTAAATAATATTCGGGAGATAAGAACAGGAGCTGATAAGTAAATCATATAAACAATATAAGGTTTTTGACTCGGAATGTGGAAAAGTTAAGCCCCTTGTTCCTGCTGATCAATTCTTGATCTAATCTAATTCATAATCTTATCCAATTTTATAGTAAAAAATATAATTTCATCTAATATTACGTGATAGTGGGGATCGTTGTAGCGCAAATATCTCTTAAAAAGTCTGACAGTACAGAATTTCAGATGCATTGCAGATGACACTAAAAATTTCTTCTTGATTCCCCATTTTTATAAGAAAAATAAGTAAAGTATATACAGCAGAAAATGGTTAAAGAAAAGAAATGCTTCACTTTTCTCCATATTTAAATAAATAGCTTCTTGAACATTTAAGTATTTTGAAAACTGCTTAATGTTTTATTCTGAAGGTCAGTTGGTTTCGAAACAAGAGAACTAATACAAATTGCGTATTCTGATTCTTATTATGAATAATGCTGCGAAAATTCTACACAGACTGTGTGGGTACTCAAGTCATGAAATATATGGATAACTCAAAAAACAATTCGAATTTTGAGGAAAGAAACATATTTTTCCGCATCTCCCGTAATCAAAGTGCCATAAAGCATTTTAAAAAAGCTCCCGCTGTAAAATAATTTTGGACTGAACTTTAAAAACTTGTACATTTGATATAGTTTTAGGCAGATAATACACAATTAGGAATCAATAAAAACGTAGTTTAAGTTTCTTTATGTGTCAAGCGTAGATTGCAGTAACTGATATTAGTAAAGACGTGAAGCAATTTAAAGTCTATATTTTTTTAGTTCCAAAGTTAAGTTTTACCAATCATTATTCATATTTTACCTCATATGGGATCAAAGAGTATGTAAAAAGTTTTATTCTAATCTAAAATACCTGTTTTCCAGGAATAAAAGCTAGAAAGAGTGACAGAATACTAAATAAGTTACATTTTATCGCTAAATGAAATAGGTAGTAGAAGACTGTGTATAACTAACCATACGAATAATCCTCTGTGGCTGTTGTCTGCTATTTCCAGCAGCAAGAAGACGGGCATGGAGGCGAGAAAGGTGGCAGCGATCATCTTGAGCTGGTTTGGGTGTGCCATTGTATACATCATCATCCAGCAGACGTTGCCTATGTTAGTCGATGGGTCCGCGCTTGTCAGCAAAGGCTTCGTCTGCACGCATTAACACAACTCGATCAGAAACCTTCAATAACAGTATAGAAAGCACATGAAGCATCTCTCATCTCTTTCCTTACTATAACCGAATACTGAATACTACAGCCCAGATGGCTAAATAATTTTTATAATAAAAAGATTGACACCCAACTTAACTACTGAATGAGATCTGCACAAACAGAATGGTTACCAGCACTCTCTAATATCCCTGTCCCACATCATGGAAGACAAATGGCATTGAAGAAGTTCTGTATGTATAGAAGAATTAAGAATATAACTAAATACGTATTGCATCATTGGCCAGGATATCTCCGAAGGTGTCGACCGCCGAGTGACAGAATTTTCGATTCGCCTATCTCGGTAATCATAACGGTTAAAGAGGAAGAATCCGTACCAAAGAAGCGTTCTGGCGTTCCTGACATGCATAAGCAAGCTGTAACCTTCCAGTTATCCTCGGAAATGGTCAGCAAATTGTGAGATAATCTCTCCGTTAGTGTATTAATGCATTTCATTCAGACGAGAATGGCCCAAATTCTCCTCTTTCAACAAATGCAAGCCGTTAGCTAGGATAAACAAATTGAGAGGTAGTCTGAAAACGAAAAACTCACTGTTCTAGTCGAAATACTAGTTAATTTAATTAATACCGTTTCTAGACACAACTTTATAATATTTGTTTTAGATCTAGACACATTTCAAAAACTATTTTAGCTTGTGTTGGAAGAGATTGTGCTCGCGCCATACTACCTTCTCCAAGCGGCGCGTCACACACACCACCCCGCGCCCTACCATGCTGCAATGCAGGCACCAAATCAACTATCGATACCACACAGCAGTGCTTTCCAACGTCAAAGATTGTTACCTACATATACATATCATGGAGTAAGGAATATATGGAGACGACGCAAGGGACCTTCACCACGCACTGGAGTGCAGCCGGGTAGAGAGAAGTGAGGTGAGGAGGCCGCCATATTGGTCGGCCATAGAAACATGGGGAATAGGCACAAAACCTCAAGGGAATCATAAGACAACCGTGGACCGCAATTTGATGATGGATTATTATGTAACTCAGCGAGACAGATGAAAAATGAAGAATAAATTTTTTTGATATCGTGCTTAGTTCTGGAGACATACTGTCTCAAAAGTGAGGAGTTTCAGGTTGAAATTCAGAAGAAAAATTTCCCTAAGTTCAAATTTGATGACAGGTTCTTATGTAACACGACGAGGTAACTCGAAAGTGAATTTTATATATTATTTATATCTCGCTTAGTTCTCGAGATATGCTGTCTCTAAATTGTGGTGGTAGGGTTAGGTTAAGTCGATGTTTAGAACTTTATAAAAAAAAAAATTTAAAAAATTGAACCCTTCAAATGACCTCATAGCTTCTAAGCTTACTCAGAAGATATTGTACTGTTAGTTGCCTATGTAACTTTGGAAGCAACATCAGTGCATTTACCTTCTTACCATACATCAAAAGTCAGAAGCTTAGATGGGAATAGTTTACATCGCGATACACATTGTGTCACTAACATGGTGCTCATGAAATTAGTAACAACTAATAGTAAATAAATTGTTTGTACCCTTCTGGTACACGCCGCATTTCAACCTACCCATACTTCCATTCATATTGCCGCTACAACATCAAACTATGTGGACAGATCTAAACACATGAAATGTATTCGGGTAACAACAATGTTTGCTTCATCAAGTTTAGTAGTTCACACAGCACAAATTATCACAATTAATTTCATCGTACACTTCCAGTGTAAACTGAAACTGGACTAACGAATGCACATTCACTGTATCGCGCTGTAAACTTGACCCGCTTAAATTAGATTTTCAACACTTGTTTACATTTAGGCCAACCTTTTAGGTACAAAGTAGTAATAATACGCTGATTGTCTACACTACACCAACAAACATTTGAGAACGACATCATTCTACTGAGAGCAATTAATAAATTTATAGCGGTAGGCTCTAATCTTGCAGTTATCTATCAAACACTTCAAGAACAATAATTACAATGTGATTTAGTTACGAAACGTTATTCCAGGTTGTTTCCCATCTTGTCTGTTTGTCCAACCGTATGCAACACAACTTGGCATCATAAAAAACTTTGAAATATTAGAAATGAAATGTTCACAGCAGAAAAAACAGTGCAAACAGCCCAATGTTTTGGGGTGATTCCTATGGCCGCCGCGCATGCACAGCAGGAGACGAGTTTTTATATGAGGTTTCACAGATTTACCGTTATTTCGTCTCCATATGTTCTTTCCTCCATATATGCTACCCCAGTTACTATACTCTGTGGAAACCCAGCAATATTACACATCAAGTCACAAATATTAATACGGTTATTCAGAATACTTATAATTAAGCTTTGCGGGAGGTGAAGGACAATTTAAGGGCCTTTCAAAATTCCAGCCAAGACCAGGTTAGGAATTTTCCTACGTTATACAGAACTTCAGCTACATTTTATCACTTTTAATTAGGATTAATTTTATGAAATTGGCCTTTAAATCTTCAAATTATTTACAGAAATATTCCAGTTTTTTTCTTATACAACAGTATAACAACAAATGTTTCAACAAAATAACATGGAAATTTAAAAAAGTTAATAATATCTAACAAACGAGTCTTAGGTATAATTAAAAATATTTTAATTGCAGTGGAGTTGTTTATATATTACGCTAATCACTCCCGCGCAGATGATTTTGTTTTGTTTTAGGCCCAGCTGTTTACTATAAAATTGGGTGGCTTTGTTCTTAATGCTCTCTGATACTGTCGGCGCTGTACACTATTGTTGTTGCCCACATAGCTCGCTGTCCATTTGTCTCAGCTGAATACAAGAAAATATTTCGCCAGAGCGAGCCATCCCCCTATTGTCTTCCGGACAATAAACATTAGCTGACCAGACGAAAAACAGCAGCATTACTGTAATCATCTGATGACAGCGGAGGCGCGTAAGACACCGTCATTAGCCGTTCCAGTCATTACGGAACGTCGATTTGGTCTTCTTACCACGTTGTTAGGTTAGCGATAAGCGCTGACGTCCAAGACAAATCATCCATATGCTTCGGGGCTAAATGAAAAGAAATGTATGTTTGTCATGATCTTTTTCATGCCCAACGAGAATGTAAAAACTACGTTAGACCATACATAAAACTATCCAGTGTACTGTAAGTGTAGGTGTGATTTGTGAATAGCATGCACACAACCACGCCAAACAACCCGCCTCGTTGTCAGTCGAGCTTTGAGAGCCCACCGCGAGTTTTGTCATCTGTTTACTTCGGAAAATTATTAGTTTCGATCGATAAATTCGTCGTTAGAAATCGTAAGGTGCCAAAACCTGAAGAACCCTCCACTACTAGCTCTTCTCAGCTAAGTACGGCTCAACAAATCCAACCAGAAAATGTTATTTCTGAAAATTCAGTTGAAAAGAAGGAAAGGTGCAAATTTCAAAGTAAGTGGCTGACAATTTTTTTCTGGCTATTATATGATATAGATAAAGTGTTTTACCATAAGCGCAAAGTAACCATATCTAGTAATGTTTCTGTATCGAAAAAATCATCAAGAGATGATGATGAGTCCATTAAGGCACAGAGTGTGGTTTTTCATCATGAAATAAAGCTTCAGAAAAGTTTAAAAACATGAAAAGTTTGAAGTTCACTGTTTAGAACGTGGCGTCAATGTGCGCTGCATCTTATCAAAAAGTAAACTTGAAGATATAAAAATAGCTAGAACCACCCTCTTAAAAATGATTTCAACTCTTCGTTTTTTAACAACCGCTGGCCTAGCTATAAGGGGCAACTAGGACGAACATTCAAATTACATCCATTGTTGAAGCCACGATCACAGGATTTTCCCCGAGTTAAACTCTTGGTTCCAGCACCATTATGGAGGATAAAAACTTATTTAAGGAGCACTAAAACCCAGCAAAGACTAAATTATGACAGTAGGGCAGGTAAACCGAGAAATAGCGAATGATATGGACCTTCAAGAAATCGCTGATGTGTTTATAAATAGAGCTTTTGTTAGACAATATATATTTTTAATTGAAAACAAATTAATTATATAGATTATAAAATTTTCCTTCCTAAAAAGGTTTATTAATATCGATTTGTTGGTCTTACAATTCACAGTACAATTGTGTACATTAATTAGATACTAATAAAAATATCCTGCTAATAAAAATTGTGATAAACACTATTGACAATAATATAATGGTTACTTTTTTACGTTTTTGTTATTATGATAGGTATCCGTTCATTACTTTTCAACCTCGCATTTTATACCCGTCTTTTTTCCCTTCCCTTCTGTATCTCTACATTAATTACTAGCTGTACTCACTACTTCGTTGACGATAGCGATCCTTGCGGACGGAAATCAGCAAATATAAAACGTAATAAAGTTCTGAATTCTTCTAAGAGTACAAAAATCCTTGGTTATTCATCCAATAATGTTATGATCTTGAAAATCTATAAGTTTGTTACTCAATCAGGTCAAAAAGGCGGAACCAGTTTTAATTAAATTTTGTAAGTTTTAGGTTTGGAACAGAATTTAGAAAATGCAAAATCTTTCTGTCTTACTCTGCTGTCTGTTCGCTTATAATTTGAAATCTACTGGACGCATTTAGATGCGATTTTCACGATTATGCAAGACTAGCTGGTGCCCGAGACTTCGTGTTTGTCAAGAATTTTTAAGTTTTTTTTTCGCCTTAACCTTAAATGTTTCCAGGGTAAACAGTAGTCTATGTTACTGCTTCCCAAATCAGCAAACCGTCAATGAAGGTCCCGTCAAAATCGGTTCACATTCATCGTCAAGTATTTTTTTAAAAAGGAGTCCTCAAATAAGCAGCCAGGGGTTTTGTAAAAAGCCAACGCCCGTGCATTATCCCCCACAGCACCACCCGCGTAGGTAACGTAAGCAAAAACTGCAGTTTAATACTTATTGCAGCAACTGACAGATCGTGAATATTGTAGTGGATACCTCCATATGGTTAGCCTACTTGGAATGTTGTGGTTTACGCTTCAAGACTACCTTGTTTCAAACAACTTGTAAACTAACCTGTGTATGATGATAAAGAAACTCGTGCATTCGGCTCCAAATCAGTGTAAAATTTCTTGTTGGAAGTAACTTTGACTTAAGGGAATATCATTAAATAATTAAACGAGCCTAATTTATTGCCGTGAAATGAGAACTTACGTATAACCAGTAAGCAGCCAGCATTTCATCAAGTAGTCCCATCATCCAGAGCCACATCTTGAGGGAGTGGTTTATTAAGAGGGCAAGAACTAGCTCCTGAAACAAACAGACGTCAAACCAGGTTATCGGAGAAACATTTGTTCTAGCTACATATTCCAATATTAAAATTAACCAGTACTTTCAAAAGTATGTAAAAAGTATGCAGCTATAGAATAATCCCTCTTGAAGTGTCACAGATGATGACAGTATCGGTGAGATTGAGGGCAACTTGCAAAATGCATTGTAATTATTTAATTTTTATTACCTTAATAGGTAGACATTTCAGTTTGTTTATACTGTGTGGACTGTTGAGCGGCTGTGCGGTTATCGCGGGTAGTTATTTAGTTGCAAAGATTATGGCAGTAAGACGCGTTAATGGAACATAGTTTCCTTTCTGGTGAGACATGGAAAGTTTAATACTAAAAGTTAATGCAGTACACAGCAGAATTCGAACAGAAAGTGGTGAAGGGTGTCCGTATGATGAAAACCGCCACAAGACTGTAGCAGGCACAGCATTTATTGCAGGAAATAAACCGGGTGTGAAGGCTTTTAACGGCGACTCTTTGTTGGGAGTGTTCCGCGAAAGTCACCTCCAGACATGTAACCTTGGGGCTTGGACAACAATAGCCGATAAAGGGTGGCCAATGGGAAGCAGGAGCTGTGCTTAGTGTTTAAACATTTTCAGCTCCAGAAGCAGGGCCGCATTTAAGCATAGGCTACATAGGCTGTAGCCTAGGGGCCCGCACCACAAAGGGGGGCCCGCACCACAAAGAGGGGCCCCTCACCACCCACAACCCTCGCCTGGGTAGGTAGTAGAGCTAAAAAAAAAAGATCGCCCATAAATTTTTTAGGTCGAATTTCAAATATTTCGAAATTTAAGAATCCAGCCACTGCCGACAGGGGGCCCGCACCACATGTATAGCCTAGGGGCCCACAGAGCCTAAATGCGGCCCTGTCCAGAAGTACGTGCAAATGAGGAGCCAGAAATCGTTTCACTTCTAGGAACGAACAACTTCGGCGGGAGATGCGAGCAGTGGGGGTGAGTTTCAACCCAATCAAATTTATTCCCGCGTGGTTTAGGAAATTGTTATCATATGTTTTATGCGTTGACCAACCGGGATGGCAGAAGAACACCATGCCTTGGAAAAGGGGTCGAGCTTGTGACTTCTCGTTCAGCCGAAAGACACTGGGTTTCTCAACTCGGCCAAGGCTCCACGTTGACGAACATCTCTCCACCAGATGGGAGGTGACGTGCTAGACGGACGACAGTATTGTAGTAGTGGGATGAAAATTATGAAATAACGTTGGCACTTTCATCCAGGAGGCATAAATTAGTGACGAAAATACACAGTTCAGTCACATTAATGTGACCACCTCTCAAAAACCAGGAAAACCACCTTTGGCAGAGCGGACCACTGCGAGGCGTGCAGGAAGAGAGTCAATTAGGTTTATGAAGGTGTTCACTGGGATGTTGAACCATGCCAACTCCAGTGCCGTGGCCAGCTGCGCTAGATTACGCGGTTGAGGATCCATGGCGCGAACAACCCGATCGAGGTGGTCCCACAGACTATCGATTGGTTTTAATTCCGGTGATTCTGCTGGGCAGGGGAGTAAGGTAAACTCATCCTGATGCTCTTCGAACCACGCACATACACTGCGAGCTGTATGATACCTCGCATTGTCCTGCTGGTAGATGCCATCATTCTGAGGAAAAATTATTCGCATGTAGGAGTGGAGATGGTCCGCAAGGACAGATACGTACTTGTGCTGATCCCTCGTGCCTTCCACAATGATGAGTTCACCCAGTGAATGCCAGGAAAACATTCCCAAACCATAATGCTCCCTCCTCCACCCTGGATCCTTCCGGCAGTTGTTGCAGGGTGTTTCCTTTCAGACGTTTCAAGGCGTATGCGTCAACGTCCAACTGTCCGATGGAGCATAAAACGTGATTCATCGGGAAAAGCCACCTGTCGCCACTCTGTGGACGTCCAGTTGCGGTACTGGCGTGCAAATTCCAGCCTTCGTCGCCGATGAACAGCAGTCAGCATAGGTGCATTAACCAGGCGTCTGCTGCAGAGACCGATGCGCAGTTCGCTGAACCGTTGTTGAGGGTACACTCTCGGAAGCCCCTAGGTTCATCTGGGCGGTCAGTTGCTCAACAGTTGCACGTCTATTTGCCCGAACGCATCTTCGTAGCCTTCGTTCGCCTCTGTCATCTATAGCCCGTGGTGCACCACATGTTACACGCCGCTAATTTTGAATAGAGCTATCTTACCATTCACGGTATACTTTCACCACGGCGGCACGTGAACAGTTTCACAAAATTAGCCGTTTCGGAAATGATTCCACCCTTGGCCCGAAAGCCAATAATCATGCCCTTTTAGACGTCGAATAAATCGCTACGCTACGCCAACGATTGAAATGCTTTCCGATGCCCTAGGACAGGGGTCTCCAAACTACGGCCCGCGGGCCACATCCGGCCCGCGGACAGATTTTGTCCGGCCCGCGGAGAGCTAGGCGAATTGTAGACCTTTTTTTTTTTTTTTTTTTTTAGCTCTACTGTAATTTCTCATTTTATGTTGGTTTTGGCCCTCGGAACTTACTGGAGTAATCAGAATGGCCCTAAGGCTGAAAAGTTTGGAGACCCCTGCCCTAGGACATCCTTTATATACACTCCACTGTAATGTGTTGCCACCTGCCTTCTGTGATTGGTTATTTCACGTTGACGTCGAAAGTAGGTGGTGGTCACATTAATGTGACTGGACTGTGTATAATATACTTGTAGCGAAAAGAATATTTGAGAAAATTTTTACTAGAGTATATAGATGAAAGCCCGAAAGGATACTGAAAAGTACTCGATAATAATCCCGGAGATTCGGATTCAAATTTCTGGCTGTAATGCAATCCTCTAACCACAATCTGATTTACTGAAGTGTAGACGAAATTTTAGAGTATCATATTAAAGTCACAGATAGAATTTACTAGACACCATAAAGAATCTAAAATGAAATAAAAATCTGGAGAATCTATAAATGTGGGACTAAAATATTGTGTTGAATAGAGGCAGGACCGCCGTAAGAATCTAAAATGAAATAAAAATCTGGAGAATCTGTAAATGTGGGACTAAAATATTGTGTTGAATAGAGGCAGGACCGCCGTAAGCGGGCATGCAAGGCGTGCGCCGCACGCGGGCGGCACATCGAGGGGGGCGGCAAAACGAGTGTAGCGGGCGACCTTTTCTTTTTTTTTTTTTTTTTTTTTTTAGCTCAACAGCTGCTAGCGGCGATACTCGGGATGGCAACAATGGAGGCGGCAAAAAATGCTCAAAGGGGCGGCAATCTCACAGGTTTTTGACCGGGTTCGGAAATTTTCGAGATCCACCACTGGCTGTAGTACTTTAGACAAGGGGCGGCATAATCGGTATTGCACGCGGGCGCTCAAACAGCTAGCGGCGGGCCTGAATAGAGGAACATATTAAAATAAAGCAGGTAACGACTTTTTGGTTAACTTATAGGCAAAGAAGTAGGCCGAAAATCCAACATGGCTCAAAGTAAACTTGTAACACAAGGATATTACATAGGCGGGAATCACATATGAATCACCGAAGATTTAATATTAAGTAGGAACTTATTAATGGACGCAATAAAGCGATAACAAGTCGAGAACTTTAAGGTGTAGAATTAAGAACAATTTAATGAATGTATTATGGAATATTCGGAGAGAGCAGACATAGTAATATCATGAGTAGGTATAGTTACATATGTTTGGAATTAAGTTACAATACAGCGGTCATTAGGTGACGCCTTGTCCTAACTAGCCAGACAACCTGGCGCCCTCAATCGAAAAGGAAGTTAGTCAACCTTTGAAAATAAAATTTGGTTCTTTGAGAAGGAGGGTAGGTTAGTGTCTCTGGTTTCTGTACACAAAAGCTCATATGGCAGAGAGTATATACTAGTCTACCCCAGGGCAGGAGGATAAGGGTGATACTACCATTCACAATTTCGTCGAGGAAGAAAGCGACGATTGGTGGCGATTCTCCATGTGTCATCGACTAAGAAGTCATAAAAAGACTGCTCGACCGAGATCGCTCTCTGTGTGCCACCAGAATTTTCTATAGATTGTTCAACAATATGAAACAGCGCATTTTAGAAGGTGCGTCGATGGTTGACCGCCTGAAGTCATGAAGCCAACCCTGCTACAAATGAGGTAAGCCAAATCATTCTCTCTCTCTCTTTCTTTAATTTTGCTCTTTCTCGTATCTTTGTGTTCTAAGTAATGAAATATGCTTCCGTTAAATGTGATGATAAGCTTTAAGTCAGTATAAAAAAGTTTTAAAACTAGTAGCTTACCTTAGAAACTTGTTTTAAGAAGATGATGATTTTGATTTTATTTGTGAAAGTTCTTATAGTGATTCAGAATAAACCAGGAACTTTAAATACAAAATTTTATTGTGATGTTTCCTCTATCATTCCTCCGTACATAATTTCAGAATGGTGTCAAGGCTCTAGAGTAAAGAATCTTCAATGATGAAATGCGTTAACATAAACTGACGCATGTGACGTAAAAAGGTTATTTACGCAGCAAAATAGAAGTTGACTGCACTTAAAGTTAGCAGCTAGCAATCATCTATACATATAATAAGTAACTCTGTGTAATCTATGACGTCATCTGTCATGCTATGACGTCGCGCTTTACCCCATTGTTCAACGTTATTTAATAACTAGCTGGTACCCACGACTTCGTTCGCGATTGTAAAGAATTCATATTGACAGCTATAGACATCTAACCACCCTAGTGCACGATGGGAGACTCGATACTATTACCACACACAAGTACCAGTCTTCTGCGCTATGTAGTTCCGGCAGCAAGGTAAAATTTACGGATACACAAAAGTCTTTGGATGAAACACGAAAATATTCATGATCGACCAATTTCAAACACCATATCTCACACACTCCCACAGTTACCGAATTTCGGCCAACGTTATGATCGATGGTAGACTCTGTGTTACTACCACACACAAACGCCAGTGATCTGCGATTGATAGTTTTCACTTAAAAGTAATACACCGTGACACATGCGTCTTTGGCAGAAATATGAAATTGCCGCAGGTCGACCATTTTCATCCCCCATATCTTCCACACCCCCATAGCTACAGACATCTAACAACCATAGTGCACGACAACAGACACGATTCTACTACCACACATAAACACCAATGCTCTATGCTATGTAGTCGTGGTAGAAAAGTGAAATCTGCGGAGACACATGCCTTTCGTCGAAATACGAAAATATCCTTGGTCGGCCACTTACAACCACCATATCAACCACAGTAACACAGTTTCTGAAATTCGGCCGCTGTTGTGATCGGAAGGTGACTCTGTGCTACAACTACCCACAAACGCCAGTTATCTGTGATCTATAGTTTTCGCTGAAAAGTGATACACCATGACACTTTTGTCTTTGGGAGAAGTATGAAATTGCCACAGGTCGATCACTTTCAACCCCCATTTCTCCCACACCACCATACCTACCGACATCTAACAACCGTAGTGCACTACATGAGATACGATTCTACTACCAAACACAAACACCAATACTCTATGCTATGTAGTTGTGGCAGAAAAGTGACATATGCGGAGACAGTTGAAATACGAAAATATCTTTGGTCGGCCACTAGCAACCACCATATCTACCACAGTACCACAGTTTTTGAAATTCGGCCGCTGTTTTGATCGAAAGGTGACTCTGTGCTACTACTACACACAAACGCCAGTTATCTGTGATCTATAGTTTTCGCTGAAAAGTGATACACCATGACACTTTTGTCTTTGGCAGAAGTATGAAACTGCCACACGTAGACCACTTTCAACCCCCATTTCTCCCACACCCCCATAGTTACCGACATCTAACAACCATAGTGCACTACATGAGATACGATTCTACTACCAAACACAAACACCAATGCTCTATGCTATGTAGTTGTGGCAGAAAAGTGACATATGCGGAGACAGTCGAAATACGAAAATATCCTTGGTCGGCCACTAACAACCACCATATCTACCACAGTACCACAGTTTCTGAAATTCGGCCGCTGTTGTGATCGAAAGGTGACTCTGTGCTACTACTACACACAAACGCCAGTTATCTGTGATCTATAGTTTTCGCTGAAAAGTGATACACCATGACACTTTTGTCTTTAGCAGAAGTATGAAACTGCCACAGGTCGACCAATTTCAACCCCCATTTCTCCCACACCCCCATAGTTACCGACATGTAACAACCATAGTGCACTGCATGAGATACGATTCTACTACCAAACACAAACACCAATGCTCTATGCTATGTAGGTGTGGCAGAAAAGTGACATATACGGAGACAGTCGAAATACGAAAATATACTTGGTCGGCCAATTACAACCACCATATCTACCAAAGTTTCACAGTTTCTGAAATTCGGCCGCTGTTGTGATCGAAAGGTGACTCTGTGCTACTACTACACACAAACGCCAGTTATCTGTGATCTATAGTTTTCGCTGAAAAGTGATACACCATGACACTTTTGTCTTTAGCAGAAGTATGAAACTGCCACAGGTCGACCACTTTCAACCCCCATTTCTCCCACACCCCCATAGTTACCGACATCTAACAACCATAGTGCACTACATGAGATACGATTCTACTACCAAACACAAACACCAATGCTCTATGTTATGTAGTTGTGGCAGAAAAGTGACATATGCGGAGACAGTCGAAATACGAAAATATACTTGGTCGGCCACTAACAACCACCATATCTACCACAGTACCACAGTTTCTGAAATTCGGCCGCTGTTGTGATCGAAAGGTGACTCTGTGCTACTACTACACACAAACGCCAGTTATCTGTGATCTATAGTTTTCGCTGAAAAGTGATACACCATGACACTTTTGTCTTTGGGAGAAGTATGAAACTGCCACACGTTGACCACTTTCAACCCCCATTTCTCCCACACCCCCATAGTTACCGACATCTAACAACCATAGTGCACTACATGAGATACGATTCTACTACCAAACACAAACACCAATGCTCTATGCTATGTAGTTGTGGCAGAAAAGTGACATATGCGGAGACAGTCGAAATACGAAAATATCCTTGGTCGGCCACTTACAACCACCATATCTACCACAGTACCACAGTTTCTGAAATTCGGCCGCTGTTGTGATCGAAAGGTGACTCTGTGCTACTACTACACACAAACGCCAGTTATCTGTGATCTATAGTTTTTGCTGAAAAGTGATACACCATGACACTTTTGTCTTTGGCAGAAGTATGAAACTGCCACACGTCGACCACTTTCAACCCCCATTTCTCCCACACCCCCATAGTTACCGACATCTAACAACCATAGTGCACTACATGAGATACGATTCTACTACCAAACACAAACACCAATGCTCTATGCTATGTAGGTGTGGCAGAAAAGTGACATATACGGAGACAGTCGAAATACGAAAATATACATGGTCGGCCAATTACAACCACCATATCTACCAAAGTTTCACAGTTTCTGAAATTCGGCCGCTGTTGTGATCGAAAGGTGACTCTGTGCTACTACTACACACAAACGCCAGTTATCTGTGATCTATAGTTTTCGCTGAAAAGTGATACACCATGACACTTTTGTCTTTAGCAGAAGTATGAAACTGCCACAGGTCGACCACTTTCAACCCCCATTTCTCCCACACCCCCATAGTTACCGACATCTAACAACCATAGTGCACTACATGAGATACGTTTCTACTACCAAACACAAACACCAATGCTCTATGTTATGTAGTTGTGGCAGAAAAGTGACATATGCGGAGACAGTCGAAATACGAAAATATACTTGGTCGGCCACTAACAACCACCATATCTACCACAGTACCACAGTTTCTGAAATTCGGCCGCTGTTGTGATCGAAAGGTGACTCTGTGCTACTACTACACACAAACGCCAGTTATCTGTGATCTATAGTTTTCGCTGAAAAGTGATACACCATGACACTTTTGTCTTTGGCAGAAGTATGAAATTGCCACAGGTCGACCACTTTCAACCCCCATTTCTCCCACACCCCCATAGCTACCGACATCTAACAACCATAGTGCACGACAGGAAAGACGATTCTACTACCACACACAAATACCAAAAGTCTATGTTATGTAGTTGTGGCAGGAAAGAGAAGTATACGGAGATACGAATTTTTGGTCGAAATATGAAAACGGCCTGCACTGACCAACTTTAATCATTATATCTCCCACATCCCCACAGCTATCGGCATTCGGCCAACGTTGTGCATGACAGGAAACTCCATGCTACTTCCACCCACAAACATCAGTGATCTGTGCTTGGTAGTGGTGGCTGAAAAGTGAAATATAGGAAAAAACAGGTCTATTTTTATATATATATAAGATATGTCTAAGCATATGCGAAAAAATTAACTGACATAACACTGAAATAAAAGTATGTATTGCGTTTAAATCGATAAATCAATCATTAGATGCTTATATTTATGTGATATTCTTTTGACATATAGAAGTATTGTTTAAATGTTTTGTACATAGATATGTAAGATAGAAGCTTTAAATTTCGAGCTTCAATGTTAGCGAAAGTTATGATTAGATTGTTACTTTGCATGGCTCAGAACTACAACTGGCATTTGACGTTACAGCAGGAGCCATGAATAATTTAGCTGTATTTTGTTTTTTCAAAATAATTTAAACTGTGTCCTATTATTGACACTATTAATTCATTTGAACGGGAATAGTTACATACTGATCGCGATCTGTGCAGACTCACTACAATTAAAACAAATATTACGTGACATAATGTAAGTTTATAATATTCATTTTAATTTCATTTGCTTTCACTGAACAATTTTACTGAGACTATTATTTCAGCAACATGTAACTGTATCAGCCATTCAAACGTTGTAATATCGGTCTGAATCACGGATAGCAAAAAAGAATGGTGTAACCTTTGAAGATTTTTGGTCAAATTTATATCGCGGTGCATTATTGTCACTAAAATGCGATACAGTACATGTATTAATATGCGTGAGATTGAAGTATTGTTCTTCTGGCGGCAAGTTTAGCGCAATATGTGGTTAGGTTGAGATGCAACTTAGACCCGGATGGCAACGGAAACCTTTCGCTAAAAAGCAAGGCACGAGGAATTACATTAAATTTTATTTTATAACAATTCTATTTAGTTAAGCAATTGCTAAGACATGAACTGTCAAAACACTGAAAGAAAGGTACAGTATGTATTTCATTTAAATTGGCGTATTAATTGTCAAGTTTTTTTACGCAAATCATTACATGGTTTGAATGAAAGAAGTTCCATATTGATCGCGATATGTGGCCTAAACTACAATTAAATATTACGTCACATAGGGTAAGTTGTTAAGATTTATTTTTAGCATCCTTCGTTTTCACTGGGGTCATTATTTCAGCCGATGTAAGCTGTCTCAACCCTTAAAATATCGATCTTCATCACAGGTAATAAGAAAGAAAGGTGTAGGGACCTGTGAAGATTTGGGATCAAGTTTATATCGCATTGCATGATGACACTGGTATGCGATACAGTGAATGTATTAATTCGCGTGTGATTGAAGCTTTGCTTTTCTAGCGGTAATATTAGCGGAGATTGTGTTTAGGCTGTAATACAACCCGGACCTATTTACAACTGAAGCTTTTTGCTACAGCACAAGGGACCATAAACTACAGTGAGCTTTATTTTATAATAATTCTATTTAGTTAAGCAACTGCAGAGAAATAAATTACCATAACACTCCGTTAAACCCGTCATTTTTGACGGGCTTTGGGGCTATTATAGAGATAAAAGATAAATATAAAATAATATTTCAAGGGAGGTTACACACTGCACAAAAGTACTCTAGATGAAAAAGAAATTGAATAAACATAAAAAGTGAAATTTATTCTGTTTTTCTGAACCTGAAAAATTGTGAAATCATTTGCAAAGGCTAAATAGTTAGGTATGTTCTGCTATATTTCACATCGCACTCTAATCTCTTTTCCTTAGCTCTAAGTATTCAGTTTTCCTGTAACATTTTCAGGAATGCAACTGAAAAGTTTTGGACTCCTTTTTTAATTTCAGAGGATTTTCTAGATTTTTCCAAGAATCTTTATTTCTGAATTAGTATGTACTATAATTTGTTTAACAATTTCCGAAGTTTTTATGATTACTGTTTGCTAAAAGCCTTGAAAGACCTTTATTCGCACTGCCTTGTTACTAAGTTAAAGATTAGTTCAGTGAATAAAAACAAAAGAAGACTAAAAACTGATCCCTGAGGAACAGTACTGACCCTGAGCAGCAAGTGTGCGCTGATCCTGCGAAAGACGAAGCTGGAGCGGTTGCCAGCACCCAGCATATGGTAGAAGAAGGATGCGCAGGACACAAGGTAGACGAGGGCAGGCAGCGCAGACAAGGCACTGTCCCCGCACCTCAGGGCGGCAAATAGCTGGCCCGCCGCCAACCAGATTGCGGGCATTGCTGTTGCTGCTGCTTCAGGAGGTCCAGGACAGAAGGTGCTCGGGGCATCGCTGCGGCCGAACTGCGTACCAAAATGAGGACCGCGAGGTTAAAATTGTGGCTGAAACTTCACAACCGTACTGAATGTGGATTCCATTTACAACTCGCATAGCATTTTTCAGCGTCTCGCATGTTGTTATCAGTTTACGAGTGAATTAGTGGATCCGAACAATACAAAAGCTGACTCAGCTTTTTATATCCTCCAACAAACTTCGTGAACTAATAATATTAATTTCGTATGGTCTTAAAAACCTAATGAGTTTCATATCTGCTGCGCAATTCACCTCTGTCGTAGAAAACCTGTGGTATTTTTTCATTGTGAAAAAATAATATTGGTAATACATCCATGAATAAATTAGTATTAAAGTTCAGCACTATGAAAGCGACGCTGATAATCGTTCAAAGGTTGCAGGATATTCAGAGCGATGACGTACAATTGCAAACTGTGATAGTAGAGCAATAGTGTATGTCTGAGTAAACAATTGACTTGATCAAATACTGAATATCACAAATAAGAGAATCCGAGCAGGGTGACTGACTGAACTGCGCGAAGATCGATGGTCGTACCTGTCGTTTGCAGCTTTAAGAGCAAACAATGGCAAAATGACGATGCAACTGTGGAGGCAGTGACCCGAGGCATGTACGAGGCTGCTTAACGGTGGCTCCCGAGTTTTATTCATAAATCCTTCTCATAAACGTCATCGCGTTGGCTGCCGGCCATCTGAAGACTTACCCGCCATTACAGTGGGAATGGTGAGGAAGGACCTGCTTCGTCACCCATTAAAGGTGTAATATAGGTTATTAGGGGTTGATTTAATTACCGTTAATTGTTTTGGGTGCCTTTTATAATTAATTTGTATGTTGCATGAACAGGGTTAAATTTTCTTTTAGATATCGATAACAGATACACAATGTAACAACTGCAAATCTTCAAATTTATTACTGATACTTAAAGAAAAGGACAGTTACAAATGAATGGATATGGCACACATTTACAAAGAAAACAATTATATGAAAATCACGAAGTTCGTTAACTGTTCAACCAAATCATAGTTCTAGTAGCTCGAAAAGTTTAAGTTTAGTACCTGAGTTTCTTTAATTCTGCAAATCACTTTGCGAGTCGTTTTACGGGTGTCTACGTAATGAACTGGAAGCTTCAAGAATGCGAATCACTAAACTTTGCGCTTACCATACGGTCCACATGGTCGTGAGGTTTTTACAATTATCGAAGCACGGTATAATTTGTAACACTCTAGTTGCCTAGTTGTGGACTCAGAAACTAACTAATCATTAACTGACTGTAGACATGGCCGTGTCGCCATGAATCTCTCACATATAACCAGTCAGAGCGGATCGTTCAGTTTTCTTCAGCTGCCAGGCACAAGATGTTTTCTCCCGGGCTGCAGAACGCGTCGCTCCACTCTCCCCCCTCCTTTTTTTCTCGTCACCAATCGCCGTTTTCTTCTTATCGGAATTTCCATCAGGTACATGCAACATTGAACCTTCGGTTAGTACAGGATATAGACATTCCGTGTTATTTAGTCAGTCACACAACAGCTTATCCCGCCATTTTCGGAGTACCCTGAGTTCATACGGAATCACACGAACATGCTTTCGTCCGACCTCTGTTGTATCCCAGCTGATTCGGTTGCTTGCGGGTGGGCATTCCATAGTAACGCTGTTTCGGTCCTTTGAGTGCCTTCTCCCTGGACCTAACGGTATTGGACCCAAACGCAGTCCCTTGAGAGCTGTTGTTTGTTTGTTCTGTTTCTGGCGGCTGCCATTGTCTCCAAACCTTTCACTTATTTTCATCCGCTAAATATTCCTAATATTTTACGCGGTACACTAAATATATCTCAGATCACATCTGTTTCAATGGTGACCACGGGGAGTAACGCGGACGTGGCGTCCCCACGAATCAGGCCGAGGACCCTCCAAAATCAAAATCAGGCCGCATAGCTAGTCTCACCAGCGTATGGAGACGCAACGTGAATAGGGTAAATGATGTTTAACATCGTGTGGTGGTTTACGACAAGTCCCTCCCTATAACGGAATGCTATGATAGCCGCACACACATTAGCAAATGGTCTTTAATAATAAGTTACTTAAGTCTACCGTGCACCCAGTGTGATGGAGTGGAACCGCATAAATTATTTCTGCAACAATGTATGGAAGTTATTTCAACAGCAACTCTTACATTAGGCTATTTTCATAGGTAGATAACATGTTTCATCAGAAGGGGGGAGGGGGGGCCTTTTTCCGTAAACACTGACCACCCACGTCAGCAATGTTCGAGGTATCTTCAGACTGTATGTTCACTAGTTGTCTGCGGCCAACTGCACATATCCGGACTAAGGAACACGATATGCAAAATGCTTGTCAAAGTGCTCCAGTAATCAATATAGTCAACCAGCGAATTGCATACGAGTCATTACACCTTCCTTTTAATCCCTCGACTGCAGTTCCTAGTGGCTTTTCAAGATACTGATTTCTTTACGATAAAACTGACGTAATGTTCCTGAAATTTGGTCACTTCGGTTTCAAAAATTAAGTTTGGTATTCAACCCAAGGTGGTAAACTTAGCCTGGAATTGGAGGTATAGTGACCAGTTCCGAACCACGGCAGCTTTCTGGCGTGCTCTAGATTACACAGCAAGCTGTTCCACAGATGAGAATCCCCGCCGATACAGGGATCTCCAATCGGACACCTTGACCACTGAGCCACCAGGCTGCTATTTCAATTTGAGCGTACCATCAATATTCCAGGGCTAATAGTTAGATTCTTTGTCCGCAACATTACGTATTGATACATTGACAATAAACAGAATGTGTACGAAGACGTGCTTGAGTTTTTATACATCCAGCAGAAATAATCGCGTTGGGCCATAATCAAATCAGCGTAATTTTGAACTCAATCTATCATGAAAATCGAAGAATCTTTTGCTATGTTCACACTTACCTAGAATATGCATTATGATGTCGGGCCGGCGATGCAGCCAGCTGACCAATATGATGTTGTCTGGCAACGAAGGTAACAACAATATCGATGGAACATCCACACTCTCCTGTTGCAGTATTACGAGGCGGGAATCGTATAGTATTTAATATTCGTAATATTTAAAGGTGAAACGATCCATGAACTATATCATACTGTGATGAAACTGGGTTTATGGATCAGACTCGGAAGTCAGCTTTTGATTTATTGGGCCTATCCTTCCATTTCTGTATGGACTTCTTCTTCCCATCGCAGTTAATAATTAATGTGGGAAAATAATCTTCGCCTCATTATATTTCTGAATGATTTGCCTGAAAAACTTCTGTACTCTACCAATGTGAATATTAAATTAGTGAGGGTTGTAACTCGTTGCATCGTCTCTCATCCAGTACTCGGTACATTGACAAACATTCCTTGCAGATATTTTTGGTTTCTGCTTTAATGGTTCCTCCGTCAAATACAGCCTTAACGCCACAATGGAAAATTAGAAACGTTAGAGAATTTGTTTAAAGTATCAGTTTTGATAGAAGTGAAACGTATTGGACGACCGCTGTTTTCAAGCAGGGTAAACAGGTGGCGCTGTTGCAAAGCTATTGGTGGTCCCTAGAGCTGCACCACCAGGTAATGAACGAGAGTTTTTCTTCCCCTGGGAAGCCATTGTGGTGCTCGCTTGCTGAGTAATTGAGATGCTGTCACGGTTCCTTGATGCCACGACGTCTGATTGTAGCGTTGCAGGAACTGTATCAGAAACAATCCGGTACATAATTATTCAACACTAAAAACAACCCTCACGAAAAAGAATACATATATATAAAATTATTTCGTAACAATATTAATCAGAAATTCATAATAATTGTAAGCCTGTTTAAAGGAATTTATATAACAATGAGGAGGTCAAGCAGCAAAATTGATATGGTGCTCGTCTGTATAGTTCGGAGTGTCGGGTTATAGTCTCAGCGGGGTGGGAAATTTTTGGGCATTACTTTTTCATATGGATTCACGCCATGACGATCCGTGGTTCGGATTCCACGTTAGACTATAGGTTCCGGAGGAAAGAAACTGGCCATCCTACCGGTAACAAACTGGCTTTCATCGCGAGAATCCAGGAGTTAGGTTTATTTGTATAACTACGAATCAGTTTTTTGTCTGATGTAATTTAACTACGTATTGTTCACGTATGTTTTTTATTCCAAAGTTACAATTAACAGAAAATAGAGGGCAGTCTGATAAGTTCACCGACGAAAGATGGTAATTATGAATATTCCTTACTATGCTGATTCATAAATTTAATTAACAAACAGCAAATCTGTATTTATTTACGGAGAGTGACGATTACTAAATTTTTGCATGATTGTGTTTACGTAGTTTCCCGATGGTATTGCCTTTTATTTCCAGGTAGAAGAATTTGCAAACCACCCGTTTGTGCTAATCCAAAAGATAAACACTTTGTCCGTATTCTGTACTTTTTACATCCATAACAATGCATATGAATTATTGCAAAAATACAAAATTTTGAATTCAGATTTACAATTGTACTTAAAGCTTTTGCGTATCTTACACACCTTTTAATGATTTTCCTGCTGTCTGTTTGTCGTTCTGTCCACACATTTTTTGAACAGTCAGTTACTTGCTGCTACGGTAGCGTAAAATCACAATGAATGGCGTCGTATAGTGTTCAGCGATAATTCTCGGTTCTGCACTGCCTCGGATGACGAGTATGCCGGCGACCTGGGAAGAGGTCTCATTCTTGAATGTTTTGGAGAGGCAAAGCGGTATTACAACTGGCGTCATGTTGTGAGAAGCCATCGGGTATGACTTCAGGTCACAGCTGAGGGTGCTGATTGCACAACGGAGCTTCACGGACATCCTGCGTCCTCATGTGTTACCTCTCATGGAATGCTCGATCTAGAGAGGAACAAACCGGAGCGCTTGGCCCGGACGGCAACTTCAGGTGGGCGGCAAAATTATGTTTGAAGGGGTGACAAATGGCAATCCGTGTGGCGTTGACCTTTTTTTAGCTCTACTGCCCCTAGCGGCAACCTTCAGGGGGCGGCAAATTCAAAGAATAGCTTTATACTGCCCGGGCGGCAAATTCAAAAATTCATGTCTGAAGGAGTGGCAATCTCAGGTTTCTGCTCCGGCTCGGAAAATTCGTAGATCCGCCACTACTCTCATGCTACAGTATTGTGGTGTCATTTTCCAACACGCCAGTGCTAGTTCACACACGGCACGTGTCTCTAAAAACTGTCTGTGCGATGCTAAAGTACTCCTGTGGCCAGCAAGATCCCCAGATCTGTCCCCAATAGAACATGTGTGGGACCGGCTCAGACGTCAACTCCCAGGATATCTAGGATATTTAGGATAACTACGACCTGTTACAACGGTTGTGGGCCAGCTTTCCTAAGTAGAGGTTACAGCGGCTTCCCAACCGAATCAGTGCATTCATCCAAGTCAGAGAGAGTGTAAAGTCATACTACAAAGTTCTTTGGAATCATGAAATAACATCACATACCCTCTCATCCCGTAATTTTATTTCGTTTCCTCCGCCGCTTTTGACTGAGAGTAGAGGGTGAGCGGTAACGCTCTGACCTCGTATTCGGCAGAACGCGGATTCTAATCCCCATCCAGCCACCCAGATTTCGTTTCCAGGTTTTCCCGAAATCACTACAGGTGAATACCGGGATCGTTCTTTCAAAAAGCCATGGCCGATTTCCTTCCCGTTCTTTCTACCCCGTTCGTTGCCGCCTTCAGTGATCTCGAAGTCCATGAGGCGTAAAGAAAAAAATCCCCTTTCCCTTTCGATGTTTTATTTGTCAGGAAGTCTATTTCAATATGATGTAAGAAATACAAGGATCATTCGTTCTTTGAAGTAAATTCATGTTAGCTGTGAATACAAACAAGGAAAACTTACACCAACGCCAAAAATTTAGCGACATAAAGCATTAGTAACTAAAATACAAATAATATGCTAATGATTTCTTATGTGGAATATAATTTATCCTGTAAAGAAAAAGTTTTCAGCATGAAGGTTCGAACCACAACCGTCCAACTGCATGCTGAAACACTAACTATGAAACCACTTAACTGGCTAAATACTGTTACTAAATTAGCGTCAATTAAATGTGAAATAGAACTCCGTGATCAATTTTGTAGTGAATGTTTGAGAATTACACCTTAGTACTGCTCTACAGTAACACACGACGCGAAAATATACTTTTAAAAAAATCTGTGTCCCAAAACCTAGTGGTCTTCTTGAAGTTCTTTCTGAGGGTGTCATATTATATATATATATATTTGCCAAAAGTTGTGTAAAGTTACATGGAGTATCATACAATTAGATGTATGCCACAAATACGCATAAAACCAGATTGTGTTCCCACTAAATTTGAATGCCAATCGGGTAGAAGAATGCGAACATTTGGTAATACAGAATGATGGAAACTGAATGTCCAAAGATTGAAAAGAAAGAATTATAATTACAAAACAAAATTGTTCACAGTGAGAAAAACTAAACAAACCTAGATTGTCGAGAGACGCGAACAATACGGGAACACAACTGATGGTTTCCGCGGCCGTGATGGTTTCCAAT